>OX276357.1:1479772-2079772 GCA_946251885.1 Cosmia pyralina | reverse complement strand
TTGTATAACTGATGATATGGAGGTACATTAAGTATGTTGTGTTTATAGGCTTAAATATGAGACGATTTTGCATGTGTGTGTTCCATCTGTATTAATAGCTAAACAACTGTTTGTACGGATCAGTAGAAATAAATCCTTTACCGCATCAGCACGCATTTTTCGTTACCACAGACCCTACAGACCAAAGTAAACTTTATCTAGAGAACATATGGTCGAATTTAGAGCCGGATATCTGTGTTACTTACAACGTTTTATTCATCGAGTGCGATACAATAGAACCACATTCCTAAGATAAGAAGCCAGCTGTTGAATGAGTTATTTGTGCGGATTTGAAGTAAAATTAAATTGACTGTGAATTGCCTGTGTACCTACCTATTCATATTACGTCGTCGTGAGTGTTTTAGAAGAAATTACGATCTTAAAATCTACGAGTGGATATTACAAAGATTACAAATACACTTCTGGACACATCTTTTGGCCCACCTTGTATTTTCAGTTTCGTTTGGTCCTAGCTAAAATTTTATATTAGGTCGAGCAAAAAGTTTTTATGCAGTTTTGAACCTGGCACATTCACAATTTCATTCAATAGTCTTTTTTTGAATTTCGAACACAGAATTTAAAGAAACAAAAGACAATTTGGAGCCTGTTTGTTGATATCAAACAATCGAATACTAAGAAAACTTGGTTTTATTGGTTTACTTGGATTTAATTCTTGAAAGAGTGATTGATATCTTTGGTTTTGCAACAAACATTACTTATTCTTAACATTAAGGTGAGGTTCTATCAATAATCTATGCATACTTCACCTGAAGTCGCCGCCCAAGCTGTGGCACTTATTCAGGCCGGACACAGCCAAAGAAACGTGAGTGCTCAACTTAATTTAAGTCGATCTGCGGTCCGAAATGTTTATCGGAGGTACCTAGAGACTGGCGGCTTTGTTCGTCGCCAAGGAAGGCCACGATCTCGGGTCACAACTGAAAGGCAGGATCGATTCATCGTGACGACCAGCTTGAGAAATCGTCACCTTACCTCCATTCAGATACAAAACTAACTTCGCGACTTCCACGGAGTATCTGTGAGCGCTCGAACTGTTCGGAGAAGGTTAAAAGAACGCGATATGGTACCACACAAGCCAGCTAATGGCCCCAAATTGACGCGAGCCCACCGAACAGCACGCCTTCATTTCGCACGCAGTCATTTAAATTGGACACAGCAAGATTGGAGCCGTGTACTCTTTTCTGATGAGTCTAAAATTGTGTTACATGGCAATGATGGAAGGAAGAAGGTCTACCGACGTAAGGGAGAGCGTTTCGCACAATGCTGCTTTGAAGAGAGGGTTGCTTATGGCGGTGGCTCATGGACTGTCTGGGGCGGTATATCCGCGAGCGGCAAAACTCAACTTGAGGTTGTTACAGGACCACGGCTGCCAACATTAAATGCTGAAAGGTACATTCGTGAGTGCTTAGAACCTCACGTAATACCATACGCGGACTATGTGGGCCCAAATTTCCTTTTTATGCATGATAATGCAAGAGCCCATGCGGCCGGCATCGTCAGGGAATATCTTCGGGATGTGAACATCACAGTTATGGACTGGCCAGCCAGAAGCCCAGACATGAACCCCATTGAGCACATGTGAGACGAGCTAAAAAGACGTGTTAGGGCTCGTCAGCCAGTTGCCCAGACGAGGCAGGAGTTGAAAACTGCCATAGAAGAGGAATGGGAGATGATCCCTCAAAATTTCATAGAGCGGTTGATAAACTCTATGCCTAATCGTATGAGAGCTGTGGTAGATGCCCATGGAGGCAACACGCGTTATTAAATTAAACCTTTATTTGATAAAACATGTTTTTTATTCAAAAATCAATTGCCTTTAACAAGGCGCATATCCGACTTGTTAGGCGTAGCTCCATGTCGTATGGTATTCTGAATTCAAATTTAAAACAATACGATCGAAAAAGATGGTAAAATGTATCAGGTTTAAAACTGCATCAACAGTTTTTGTTCAATCTAGCAATCATATTTCGGTAGGGGCCATCGAAACCTAAACTCTAAGGTGGGCCAATAGATGTGTCCAGAAGTGTATGTCTACACCAGAGCAGTGTTTGCTGATACTCGAAGATACTGCAATGTTGCTGCAAAAAGCGCAAACGAATCTAAAAAAATGCCCTAAACAACGACTTACCAAGGGTTATGTTGAAACACGTATACAATCCATTAATGAATACTGGAATACGTTCAGAAGCGCTCATCAAGAACTCGTCAAATGTGTTCCGAAGGAGAAAAAGTCTGACTTATCGTATTTTATTAATGAAGATTATTTTATCTATGAAGATTTATATTCATGTTTACTGGCCGATTTGCGAGATTTATTATCTACGTTTTCTCATCTAAAACAAACGGAAACAAGCTCATCCATAGAAGGACAAGTTAAGTTACCGAGCATTCAGCTGCCTACCTTTTCCGGAATATACGATGAATGGCCAGCGTTCAGGGATTTGTTTATCTCTTTAGTGCACAAAAATACGTCATTAAGTAATGTACAGAGACTACATTACTTGAAAACTAGTATGACTGGTGATGCCCAAGTTCTCCTGAAACACATTCAAATCACTGAAACCAATTATGAGCAAGCCTGGAACACACTGAGCGCACGATATGGAAATAAAAAAATTATAGTGAATTCTCTATTGAAAAAATTGTTTTACCAACGGAAGATTCCCAGTCAAACGGCTAACCACATTAAGTCTTTATTGGACGTAACAAATGAATGTATCAACAGCCTAAAGAATCTTAACGTTTCAACTGACTCTTGGGATCCAATAATTATATTTCTGACCGTTCAGAAATTGGACTCAGAGTCACATCGAGATTGGGAAGAGTTTGCATACCGGGAAGATATGGATGAGCTACCGAAGTGGGAAGACTTAGTCAAGTTTTTGCAAACAAAGTTTCGTACGCTCGAACTCGTTGGCCCTCTTTCAAAGGAGAAACCTATACCTAAAGGTGCTCATGCAGTCCACATAGCAGCGTCAGAGACATTACGAGATTGCATATTATGCGAAGAAAATCATACTTTATGCCACTGCAGGGAATTTACTAAACTAGAACCGAATGAGAGATGTGAGGTTGTAAAAAAATATAACCTTTGCTTTAATTGCCTTGCCGCCGGACATAATGCGATACGTTGTCGATTGAATATGAATTGTCGAAAGTGTAATAAACGTCACCACACATTAGTCCATTCAAGTGCACCGGGGTCCTCCCCTGACAAATCAGATACGATTCAAGCAAACCATAGTGAAGTTCAAGAGAAAAAAATCTCAAATGATACCGTGCCTGAAGAACCAAAGATTGAACTATCGTCCTTTGTAACAACACACACAGCCACTGTTCTATTGGCTACTGCTCTTGTACCAGTACGAGATGAAAACGGACGCACCATCGTGTTAAGAGCTCTAGTGGACCAGGGTTCACAGGCCACGTTTATCAGTGAACGAGCTACCCAAATACTACGCCTCAAAAGGACCCCTGCTCATGGTAAAATTACGGGAATTGGTTCAACACAGACTATAGTGAAACACGCAACTGACATCGAGATTTTATCCAAACACGATGATAGTGTCAACATTAAAACTAAAGCATACATAATACCAACGCGACTCACCGCGCAACTACCTTCACAAAGATTATCTACCAGAAACTGGGCACACTTAAAGGGACTAAGCCTAGCAGATCCTGAATTTAGTCAGCCAGGACGTATAGATATATTGCTAGGTGTTGAAATCTATGCCCAGATCTTAAGAAGTGAAATAATCAAGGGCCCACCCGGCACACCATGTGCACAAAATACCAGCCTGGGTTGGATCCTCTTCGGGAAAATTCAAAGCAACAAGAATGACCATGATTTTACTGTCATGCACCTTAATCTAGACCTGAATTCCATGTTAAGAACAATGTGGGAACTTGAAACCGAAGAAAAAAGTGTACTTACCTTAGAAGAAAGAAAATGTGAAGAAATATACAAGGCTACACATTCCAGAGCAAATGATGGAAGATACATAGTGACATTACCTAAAAGAAAAAATGAAATATTATCAACTGAAGGACAAACCAGAGACATAGCAATGACAAGACTGTATCAACTAGAAAGACGTTTTGAAAGGAACAACCAGTTAAAATTAGAGTACGTGAAAGTAATGGAAGAATACAAACAAATGACATACATGGAGGAAGTGCCTAGGAATGAAATAGAGAAGCCATCGGTATATCTGCCACATCACGCGATAATAAAACAAGAAAAGGAAACAACAAAACTAAGAACCGTATTTAATGCATCACAAAAGGGAAGAAACCGTATATCTTTAAACGAAGAACTATTAGTTGGTCCTCAATTACAGGAAAACATGAGAAGTTTAATAATAAGGTGGAGAATGAAAAAAGTGTGTTTTGTCTCGGACATTCAAAAAATGTACCTCCAAATTTATGTCAGCAAGGAAGACAGAGACCTTCAAAGAATTCTTTGGCGTAGTCACCCCCAAGATCCTGTAAAAGATTACAGAATGACGAGAGTCACTTTTGGCACCGCGTCTGCTCCTTATTTAGCTGTCAAAACCTTGCAACAAGTAGCTTATGATGAAGGTGAGAACTACCCTGATGCGGCCCAGGTGATAAAGGAAGATTTTTATATGGATGACTTGATGTCTGGGAAAGATACAATACCAGAAGCTATTAAATTAGCCAAAGAAATTGACGCTATCTTAAGAAATGGAGGTTTTGTACTTCAAAAATGGTGTTCCAATAGCGCGGAATTCCTAAAACAATTTGAGCCTTCTTTAAGAAGTTGTCATGCTAATGTAGATATCACTATTGATGGCACTATCAGAGCCCTTGGCTTAAGCTGGAATATGGGAAAAGATGTTTTTCAATATACATTAAACTTACCTCGTCCAGCGGAGAAGATCACGAAAAGAACCATTTTAGGAGATATTCAGAGGTTGTTTGATCCGCTCGGCTGGTTAGCACCTGCTATATTACCTGCAAAGCTGCTTATTCAAAGGCTATGGCTGCAAGCCATTACATGGGATGAGGAGGTTGACCAAGCAATAACGAAGGAGTGGCTTACCTTAAGAAGCAGCTTACATGATATAAATAGCTTTGAAGTTAAACGATGGCTACATACCCAGTCAAATCTAATGCCTAACGTTACGGTCCATGGCTTCTGCGATGCCTCAAATAAAGCCTATGCAGCGGTAGCCTATATCCGTGTGCGTCAAGACAATGGTGAAATTAGGACCAATATAATAGCAGCTAGAACTCGTGTAGCTCCGATTAGACCTGTGTCGTTACCGCGTCTCGAGTTATGTGGTGCTGTGTTGTTGTCTAGACTTTTGAAGCAAGTAAAGGAAGCCACTAGAATACCCGCCAAAAATATCTTTGCCTGGACGGACTCAACAATTGTATTGGCCTGGCTGTTTGGAGACCCCATGAGATGGCACACCTTTGTAAGAAACCGGGTCGTAGAAGTCCTAGATAACGTCGGAAATAACTGGTACCATGTCGCCACACAGGAAAATCCTGCGGATCCAGCTTCTAGAGGAATGTCGTTGATAAACCTGAAAGAAAATATTATGTGGTGGGAAGGCCCTGAATGGTTAAAGAGAGATGACATACCTTACACTAGACCAAGTAACCTGCTTACTAATTTAGAACGGATACAAACAGTTCAAATTAATATGAAAATAGAAACTGAAAGCTCCAACAACCTTATCACAAAATTTCAGGAATTTGAAACCATAGCTGAGCTGTTAAAGGCAGTTACTTACTGTAAGCGATTCCTGAAAGGCAGGAAAATGGAGGCCAAAGATATTGCGATGACTACAAGTGAATTGTATGATTCATTGAAAACCTGTATAAAGATAATTCAGAAAAATAGTTTTGAAGACGAGATTAATAGTTTAATGCAAAATAAATCGGTAAAGAGAGAAAGTAGATTGAAGACTTTACACCCTTTCTTAGACAAAGAGAACATACTCAGGGTGGGCGGAAGATTGAGACACGCTGACTTAGACGAAGATGGCAAACACCCGATGATATTGGATAGCAACAATGCCCTCACTGCTCTCATAGTAGAAGATGCTCATATAAAAACGTTACATGGTGGAATACAATTAATGCTGGGCTATTTACGTTCCAAATTTTGGATACTGAGAGCAAAGAAGTTGGTTAAGGCTAAGTTACATAAATGTTTAATATGTGCCAAACAATGTGCTACAAGTAAGACCCAACTGATGGGAGATCTACCTAAGGTCAGAGTGACACCTTCTCGAGCCTTTTTACATAGTGGTGTGGACTTTGCTGGACCCTTTCAGGTGTTGATGTCCAAGGGCAGAGGAGTCAAGACCTCTAAGGCATATGTATCTATGTTTATATGTATGTCTACTAAGGCTATCCATTTGGAACTGGCAGGTGACCTTACCTCTGAATCGTTCATTGGGGCCTTTCGGAGATTTGTTGCCAGACGTGGAAAATGTGCCCATCTATGGAGTGACCAGGGTCGCAACTTTGTTGGCGCTAATAAAGAACTTGCTATTGCATGGAGTGAAGCCCAATTACAATTTGACGGTCCAATTGCTGAACAACTTGCACTGGAAGGCACACAGTGGCATTTCATCCCTGCCTATAGCCCTCACATGGGTGGTTTATGGGAGGCAGGTGTAAAATCATTAAAATACCACCTGAGAAGAGTGTTGACTTCGCATTTAACCTATGAAGAGATGTGTACCCTGCTGTGTCAGATAGAAGCCTGCCTTAATTCGCGGCCATTAAGTCCTGTTGATGAAGCCGAAACAGATCACATTACACCATTGACGCCAGGCCACTTTCTAATCGGCGAAGCTCCGATTACGATTCCTAACCCTGACCTAGCCGAAATACCTATGCATCGGTTATCCCGTTGGCAGCATATACAACAATTACTATCTCACTTTTGGCGGAGATGGCAAAGTGAATATTTATCTCGTTTGCAGCAGAGACCTAAATGGCTTAAACCGATCCCTGAACTAGATATTGGAAACATTGTTCTTATTAAATATGACAATTTACCTCCAGGCAAATGGATGTTGGGTCGTATTGTGGATAAACATCCAGGCGCCGACGGAGCGACTAGGGTTTACAGCGTTAAAAGTGGTAATAACGTAGTTCAGAGAGCTATAAATAAGCTATGCCCTTTACCGATAGACCATGCTGATTAATATTTAACTACAGATAATAACGCTGTTATGATAAATTTTGTGTTTATTATTTCTGTTAGACATTCGTACTAGCATTATTGGTTTGTATCAATGTACAGGGACAGAGGTATTAATTTGCCTATCAAAAGGCCTGTATAGCCCTTTGGTGGGCGAGATGTTGTGTTTATAGGCTTAAATATGAGACGATTTTGCATGTGTGTGTTCCATCTGTATTAATAGCTAAACAACTGTTTGTACGGATCAGTAGAAATAAATCCTTTACCGCATCAGCACGCATTTTTCGTTACCACAGACCCTACAGACCAAAGTAAACTTTATCTAGAGAACAAAGTATATTCATTACTGAGAATAAGTCATCCCTAAGTAGTTCCTTAAATAACAGGTGCATTTACGATTACTTTAATGACTTATGAACGCTTCTGTTGCCATACAACAAACGCGTTAATGAGTCCTTAAGTGAAGATTCCCAGTACTTGCTTAATCTAATTAGTTATTGTAATTACTATGTTAACAGCCCTTAATCTCTGCATTGTTATTGTCTAATGTCATCATTAGCTTATCAAATTCATTGCTAGTTGCCTACTTGCTGCCCTATATATTTGAGTGTGTTTAGCAAATGTAATTCAGTTGTAATTATAACTTCTACCAAGTGTTGTCATTATGGCTTTCCGTGGGTTTTCTACTTACCTAGATCTTTACGTTGCTCTTCGTAATCATAAAGATCTTCGTGACTATGACCATTTATTTAACACATTGAAGTCGAATACTAACGTCCAGTTAAGTGAAAGTGATGTGACGGATCTCAAGAACTGGTGTCGACGATTTTGCTATAGGGTTTACACCAAATGGGTGCAATCAAGAAGGACAGTTGACAGGTTCATTAACAAGAACGAAGAGTGGTTAAATTCCGATATCGTTTGGCCAGATTGCTTTAAAGAAAATGTTGTTGACACTGAAGAAGCAAATGAAAATGAGGCAGAAGAGGTAGTCAGTCCATCAAAATCAGATGCATCTACTTCAACATATACATCTCCTCGCAAACGCTTTGAAGATTTATCAACTAGACACAAAAGAAGACGTGTTAATGAAAATGTTACTAGTTGCAGTCGTCCGGATGAGCTTTTGCATACTGTTGAAAGTATACTTAAGTCTGCCGGAAAAAATGATATAGCCAGAATAATGAAAAATTTGCTGGAAAATCCTGAACACGTCTCAACAGTTATAAATGTCCTGGAAACTAAGCAGAATCCTCCGCTTCGTGAAGTTCCTACTCACAAAGCACTTGCTCTTTACGTTTACTTGCAGTTATCCAAGTGGCGTTACATCACACTTCGGGACTTTAGTTTAAAAGAAGGTCATGCGAAATACCCAAGCTACTACTTGTTAGTTAAAGAAAAGCTTAAATGCTACCCGGCAAAAGAAGACATAACTGTGACTGAAACTTCCGCAAAGATACGTATCCAAGCCCTCCTTGATCTCACCGTTAGGAGGCTGATCGATTCACTTGAATCAAATTTTGATGCTGGTGAACAACTTGTGCTTCACAGTAAATGGGGTTTTGATGGAGCTTCAAGTCAAAGCATTTACCATCAAACGACAACAACAAGTGAACAAGACTTATCCAGTGTATTTATGGCAAGTCTTGTACCACTTAAGTTAGTGACTTCTAGTGGAAGTATAGTGTGGCAGAATGATCGGCCATCGTCAACCACATATTGTCGCCCGATTTCATTTACATTTATGAAAGAAACGGAAGCGAATGTTAAGGCTGAAATGGAAATATTTGAGACCGAGATTCGTGAACGGAACCCGACTGATTGCGGCAATGCTACTGTTACTCACAATCTATGGCTAACCATGATTGATGGTAAGGTACATTCAATCATATCTGGTACATCGGCAGCAGTGTGTGATTTGTGCAAAGCTCGCCCAAGCGAAATGAATAACTTGGAAGAAGTGAGAGCTAAACCCGTGAATACAGATTTATACAAGCATGGATTTAGTTCATTGCATGCTTGGATTCGGTCCATGGAATGTTTATTACACATTTCTTACAGAATGGACATAAAATCATGGCAAGCAAAAGGTGACGAAAATAAAAAAAAAGTTAAAGATAAGAAAGAAGCCATTCAAGAAGCTTTCCGAAGAAGAACAGGCTTACTTCTAGACGTTGTTAAGCAGGGTAGTGGCAACACAAACACTGGAAATGCTGCAAGAAGATTTTTTGCAAACCCTGAAACGACTGCCGAAATTACTAAATTAGATGTTAATTTAATTAGAAGACTCGCCGTTATTTTGCAATGCATTTCCTCAGGCGAAAAAATTCAAGTCCAAAAATTCAAATCATATTGTGATGAAACAGCAAATTTATTCGTGGAATTATATCCATGGTATAACATGCCAGCAAGTTTACACAAATTGCTGATTCATGGATCACAGATAGTGGACCACTTATCAGTAGTGCCTATAGGTTTTTTGTCTGAAGAAGCATCTGAAGCAAGAAACAAGGACTTTCGCAAATTTAGAGAATGTCATACACGAAAGCATAGTAGCATCGCCACTAATGAAGACATTCTTCATAATCTGCTATTATCTTCCGATCCTCTTCTCGCCAGCTTACGACCGAAGATGACAAATAAAGCCAAAAAGTCTTCATTTAGAGAACTAGACGATTTACTCATACGTGATCAGAGTGAATTGGAGTTCATTGACGTTTCAACTGATACACTTGCTGCATGTAGTGACGTTGAAGAAGATGATGACGATGATAATGATCATGATGTCGTTATTGATGAAGATGAAGAAAATATAGTTTAAGTCTTATAGTACCTAATATTATTATTTTACAAGCAGTTTCTTTGTTAATTTCTAGTTTTTGTGTATTTTTTTTATTCTATTCTTTTTTTCTATTCTAGTTTTTGTGATTTTTTTTTAATTTTATTCTTTTTTTGTTTTGTGTTATGCCACCCATCAGCCAATAAATGGTTTTTTTCTTTCTTTTCTATTGTTGTTAGTAACTACATGGTCGTGTTAATTAATTAATTTCCTATTATAATTTAGTTTTTAGTAGTTGTTTATTTTTTTAGTTTGTTTTAGGGTACATAGTTATTTTATTTTTAAATTATTTTTACAGTGTTATATTATATAAATAAAAAATATATTTATACCTACATATTTTCTTATTGATCATAAAACTCTATTTCTTTTCGATGTGTTATTGTAAATGCGACTCAGTCATTACTAAGCTAATGATGACATTAGACAATCACAATGCAGAGATTAAGGGCTGTTAACATAGTAATTACAATAACTAATTAGATTAAGCAAGTACTGGGAATCTTCACTTAAGGACTCATTAACGCGTTTGTTGTATGGCAACAGAAGCGTTCATAAGTCATTAAAGTAATCGTAAATGCACCTGTTATTTAAGGAACTACTTAGGGATGACTTATTCTCAGTAATGAATATACTTAATGTACCTCCATATCATCAGTTATACAATAAAAAGTAAAGTTACTAAAAGCAAAATATCTCGGAAGGGGGTCGCTGGGGGCACCATGTGTCCTTGAAGAAAATGTGGCATAAAATGGGTAGATAACAGTAGTGAAAACCGCAAATCGAAACAAGGAGGGAATCATGAGATACAGACATTTTTGTGACCATTTCCATAGAAAAATAACACTTTTCATCGAATTGCTCATAAAGTACTGGTCAAATAAAAAAATTGTAGTAACATTTTTTGTAGTTCCTTAATAGAGTAATGCAACTGCATATTTCATTTTTTTCAATTAAATACTTTTTCAATTTTTAATTCTATGTCCGACCTCTTGTATGGGGACGATCCACTGTGCGACGCGACTTTCGCAGTGAACGCAACATATTGCGCGATCGCTCACGAAGTACAAGACGGTACCCATGCATTGCAAGCAATGTATAACTGTGCATCTGTTTGCGATTGTATCGCTTTTATCTACAAACTACATAATACTATAGTCATAATTACAAATATCACTTGTATTTTAAGGTTTTTGGACTTACCGGTGAAAAGAAATACCTTGTCGGGCTACACTACACCACTTGCTACTTTTCCGACACGTTATAACAGCGCAACAGGGCATAATCCTTCTTTTTAGCGGAGCTTCGTACGTTGTCACAGTGAGAGCGCGATTACTGGCCGGTAAAACAAATTTCGGCTGAACTTAGTGTGTCTACACATACATGCGGCGCGCCTGCCCCGCCCACAAGGCCCTTCTAACCTCTTTATCTGTTCTGTGGTTGGCCCCACCACCGCGCCACTACTACACATGTAGTTCAATAAAAGCAATAGATACAAAGTCGCGCACACACTTGCAATTCATAAATCAGAACATACTACACAATCAATTATAAACCTTAACTCGTCACACACAGCGTGCATTTACCAAGCACCGTACAACTTACTCACACAAAAACATCTGGCGCTATTATTGTGTTGTGCAAAAAGCAATTTATTTTACATATACGCTAGTGATTGACTAAATCGGAAAGTTATCGATACTTCCATTTATTACTGTACAAGAAAAATTTGGGGTCCTGAAAATAAAATAAAAAATGATATGTCCAGAAAGTATTATATATTTTAAATAAAAAAAAATGTACATTAAAAAAAAACACGAATCAATAAATTAAAACAATCCGGTTAAGTTGGTTTAGGCTGTGAAACCATAGGAATTGTTGAACCCTGTTATGATGTGTTTACTCACTGATCTGTAAAGTGGAGGTATTTGTTCAGTACTTGACGTACTCTTAATTTTGGGATTACCCATTCAAAAAGCCTGCGAGTTTTCTTTAGAGGCTGGAACATTTCTGCCTTAAAGTGAATTGAGCATATGGTGCTATATTTTGTTGGGAACCAGTTAGGTGGCCTTCCTGTGGCATCAATCCATTCTTCTATATATATATATAATATATACGTCTATACTTCTTACCCTCACGATGAGTAAGCAGGTAGTAGGCACAAGGCGAATAGGCTTTTGTTATTAAAAAAAAACCCTTAGTTAAGAAATAGTTAAATATATGAAAACAAACACATGCCATGCTCATGCATAACAAATAAATAGCATGAATATGTTGACTTATTTTAAGCAAAAATCACTAATATTTTATCTGAACCATACCGATTACTACAACGCATTCGAATCTTGTGGTGCATAGTTAAAGACTTTAGCGGAAGTAAAATACCAAAACCAAAAAAAAGTAAGGAAATAGCACGAAGATGCGATAATTTAAACCCAAAAACACTCCAAATTGAAAAATAAACTATAATAGCGATATAATATTCGTTGGGCAATCGACATTATTATCGATAGCCTACTTTAGTGGATCTTAACCTCATCACTATCTCGCCGCAAGACACAGCGGCTGTACTACGCGACGCTCCGCGTAAATAAAGTATCGTTTTGTTATTTTTACATTGCTTGTCCAGTCGCTTAGCGACATACTTAAGGTAGTGGTTAAGGAGCAATGTATTTGCTGCAAAAATAGTACAGCCGCTGCGATATTTGAAAACAAAAATAACGTAGTAAAAGCAAGAAATATTTTACGATTTGTTGTTTTTTATGATTTTAAAGATAAATACAGTAAAATACTTTTACTTACATATGGTAAGTGATTCCGTGAGATACGAAGTTTTTAATATCACTTCGGTTTTTGCAGGAAACCACTGAACAACACGGCATTTTTATAATTTATCGTGACCACGGTCGAAAGCGTACTAGTTCGCGGAGACGGCCATTTGGCGAGTAAAGGCGCAGCGTGCGCATAACGCGTGGACACAGACACGCCTCCATGCCACTTCTCCTGTTTTTTATATTTCTATGGTACCTACACTACGAGACGACCTCAAGGGAAATCCATTTGTTGAAGACCCCCCCCCCCCCCTCCACTTCCTGTTTGCAATTTGTGTCAATATACGAGTAACAACACTCAACTCTGGCCTGGGAATCGAACTAAGGGACTACTCGTATTGGTCCATAGCCGCACTTACATTCCTAATGTATCCCTTGTACTCCTCCTGTGCATGTACCTACCTATCTACTGTGTGCATGTGTGTGTACTGTGTACTGTATCCCTGTACTTAACAACAATTTTAGGTGGAATGAGAAAAATGTCATGAGGAAAGTTTTGAGTATGAATGTCGATATAGCTATATGAGTAGGTAGGGGAAGACCAATGAAACGATGGATGGACTGTGTGAAAGATGATAATGGCTAGAAAGGGGCGACTACCGAGATAAATAATATAGAAGTATGGAAAAAGGGACATGTTGCGCCGACCCCAAATAAATTGGGACAAGGGGCAGGAGAATGATGATATGGAAATTCAAATCACCTAGAACTCCATTCACGCTAATTAATAAATGATTAGGTATTTACCTACTTCCAACAATAGGTATTAAGAGATGGTAGCGAGTGAACTGGCTAGCAGCTAGCCTACTTCAGCAGTTTCTAATAACATGGATGCTAATAACATTACAGTCTATCAGACATCCCCCCCCCCCCCCCCTTCCCAACATCAGTTTTAGCAGTTTGGTTTGGTTTTTGTTTTGTCGTTAGTTTGGCTGTGGGTTCGATATACGCAAAGGGCATACAACGCCCTGCCCAGAGTGCAATATAATAACGCCTTCAGAATGTTTTTGGGGCTTCCACGTTACTGCAGTGCATCAGGAATGTTTGCCGAAGCTCGGTTTTAATAACATCCTGCGAAAAAGGATTGCGTCCATGATGCACAGTGTGGGAGCGTCAACGGCATTCTGTAGGTCATCTGTGAGAAGCCCTAGGCTGTTGCGCCATTAGGGCGCATTGGGTACATGTAGGTACATGTGCATGTGCCTGGTGCGTCTGGTGAGCGCAACAGATACATGAATTAATAATAATGTCTAAGATTTGTCACTAATTTACTAACATAGTTTATAAGTACGAGTAGTGTGTATTACTAACATCAATGCTAACATCATATGGACGAAATGTCTGAAATAATAATTTTTTTTTTTATATATTTATACGCACCATCATATTATAGGTCACCAGTTCCATTAGTAGTATGTAGAGTAGACTATAATTATGTAGGTAAGCTAGACAAACAATGAGGTCCATGTCCTCGGATATTTGATCTACACTTTCCTACCAAGAATTTTAGCTAGATACAATATAATATTAGATACTTTTAGCTGTGTCTGCAAGGCGTCGCGTTTTTGCCGGAAAAATGGCGGCGAAAATAAATTAGGAGCGCAACGCGCTTTACACAATGGCGTGTTTATATTTTGGTTTTTGTGCATGCGAGGGAAAAGGGAACTGCACTGCATTCAGCATATTTCATTCTCTTACAAAGATAGCTTTTTTGGCATGTCACCATACATTAAACAGTACTTAGTGAGAGAGTAAACATGATGAACACGGTTATGCGCAAGACTAACATCCGTTGAGACAGTTTATTGAATGGAATGGGGAGCAAAGGACTGCCCTCCTCCACCAGATGGACAGACGTCCGACACAGGATGCGAGCGGTCCAGAACAGATCATTTTAAAAAATGGACGAGACTCTTGTCAAGCAATGGACGTCTTCCGGCTGATGATGACGGATGACGCATCTACACAATCATTTAGGCTTTGAATTACTAAACGAAGTTCTTTTAGGGACAGTAATACTTTTTCCGATCACTAGCCTACCCTAATGACTTCTACTCTGATGCCAATAGAGAAGGCTACTTATGCCTATTCAATGTAGGCGCAGTCAGCAGCACATCAGTGGTAGCACTTACGTACACTATGAACACCAGCTTTATTGCTACGAAATAAAGGCGCTGTCAATGTCTGTGCAATGTGTGATACGTCAGATGCGTGTGCATGCGTTCGGCGCAATTCGTTACGATTATACGGTACGTACGATCACTGTAGGTAGGTACCGTTGACCGCCGACATGAGAACCTTGTTATTTACGCACGCTGGTTGTTAGAAAAGAAACATACCTATTATGTAAGGGCAGTGCCAAACATAAGACTAATAGACAAAATATTAATTTAAAAAACAGAGAATTCGGAAAGAAATCATGAAAGAACTCTGAAAACGTAACACTTTTGGGCAGTCGTATAAAAGTGAATAAATAAAGGCAGTTCCTATTTTCTCACGGTAGTTGGTACAAAGTTCAACTACCCTAAATACTTTGAAATCTAATCATATCACAATCAGCCTATAGTGTTCCCACCGCTGGGCTTATTCCGTTTATCCACCCTAGGGTTGATACCTACTCGGAAACGCGCGTTCATCTATACTCCAGGCGGCGTGGATGATCGGAATTCACTTTTGATTGTTCTTCCGACTTTTTACTCCAAGTAAAGTACCTAGTCATCATCAACAATAACTACCTACAACAGTAAAATATAGGTACCTACCCATACACTTTAATGAAAGTTTTAATTTTTATTAGAGTTCTATTAGTGTTAAGTGCTATGAGTATTAAAAATTAGAGTTCTTAGCCAAACAAAACTTATTTTGATTTGAAATGGCCAGTACTGCAGAACGGCAATTTCATAGGTAAAGACCTAATATTACGTAGCTATTGCTGATTGTATAGGTACCTTTGCGTTAGTTGTTTGATTCACATGTTTTCACAAAGTGGTAGGTACCTACTGATAACCATTGATAGAGCTACTCGACCCTTTGTCAAAATATCAATTTTATCGTTATTGTTACTACTTAGATTGTTCAATAAAAGAATTCTTTTAAGTTTACACCGTACCTACTGTGATTTATTTAAATACCTACCTAAAAACCTTAAAGGTACCTAATTAAAAACGACTTCAACTTTGATATTTCAAAGAAATATGTATTTTTATAGGTAGGTGCCTATATAATATATTTTAGGTATACTCAGGTATCTTGGACCTGTTTCTATCATGTGTCTCTAAATGACTGTAGGTACACACCGTCTGGGGTGGATAGATGAACACGCGTTTGCGAGTATCCACACTATGGTGGACAAACGGAATAAAGTCACTGTTGGGATTCAGGACTCCTCTCTGTCAGAGGGAGTGGGCCATACATAATCCACCACGCGGGCCCAGTGCGAGTTGGTGGACTTAGAAATCTACTAGCTCCAAAACGAAACAAAAATACGCGACAACTTTACAAATAACAAGTTACCTACTGTGTTCGCAGATAAACCGCGGCCTTTAGACCAAATTATCTCGTTGCTTCCGGCACTCGAGAGCTCGAGAGCACTACATAATACGATACGAGTTCCAAGGAACAAACAGGCAAATTGAAAACTGAAGAGGAATATTGTTATTAACGGAATTACGCATTATAAAAGCATGCGCAGAAATGTTGCCTGTTGTAAACCAACATTGACTGATTTGTCCTGTTTTGAGTTCGTAGTGCAGCAATGGCCATTTTTTCGACCGACAAAGTGTGGAACCAGTACCTACCTAACAAAACAAAATAGCTCTTCTTTAGGCTGATGATAATCTTATTGCTTATGTAGGTACATATCAAGACTGTCGGAAAAGTTGTAGCGATAAGGGGATACGTCGATACTTTTGTATTTTTAAAATTCTTATAAAACCAAATGTACCTTTATGGTTAAATCTTTTGCATTTGTCTATTTGACTATATTGTCTACTTCTGTACTAAAACCAAAACATGATTATGTACCTGAAATTTTTTCTAAAGAAAAAAAATCCAAAGTATCCGTCTAGTTTCTGTAAAAAATAAGTCGTGCAGTAAAAAATAAAGCTAAAAATTGATTAAGTATAGCATTTTGTCATAAATCTAAAATTGCAATGCGCGTGAGTCTTCAATCTCACGCGTCAAATAGACAGTCACAATGCCATTTCACTTACACACCGAGCTACCACGATTCAATGTAGGGCCTTATGTGGTTTTGCGGTTTTATTGTATACTGCAGTTACAATAACAATTCTAACGACTAAGTATAGTAGATGCTTAGAATTATTATTTGTCTTTAACATAACTCGGGACCCTGGGGTCCCGGACTTTCGGAAGGCGTACGAGGGGCCGAAGCCAACGATTATCCCTGTATGTACTATGTAAGTGCACCCAAGGACAACCCCCGGTTGGTGCGTGACTATTGCAGAACATGGAAACAAAACATTTTGGGCTATAGGTTTGGGTGGCTATAGTGGATTGGGTACCTTGAACTATGGAAGAAATATGTCCCCTGCCCATTGACTTATAAATTACTGATAGTTACTTAATGCTTAGAATGAATTAACGAATACAAATTAATAATAATAAACATTGATTTATTTACGAGTTACAACATGGCAACACCTAAAAGTATGACTAATTGTTATGTTATGGTAATACTGTAACACGTTCATCATTATGTCATCAACGTTAACTCTACTTGCCACTTCATCGTATCGTTACGACACCCGCTAAATCAAAACAGGGTCACCAGAGAACGTATGGAAGCGAGCGTGTGTAAAATTAGTGAATGCATGCAATATTGGCGGCCCGCCACACCGTCCGGTGATCCCAATAAAAGAGTGACTCACGACTTTATCACTCGCATATCTGAGATATACAGATATCACCAAATATACTATATTTTTTCCTGTTTACCTAACAGTACTTTGCTCATTTCAAGATGGCGACGTAAATAAAAAGAAAACAGATGTTAGCAACATTTTAATATATATTTTTATTGAAATGAATCCAATCATACATTATCTTGGATTTTTAATGTACGTTCTTTATTAAAATAATAATTATAATAATTACAAAATAATCCTTATTGGCGTTACATTATATAAAAAAAAAAGTTACGCATCATTCGCACTCTCAAAGCCATAATATGGACAATAATTCTCTAATTTTCTTTTTTCTTCACTGCATTAGTTACTGTTTGAGCAACACTCCAATTTTATTTATTTTAAATTGAAAAATATTGAATATCTTGTGCTCTACACTCATAGACGCTGCTTTAAAGCTACGTGGACAATTTGTTAAATTAACTACAATTAAATGCACCATTGGAGACCTTCTATGTACCTTTCCTGAACAATTTTGTCATCATAATACTCTGTTATGCAAGCAATATCAAAGAAATAATACTGTTTATAGAACAAATGCAGATGTGGATGGATTATAAAGTTTCAAAATACATGCATGATTTAAGTTTTAACATCCATAACTAGGTATTATGGTAATTTATTATTTAAATCTTATTGTAATTGACATGCGTCTTTCAAATAATGACAAAAAGCAAAATCAAAGAATGAACAGTCATCATATTGCTTACACAACAACCAATCATCCCCGACGAGCAAATAAATTAATGGATCAAGTCTAACATCCAGTCAAGTTCTACAGATCTAGTTGGGTGTAAACTTTGCCCACACCTAAGTACAACGTCATTCCGTATAATCTCTTGCTACCAACATAAATGGACACAAACTCGTTTGAATCAACCTCTCGTGACTTATGAGAGTGTACTGTCCAAAAATAAGCCGCATTCAGACACTTCGCTATTCAATAATCATTCCGTACTGAGTGTAACAAAATGCAATAAAATTTAACAGTTAAGATAGCGATTTCTCTATATATTCATAGATAAATACGCGCCGGGGCCCGCCGCGACGTCACCCCGGCGCCCGTAAACATTTGAACAAGATTTACTCTTACGCGAATATGTACAGGCGTGGAGCGGCCGCTGCGGCTCAGAGCGCAGCGGCGGGACATCATTGGCTCTTGAGCTCCTTACCGATCGTGTAAGAGACGAGCCGCGCCCAGTCCACCTTGGTGCGCATCACCGGCAGCTGTCGCCGCAACGCCTTGAACGTGGTATCACTCATGGTCTTGTAGTTGTCGGAGATGGCGGTCTGGTACGCGTTCTCCGCGTCGCACACCAGCCGCACGAACTCTTTAGCGGTGGCGGCCTCGCCAGTCGCAGTCACGGGCGCGCGCACCTCCTTCGAACTCACCAACTGCACGTTACCATCCTCGTAATAATGCACTTGCACACGCAGCATCCCGCGGAGCTCCGCTGCACCCGCACCCACCGTCAGCGACCACACGGAGCGCCATCGCCCGTTCCAGTAGTTCTTCGGCTGGAACTGGTGGTCCTCGATGCAGGCTACGAGTTGTACAGCACCCGTGTCGAGCGTGCGTCCTACTACTAAGCTGGCGCCGTGCTTGAAGTGCGCGGCCACGTACGCCGTCAGCTCCTCGTCGAGTGCCGCTCGCCAGGGCTCCGCCACTCGGTCGGGCTCGTAGGGCTCATACTCCGACGCTTCTTTACGTAAGTGGTCGAACTTGAAGGAACGTTTGGAGCGGGGGTCGAAGAATCTTCCGCCGCCGAGCTCGTTATGATCGGTGATGAGCGTGTGGAGCTCCGAGCCTTCGAGGCGCACGGGCGTTAGTTGATCCTTATTGTATTGCGCGAACGCTCCGCTCGCGCCTTCTTTTAGAAGGGTGTCATTATTTAGTAGAACCCTTACATCGTTGAACACTTCATTAAATTCTCCAGGTGGCGAATGTAATATGAAATCCGAAACGATTCTAACTTTTTCTTGATCACTAATCACTTCGTCACCGTCCGCCGCCATTTTTGATACTTTTGACACTAATGACGGATTGTCGGATATGCAAGGATTATCGCATTGGATGCGTTCACAAACAGTTATCATAACTACTTCCTCATTACTTCCTAGTTTTTTTTATTTCATTTTAGAGGATTATATATTATTTGAAAATATAAACCAACATACCTTACTAAATTAACCCGTCGCGCGCCAATTAGCAGACACAATTGAAATTCTATTGTTATCTGTACACATGGTGTACAATCGACATTTTAAGAGTTAAAGGCAAGAACAAATAATAAATCATAATACACTTCTGGACACATCTATTGGCCCACCTTAGAGTTTAGGTTTCGATGGCCCCTACCGAAATATGATTGCTAGATTGAACAAAAACTGTTGATGCAGTTTTAAGCCTGATACATTTTACCATCTTTTTCGATCGTATTGTTTTAAATTTGAATTCAGAATACCATACGACATGGAGCTACGCCTAACAAGTCGGATATGCGCCTTGTTAAAGGCAATTGATTTTTGAATAAAAAACATGTTTTATCAAATAAAGGTTTAATTTAATAACGCGTGTTGCCTCCATGGGCATCTACCACAGCTCTCACACGATTAGGCATAGAGTTTATCAACCGCTCTATGAAATTTTGAGGGATCATCTCCCATTCCTCTTCTATGGCAGTTTTCAACTCCTGCATCGTCTGGGCAACTGGCTGACGAGCCCTAACACGTCTTTTTAGCTCGTCCGACATGTGCTCAATGGGGTTCATGTCTGGGCTTCTGGCTGGCCAGTCCATAACTGTGATTTTCACATCCCGAAGATATTCCCTGACGATGCCGGCCGCATGGGCTCTTGCATTATCATGCATAAAAAGGAAATTTGGGCCCACATAGTCCGCGTATGGTATCACGTGAGGTTCTAAGCACTCACGAATGTACCTTTCAGCATTTAATGTTGGCAGCCGTGGTCCTGTAACAACCTCAAGTTGAGTTTTGCCGCTCGCGGATATACC
Source organism: Cosmia pyralina (assembly GCA_946251885.1). Classification (NCBI taxonomy): domain Eukaryota; kingdom Metazoa; phylum Arthropoda; class Insecta; order Lepidoptera; family Noctuidae; genus Cosmia; species Cosmia pyralina. The sequence continues at coordinate 2,058,914 of OX276357.1, read as the reverse complement.
GCCCCAGACAGTCCATGAGCCACCGCCATAAGCAACCCTCTCTTCAAAGCAGCATTGTGCGAAACGCTCTCCCTTACGTCGGTAGACCTTCTTCCTTCCATCATTGCCATGTAACACAATTTTAGACTCATCAGAAAAGAGTACACGGCTCCAATCTTGCCGTGTCCAATTTAAATGACTGCGTGCGAAATGAAGGCGCGCTGTTCGGTGGGCTCGCGTTAGTTTGGGGCCATTAGCTGGCTTGTGTGGTACCATATCGCGTTCTTTTAACCTTTTCCGAACAGTTCGAGCGCTCACAGATACTCCGTGGAAGTCGCGAAGTTGGTTTTGTATCTCAATGGAGGTAAGGTGACGAATTCTCAAGCTGGTCGTCACGATGAATCGATCCTGCCTTTCAGTTGTGACCCGAGATCGTGGCCTTCCTTGGCGACGAACAAAGCCTTCAGTCTCTAGGTACCTCCGATAAACATTTCGGACCGCAGATCGACTTAAATTAAGTTGAGCACTCACGTTTCTTTGGCTGTGTCTGGCCTGAATAAGTGCCACAGCTTGGGCGGCGACTTCAGGTGAAGTATCCATAGATTATTGATAGAACCTCACCTTAATGTTAAGAATAAGTAATGTTTGTTGCAAAACCAAAGATATCAATCACTTTTTCAAGAATTAAATCCAAGTAAACCAATAAAACCAAGTTTTCTTAGTATTCGATTGTTTGATATCAACAAACAGGCTCCAAATTGTCTTTTGTTTCTTTAAATTCTGTGTTCGAAATTCAAAAAAAGACTATTGAATGAAATTGTGAATGTGCCAGGTTCAAAACTGCATAAAAACTTTTTGCTCGACCTAATATAAAATTTTAGCTAGGACCAAAAGAAACTGAAAATACAAGGTGGGCCAAAAGATGTGTCCAGAAGTGTAGTTTAATAGGGTATTGTAATTAACCTAATAAGATTTTTTTTTGTTCTCTAAACCGCGTTCAGTGATTTTTATTTTGTGGATGAAGTTACTATATAAATATCAAAAGAACGAGAAAAGGAAAATAATTATAAAGTCATCAGCAGATTTTACGCTTTTATATTCATCAAACAATAACTAAAATCGAAAATACAAAAAAACATATACATACTGTTGTTCTTTATTTTGACACATTCCGACCCGAAAGTATCGATAACGATTTTCGTAAAAGGATTTCAGAACTTTTAATGATTTTGACATTTCACGCACTGTGTGTTGTGTAACTACTTTGCGTAAAGCATTTTAAGCTAAAACAATGAGCCAGTTAATTAAATACAAATACTACGACACGCCCGAGGGGCACGACATCTTCATGAAGACATTTGCGGCTTCTAAATATGCTGCGATGGCTGGTCTAGCTGCGGCATCCCTGGATGTCTTGATGTATTCCCATCCGCAGGGTTTTGCAAGCACAGCAGGCAGGTTTGCATGGTTCATAGGTCCAATGGTTGGGATGGCTGCAGGATTTGTTGTTACTACCAATGCAATGCAGAACATGAGAGGAAAGAACGATAAGCTGAACTATTTCGTGGGTGGTGCTGTCGCCGGCTGCATTTTGAGTGCTTGGCAAAAAGCTCCCGTCGCGGCCGTGCCTGCCGCCGTAGTCTTGGGCCTTGCAGCTATTGTTAAGAAGACCTCTGTTGACGAGGGCTGGCGTTTCTTCCCAGAATTGACGGCAGCAACACAGTCAGTCAGATCGGTAAGATATGACTGGTCTATTGCCAAAGATCATGATGAACTCAAGAATTGGACTAAGTAAAGGTACTTGATGTATTTATTACAATAACTAATCAATGTGTAGTATTGAAAAATAAGTCAAAATTGCCAAATTGGTATTTTTACTGTCCTCATCATCATAATGATGCTGGATTCTAGGAAATAAAGTGAATGGCATAACCTTTTTCCACTTAGGTTTTTGTTTTACTGCTGCCCAAAGTTCTCCTAATATCAATCTAAAACTTTTTACCCAACTGGGGCTAAGCTAGGAGGCTAAAGTTTTAAACATAGTTAGTATGACTGCATGCACATATTTCTGCTCCTATCTTCCCTCGTGATCCTAGAGACTAGCTACCTTTTATTCAATTATTTTTCTTGTAAATCTTAATTTTTAAGTGTTCTAAAAGTGGTGTAATTGATAAAAATTATTTGACTTTTGATTGAGCAAAGGATGGGTTTATAACTGTTGCCAATTTAGTAAAACAAAATTATTTTCTTTCAGTTTTCAACACCAAACATGAAGAAGTCCAGAGCAAGATAGTAGAATGTAAATAAGATCAATGTTATTTAATTATTTTAAGTGCAACAATAAATCAGGTGATTATACTCATTTTTTATTACTTTTCCTGAGTAACAAACGAATATAATTATTACTTGATGAACAGCTTGCAATACCAATGGTTTGTAATGTAAGACTTGTGAAAATCTTCATTAAATGCAGAGTAGTACTTTATATAGTGTATTATCTATCGTCATAGAAACAAATAAACCCGCAGAGGGTTTCATCAAACCCTCTGCGGGTTTCTTTGTGTTCACAAATTAAGAGGATACATCGAAGCGTGGTTTAGTTTGATATGTAAGTGAAATGGCATTATGGATATGATATACATATATCGTCTAATTTTTTCCCCTGGTGGTCCCTGCGAGAAATATAAATGACATGAAATTGAATGACGTCAGATCGAATAATACTTGCTCGAAAATGGCTCGATAGTACTTGAAATCAATCAATTATGAGCGCGACAGTTCACTACCTCGATGCATCAAAATCTCGAATAACTATAAGCTTGAATCATCCGCAGCGCAAAACATCATTTCTCGAACGACCATCAAATTGATTTACAGAATAGTTTTATTTCTTTATTTATTATACTTTATTGTACACTAGAAAATACACAGCAAAATAATTTTAACACTGCAAAACATACAAAGGGCGACCTTATCACTTTCTGTTTGAGTAGTTAGTCAACTATAATCATGTAAAATAATTATGATAATAAAATTACATTATAAACATTATAGTTATTTTATCAAATAGGTAGGAAGTAAACTTATCTATGTACTATTCTGTAAATCGATTAGATGGTAGTTCGAGAAATTATGTTTCAAGCTAATGGACCTTCGCGCTGCCGATGATTCGAGATTTTGACGCATCGAGTTAGTTACTGTCGCGCTCATATATTTATCGATTTCAAGTACTATCGAGTTAACGTTTTCGAGCAAGTATTATTCAATCTCACGTCATTCGATTTCAAATAGGTAACCCACATAGGTACGTTTTTTTTTCCATAGGAATTTTAAAAACAAAATTTAACGATGTATCCCCTCCATAAACATTATTATTTGATTTCAAATGCTTTGAACTTTTCATAGTCAAAAGAGGATCTTAAAAATAAAACAAAATATATTGAGTTATTTTTATTTTCTTACAACCAGGGCTGTAACCAAAAGAGGGTTTATCCATATTTATTTAAGCGTTTATTACCTACATCAATCAATAATGTTGGGGATATTATTTGGATATTCCCCTTCTGGTTACATCCTTGCTTACAACTAAAAAACAGATTTAAGCATAACATAACAAAAATGCTACAGTAAATGTTTAAGTATTACATAATATTGATTGAATATAAATATGTATTATTTAATACTGAAATGAGTAGTTACTCTGTTGGACAGTTTAACATTAAAGTTTTAACAATGTGAGTCGAGATTCCTGTACTGTACACATAGGTGGATAATAGGAATGATGACAATTTTTTTTCCGGTCATATATTTTTTTACGCAATTAAAAGATTACGGTGATACATTGAGTTAAAATGTGGCAAAACGTCACACCTTACTAGATTTTATACGTAGTTGTGACGTAGCGAGCCCACTCCCCAATTTTAATATGTTTTATCTAGGTTTTTTTTTTTTTTTGATATGTGTCTAATATTTTTTTTATTATCTGACTGACGGACTAAATAGAATTTATTTTTTTACCCCGGCATCATCCCTATTGTCCATTTTTCTTTTATTATAGAAAAGAGATCCTTAAAAGTATTGACTCAGGACAACTCAAAACAGACAGAATAACATTAATGTAACTTGCAAACTATAAATTCTTCTACTCTCATTTCCAGTCAACTAAAATAAAATTTCGTAGAAAAATAAAAGGAAACTGTCACAATATTCCTTAAATGCATAATTATAACTATGAATAGGTTCACACTGGTGCAAAATTTTCATTATTAAGTAGGTAAGTACATATTTATTATTTTATTCTATTACACTAAATACCCAATACATATGAGACATTGCAATTATGTTTGGGACATTCCTACTAGTATACTTACTGGCAAAAAAACTGCACAGTATATTGAGCTTTAATTTAAAAAAAAAAAAATATCACGCTTAATAATCATTGAGCCAATATGACAATAATTAATTTTGAATAAGAAATATTTAAACTTAAAAAATAATGTCATGATTTTTCTCTACAATTTGAAAAATACACATTTATAAAGGAACATCAAAATTAGCTATAATTTTTTTTCCTTTTCCTAATGCAGTTTTTTTGCACGGCTGTGTTATTCGTTATGTTAAGAAGTAGACATTGAATACACGAGTTATATTAATTAGGTACCTATAAGGTATCAATTAAAATTTGGCTAATTCACAGACTTGGAAGTATGTTGAATAAGAAATTACTGAATACTCTAAGAAGCCTGAAGTAACATTTGGCACAAATTATCGAACACTCAATTTATTAAATTCGTATTAGTTAATAACCTATTGTAACATTAAGAGCGTGTTTAGATACGGCTGAGGACTTGAATACTAGGGTGTTTTCACCTAAATTTTTGCCTAAGTACATTTGTTTTCCATAATGGAGCTATGTCAATGTGCTTAGTCCATAATTTTACACCTGCACTAGTCTGCTAGATTCTATAGTGTGATTTTGTGATAAAAGCATCTCTTTTTGTTGACTTCGTTGTTTTTGGTAGACCCACTTTCGATTCTGGCTTACAAGAATTAAGGTGGTAAAAGTGTGGCAAGCTTCTTTCTCCCCAATTTTATTTTTCTCCCAGTTGCATCAAACCACGCTCTAAAAACTATTCCACTTAATAACAACAGTATTAAAAACGTCGAAAGCATAAAACCATGTAGAATATAATAAAATGTACACCTTCAACAACGAATAGACTAGGAGGGAAGCATAGACAAAATAAATACACAAATTAATTGCATTCCATAAACAAAACAGTTACTTTTTTCAAGTTAATGTTATGTTTTATGACTTTGTCATACTTTTACCCTGAGTGATCTGGACAGAATAGATTGGATGAAGAAAATAGTGGACAACAACTTAAGTTGTTTTTAGCTGTTGAAAGCATTATAAGACTAAAATAAAAGTTTGATGCTCATAGGAACCTCATTGGTGTTATCTCATTTGAGACTTTTTATCATACTTTCTTGAATCTCAGCTCCAAAACTTTGCTGGTATAGAGCTTGATGCCTTGTAAACTAACTTGAAAGTTTTAATGATGAATCTCTCACAAAGGTTTCTTACACCACCCAAAGATGGAACAAAAGTGGATTTTCCCGTAATAAACCTTAAGCTTAACGATCTAAGGTCCAAAATTAAATACCAGCCATCATATGCTTACAAACTCTCCTATCACTAAGTCACAAAACATAACCACACAAGTACGAGTATATTAATATCTATCAGTACTTCACTCTGTCTTCTTTCCCTTCTGTGCCTTCTGTTCAGGCTCGTCTTCTTCTTCTTCCTCTACTTCTTCGACTTCCTCCTCTATCTCTTCTACTTCAATCTCTTCTTCAATTTCCTCATCTGATTCGTCTTCTTTCTGTAAAATAATAACACGGTTTTACAGCCTTTGCAAAGTATTGACCAGAACCAGAAGGCCAATACTCGTACTTAAAAACAACCGGACACCAAGACACGGACAACCGGACACCAAGGGTTCCGTACCACCGTACAATATTTAACAATACATACATGTTTAAAAAAAATACTTCAGTTTAAAAAAAAATACGTTTCTTGTATGGAGGGATCCCCATACAAGACGTGATTTTTAATTTTTAACTTTGTTTTACTTTTATTATTTCATTTTAATGTGAGTTATGCAAACATTAATGTAGGGAACAGCAGAATGTTTTTTTTTTTCAAGATTTTATTTTACACTTGATTAATATTTATTATACCCATGCCAAATGCCATACAGAGTTCGTGGCTAAGTAATAATAGCCGCAAGGGTGATCCATCTGGCTAAGCTACGCTTACCGGGGTTGGTCGAGACCCCCCCCCCCGTGCCTCGGAAATCACGTTAAGCCGTTGGTCCCGGCTGTCATTCGTGCATCTTTGACAGTCGTTACGGGTCGTCAGAAGCCCGAAACTCTGACAACCAGTCTTACCAAGGGGTATCGTATTACCTATTTACTGGGTTGTGGAGGTCAGATAGGCAGTCGCTCCATGTAAAATACTGGTATTCAGCTGCAACCGGTTAGACTGGAAGCCGACCCCAACATAGTTGGAAAAAGACTAGGCAGATCGATTGACTCATGCCAAATTACAGTTTTCTAGTACTAAGCTAAGCCGCTGACAGACAGATAGGAATCTAAGTTCCTTGTTGACTACGGAGCCCTAAAAAAACCGCCGAATGCAAAACCTTCTTTTTTTGAAGTTGGTAAAAAAAAAAACATTTTACCTCAGCATTCTGTGTGATAGCACTAGCCGTTGTGAAGTCATCCACCGTTGATTCTGAAACCATAGATATTTTAAAGTTTATAAAAAAAGTACAAAAAAAATAGAACAAGCTGTCATTCATTACAGACATTGCTAAACTTATTTTTATCGAAAAACTATTCTGACCATACATAGAAAACTGATAATTTTGGATAAATATGAATTAAATACCTTGGTCCCGTTCAGGAGTATCCCTTGGCGCATCTTGTATCAGGGATAGTGTCATCTTTCCACTCACCACCATCTGTGAAATAAATACAACATCGTAAAGTGTACAGACACATAGCTCGTGGCCAAGTAATGACAACCGCAGGGTCGATCCATCAGGTTAAGCTACGCTTGCCGGGGTTGGTCCGTGGATGGGTGACTATCTTTACATACCCAGACTCTTCCGTGCCTCGGAAAGCACGTTAAGCCGTCGGTCCCAGCTGTCATTTGTGGATCTTTGACAGTCGTTACGGGTCGTCACAAGCCCGAAAGTCTGATAACCAGTCTTGCCAAGGGTATCTTATTACCCAGTTACTGGATTGTGGAGGTCAGATAGGCAGTCGCTTCATGTAAAATACTAGTATTCAGCTACATCCGGTTAGGCTGGAAGTAGACCACAACATAGTTGGGATAGGCTAGGCAGATTAGACTAAGTAAACTAACAGTGAACACAAGGGTGAATGATGAATTAAGTCAAGAAAGTAATTTCCCCTTACCGGCGAGTGTTTGGTGGGCGCTGGCCTGTCGGCCCTGTTCTCTGCGAAGTCTGTGACCAGGACGCGCGACTGCTGCGGGATCTCTGTCTCCAGGTATATGGACTGCACCTGCTCAGCTTCATGCTGAAAATATATTTACGAGATTTGATCGTAAAAGGTCTTCGTGTAGTGTCTGAAGTGTGGATTTCTGTGTGTTTCCGACTGATTTTGTGATTATTTGACAGTAAGCTATAGAAAGGGCCCTCATATGACTTTTGTCCCAGTTAATAATGACAATTGGCTCACATTTTAAATGGTTTTTGCCATCTGCCTCACCACATCACCTACTTACTCAAATAAAAGAAAATATACTAGTTGCGCCCCGCGGTTTATGAGATACACTAAAAAATCGGTGAGAAAAATATTCACATTTCTAGAGGCAAAAAATAGCTCACCCCACGGGAACACAAAATTTTTTCGGGATATGTGTTAATCCAGGGTGTCAGCTACTTCCACACCAAATTTCGTCAAAATCGGCCGAGCCGTTTGAGTTTGAAAGAGTAGCAAATATATTTGAATTCCTTGCTCATCCCACGGGAACACTACATTTTTTCAATTTCATCCAAATTTATCTAGCCCTTTGAGCGTGAAGAAGCAACAAACATACAAACACACACACTCACAAACTTTCGCCTTTATAATATTAGTGTGTGGGTGACTGGTAATTTGTGACCGATACATAAACACAATGATTGTACTCATGATAACAAACAACATTTACTGTGGGACCAAACATGTAATCGCGAAGAAAAATCAGCTGTTCCCAACATTTATGTTCGCTTAGCTCGTCAAAATGTAGGGAACAGCTGATTTTTTTTCGCGATTTCAGGTTTGGTCCCATAGTAAAAGTTGTTCATAATGATGAGTACAATGACCCTAATTAAAGGATATTCATTAATATCCGTTTGTAGAATCACAAGTTGATAGCTATCATGCTTTACTTATAAAAAGAGCAGCATCGTTGATGCGCAGAGTGAGACAGTCCTAACGGCTACCTGAGGATCATTACTGAACACAAGTCCTATCTGGAGGCACTGGGTTCGCCTACATATAGGATAGTTATTATAGTTTTGCTTTTTATGTGTGTATTACTTAAGTTCTTAAGTAACATTGTATTACTAACACTATGGACAACCTAGTCTGAATTAAATTATAAATAAAATTTAAAAAATAATTACGGAACACTCTATAATATTAAAAAGGTGCCCTACCCTACCCTATGCCCAACCCTATACCCTTCAGGGAATTCGAGGCATTATGTTAATACATATATTAATCAGCCTATAACGTTCCCACTGCTGGGACACTATAGGTAAATAAAATTAACATCCTCAAAATCAAGAAAACATTTATAGTTCCAGTCAAGGCCCAAACACTTTATTTGGATACATAATACCTTACCTGACATAACAACATTGATAAGTGAGCATCTCAGAGGTTTGTTTATCAATTCTATTTTTTTCTTCCAATTTGTAATCGGCTTTATGCTTGGTTGGTAAGTAACAATTTGACTATTTCGGTAGCTAGTGACCAAATAAAATTGATAAATTTGAAAAAGCCTAATACGACAGTTGTTTATAAAATAATGTATTATTTAAATTACAACATGAATTAAGAGGCACAGAAGGTCGATATCATACTATGCATTCTTTGACGTTGACACACATTCACAAGTAAGACGCACCTAGGTACCTACTAAAATATACTTTTCTCTAAATAGTGGCCGAGCACAATACGATTTCTTATCGTTTTCATGACATTGCAGAGAGGTGGAACAGGGCAAAAATAATTAAATTAAGACCATTTTTGTGGTGTGTGTAAGGCGTTAGTCAAAGAGACGTTAAAATAAAACTGCTTAAAACAATTGAAAAATTATTTATTTATAAGAAAAAGTGTAACAAAATAGAAAAGAAGAAATGCAAGCAGTTTTATTCTATTATTTTTGTGTGGGTTCATAAGTTTTTTTTGAGGCTCTATAACTTCTCATTGCAAACAACAATAGTGTTGCCCAATTACTGGGTGTTGCAAACAGACAATAAACTTTTTTTTTTAATTATTGTAAATAAGCACATGATAAATTACTCCTATTAAGACATAAAAAGGGAAAGACCTTGTACACATAAAAAAAACTGATGTCCTCCACAAAAATATTACTTATATTATTTTTGAGCAAACAAATTGAGCTAATTAATACCTAATATACTAAGCATTGGAATGTGAAGCAACAAAGCTATCTACCATACACTAACTAGAGGACGAACAATAACAAAATATTAATTTTTAAAAGGTTAAAAATAAATAACAAACGACAATAAAAAAGGAAAGAAAGAAATAAATTATAAAATTATTGCAACACCAAGGAAAGCGATAAAGATGGAGATCCTTAAAAGTAATGATAATATGCTTGTACCTTCTGACAATCCACATAAAGATCAATAAAATTAATTAATTTAGGATTTAATAAAACTAGTCGAACAATATCGCAAAAAAAAGACACGCGTTTTTTTATGGGCTGGGCCTGGAAGAGCTTTATTCATAAACAAATCAAACAAAGTAAAAAAAAAACCGGCCAAGTGCGTGTCGGGCCACGCGCAGTAATAGGGTTCCGTAGTTGCACAATGTATTGCCAAACGCCGCCGCCCATCGCTATTCGAGCGTAAGTATTATTAATTTAGAAATCACTACTAATAAGAATGTTATGATCTTATTTTTGTATATTTTTACAAAGCCTACTTGGCTGTGATAGTTTTCCTTTAAAATTCGTTATATTACTACTACCGTGAATTTTTTCACCCATCTAAAACTAATCGTTTAGCTGGCGGGGGGGGCAGCTGACTCTAACAAAAATTAGCACTATAAAGCTTAACACCCCAAACCATGGGATAGACGAGAAAAAAAAAATATCCGCACTTTACGTGTACAGAAGGTACCCTAACAGTATGTCGGCGTGCTGAATATCCATGACAAATTATATCTTTCTAGTACTAAGAGTCTCTGAGCTAAGCTGCGGACTCTCAGACGGACGGACATAGCGAAACTATAAGGGTTTCTTGTTGACTACGGAACCCTAAAAATAGTAGGTTCTGAACATTACTTTCTTGATCATATTTTAGAATACTTGGGCTTTTTAATATCTTAAAATTCAATTTCAAGAATATTTTGTGTCAACCTCAACATTTAAGTAAAACCAAAATCTGTAAGTCCTAACATACGAGTAATAAAGTCGAAAATTTCGCGTAAAAGAATCGCCATCTTTACTCGCTTTCATAAATGGTCTGCACGATATGAACGGTAACATGAGCCCTCACCGCTCGGTGCGGCGCGGCCTGCGGAGGCTGCGGCATGGGGGGCGGAGTCTCCACCGGGCGCTGCGCCCTCCACGCGCCGCCGTCCGCCGCGTGCGCCGTCACCTCCATGCCTACCACCTAAGTGGGGAGGGGACGTGATAATGGGTGCTATGTGTGGGGGAGATACGTAGATTGTGAAATATTTAGACACAAGCCGTTTGCCCGATGGGATTTGCCATCGGCAAAAATTACCCATATCATATCATCGACCCTTCCCAAACACAGTTGAACTAAGAATGAATGTCAAATTGTGTTGTCATTCATTCTTAGTTTGGGCCTCGGACTAATAGTCATAGTTCGATGAACTCTGTAGCTAGGCAGAAAGTGAACAACCGATTTCACGCGTCGTTCGTTAGAGTATTTCAACATCCATTGCTGATTTTTTATTTTATTTTAGCTGTTTTATTTACATAAATAGAGTGCTGCGTACAGACAATGTAATTTTACATTGAAATAAATGAAAATATAAAACCTGATAAATTTTCCGGTAGAATATGATTCAAAATAATAATAATAATTTATTTCCATCAAGTTTAACATTTAACATTAGATACATACACACAATTTAAGGAAAATTAAACAATATTGTGGCGACACCAACACCCTTGCTAAGTTGTCAAGACAACTTGTGTTAAAGATGCTGGGCCCGACCCTTTAGGAGCTAATAATAAGGAGCTGAATGCATCCCTGTTAGCTTGCGGAGGGCTGTCCCTTACACCCTATATGTTTAAGCAACTATGTGTAAAATTGCTTCTAGACCTAGCGGTTTAGGCTGTGTATGGTCTGTCAGTGAGTGAATTTAAGATTTTTATAAGTAGCTCTTACTTGGCGCACTCTCAACGGTATTTCGTTTTGAAGTCAACTTCCACTAGAATCGAAAACCTCATCTCGGGCACATTTTCTTGAAATAGCTGGTGTAATTTTTTTGTAGAAAGACTGTCAATCCTCAGACTATTATCTCGATTAAAAAGAAAAGTAAATCGAGGTATATTTTTTAAATAAAACGCTTTCTACGTATCTCAAAGTTACAAGCGGTGCACGGTGTGTGTGAATGTGAACACATTAAAAATGGGAACTACAAATGTTAAAATTCAGCTTCTAAGTGGCAGTGTGCTTTACACACACAAGAACTAGGATCTCCAATCAAGGTTTCCAGTTATTCACTAACATCTAAACCACTGAAATGTTGAAAAACCTACATAGTTGTATATCCTCTACCTCAATAATCAATCTCTATCCAGAAACCTCACTTTTTTTAAACATATAATTTGTCATCATCATCATTTCAACCGAAACACTTCTACTGCTAGACATAGGCCTCTCCCAAGCATAGCCTAGACAACCGGGCCTGCGCTGCCCGCAAGAGCCGGATTCCCGAGACTTTCAGCGGGAAAAATTATATGTAACACAAAATAGAACTCACCTTAACACTGGCATTCTCCTGGTCATCATCATCTTTGATAGCCTCTTCCAGAAGTTCAGGTGTCGATTGTTTCACCTGTTTCTGCGCCTCTGAAGATTTCGCTTCCTCTTTCAAGAACTCCTCTGTATGCCTTACATCTCCATTTCTCTCTATTTTAACATCAGATGCCAGTTTTATTAGTTCATCAGTTGTTTCTACTTCTCGTTCTTTACTTAGTTCTCTTTCTGGACTCTCTTCTAATTCTATTTCTTCTTCAATCTCTTCCTCTTCTAATTCTTCTTCCTCCTCTAAAGTTTCTTCCTTTGCTTTTGGTATTTCTTTTTCTGGTGTAGTTTCTTTTGGTTCTGGAGTGGGTTCTTTTAATTGTATGTCTTTCTCAGGTGTGGATTCTTTTTCTTCTACAACAGGCTCTTCAATTGGTGAAGATTCTTTAGCGGGTTCTGATTTTTGAGACTCTTCAGGCTTTTCTATTTCTGGAGTGGATACTTTGGTTTCTTCGGCTTGCTGAGGTTCTGGTGAGGGTTTTTCTTCTGGGATATCTTCAGGTACTGCTTCAGGTTTCTCTGGAGCTGGAGATGGTTCTTTCTCCTTGACAGTCTCTAGGCTCTCTTTAGATGGCTCTCGGTACTCACTAGCGACTATATGCACCGGGCCACTGTTGTGTAAGATTGTCCCGTTCGTGTACGGGCGAGCGTGGTTATCCTGCACATCCTGGAAATGTTAAACAACCAATTAGATATTTGGTCTTTTGTCCCTTTTCGTATCAAAACACAAGTTTCTCAATTTCTACGGGAATTTCATGCGTTCTATTTCTAAGCGTTGATTGCTTAATTTTTCAGTATTTCAGAAGCTGAGAAGTATTTTAAAGCTTCAAATAAAGTAATCAACGCATATACATCTGGCGCAATGCAGAAAAAGGAAATAAAACTACAAAACAACAAAAGAAAACTCCTAAGTTTACAAAAAAAAAGAAAAAACTACCAGAAAAATAATCAGTCTATAAAAAATTGCTATATTTACAAAATAACGTTGGCACAATCAAAATAAAAATCGCATCAATACCTAAAATAATTATACCGCTGAAATCAAATTGGTGGCCGCAATCCTGAAGGCACAACGAATAATCATCATCAAGAAGCATCATTATGTATTTTTGTTCTAGGACTAAGATATGCTTAAGAGTAGCAGGGCCTACAGAATAGATAATGTTAAAATATTCTTTTTCTCGATTTCAGTGGCATAATAAAATATTTCTAAAAAGCAAAAATAAAACAAAAAAAAAAACTCTTATCTTGTGCATAATTTACTCTGATATCTCTTCATTGCTATTTTATGGTCTAGGTACGAGTACCTAACATAATGAACGATTTATTTATTATTATTAATTATTGTGAACGGTGTATTATTATTATATGTTAGTCAACGGCGAGGTGCAGGCAGACAGACAAAGGCGACAACGATATGGAAAACTAAACACTAACAAAAAAAAACACATGCTTATGTTGACTATGGGAAATTGAGAATGCAACAAAATATAATGGAGGATTTTTAAATAAGAACTCACTATTTAAATAAAGCGACGAGTAAGCAGTTGAGCAAAGTAAAAGTGCTGTTCCTAAATATAATTTAAAAATATAACAAGGTTCTTTTAGGTTTGTTGCCTACATCAATTTTATTATACGAATGTCTCTTTAATGTGGTAAAGAAACCTATGTTACAGCTTTTTTATATAGAGTTCCAAATAGAAGCAATATTTGAGAAAAATCATTTAAGTTACATGAAGAGCTAGTCAATTCTGTTAACTCTTCCGTTTATAACAATCTTGTTCTTTCTGTTTTTTCATATTTGCCATTCGCATAGAATTCAACTTTAATTTATATTTAACTGAGTAAATGTGCCAAGTTTAAATGTGGCAACATTTGGCACATGCTGGCAATACCTGCCAAACTCGTAACTTGTTATCTCAGTCTAACAAAGACTGTTATAAATAAAGCTCTAAATGGAGGTATAAACATTAGAGCAATAAAGTATTACGATGTGTGTAGTAATAAAATCGTATTTTAGAGTAAAAAAGAGAGCAAGATATAAGTACCTCTTGCCTTTTATAATGATATAATTATTTTATATCATTATTATGTCCTACACGTCTTAATTTGGCGATAAATTAAGAATAAATTAAGAAGTAAGAAACCTATGTTATAGCTTTTTATATAGAGTTCCAAATAGAAGCAATATTTGAGACAAATCATTTCATTTACATGAAGAGCTAGTCAATTCTGTTAACTAACTGAAGAGCAGTTCATAACAATCTTCTTCTCTCTGTTTTTCATATTTGCCATTCGCATAGAATTCAACTTTAATTTATATTTAACTGAGTAAATGTGCCAAGTTTAAATGTGGCAACATTTGGCACATGCTGGCAATACCTGCCAAACTCGTAACTTGCTATCTCAGTCTAACAAAGACTGTTATAAATAAACCTATAAATGGAGGTATAAACATTAGAGCAATAAACTATTACGATGTGTGTAGTAATAAAATCGTATTTTAGAGTAAAAAAGAGAGCAAGATATAAGTACCTCTTGCCTTTTATAATGATATAATTATTTTATATCATTATTATGTCCTACACGTCTTAATTTGGCGATAAATTAAGAATAAATTAAGAAGTAAGAAACCTATGTTATAGCTTTTTATATAGAGTTCCAAATAGAAGCAATATTTGAGACAAATCATTTCATTTACATGAAGAGCTAGTCAATTCTGTTAACTAACTGAAGAGCAGTTCATAACAATCTTCTTCTCTCTGTTTTTCATATTTGCCATTCGCATAGAATTCAACTTTAATTTATATTTAACTGAGTAAATGTGCCAAGTTTAAATGTGGCAACATTTGGCACATGCTGGCAATACCTGCCAAACTCGTAACTTGCTATCTCAGTCTAACAAAGACTGTTATAAATAAACCTATAAATGGAGGTATAAACATTAGAGCAATAAACTATTACGATGTGTGTAGTAATAAAATCGTATTTTAGAGTAAAAAAGAGAGCAAGATATAAGTACCTCTTGCCTTTTATAATGATATATTTTATATCATTATTATGTCCTACACATCTTAATTTGGCGATAAATTAAGAATAAATTAAGAAGTAAGAAACCTATGTTACAGCTTTTTATATAGAGTTCCAAATAGAAGCAATATTTGAGACAAATCATTTCAGTTACATGAAGAGCTAGTCAATTCTGTTAACTAACTGAAGAGCAGTTCATAACAATCTTCTTCTCTCTGTTTTTCATATTTGCCATTCGCATAGAATTCAACTTTAATTTATATTTAACTGAGTAAATGTGCCAGGTTTAAATGTGGCAACATTTGGCACATGCTGGCAATACCTGCCAAACTCGTAACTTGTTATCTCAGTCTAACAAAGACTGTTATAAATAAACCTCTAAATGGAGGTATAAACATTAGAGCAATAAACTATTACGATGTGTGTAGTAATAAAATCGTATTTTAGAGTAAAAAAGAGAGCAAGATATAAGTACCTCTTGCCTTTTATAATGATATATTTTATATCATTATTATGTCCTACACGTCTTAATTTGGCGATAAATTAAGAAGTAAGAAACCTATGTTACAGCTTTTTATATAGAGTTCCAAATAGAAGCAATATTTGAGACAAATAATTTCAGTTACATGAAGAGCTAGTCAATTCTGTTAACTAACTGAAGAGCAGTTCATAACAATCTTCTTCTCTCTGTTTTTCATATTTGCCATTCCCATAGAATTCAACTTTAATTTATATTTAACTGAGTAAATGTGCCAAGTTTAAATGTGGCAACATTTGGCACATGCTGGCAATACCTGCCAAACTCGTAACTTGCTATCTCAGTCTAACAAAGACTGTTATAAATAAACCTATAAATGGAGGTATAAACATTAGAGCAATAAACTATTACGATGTGTGTAGTAATAAAATCGCATTTTAGAGTAGAAAAGAGAGCAAGATATAACTACCTCTTGTCTTTTATAATGATATATTTTTTTATCCTTATTATGTCCTACACTTCTCAATTTGGCGATAAATTAAGTTGCTGAAGTCTTCAAACAGCCATCAGTGATGCTACATATTTTATTACGGAGTCTATGACAAAACTGGCTCACATAAAAAATATAAGCAAATTGTTACTCAAGAAGATGTAAAACAAAGTTTATTTCGTAGCAGAAAAGCGATATTAAGTCAAAGTTATTGGCATGAAATATCGTTGTTATGAAGACGCAATGCTCTACATCAAAAGCTTTATGAGTGCAATTTATGTTACGTTCGAGTTTAAACGAATTCAAACGATTCGCATCTTAAAACGTAATTTGGTTTAAATCGTGAACAAAAATAAACTTTAAAACGTTTTTAGCTTTGACATTTTCAGTGTTATTACCACAACTTTTAACATTTTCAAAAAACTGTTTGAGAATGAATTAAGATATTTATTTTAATGTAGTTTCAAAACGGATATGATTTTAAACATGAAATAAAAACATTAATAAACAACAATAAAACAACAAATAAAAACGACAGAAAATCATAGCAAGACAGGATTTTGGATTAGGTAGCAAGGTTAACAAATAAAAATAGCGAGACCAGACAAGACAATCTATTACATTCCCTTGTTGGAAAGTAGTACCAGAGAGCCAAGACATTGTCACTTACTACAATAGTAACACTCAGATAAAAGTCAACGAAATGCATAGAATTTATAATAAATTTATCAGGCCAACGCATAAAACTTGTTGGTCCTTCGAGCCTTAAGATTTTTTAGTGGTCCGCGTTCTTTTATGCGGTGAAGATCCGGCTCGAAGGACCAAAAAGATGTATGTGCAGCTGAATAATTCGCACACACTTCCATTGATTCTAATAACAGATAAACCGTACAGAAGGCCAATTTTATAATTTTACTAACCAGATTTCGGCATGTAAAATGAAATGCAAATATTATACAGTGCCCTCCAGAAGATATTTGACATTTTTTCACTTCAGCTGTGAATCTGTGATGCCACATTATGATTTAAAATTCCAGTTTCAAATGTTTGAACTATAGTTTTTATTTACTAATTCAACTAGGTACCTATGACTTACCATAAAAAATGATCAGGTACCCTTAGGATTACCTGTTAAAAAAACATAATGTGGCATCACAGCTGGAGTGGAAAAATCTCAAATAACTTTTGGAGGGCAGGGCACACTTGACTGCATATCATTTGCGATAATTTAACAATGCATTTTATGATTATCATTTTAGTATTTTCTTGTTACCTCGATACCATGTAAGTGGTGCTTTAAAACAACTTTTAAAATGTGAACCCTATACATTTAATATCCATTATTATCAGCTGCACTAAATTGTAGAAAGTGACTATATCAGGTAGGGTTGCTACATGCATTGACCTGTCGTTGCTGATTCTGCGTGTAGCTCGCCTCCATCTGCTGCTGCACCTCGGCTACCAGCCCTGATATGGCGGTAACAACTGTGCCATATAATGATAATATTAGTTCAGTGTCTGGACTAGTTGAATGGAGACTAGACTTGTTGAGTATAGCCGTCGTAGTACTCATTAATATTTTCAGAATGTAAAGTCTTTTAGACTGTTTCGTAACGATGACATGCTTCATGGCCGTTCGATAAATTGTTTTATTTTTGGCCTCTGTGCTAACTCGAATAGAAAACTGCAATTTAAATCAATATTGCCTACAATGAATCTAGAATATATCCCTAAGTATAGAAGTAGTGGGGTTTTGTTTTGAAAAGCAATTCGTCACTAAGATTTCGCATTTCAAACCGTATGAAATACAAGAAAACGAATTCCGTATTAAATACAGGTTATATATAAACTGGCTTATTTTCATTGAATACCAAATCATCGTTTCCAATAACTCATGAATGAATCTCAAATAATTTTAGCAGAAAACCAAATTAAAAACGAAACCAGAGTAAAAATAGACATAAAACAAACAACGAAGGACGCTGACGAAAATAAACGGGATGCATCAGACGATTGGGCATGCTCTCCAACGTTGGACGTGGGCCAAACCATACTTAACGCTATCTCGGGAGTTCAACTTGGCTGTATTTATAAAGTGAATTTTTGATACTTAACCGTTTCTTTTTTCAATCTCCTAGGATTCTCTGATTATTGTTCAATTTATTTTTGACATTAGAATTTGGCAATCAAATTATAAATAGGTAATATTTGAAATCCAAATATTTTATATCTACTTCAGTCAGACACATATTTAAAAATAAAGATCATAGAATAAACAAATAAATTATTCTTATTGCAAATAAATAAAAATAGCTTCTTCAGGACCAAAAACCTTTTTCATCTTAATTAAGTTGTTGAAAAGCTTATTTGGTTACAGCCATTTTATAATAAAATTAATAATCACAATAACACATTTACATTATTGAATTCACAATCACAATGTATCTTTAACAAAAACACAAAGTTAAGGAGACAAATTACAAATGGAATCATTTTATTATATCTAAAAAAGACATTTAACATAAATACTCCACACAATACTATGTTACGGGGACCCTTACATGTTTATCGTTGTTAACAGGACAAAACACTCGAAACCGTTACTCTACTTCCAAAAATCCACTCTATAAACTAAACATAGGAATTAAGACTATAATGTCTAAGACATTAGACTCCACAATCGTTTGGATGCATCGCAGTCGTATTTGCAAGTTACAATCCGGACAACTAGAATAGGGCTTAACCGTCACCATGCCGCAAGCTGCTAGGTACACATCTAAATAATACGGTTTATAAACGAAGAAATCTGGCAGATATGATGAACTGGCCGATAGGGTAGCTTGTTTCAGTCTATTTGTGTATATAGACGATGCTTTATTTTTGGAGGAAAGCGCATCTGGAAAATTACTAGCAGACAAAACAAGAGTGCAAATGAATCGCCTTGATTTTTAATCCCTTTACAGAATATTCTGTAAAATTCTTGACCAAGTTAATTTCAAATGCAAAATGTGTTTTCGACTGAGCTACAATTTGATTAGGAGTAATTCAATTTTAAATATTGTTTTCTACATTTTACCACAACGACTAAGGGTGAATTTCACCAATAAAACTGAACGCAATCAGTGCATCTGAACCGCGTTCGAGAGCTGTCAGTGTCATTATTGTTGTGGGATATTGACACTGACAGCTCTTGCACGCGGTGGTTAGATGTGCTGATCGCGTCCAGTTTCATTGGTGAAATTCGCCCTTAACAGGTTGCCAATATTTTTAGATTTATATGAAAAACTTATGAAAGTCGTCTCAATTAAAACTGCAAGCCAGAGAACCCAAGGCTAGTCCACGACCCGCCATATATACCGCGTCGCGCTGCGCCAGCTGACTGACGATCCTTTGCATGGCGCGCTCTGTCTCCGCAAGGCGAGCCCTCAGCGCTTCCAACTCCACGTCCCCTGAGCATCGAGCCATTGGGTCAACATGGTACATAGGCGTGCTTTGGTACGAGTTATGGTATTTATTGAAAATTTTGATCCTTTTAGCCCTAAGGGCTAACTTGACCAATGAAACTGAACGCGCTAACCCGCGTTCAAGAGCTGTCAGAAAAATTGTTGTGGAATATTGACACTGACAGCTCTTGAACGCGGTTTAGAAGAGTTGATCGCGTTCAGTTTCATTAGTGAAATTCGCACTAAGTATGTAGTCTAAAATTTTCGTAGCGAGTTATACTAAACTTACTTGTGTTACAAATATGTTACAGTCAGCGTCAAAAATATAGGGGCTAACTGAGAAAACGAGAATGACATATTCACTCTGACTAAAACGTTGTCCAATTGAGATAAGAGTTTAATTTCATTAGTTGTTCAGATAATTGTGAACAGTCTGATGATACTCAAAAATTTTCATTTTTTTTACCAAAAAGTAACACATTTTACGACAGAAATAGAACCTTAACCTTTTACAACACAGAACACATTAAGTTAACAATACGTGACGTCTAAACTATGTGTTAAACCACGCCCTAATTGATGATAGACTCAAATGTAAAATGTAATACGCAAACAATTTATAGCTACTGTGTAATGTGTATGTATGTACTTTAACCTCTATCTACGTAACTACCCGTAGTTACGCCAATCCATTAGCATCTTTGTAACATGTACAATATACACTACATAACGATCGACTTCGCAAGTGATTTCTTTTACTGAAATACGAACAACATTTTACTAGATTTCTTTGATTTGATAGATGAGCGAAATTTTGGAATGATGTTGCTGTTTTCTAAAGTGCTTTGTGCCAATTCGTTGCATCTAATTCATAAATGTGTGCGTGTAATTTTGTGTTAGATGCTTTTATGCATAAACTATACATACTTACACACAACACTGTACAGCCAATTCAACATTTTCTCTTTTTTTTTCTAGAATGTTTTTTGTTTGTAATCGTACCAAGTTTACTTTATCAAATCGGTCAACATTGTACTATTATTTAAATATTAATTAACTGCCACCCGATAGTAACGCTATTTTCCTGTTTATACAGAAATGTACGTAAAACAACATATTACTTACTTGTGTCCCGCTCTTTTGGTCCTGCATGCGCAAGAGTTTTAGGTTAGAAATGTTTTATAACACTAACTACCTTATTTATATCTTAACTTTATCTTGAAACCTTTACAATTTCTAAAGACTTCGTCAAAGATCCCTGATGCAGCTGAACTTAGGTCTTGCAACTTTATTAGTCAGAACAATATACCAAGTTACCAACTATTGTAACTTCTTTTAAACTCCTGTAATTAATTTATAAATCCAGCACCCTAATTGCGTATCAATCGGTATCTGAATTATTTTGAAGCAAATTGGTAATCCATTGCTTCATAATGTTCGAAAAATTCGTTTGCTCGACAACGTAAATAACGCAATGAATGTTGTAGGGCTGTCAAAATGAGACCGATTCCGATTGATATTGCGTTACGCAATTGCCCCGCTGGTGTCATCAGTGATTGTTAACTTCATTCCAAGCAATCAAACTTAGTATTCCTAATGATAATATCTTCCAGGATCACCGATAATAGTCAATGAATTTCATCTAACCTTTTGAACCTTTGCCGATTAGATAAAAATAATGTAACTTTCGACAGGCGTACAAGCAGCAAATAGCTGTAACAGATCTTTTCTGACGATTATAATAAAATATATCTTGGCTTGGATATAGTTAATGAATGTTGAAAAAGTAAACTTACCCAGTTTATCAGGAGATGTCCTAGAGTCATCTCTGAATACTCGTCTCCTGAACTGAGGGTCTGGAGTGATGGGCTCGTACGGCGAGGATCCGGTACGCTTGAATAGAATCTGAAGAAAATTGGTTGACGTAATATTTTACTTGGACTTGGGGATGATCTGCGAAAGGTGATTGATGGTGGATAAGAGTGGCTGAGAAATCCGATGACCTTGTGAAGGCAGCAGGAATCCGCTGCATGCGGGAAACACAGAACCGGTCGAAGTGACGGTGCTTGGGGGAGGCCTATGTCCAGCAGTGTTTCGGCTGAAATGATGATGATGATGAAGAGTAGCTGAGGTTTTAGCTCGAAGTTGTTTGAATTGGAAGACATATGTGCAGTGGAGGACAGGAGGACTGCTGTAGACTTATGGCAATATATTTATTGATTGAAAAATATACATGTAAGTACAACATTACGGGTAACCAAATCGTCGCAGTAAACATTGACAAAATAACAAAAAAAACCAGCCAAGTGCATGTCGGACCACGCACAATGAAGGGTTCCGTAGTTGATAAGAATTTAACAATTTTCGGACTTTTTCCTTGACTTGTGCTGTGAGACCTTGCATTTTGCCAAAGGGAAACGCCTATTCTTGGCCATGTTTTGCCCATCAATGTGACAAATACAAAAAAAATACCCATTTAGTAACTAAAATATTGCTAGTACTTATTTGTATTGAAACCTCCGGAATTATAAGCCGATTTAATCAAGAAACTCAATCGTATTTACACTTCCGGTCGTTGGTCAAACCTGTCAAAGTAGGGATGACAACATTTACTGAAAAAACGATACACTAAAACCGGTTACCAAAAATACGTATTTAGGAAAATCTATTTTTGACATTATATAGTTGTTTCGCTTTTATTTTCTTTAGAGACAAAAAAAATGTCTATTTTCGGGCTTCTAAATACGATCCATTTAACCGATTCCGTGTTTCAAGTTTTACAAAACTATAGATTTTTCGATAAATCGATTTCTTAAAGACATCCCTACGTCAATAATAATCGTAATTGACAACTGGTTGACATTGACATTTCACATTTTGTTTGGTGCTGTTTTCTTGCGACGTGATTTTTTTCTCTACTGCGTTTTTCTATTTAATATTCCGACGACTTTGATTACGCTTATGGACCCTATAACCACTTCCGATGACGACCTTGGCTTTATATTGGATTCTGTACCCGCCTCTCTCGACGACACCGGCTTGCCAATGGATACCGTACCTGTTTCTCACGAAGGACCTGACGCGAATATGGAACCTGGGTTCTTGGGCTGGGCAAGGTTTCAATCAAATATAAATCCCCCAGCCCAATTTCTAGATGAAGTGCTCGTCATATATTTAAATGAGAACGAATAAAAAATCGGAAATCTTTAAGTATGTCTTTTATTAACCTTGAATTTTTATACTTTGATTTTTAAAAGTCCAACCGAGTTCTATGTAAAAAATAGTGTTTGTATCTTTATCTATGATGTCAACCCTAATGCCTCTAATTTGTTTCTTTCGTGGGCGTCACTTGGCCAAAACCTCTTTATCAAATGGGCATTTCCCTTTCATTATTCTAGGTGAACGGGAAGAACCCTATAGGTTTTGATTTACTTGCGAGTATCAAAATATGACGCATAAATGGCCGTATTTTTTTATTGCGTTGACTTAGGCGCTTGATTTTTTAGAAGTAAGGGACCATAGACCTACGTATTTGATATTAATTATAACTTGATATCTCCACGCGTTCCTGAGATAAAGGGTCTTACAGACTGACAGACAGACAGACGGGCAACGAAGTGATCCTATAAGGGTTCCGTTTTTTCCTTTTGAGGTACGGAACCCTAAAAACATCAAACAATGGCAATGTAAACAATTGCAGTTCTAGCCTAGCATAGTAGTCGATTTTAAAAGACCTCTTCTATTTTGTTGATGGCAATTCTGGACATCTTTCACATTCTTATTGTTCATTATCCAAAGCTTTTAGAAGGAAATAAAACTGACTATTTTCAGCGCCTTGTATTTAACTTCCTCAAAGTTAAAACTAAAATAATGTTTTACTTATTCTTCTGATAATAATAATAAGCTCTAATTCTCTGGAGCCCTAACCACCGGCAGCTTGGAGCCTTCTCCGGAAAACAGTGGATCCCTACTCATTTAAAATATTTATAAATGTAGGTAACTGACATGTAAAACAATTAATAAAGGCAATAATAATAATAATTTGATTTAGAAAGCAGTACTTTTTTTATAGACACGGCACGCATACTGTGGAGGTTCCTCTCTAGAGCCCTGACCACCGGTAGCTTGGACCCTTGTTTTTTTTTTAATTTTATATTTTTATAAAAATATTTTACAATGTAAATGATATGGACAGACAAAATCAGGCACATCAGGTTATATCAAACTGTCAAATTTCTCCAAATGATTTTAAACCTTAAAAAGTTGATTGTTAAGTTCAAAATCAATGAGAAAATTGTGACAGTTTGTAGTAACTTGACCTGCTGCTATGTGTACCTACGTAATGTCCCACAACAGGGCAGTCCTCCTTTTCTGATGGTGCTACAAAAAATAAAGTTGATATTACATACCTTGCTCAGAGTATAGACGAAGAAGACGATGATGCAAATGGTGTAGATCGGCATCACAAAGCCCATGGAAGACTTGGGGGTTGGCACGGGACCGCCTGGGGAGCCGAGCGGGGGGCGCATACCGGGGATCGGCGGTGGCTAGAATTGGAGAAAAACGGTTAAGTTTTTTGGAAGAACCTTATAAAAATAAGTGGTATTCTGAAAACACTATTTTTTATAAGCTTCTTCTTTTGCGTGTACCTATTAGGTCCTACCCTATAAGTGCGTGATACCACCTTAGATCACGTGTTAAGTGGAATGAAAACTGATATTTTGGAAAACTAGTGTCTTCATAGTTTTTGCTTTTATCAGATGAACTGTTAACGTGGTAAAACAAAATCTGGATGGTTATTTTCGAAGGATTTGAATGCATAAGTATTTTGGCATCACTTGGGGCTCTGAAATCAGTTCGGTTTTAGCCCTTTGGGGTCTGGTGGGACGAAGGACTCAAACATTCGGTGCACGAATCAAATACACCTTTTTAATTGGTAAGTAAGTGTTGTTTTTTATCTTGATTCTTATGTCTTTGGTTTCAAACCATTTTCGCAGTATGATGATGTATAATATATAAATACGTTATGATGATGTATATATATAAATACGTGATATATAAATACGTTTCACTATGAGCTTTCCACGACATTGTGGACATAAGGACCAAAAAATTGGATCATCAATGTACACTAAGCAAAAAATACAGCAATTAATAGAATAGTCTTGTTGTTAGTGAATTTAACACCGTTAGTAAGATTATACTAAAGCATTTGGTTAACAATGACAGCAACAAAATTTGACCAAAGGCCAATTGGCAACAATGGCAGCTCAAAAACCCCATTAGCTAACATACTAATTGATACAATTTCACTTTCACCATGTGCACGTCAATTTATCGTGATGCAAAGATATTCTTGAGATTGTATGTATGATAGCACCCACAGAAATAGATGTCCCAAAATATGAAATAGCACTTATTTTTTCTTCTAGTATCTACATTAAATGTTCGTTCTAATGTATGTTGCTTCCTCATGTTCTTGTTTTCAATGAATGTATATATCAAATTATTGTTGTGAACGATGAACTACTCCCAAAATGTTCCAAAAACAATGACAAACAAACAACAATGAATGTTATTTTTTTGGAAAATTTTGAGGGTAGTTCATCGTTTCCAACCTTCCATTCATCATAATTGTTTTACTGACTGACGTTTGGAATAACATAGACCTATAATAACCGTTATCTTTCGGTCGTGTATGATTGAGTGTCTCTGGTACCTATGTCATATACGTGTATAATTCTAATACTCGCATCAGTGATCCCAGTCACACGTCGATACAATTCAACGTTATTCCTAGAAGCTTATTGGAGCACGACAACCGAACACTAATGACCCAAATCTGAATTGACACTTCAGGGAATCTGAAAATCCTGCCTGACAACTAACATACGTTAAAATAGACACTGATCTATTCCTGAACTCCGAATAATTAATAGATTAATTATTTATTAGATTGATGAAACGGAACTACTTCCAGAAATAATTTACCACTGAATTGGAAGGATTTCGAAAAATGTTCAAAGAATACCTGCTTGGGCTTCAAATCCTGCATTTTTCACAATATTTAATCACTTTTCCACTTACACTCTAAATAAACTAGTAGATTAGCGAAAAAACAGGAAATTATGATCGAAACCAGCTTCAATTATAAATAAATGACACGATTATCGTTTGAACGTCTGGAGACGATACTGACGAACCGCGGATCGAATCAAATGTGTACTGTCCGCTCTCGTTTACGACTCGCCGTAATGGTTTCCTGTATTTACGCGCTTTTCGACAATCTGTGTGTTTGCGATTTTTGCGTGACGGACGTATTGGCTAATGTGTTGTGGCAAGGAATTCGGATTGCTTGTTTACTCTTTAGGGAGGCATGTTTGATTTGCGGACCAAAGGACCAAATATAAAAATTCCGTTTTATCGAACCATTTTCAGGTCCCCAAGATTCTTATTTGCGCGACTGTCCCAGACTGAGGGGAAAAGTTATCTTCAAAAATATTTTAATTGAGCTTACACGGAGCTTTTGCTTGCGCTTCGGCATCAAAATTCATAAAACTGAAGTCTACTACGACTTAATTATTCTCATAATAACTTATAAGCTATGGCACTACCATTCCTTAGCTTAACGGTTCGACGATTGTTTTGCTGCAACTGTGCGCCCGCCTTAAAGTATTAACTATCTTCAAAATATCCCGCGTAGCTAATACTGCTTAGATTTCCGTCATTTTAGAGGATATTTTCATTACGCTATGAAAATAGGTTTTATGATTACATTCCGGTGGTAAAATGATGTTCATCATTTTATAGATTCATGTCGTATGTTATGGCGGGGAGCGATAAAAAAATAACAAGTTCATAAATAAAAACGGTGGGGCGATTCCAGACTGATGCTTAACTCAAAACTCTGCTAGCATCATTTTTGATTAACAACTTACTTTAATTACCTACTTACTTGTTTTTTTTTTTTTTTCAATTTGCTCTGGACGCTGGTAACGTGCACGTTTTTCTATATCGTTCTCACAATATGTACCTAACCTACCTATAATATTAGGTCTTTACCTATGAAATTGCCGTTCTGCAGTACTGGCCATTTCAAATCAAAATATTTTTTGTTTGGCTAAGAATTCTAATTTCAAATTAATTTTATTTTAAAAACATGGATTTTTTTTTCCAAAAGTAGTCATTTGTTTATTGATTAGTGTTACATTTTCATCGCATTTCAATCTTTTTCGTCATCATGGATACGTTCAAAATTCGAGTAATTATGGAATATGAGTACCGTCGTGGCAGCAACGCGGCACAAGCGGCACGCAACATCAACGACGTTTACGGAGCTAACACTACAAACCAACGCACCACTTGTTATTGGTTTGCTCGCTTCCGTTCTGGAACATTCGACCTGAAAAATGAACCTCGCGGTCGTCCGAAGACTTTGGTCGACAATGACGAATTAAAGGCGATTGTGGAAGCTGATGATACACAATCTACGGCTGGATTAGCAGCAGCTTTCGACGTTAGCGTCAAAACAATATTGGTCCATTTGCGTCAAATTGGCAAGGTAAAAAAGCTTGACAAATGGGTGCCCCACGAACTCAATGATCGCCAGCGCGAAGTACGTATCGAGACGTGCCTTGCACTGCTCAACAGACACGCAAATGAAGGAATTTTGAACCGCATTGTTACCTGCGATGAAAAATGGATTCTGTTTGATAACCGCAAGCGCTCAGCAAGTTGGTTGGATCCTGGTTCAGCACCTAAACAATGCCCTAAACGAAAACTTACCCCTAGAAAAGTGATGGTCACTGTTTGGTGGTCTAGCGCCGGTGTGATTCATCACAGCTTCTTACCAAAGTGGGTGAGCATTACTTCAGATGTGTACTGTGAAGAACTGAACACAATGATGGAGAAGCTGGCACATCTCCAACCAGCATTGGTCAATCGCTCGTCTCCGCTGCTCCTGCACGACAACGCGCGACCTCATACTGCACAGCAGACGGTCTCCAAGTTGCAAGAACTGGGGTTGGAAGCTCTCCGTCATCCGCCCTACTCACCAGACCTTGCGCCTACAGACTACTACTTTTTCCAGAATTTGGATAACTTCTTGGCGGGAAAAAAATTCAATACCCGAGAGGCAGTACAAAATGCCTTTGAAGAATTTCTTGCCTCCCGTCCAGCTGATTTCTTTAAGAAGGGCATCAATAAACTGCCACTGCGTTGGCAAAGATGCATTGATTGCATGGGTGATTACTTCGATTAATACAAATAAAAAATGCATGAAAAAAATTCGTTTAATTTTTTTCATACAAAACGGCAATTTCATAGGTAAAGACCTAATATCAACATGGATGACGTAACCAATATTTTGTAACAATATATTTATTTAAAAGTGTCCATAGTTTCTTCCCCATCCTTCTCCATAAGAACCCACTACGTTTTGGATTGGCAAAAAGCTTCATATTTCTGACTGACTGACTCCTGACTGACATTTCAAAAGTGTGTGTAAGTAAATGGTTTAGGTGATTGAAATAAATGCTTTGAGTTTTGCGTTTTTTTTTTAATTTTCAACTGCCAAGTTTAGTCTCCATTATTTTATTTTTTTTCTATTCGTTCTCGAGATAATGCATGAGCCAATTTATGTCGTGGCTTCTGATTTCTAGCTAAAAGATTGACAATCGATGCTGTACGTGGGTAGTTCAAACGGATGCTGATGCATTCGATAGATCATAATTATTTAATAGAGATTCTCACAAAATCAAACAGAGACGTGGGCTCAATGCCATTCCCACTCTCTGTTTGATGGTAAACACGATTTAAATCACACATTTGGATATAATATAGATGCACTTAGAAAGGGAAAACGCCCTACATGCGCAGGCGACCTCTTAGAGACAACATCTTTTTGGTTCATAGGCCAAGTTGATGGTAGATGTTTCTGGTTTACTGTTTGAAATTTTAGTTCAAGTGTACTAGCTAAGTAGCAATGATATAAAATAATAAAAAAAAATAATAATAAAAATAGTTTATTGGTAAAATTTAGGTATAAACAACATTTTTTATTGGATCCTCCTAAGATATAAATAATGAAGTCGGTTAAAGAAGACGTAGACAGGTTACCTACCCAACATTCGATGTTCAAAAACAATGTCGAACTATTAGATGACACGTGGAAGTAGGACGGCATGTCGTAATTATCGGGAGCGAAAAAGAGACAAGACGAGAAAATGTGGCTAATTAGCCAGATTTTGACGTGCCACTTGCGGAGCGTGTGTAACCTAATCTACCTCTTTTTACTTATAATAACATTGCTAAGTAGGCACGGAAATTCAAGTTATAAGGCCCTTACTTCAATCCGCGTCAAGCTAAGGCTGAACAAGTTAGTCAGGGCAACACCTGCTCTACCTTTGCAAAATGTGAGCGCAAATAAAGCTCCATATAAGTACAGATTTCTGAGATTCGTACTTAGGGATTCGAAGCGGATGCTACGAGTTTACAGTGATGGAACTGTAAAATCCCGATCCCTTTAGGAGTCATAACAATCATAGAAATATATAAAAAACTAGCAAAGAGGTGTGTCGGTGTTCGCGCGACATGATCACACTACTCATGTCACAGGCAAATGGCCTACACCCATGTCATTACATTTTCACTAACCCTTCTTACTAGGTACCATAGACGCACCTACCCATCTGAACAATTATTACTTACTCTATGCTCAAATGTTTGGGACGCATGTAGGCGACCTCGGAGACGGCGAGATTGACTAACACGCCTAGATCGTCAGCTGTTTAGCCAATTTACTGACAAACGTACAGCTACGTATGTTTTGACAAGTAATGGAGATAAAGCTAATTAAAATGTCTGAGTATGCTGCAGCTCTCGTTGAAAAGAGACCCAAGAGAGCGCCTAAAGAAGGTTTCACTTCAAAAATTCACTTAGTTTTCACGTGCATTGACCAATTTGCATAGCTTTTCTAAGTCTAGTTAAATAACAGTCGTAATCTCGCCATTGGAATTTGGAATCGCGCCCATTTTGTGTCAATATACGAACAAGAACATGTCCACCCATTACACTCGGAACTGCCAATGTTTATTTGAACGCTTCTGCCAATCCCTTTAGGGAAGTTCAATTCATATTTCAATCACCTGAGTGAAAGCTATCGTAATAGAATATGGCGCCCGCGCCGTCGCCGCTGCCTAAGGCAATAAAGTGGGTTTAGAACATTTCATTTATATGCTTCAGCACGAACCTTCATTGTTTGAATGTGGTCATAAATTGAATTGCATTCATACATGTCCGGGTCTGAGTTAAAGCCACCGTACGTCTTCCCATCACCTGGTAACATGAAATTCTTGCTTATTTTTAGACCAGGCCATTTTTATGTTTTTGGTTAGCGAATAATCTGACGGCTCAGCGACTACGGTCAGTTGATGATAGTAAGGTCAACGCCACTTAGGCCTCTGCCTCGAATTTTGCGGGCAGCGGGGCGGCAGCGGCGGCGGCGCGTCTCGCATTGTCCTGCCCCGCTTCCGCGCCGCTGTTTTCGAGGTCCGGTCCATTTGTTTTTACGCATAAAATCCGCCACTGCCGCCCCGCTGCCCGCAAAATTCGAGGCAGAGGCCTAATGGACATCTACAATACCTTAGACATCGTAGGCCTCTTGTCATCCCAGAGATACAGCTGAAAAACCTTAAATGTGCTTGGTACCCATACCCTTATAAAGCGTTATAAATGGGTATTGGTGGTATAATTTGCGCGCAAGTGCCTGAGGTATGTGAGCGGTGAGACGGGGGAGGACGCGATTGATAGATTGGCAGACTGAGTTAGCTTGACGTTTATCTACCTCCCCCGACACACCGCTCACTTACCTACCTCAGACAGTAACTAACACTGGTGCGCACACTTTATAGTACTTCCCCGGACAAGTTTCTGTACAAATACCCTCTTTGGGTTCTTGATACTTCGAGCCTTGTTAAAGACTCGGCTTTTTAATAAAAATTCTGGTCTTTCTATACATAAACATAGACGCGTCTGACATTAATCTATGGTCAATGTTGGTACACGTAGAGTGTAGGCGGCCTCTAAACGAGATTATTGTCTTAAGAGCCGAGCCCAATATTGACAAATTGTTTGATGTCCCCTGCCGTATCACTACGGGCTAGCTACCTTAGAAATTTAAGGCCTTCTAGTATGTATTACGAGGTCTGTCATCGTCTTCATAGAATAAAAAAAAATTTGCAAAAAAATACAACCGACTTCCAAAACAACACTACAAAATGAAAAATAACTTTAATTTCGGAAGTCGGTGTCTGGTTAAATGTATTTTCGTTTTTTGCCGACTTCCGAATTTAAAGTTATTTTTCACGTTGTAGTATTGTTTTTGGAAGTCGGTTGTATTTTTTTGTAAAAAAGTTTGTTATTTTTCAGTTTTTAGTTGTGGTACCTACCCCACACAAATTCTAATACCACTACCTGCAAAAGAAACTAGAACATCATCCACATAAAAGTAGGTAAAAAATACGTATTATTGAAGCTAATTCAAAAATTACCCAAGCAAAGTTAATTAATATTATACTTTGAGGTAACAAAAAAAAATTTATGAGTTATGAAAACGTTATGCGTGATCAACTGATCATACATTAAAAAAAATATACGTGTCGAATTGAGAACCTCCTCCTTTATTATCGTCGGTTTAAAATAGAAGTCTAAATAAAATCGTATCAAAGGACCAAACATAGGGACACTTTAAATTACAAATATTATTAGAGCCAGAAAGTGCAAACACAGTAGTACTTGACAAAAGGAAATGAGCATTTTAAGAACCTTGTCTATCTAGATGAGCATGTTGAAAACATTCAAGTAATTTAGAGAAAATCTTAAGTAAAAACCAAAATACTTAGTATTCCAAATAACCAAAGCGTTTTTTAAACATTTTATTTAAACATCTATTGCTATACCTACAAAATCCTACACATTTAACATACGACACTAGGTAAAAAGAAAGTCCATAAATCACAGCATTACCGTAGCGACGCCCGCCGTCGGAGATGTGCGTTATGCGCGGGAGTGTCACTGTGGGCTATTTCTGCGCACTGTGTCTAGGCCGCGTTTGTGGGTCGCCCTGACCAATGCCAGCCACACATTTGTTTATCTACCTAGTTCTGAGAACGAACATATGTACAGACTGTAATATGTGGATAGAGAAGCTCTTCAATTTATGTGAGTGAAATTATGTTGATTATACTGCAGGTACCAATGATCATTTTCAATGTCTAAATAAGGTATCAGCGTAAGGTATCGAAAAAGCAACTGTTCCTTCACTTCCGGACGGAAGGATCCAAAATTGAAAGAAAGTTTATCAAACAGAAACGTTGACATCTTCACATCACGCTATTGTGAATCACATGCGCATACATCTACCGCAGTAACAAGTTCCTTGAAAGGCTCTAAAACAACTAAGAAAGTATTTTACTCATTGCTTCCCAACAGTACTTCACTATACACTTACATAAAACAACCCATAGATCTGTCTTCATCCAAACCCACTAGTACATAATCTCCATATTCCTTTCATCCGAAGTACAACAAAATTAGAAAAACGTTTACAAAAAATGTATATTACACGCAGCATCCGAACTGATCCACAGCAACCCACATTTTGTTCCACGCCATCCATTGACGCAAATTGTTTATCATAATTAACTCATCTACAAACGTCTACTCGTCCGTATTCAAAGCCTTTTATTTTTCAAACAAAAAAACTTAAATTTTCGTCTCACTATCATGCAAATGTTGGTTTTTCAAAGGCATTTTGTTCAGAACTTTGCAACTGTAACTGTTGGCCTCTTTGACAAAGTCGTTGCTAACTAGTAAATAAACTAGCCCAGTTTCAAGGGTGATTGTATTTCTTGGCGGTTTAGTGTTAATTGTTGTTTTACTGTCTTGCTCCCAATTCACTTTGAAGTGGAGTCTTCAAATAATTTTCTCTTGGAACAACGCAACGCGTTGATCACACTGTTCGATTTTGGAATTATTAGCTTCGAATTTTCGATTTGTGACGCGAGCCAGCTATTTAGATTGTCACTTGTTTCGTTAATTTTTTTAATCATAAAACCAGCCATAATTTAAAAAGTAGGCCACTTCAATAAGTTGCCAGAGAGAACGTTCCCGAGCCGTGTGCAACTCATCCATTATAATTATTGCATGGATATTGGAAGCTTCGATCCAATCCAAATTCAATTACTTTAATTTCTCAGGCGGCATCATCTTTCATAATTTTATAGCAAATATTTGCAAGATAAACTTCATCTCTGAATTGCGTCATCATCATAGTTTACTTAGTTTTGTATGTCAAACTTTTCAATTAAATAATCACTATATATTTTAGGATTTCTAGAGTGTATTGATAAGCAAATAGGGCCACTATTTGCTTATCTTTTCAATTAAATAATCGCTGTATATTTTAGGATTTCTAGTGTGTATAAACAAATAGGGCCACTATTTGCTTATAAATACACTCAAGAAATCTCAAATCATTCATAGCTTTATCGATATAGTCTATAAGATTATTAGTATACACTAGTTTTTTTTTTATTTACCATTTAAAAATTAATTACATTTGTTTTATCAGAATAGCATTATTAAACCACTAAGTTACCTAACCTTAACTATCAAAATTCGCGTCTTTGTCTGAGGAAAGAGAATGTTCCACATCTTAACTTCGATGCAACTTTATAGAGAACCAAACGAGATTAAACAGACGAAAAACGTTCAGTGTCCCTGTCCCTGTGATACTTCAAGAGCTGACGGCCGCAACCGACCTTGACTGACTCGCATTGACATTCCGGGACACATAGCATTGACAGTTGGCAGTGGCACGACCACTGTGGCTTTCCGACATGTTTTCTTTCCGATTGCAAGTAACTCTTTGGCGCCAGTATCTTCCGGATAATTAGCGTTACTATCAGACCTGTCTTCCATCTCTATTGCTATGATAAATCTTCTGGTCCTTTGAGTCTTGGGAGTTGTGATCTCAAGGACCTACTTTCAGGAGCCAAATGCTTGATCTTTAATCAATAATAATTCATGTGCTGATTTTAATATTAATAGGCGTACTTTTAACTCTCGCACGCTTAAAAACAGTTTGACAACGTGCCAAGTAATTGTTTAACTGAGGGTGACATTGTTTCCTCTTCAAGAGACAGTCCATATTTCAAAGTCCGATCAGATTAATCGTCTTTTAATCCTTTGGGAGTTGGCCTAAGATGGCGAAGGGTAGTCTATAGTGGGCACTAACGTGCTTTAGACACACTATATTCAGCCCCTCCAACAATTTCTCACGCAGCGAAGCTATTTTGGCTCAGACTGATACAATAGCTTCATCATCATTTTAATTAGACGAGGAATATCAAAGTATATTCGATAGATGATGGTGTTACCAACACGTGTGCCGCACAAGCCATGAGCACCGAAAATAATGACGATGACATCATTCTTGTAAGTTTACTCGCGGTCTTTCTATCCGCAATGGCCGTTTAATTAATCAACGAAAGGCGGATCGCGGATCGAGGGGCTCATGGCTACATAATAACAGCCACACGGGTGGATCGAAGGTTAAACTACGCTTGCAGAGGTCGGTCCTAGGATGGGTGATATCGAAACCACTCCGTTCCTCGGAAAGCACGATAAGCCGTTGGTCCCAGCTATCATTTGCAGATCTTTGACAGTCGTTGCGGGTAGTTAGAAGCCCGAAAATCTGACAACCAGTCTTACCAAGACTACAAGTTACTGGGTAATACAATAGTATTACCCAGTAACTGGATTGTGGAATGTGCAGATCTGATAGGCAGTTGCTCCATGTAACATACTGGTATTCAGCTGCATCCGGTTAGACTGGAAACCGACCCTGACATAGTTGGGAAAAAGCTAGGCAAATGATGTGGCGGATCGCCGAAAACAGCTCCCATCGTTTCTGTCAAGCATAATTTGTTTTCGGCCAAAAAGACCACATCATACAACCGTGCCTGTCTTAATAGATACTGCTTCTAGTGTAGTCCTCAAAATTAAAGCATTTATTTTAAAAAAACCGATTACAGGCACTTTTAAATTGTCAATGGGTCGGTCAGTCAGAAAGATGAAGCTAGTCGCCTATTCCAAAGCAAGAAACTCCACGGACACTCTTTTAAATCAAAAAATGGTTACAAAATATTGGTTACAGCATTCCTGTTGAAATCCATATGAGAACGATGCAGAAAGAAATTAATATAAGCCGTGGCTGCTACGATATGACCAGCCTGCACTGACAGCATCCGTTCACGAACCTGACGCATGGATTAGCACCATTCAGCTCAACCATTTTGAAGGGAGCTAAATGATCCAACACACGCGCACCATCAGCGAGACAAACTTTGACTATCACTCGTAACGTCATATGGATGGTCGTCACAACTTGGGCCGACAAAATCTTACTGACTAGATATTTTACAACGCCATGAGTATTGACTCGTACCGGCACGAGATCAACATTTCAACGTCGGAAACGATACCGTGAACGATGAAGTTGTACCAAACATAGAAATAATAAGAAACGAAGGGCCTGTTTCACCACCTACGATTGGGTTCCTATTAACTTACTTGTCAGATAATTTCATACAAATTCTGTTCCATTTTTGAATTTATTATTATTTAGTGGCTATTCGGACATCGTGAAAAAGGCCTTATGGGGGTGAACACAAACTAATGGTCAAACTGTATAGGACAACAAACGTTTAATCTTGTTTCATGGTGTTTGTTTGAAACTTCGTTATGAAACATGAACATTGGCAACAGGAGGACTGAGCTTTTTGTTACCACCTACCTAAATATTGCCTCAGGTCGAAAAATATCCACTACTGAAAATAGTCACCAGTTTGGCCCAAATAGTCAAAACATGGTCAAAACCGTTTATAACTTGGAAGGGACCGTCGTCGGATTACGGTTTGTTATAGCCGATAGTCGTTATAACCAAAAACTATGTTAAGTATACAGAAATGCTGGGACCCAAAAAAAAAAACCGGCAAAGTGCGTGTAGGACTTCGCACATTTAGGGCTCCGTAAAAAATCTGATTTATCAATATATTGGTATTTATTAGTAAAATATACGTAATAATAAACATTATCACCAAATTTCCAAGTTCATAGGTGAATGGGAAGTTAAAAAATTCATCGGAACAAAATTTTGTAAAAAAAAAAGCTTACTTTAGTGGCTTCTCATTCCTTTGTTTTCCAATATTTTTTAAAACAAAAATACATTTATCTACTCCACGAACTCTAAACAACGATACTTCACCCAATCGGGTAGGTCAAAATTTTTTTTCGCCCT
Organism: Cosmia pyralina; assembly: GCA_946251885.1. Classification (NCBI taxonomy): domain Eukaryota; kingdom Metazoa; phylum Arthropoda; class Insecta; order Lepidoptera; family Noctuidae; genus Cosmia; species Cosmia pyralina. The sequence continues at coordinate 2,022,790 of OX276357.1, read as the reverse complement.
TAAAACATTTAAAAATATTTTTTGATAATTTCTTTGGCTTTGGGTCAACATGATACTTTTACTGTGAAAATTTGAAGACTGTTGCTCCAACCGTTTGGCTGTAAAACCTGTGACAGACGACGGACAGATGGACACGTGAGTGACAGCAATAGGGCTCCGTTTGGACACATCGGGTACAGAACCCTAAAAATGAAAAACTGTTGCTATTCTCTGCTTCGACAATAACGCCACCAATGCCTGTATGTTCTATGTTTAGAAGGATCTTCAGACCGCGAACAAATCTTACAGTTATAATCTTAAAACTAATTAACAGTGCTATGAAGCTCATTAAGCTTACATTATTGTTACGGCGGTAATCTAGGCATACTCACCAGTATTAGATGTACCGGTCACAGGCGAAGCTTGTCTCTAGTATTAGTACATGTAACGACAGTTCCTGATGATTTTAGAATGATGCTTTCCCAGAAGTTTCGTTTTAAATTTTCAAAATTTACTTACTCAAACGTAAATAGGGATCTCAATCCGCTTTAAGAAATAAAAAAGCAGAGAACTGTGGGAGTATTATGTAAGCTACATCGATACGGAACTTATGTTCTTCAAGTCTCTTCTTTTTTAAAGGAAAAACGAGATAACTCTGTCTAAAATCCCGTCCATGAATTAAAAATCTCACTCCCCAAAAATACAAGTGTCCCTTAAATAACACAAAATCTCTTAAGGGGTAATTATACTCATCATTATGAACAACTTTTACTAAGGGACCAAATTGGAAATCGCGAAAAAAAATCAGATGTTCCCTACGTTTTGACGAGTTATGCGAATATAAATGTAGGGAACAGCTGATTTTTTTTCGCGATTTCAGGTTTGGTCCCATAGTAAAAGTTGTTCTTAAAATGATGAGTACAATGACCCCTTAAGAGGTTGTGCGAAGGGACACCTTGTATAGGTGTCTTTACAATAAACTCCTCATATTTCTTGAAAGAATAAGTCACGATCTAAACTTTTGGTCCAGCACCAAACCACCAGGGAACTCCCGACCTACCTTGCAAAGCCTCACAAGCATTCTCCCCCCTCAACTGACCTTGATCTCCAGTTCATAGTACACGGATAGCGGGGAGGTTCGTACCCTGACGTGGGGGGGCATGGCCACGGTGTTCTTGGTAGGAGTAGGAGCAACACCAGGGGGTATCGCCCGTCCTCTCTCGCGGAGGGCGGGGTGAGGTCCTGCGCCGCGGATCAAAGGACGCTCTTGTTTGATAGCTGAGGAATAAGGACTAAATTAGTAATGTGCTATGTTTGAAGTGCAGGTTAATTTACCACAGAAATGTTCGAGATATTGCTATCTTACTTACAGCCAAATTGAGACGGATTGAAAATCTGACAGCTGTTTAATATCAAAGCGTTAAAATTTTGTACGTTCTCAGGCATACATTCAAGGGTATCGTTTAACTGTTTGGATGTTTAAATTTAACCTAATTTAATTTGGGTTGATGATATCGTCAAAGTTGCGGGGAACACTTGAATGAGGAACGCACGGAACCGGGCAGTATGGGAGAAGAAAGGGGAGGTTTAGGTATACCCAGCAGTCGGTAATTCCGGGCTGAAATGACGAACTTAATTTACGCGTTTTTTTTTAAATTTATTTTAGGTCTGTATCACGAAAAGTTTTTAAGCAGTGCGCATTTACATGGTGAATATGAACAACTTTTACTACGGGACTAAGTCTGAAATCACGAAAAAAAGATCAGCTGTTTCATACAAAAGTTGAATCGCAAACTCGACCAAAATTTCAGAAACAGCAGATTTTTTTTTCGTGATTTCACAGTTGGTCCCATAGTAAAAGTTGTTCATATTCATGGATAGAACACTGAAAATTTACGCACCGCTTAAAAACTTTTCCTGTACAATGTGTGTGCATAAATCTCTCTCGCCTCGTCTCGTTTCGTTTGCAAGTACCAAGATAGCAATATTATTAATTTAAATTAGGTATTGGATGCCCAACGCATTCAGTATTATTGTGTTAGATTACAATAAAAGCGGTCCATAGATGACACAAGGCAGACGTGTTGCGGCAACCGTGATGTATCGTAGTCACGTCTGATTGGCTAATACAGACCGGTAATGGTCGTTGGATTGGCTAACAGTTGATTACACAAGATGGGTGCAAGCATGCTTAGTGCACCATCTGCTTAATAATATGCAACGACTTTTGCCAGCCCGGTGAAATTTTCCAGCAATCAAGTATCACCGTCCTTTCGGTACTAAATGGATGTTTTGGCGTCCACAAAATCCCCTTTCATTAAGACCTGTGGACGTATAGTCTGGATCAACTCAGGTCGTAGAACTTTGTGACCTAACAGTACTATCAAACTTATTTTAGTGTCCGGAACTGAATTTAGATAAGTAGAACTACCTTCACTTTGTATGCGTAGGTAGGGTACTCAATATTAACGCCTGGTGGATATTTTAAGTGCTAAACATCGGTCACGACTGTGACACTTGATTTAATTTCTCTACTTATGCCGGAGAGAACGTAATGTCATCGTGATACTTAACTCAATGAATGGGCGTTTCATTGTGAGATTGAATCAGCAGGTAGGTTTGTGTCCTTCTAATTAGTCTGTAAGATTCTGCAAAGGTGATTATGGCCGGATGAAATAAATGAAGGCATTAACAAGGTGCAATGTTTATTTAATAACTAACAAATATTATCACACAAAACTCACTTACTATAATATACTTTACTAAAGTTAATCATTATGTAATGGATAGTTACTTGTCATTTAATTCATTAAAAAACTTTTTTACAAAAAAATACAACCGACTTCCAAAAAGAACACTACAAAGTGAAAAATAACTTTAATTTCGGAAGTCGGTGGCAAAAACGAAAATACATTTAATCAGACACCGACTTCCGAAAAAAAGTAAAAAAAAAAAAATAAAAAAAAAGATTCCGACGAATTGAGAACCTCCTCCTTTTTGAAGTCGGTTAAAAACATACAAAACATAAAGCTTTCTTCACACAATGCTTGGCGGTCTGCGCTAACCAAAAAGCCTTCCGAGGCTTTACAATAGGGATGATGCCTAAGTAAAAAAAGAAATTCTATTTAATCCGTCAGTCAATAAAAAAAATATTTTGACACGTATTTTTTGCTTTATCATATTAATAAAAAAATACTTAGATAACCCGCATACAAGTTGGGGGCTCGCTACGTCACTTCTACGTACAAAATCTAGCTAGGCGTGAATTCCTTCCATATTTTAACTCAATGTATCGGCGGTAAAAATAAAAAAATACGTGTCTTTTCATTTTTTACGTAATAAAAATGTAAGTACAATATTTTTTAATAATCTAGGTACGTAACGGATAAAAAAAAATTTTTAGTCGTCATCCAAGTTTATATAAATCAAGCTTAAAAATAATCATGTTGTCAACACCAGCAGCACGTGTATTATGTCCAGAACTCTTAACAAGTTAGTACAAATCAATTAAAACTGTTACAAATAAATCAATACATAATTTAAGTAATTTACATAAACCACAAACCATGCGGTGAATCACAGCTAACCACTCTACAGATTAATGATAGATGACTAAACATTGCCTCAGCACAAAATAGATCCATAATAGAACCTGTGACACATACCTATATTTTTTTAGCCTTTATGAAGTACTAACTAAATATTGAAAGTATTTTAGAATCCTCATAAGGGCCCCCCACACATTATGCAGTCCTCCGGAATCGGCAGTCCGCCGCCGGCAAGCGGTCTACTCATAAAAACTGGCGGTCCATTTTTTTTGAGTGGACCGCCTATCGGCGGACTGTAAATATGTGGGGCCCTTGCGGTATGGACTCCTTTATTCGTACTCAATCAGACGCTCATGAAAGATGATGAGACGATGATGCATTGTGTCACCCTATGTGTTTTACGGTGTACATAATAAAGAGTACCAGTATTTTATCTCGTCGTGACCACGGCTTAGCGTTATTTCGAAAAAAGAAGCCTATATTGAACAAACTTGCGAAAGGGACTAGGGCCAAATTGTAAAACTCTAATAATTAATCTATATCAGACCTCGTCCTTCGAGCATCACATGTTTTCAACAAACAAACCCACTATGTCGTATTTTGTCTACGCACACAAAACGCAAGATTAATTATAGCCCATTTGTAGTAACCAGCCACTTCCTAATTCATCACATAGGGTGCGCGTGAGTCACTATGTTGACTCGTGATTGACAGCATTAGGTCAGTCGTTTTATTAGGTGTTTCTATTTTCAAGAGTATGGAAATATTCTTTAGTTCCATTTTCAATTTATGTTTCACAATATTATGAAACCCACTACCAATGGTGGCCAATATATTGTGTTTTCTCTGTATCAAAGGTAAAATTCTTTCGATCAAGAAAAATTTGGTTCTTATCAAAATGCTACATTGTTTCACAATGCCTCTGATACAAAACTACTGGATGTAGGTTTTTAGTAATATTATTAGGTTGGGGAAAAAGTCTTTTCGCATTATAGTATGTATGAACTTAAAATAAAATCTCTTTGGCTATACTATTTGTATCTGGCTGGTTTTGGTATCATTGAAAGTTTAAATTTTAAAGAACATAATTCCAAATTCAAATTAGGAAAATCTGTGATTTTCATTTGTTTTTCGTACTGTCAAGATGAGTGAATCTAATGAAAAAATTCGATACATTTTAAAATTTTACTACAAAAAGGTAAACATGCAACGCAAGCCGCGAAAAAAATTTGCGATGTTTATGGACCCAGTGCAGTATCTGTGAGAGTAGCACAAATTTGGTTTAAGCGTTTTCAATCCGGAAATTTTGATGTCAAAGATGCAAGTCGCTCTGGTCGCCCTATTACGGATAAAATGGATGCCATTTTTGAAAAAGTGGAGCAAGATCGGCATATCAGTAGTCACGACATAGCTGAAGAACTGGGAATTGACCACAAAACAGTTTTGGCGCATTTGAAAAAAACTGGGTACACAAAAAAGCTCGATATTTGGGTACCTCACGAGCTTACTGAAAGAAACCTAATGAACCGTGTACTCATTTCTGATTCTTTATTACTACGTAATGAAACCGAACCATTTTTGAAGAAGCTGATAACTGGTGATGAAAAGTGGATCACGTACGACAAGAACGTGCGAAAAAGGTCGTGGTCAAAGGCCGGTCAGGCTTCACAGACTGTGGCGAAACCCGGGTTAGCTCGCAACAAGGTGTGTGGTGGGATTGGAAGGGCTTTATTCATTATGAGCTGTTACCACCAGGCAGGACCATCGATTCTGAACTCCACTGCGAACAACTGATGAGATTATAGCAAGAAGTTGAGAGAAAGCGGCCGGAATGAATCAACAGAAGGGGTGTGGTTTTTCATCATGATAACGCTAGACCTCACACATCTTTAGCCACTCAGCAAAAATTAAGAGAGTTTGGCTGGGAGGTGTTAATGCATCCGCCGTATAGTCCTGACCTTGCACCTTCAGATTTCCACCTGTTTCGGTCTCTTCAGAATTCTTTAGGCAGTGTCAGGTTAACATCACGAGAGGGCTGCCAAAACCACTTGTCGCGGTATTTTGATCAGAAGTCTCAAAATTTCTATAGCAATGGGATCATGTCCCTACCTACAAGATGGCAAAAAGTTATCGAACAAAATGGTACCTACATACTTTAGATAAATGTAAATAATGTATATTAAAAAATGTTTTGAATTTTCTTAAAAAATGCGAAGAAACTTTTTCCCCAACCTATTATATTAAAGTAATGGTCCTTTAAAATTTCAACACTTTAAACTATTTTAGAAGATTTTGTTGGAGTTTTGGACTGTGTATTGAGGAAAGGAAGTCATAGGGAAAATAACTAATACATGTGGTTTATATTTAACAGAGCAATGTGGAAATACCTTTTATTTCTGTTTCAAATGAATCTAAAACAATCCAAAATCTACTCTATCCATAGAAAAAATACCAAATTTAACAGTTGACAAAACAAACATGCGTTTACACATACGCACATGTATCAATTTGACCCGGATTGTCAATAGGCACATTACCTAATTTGTTTAAAAAAAACCATATGGGACTCCAAGGTTCCGCGGCGCTAACCAGATCGTCGTGTTAGCGCCATATTATGTAACTTGAACAAACATTTGATCGTGCACATGTTATGGTAGGCATATGGTTGAAACTGCGAAGGAACTAACATCATCTAAATTGTAAAAAAAAATATTCCACATATTCAACAAACTGTCCTGGGAATAAATTACATGATTGTAAGTCGTGTGGTAGGAGCACCAAACTGTCCTGGGAATAAATTACATGATTGTAAGTCGTGTAGTAGGAGCATCAAACTGTCCTGGGAATAAATTACATGATTATAAGTCGTGTGGTAGGAGCATCATACTGTCCTGGGAATAAATTACATGATTGTAAGTCGTGTGGTAGGAGCATCGTACTGTCCTGGGAATAAATTACATGATTGTAAGTCGTGTGGTAGGAGCACCAAACTGTTCTGGAAATAAATTACATGATTGTAAGTCGTGTGGTAGGAGCACCAAACTGTCCTGGGAATAAATTACACGATTGTAAGTCGTGTGGTAGGAGCACCAAACTGTCCGTGGAATAAATTACATGATTGTAAGTCATGTGGTAGGAGCACCAAACTGTCCTGGGAATAAATTATATGATTGTAAGTCGTGTGGTAGAAGCACCGAACTGTCCTGGGAATAAATTACATGATTGTAAGTCGTGTGGTAGGAGCATCATACTGTCCTGGGAATAAATTACATGATTGTAAGTCGTGTGGTAGGAGCATCAAACTGTCCTGGGAATAAATTACATGATTGTAAGTCGTGTGGTAGGAGCATCATACTGTCCTGGGAATAAATTACATGATTGTAAGTCGTGTGGTAGGAGCACCAAACTGTCCTGGGAATAAATTACGTGATTGTAAGTCGTGTGGTAGAAGCACCAAACTGTCCTGGGAATAAATTACATGATTGTAAGTCATGTGGTAGGAGCACCAAACTGTCCGTGGAATAAATTACATGATTGTAAGTCGTGTGGTAGGGGCACCAAACTGTCCTGGGAATAAATTACATGATTGTAAGTCGTGTGGTAGAAGCACCAAACTGTCCTGGGAATAAATTACATGATTGTAAGTCGTGTGGTAGGAGCATCATACTGTCCGTGGAATAAATTACATGATTGTAAGTCGTGTGGTAGGAGCATCAAACTGTCCTGGGAATAAATTACATGATTGTAATTCGTGTGATAGAAGCTTTATTATCTACCTGTCGAGGACTAAGGAAACTTACTTTAAAAGAAAAAATAAGTTTATTCTGCCCAGATAAAGGCCCTACACTACTATCGTAGTCGTGCGCAAAGACAGGTTTCAGACATCAACTATCATGCGTGAAGGTGCGTAGACGCATAATTACACGCAACATCTACAAAGTAAGTGTTACCGGATTCTGCCAAAATATGTCGTTCTAACTTCTTTTCAATGCTTTGACTGGTATAAATCACATGAAACGATTCACATTATATATTTTAGCATTCTTTATATTATACTTCACATAATAAATGATTAGTTATATGGTTGCCTCAATGCCCATAATGGTAACCTGCAACAATCATACCTTCAACATGACTCATCACGCTCTACTTGGACGACTACAACGCCCTTCTTGGAGATATGAAAATCTGTTGAATAAAAGTTCCTCTTTTGCTTAGTCACCGTCTAAACCAAAAGTGCAAAAGTCCTATATGCCAGTAGTTCAGTATGCCAAACTAAATAACTTAATATACTGAACTAGTTTATTAATATTTAGTTTGGCATACTAGAGCATAAGAGCACACAAAAATGCTTTCAACGAACACTTCCTAATATGCTATTTCCGGTGGTTTCATTGTTAACAAAGCCAACAGTGTAATTTTTGGCTCTGTCCAAAACTGGCAGGAATGGGAGCATTGCACCGAATTTAACGCTGAATACGGATTTAGTGCATAATACGAAACGGCGTGTTATCGATCAACTTTTGTTCAGGTTTAAATCATACAAAAGAAAATATATTTTGTTAAAAGCAGGTTTGTAATTAAACTCTTTGTGATAGTTCAAACCCTCATGTTATAAAAACCACCCCTTGTAATGAAGTAACCAAGCAAACGATTTCTCATTAAGTTCAAAAGGCGTAAAGACAAAATGATCAATATTTTTTAAGAGGAAAAACTAACTTTTAGGTCAAAATATGCATGATGTCTCTAAACACCAACACTGAGGCGTCAAATCGGAATGGTTCTAATTTCCTATTCTAACAAGAAGCGACGACAGTCTCACCGTTACTCTTATGACCTTAGTAATGTGACAATGTGACGTTAAAACTTTTGTTCTTGTCGTAGAGGCCACTAAACGAGTATTACTTGAAATGCCGCTCCATACCACATTGTGAAAGCTAACGTCTTGTATTTACATTTGCTAGCGAAATTATTTTTGAAATCTTCATGGGGAGTCGATAAATCTACGTGTTGATGTCCCATTTTTGAGGTTAGTAGAAAAAGTAAAATATGAATTTTATTTCAGTTGCTAGGATCTAGAAGGAAAATCTAAAGTGCTCTGTGGCGCTTCTAAGGACATGTTTTCGTTGAAAATCTAGAATCTGTCTGACACTAACAGAAGAGACAACACCTCAAGAGCAACATATTATGTTAAAATTGGGCACATTGTCGGAGAAGGTACACCTTAAATTCCGGATCAAAGAGGAGGTTCGTAAAAAAAATACACAAAGTTTGATTATCCTTCGGTACACGGCAGAAAAATAAGACAACGTTGTCGTAACACTATCAAACTAACCTTGACACGCGGCCTCATCATGATAACCCAAAAATAATCAGGTTTCCTGCAATTCAAACATAACGGCTATTTCAACAGCTTCCTCAAGGAAAATGTGTGAAGCAACAAAACAATGTAAACTCCATAGTCCGAATCATGAATGGTTGATATAAACGGCAGTTGTAATTACTCAGAATAGTATCAAGCGCAGAAGCGTCGGAGTCGTGGGAAGAAAAACGTTTCTTTAAACAATCATAAAACCCACCATGTGTTGCTGAATTCTGCGTACTGTCTTTAAACATTAGCAAAGGTGGCAAATCTTGATAATTTTAGTGTAAAACAATTATATTTTCAAGTATATACTAACAATTTGAATGCTCTAGGTCAGGATTTTAGAAGGCATCTCGAGAATTTGATGGTCGTGCTAAAATATCATTTTAATCATAGGGACTATTCACATTTACAATAATTATGTTTGGTTGAAATTAAATCCAGACAGTAACAGAAAGGCTTGGATTGGAACTAATAGAGTTCTAATGCCACTTTCTGCTAGGAAATCTCAGCAACTGAACCTTCGGTAAAGAAAATCGACTATTACTGCGAGTATAAGTAAAACTGGGTGTATAAGTGTATATAGGTGAGCCTCGGACTTGTAATCAGGGACCGTACAACCCCCGTTAAGAGTTAAGTCTTTCGAAGGGATAAGCCGTTTATGAGGTTATCTTTATCATGTGTAACTCCTTGAATGGGTTTTCGCCTTGAAACCCAGTAAAAGGGTTACCCCTTCATTAACATAACCTATATAATATAAGGGTTTTGTACGGGTAACCATATTAGAAATTTGCAACGTTACCCATCATCGAGAGATCATATTACATCATTGCTCCGAGTCGGAATGTTACGCTGTTATAGTTTTAAAGAGAGTTTAAGTTCAAAAGGGTTACCACATTGTATGGGTTTTGTTTAACTGTTTAGAAAAACCCTATCGAAAACCCTTTCAATGGGTAACCAAAATGGACCCTGCTTGTAATAGCATGATTTTGAACCCGTTTGGTTTGCACCTAATACAACTCCCAAGTTTCTGAAAGTACCTCTATCTGTCGCCCAGAAAATGTATGGTAGACCTGTGATTTTGGCTTCTAGGTATCTATTCTTTTGCTACACCTTCGGCTATCAAAGCCATGACGTATGTTTACACTAGACTTGCATAATCCGGTGTGTGAGGATGCAAAACAACGGTCTGGTATCAACAGCTATATTTAGTTCTGCTACGTAAAGTGCTCCAACGTAACGCACATGTGACTGGTAACCCCGATAGGCTTCCGTACTTTGATGATTGGTTGTGTGTTTATTGAAATGTATTATATTAATTGGTCTTTAAGATTTGATTGACCTCTCTCGTATTTGAAAAGTAGATAGAAGACAGACAAGACCACCAATCCACCAATGATAATGAACCAGATGGATTACAAAGAAAGTGAGAAGGTGAAGACTAGAACTGAAACCGACCGAGCTTGGTTAGATTTGGTACAAATTTGGCGTTTGAAAGTAGGGGAAAAAACTACTCTCCTTGAAATAATACCCCTGATTTACTTTGCATCGATATCAGACCCCGAAAATTATCGACAAATTATGTGCCCCTGCTAACTCCATTTTGGAGCACGTTCGGGTGAAACGAAGGCTTCAAATCGCCAATGCTTCGGCACATGTTTGAGAAGAGGGGGGGGGGGGGGGGGGTTAAAAAGCACACGTTAGGACCAGTTGCTATTTGTTCACCGCTGATAACTCCAAGGTTGGAAATCGTCCTATACTGACGTCACTAGCGCGTAGCACAGTACAATGTACATATGTAGTCAAATGTTGGCGTAGGATTATGATTCTACTATACTCCTCCTTACATTTCTACCAACGCATGCAGTACGCTTCTTTAGGTTAAGGCTAAAGAAACTCGAGTGTTTAGGCGGTTCATAAATACACGCACGTTATTGAACACGCAGTTAAGATCCCCAGATAATGAATCAGAAACGATCACGAAATTACGATTGAGTAGGCGTATTCCACCTAATTAATAGACGAAATAATATTTAAGTAAGAACATATTTAACTGCTCCTAATTACAATGCAACAACAATGTAATAGGTTGGGGAAAAAGTTTCTTCGCATTTTTTAAGAAAATTCAAAACATTTTTTAATATACATTATTTACATTTATCTAAAGTATGTAGATACCATTTTGTTCGATAACTTTTTGCCATCTTGTAGGTAGGGACATGATCCCATTGCTATAGAAATTTTGGGACTTCTGATCAAAATACCGCGACAAGTGGTTTTGGCAGTCCTCTCGTGATGTTAATCTGACACTGCCTAAAGAATTCTGAAGAGACCGAAACAGGTGGAAATCTGAAGGTGCAAGGTCAAGACTATACGGCGAATGCATTAACACCTCCCAGTCAAGCTCTCAATTTTTGCTGAGTGGCTAAAGATGTGTGAGGTCTAGCGTTATCATGATGAAAAACCACACCCCTTCTGTTGATTAATTCCGGCCGCTTTCTCTCAACTTCTTGCTTTAATCTCATCAGTTGTACGCAGTAGAGTTCAGAATCGATGGTCCTGCCTGGTGGTAACAGCTCATAATGAATAATGTCCTTCCAATCCCAACACACACACAGCATCACCTTTTTGCGAGTTAACCCGGGTTTCGCCACAGTCTGTGAAGCCTGACCGGCCTTTGACCACGACCTTTTTCGCATGTTCTTGTCGTACGTGATCCACTTTTCATCACCAGTTATCAGCTTCTTCAAAACTGGTTCAGTTTCATTACGTCGTAATAAAGAATCACAAATGAGTACACGGTTCATTAGGTTTCTTTCAGTGAGCTCGTGAGGTACCCAAATATCGAGCTTTTATGTGTACCCAGTTTTTTCAAATGCGCTAAAACTGTTTTGTGGTCAATTCCCAGTTCTTCAGCTACGTCGTAACTACTGATATACCGATCTTGCTCCACTTTTTCAAAAATGGCATCCATTTTATCCGTAATAGGGCGACCAGAGCGACGTGCATCTTTGACATCAAAATTTCCGGATTGAAAACGCTTAAAACAAATTTGTGCTACTCTCACAGACACTGCACTGGGTCCATAAATATTGCAAATTTTTTTCGCGGCTTGCGTTGCACTTTTACCTTTTTTGTAGTAAAATTTTAAATGTATCGAATTTCTTCATTAGATTCACTCATCTTGACAGTACGAAAAACAATTGAAAATCACACATTTTCCTAATTTGAATTTGGAATTATGTTCTTTAAAATTTAAACTTTCAATGATACCAAAACCAGCCAGATACAAATAGTATAGCCAAAGAGATTTTATTTTAAGTTCATACATACTATAATGCGAAAAGACTTTTTCCCCAACCTAATATTTCGAATTTAAAATTTAAGATTTAAATGCAAACTCGTGCCCCCAAGATAAGGGCGTTCCTAGTTTGGGGACCAAGTAAATAACCATGATAGTTACAGTAACCATACATTATAATTATTATGAAGACACCATATTTTATAATAATGGACCAATAAATTGGACCGATTTAAGCAAAAATGTTCCAAACCACAACCTCGTCAATTTTGAGTTTTTGTGACCTATGTACTCCAAATAAGGTATATTTTAACATATCAAAGACTCATAACTCTATGTTAATATTTGTCGAAAATCCGTATGGTCCAACCCACAGCTGAAATGTCGAAGACCATTTTTTAAAATGAATAAGTGTTTCAAGCTGTTAGAATCATTTTTGCATTTTCTTGATTGCCCTGACGTGTGTTAATATTTTTTTGCTATAGTGATTCAAACTACTTGGAACAATGATGCTTTTATACAATATGGAAAATATTACAAAAATCATTCTGCTTAAATGTTCCAAGAACCTTGAATCATTTTAACTCAATTCCAAATAACATTCGATTATAGAACTATACTGATTCAGGCCACATGCATGTATATTTAAATAGAGACATACGAAAAATTTAATTCTTAAAAAACGATTCAAAACATTTTATATTAACCACATAAAAATATCATTAGTATCTCGGCGATAAAGTAAACAGAATATTATTTTTATACCGAAAACTTTAATTAAGTAGGCATTTATTTACCAAAACTTATTATTTTTTGCAATTTCTTGTATCTACAATAAAATTGTAAGTTTTGCATGAAAATTTGTTCTATTTTTTTTAGGATATTATTGCCAAAACTTATTGAAGATCATTTATGCTTATTTCTAAATCAACCTTTTTAACTGATTTATAGTTTTGCAAAAAAGAATAAAGTGACGTGGATCGTTTTTGTAAAATTTTAAGCGCAGCGAAAGTATACTGTTAATGTTTTACAAAACTGATTCACGCCAATTGAATCGTTTTTACAATAACGCTTTGCTACATGATTCCTGATTTTTAAATTTTAACATAAATAAACCTCAAAGCTTAAAACGTTTTTGCAGTTTTTAAATGAAAACCATATTATACTTTTAATGAATAAACAAAAAGGATCCACTTCGTCAAGTTTTCGCAATGGCAAAACTTACCTAATATTGTGTAAGTACTATTGTGTTGTTAAATATATTCCTAACGCACTAAATATATTTTTTTAAACGAAAAACTGCATTGCAAACATTATTAGCTTGTGGGTACTTTAAAGATTACCTACTCGCGCCGCCACCACTGCGTATGTGTGAGTGCAGTGGGCAGTGGCGGGAGGCGTTCGGTATACACTCGGCTTCCAACGATGTTGGGAATTGTTATGTTTGGGCTGAAGGCGAGGCAGGTAGAGGGGCCCAAGAAGTGGGTTCATGTTTGAGAAAATATATTAAATGCGTGCTACCCCCTACAGTAAAAAAATTGATCTTGTGGAGTGACTGTTGCGGTGGTCAAAACAGGAATATAAAAATCGTTTTGATTTTGAAGGCTTTATTAAATAGACACCCCACTCTAGAGACAATCAGCTTCTGTTACCTAGAATCAGGACACACTTTCCTGCCCAATGACAACGATTTTGCTAAAATTGAGACTCGACTCAAGCAATATGAAAGGATATACTCCGTGGAAGATTATGTTGCCATTATGAAACAATGTAATAGGTTGGGGAAAAAGTTTCTTCGCATTTTTTAAGAAAATTCAAAACATTTTTTAATATAAATTATTTACATTTATCTAAAGTATGTAGGTACCATTTTGTTCGATAACTTTTTGCCATCTTGTAGGTAGGGACATGATCCCATTGCTATAGAAATTTTGGGACTTCTGATCAAAATACCGCGACAAGTGGTTTTGGCAGTCCTCTCGTGATGTTAACCTGACACTGCCTAAAGAATTCTGAAGAGACTGAAACAGGTGGAAATCTGAAGGTGCAAGGTCAGGACTATACGGCGGATGCATTAACACCTCCCAGCCAAACTCTCTTAATTTTTGCTGAGTGGCTAAAGATGTGTGAGGTCTAGCGTTATCATGATAAAAAACCACATCCCTTCTGTTGATTAATTCCGGCCGCTTTCTCTCAACTTCTTGCTTTATTCTCATCAGTTGTTCGCAGTAGAGTTCAGAATGGTCCTGCCTGGTGGTAACAGCTCATAATGAATAATGCCCTTCCAATCCCACCACACACACAGCATCACCTTGTTGCGAGTTAACCCGGGTTTCGCCACAGTCTGTGAAGCCTGACCGGCCTTTGACCACGACCTTTTTCGCACGTTCTTGTCGTACGTGATCCACTTTTCATCACCAGTTATCAGCTTCTTCAAAAATGGTTCGGTTTCATTACGTCGTAATAAAGAATCACAAATGAGTACACGGTTCATTAGGTTTCTTTCAGTGAGCTCGTGAGGTACCCAAATATCGAGCTTTTTTGTGTACCCAGTTTTTTTCAAATGCGCCAAAACTGTTTTGTGGTCAATTCCCAGTTCTTCAGCTACGTCGTAACTACTGATATGCCGATCTTGCTCCACTTTTTCAAAAATGGCATCCATTTTAACCGTAATAGGGCGACCAGAGCGACGTGATCTTTGACATCAAAATTACCGGACTGAAAGCGCTTAAACCAAATTTGTGCTACTCTCACAGATACTGCACTGGGTCCATAAACATCGCAATTTTTTTTCGCGGCTTGCGTTGCATTTTTACCTTTTTTGTAGTAAACTTTTAAAATGTATCGAATTTCTTCATTAGATTCACTCATCTTGACAGTACGAAAAACAAAATGAAAATCACACATTTTCCTAATTTGAATTTGGAATTATGTTCTTTAAAATTTAAACTTTCAATGATACCAAAACCAGCCAGATACAAATAGTATAGCCAAAGAGATTTTATTTTAAGTTCATACATACTATAATGCGAAAAGACTTTTTCCCCAACCTAATAAAAACAAAAACCCCTTACAAGTGCATAAAATGGAAAGTTGTGATTTTGTTGGATCGCAAATTCTAGAAAAGAAAATAATTAATAGAAAAATATTTAATGATAAGAGCAAAGTAAACTGGCTCAAAACAAAAGAAATATTAATCACAAAAAAGTCTCCACATTCTTTGTTCATGAGAACTTCCTTCAATGAGGACTACAAAGAACTGAATGTCAAAAAGAATAAAAAAGGTGTTGATTTGGGTGTCGTAGAAGAAGATTTATTAAAAGAATTATGGCCGTCAGGAAAACGGATTAACAAAAAGAAGTTAAATGATTTGAAATCGTTATTTCATCTTATACCAAATGATTGCATTGACTACTATAAAAAACTGAAGGGAGATGATGCAATAATAGATGATATAGATGGTTATTGTGATGAACCTGACTTTGATTTAGATGAGGAGTAGGGCCACTTTGGTTTTTTTGAAATAAAACTAAAATAATAAACATTTTTGAGTTTCTATTTTTGTCATTTTTGGAACATTTTTGCATTTTTCTTTCCACAGCCTACACAGCAAAACCCATATAAAATTTATTTTGTTAAAATTATCCACGCGCAAGTTTCTTGAATATCTATGAAACTATTACAATTTATTCACTAAATACATGCATGTAAATTAGTTTAGTACACTAGAATATTACATCCACTTTGGTATTTTTTGAAATAAAACTAAAATAATAAACATTTTTGAGTTTCTATTTTTGTCATTTTTGGAACATTTTTGCATTTTTCTTTCCACAGCCTACACAGCAAAACCCATATAAAATTTATTTTGTTAAAATTATCCACGCGCAAGTTTCTTGAATATCTATGAAACTATTACAATTTATTCACTAAATACATGCATGTAAATTAGTTTAGTACACTAGAATATTACATAAAATAAAAAGACAACGTTAAGTATTACAAAGCCAGAGAAATACAGCAATAAACTTTAAAGTTAATTATCTCGAAATGAGGTTTGTGTGGTTTGGAACATTTTTGCTTAAATCGGTCCAATTATTCTTCTAAAGACCACCATTTTGGGGACCGCAAAAGGCGAATTAATTCGAAAAATGTACATCCATCAATCTGCCTAGCCATTACCCAACTATGTTGGGGTCGGCTTCCAGTCTAACCGAATGAAGCTGAAATGCTGAATACCAGTATACAGGGTGTACCAGAAAGGTGTGGTCAAATTTAATGCTGTGGTCAGACCATCAAATTGATCACCTTTCTCTATGGAACCAACACCGTAATCGCGAAAAAAAATTCAGTCATCTTATACATTTGGGTCGAGAAGGTATTGAAGTTTTGTATAGAACAGTTGATAAATTTTTCGCGACTACGATGTTGGTCTCATGGAGAAAGTCGTTCAGTTTGATGGTCTGTAACTCTGTACGAGTATGAGTTGTTTAAGATACCGATGGGCTTATGTGACCTTATGATTAGATAATGAGCTCTACACCTGTAAACGGAGTTCAAATAGGCCTAGAAACTTGTTCTACAAGAATTATAATATACATACAAATTACATTATCTTAACTTAAAACTATGACTAGAAATATCTGATAGTTCATGAAAAAAACTGATACAAGTTGTTGTTTTTACTCCTACCCAAAATTATTAGTATTCATTCACAACACAGTATCATTCCTGTTAGTGTCTGTTAGAACTCATTTTAACACTATTTGCTTGGCACTAGTTCAGAACACAAAATCCCTTTCAGAACTATCAATTGATAGACAATATCATCATGGAATGGCTATGGGAACTATTTGGCTGAGATATTTAATTTTCGAATGCCAAAATCTCTTTACAATTACTCATCATAAAATGTATGTATGATTCAACACCTTAAGAGTAAAACATATATATTTTGTCAAATCAACGCGTTTTGGCCTGCAGCACCATTAATTAATCAGTGTGTATGAACTAAGGGCCAAGCAAATATGGAACACTGGAACAATCTAGAATATTTCACTAACTGTCTTGCTGTGTCCAGGAATTCTGTGAAAAGTGGACTCCAATACTCCAGACGGGCACACCAAAATGTTCCTTTAGGCAGGAGCTGTTGCTACTCTTTATCGTCTCTGCCAACATCTTAGAAGTCTTCCCAACATTCTCATTACGTTTCAAGAATGCTGCTAAGTCAACCCCACAAGTCTCGTTGACCGCTTTTCGACATTCAGCTGCAGCGTAAGGGTTGAGCTTGCCATCAGCTTGGACTGCTGAGCTGCAGACTTCGTTGATCAGTTCCAGGACAGCCATGTCGGTTTCGAATAGGACTTCGCAGCATCCTGTTGGGTATTATTAGTGGGAACATATTGTTGGCAAAGAACATTGATAATTATAAAAATATCAAGCACAAAAAAATATTTAAATGTCCTAATAGTTACTAGCTGACTGCATAATCTGGCATTTGTACTGAACATTCATTAAGTAATCTCAAATATTACGAGTTAAAAATATTATGGTGCAAGTTTTTAAAAAAGATATATGGACTTAAAAATACATATTCATGACTTGATGAGACCATTCCAGATGTAAGTAGTTTTGTGTCAAAGTTCAAATGCATAAGGATAAAATGCTTTCTATTAACTGAAACATTTAAAAAAAAAACAATCAATGGTTTTGGTAGAAACCTTATGACACAACTAATACAAATCAGTCATACTCTTGCATTGCACAGTTTTTTAAAATGGACTAAATAAAGTCCTGGAAATACTCATTATTGCATCAAAAAATTTACTGATTTATCATTTAGATTCTAAATTGCTACTTTATATTTTTTAATTGGTATTTCTGCATGGTAAGAAATAATGATTATTATAATATTTGAACAAATAGCCCTTCATTTTAAATAAAATTCTTTATTAGTGCCGTTATCAAACTTAATATTTTTGCCCAATTACACAATTGCAGCATTGTTATCCTGTTATATTGTTTATAAATTAAAGCAATTATTTATTGTTAGGTACTAATCAATTCCTGGTATTTTATTAAGTAGGTTTACTTATAAAAAAACATTGGTCAAATATTTTCTGATAGGTTTCAACATTAAAATTGCAAATAAGGCAATATTTTAACTGAATGGTTAAAACATTTAAATGTTTCTGTTTTCTTTTGATTTTGTTTATCTATTTAGGTGCTCAAGGTTGTGCTTACTACTCTTAGAAAAAATTACCTTAAAAAACCTATTTACACAGGCACTTTATTGCCAGTAGAAATTAATAACTATGAATGAGGGAAGTTGAAAGCTACCTTTTATGGTTAGTTCTTATCAAGTATAGTAGGTACTACTCTCATACTCAGTAGCTCAGTAGCTTTTACTCCTTATCATAAGGAAGTTTGAAATCATGTACCAATATGAGAAAAAACAAATGACTGACATTCTTTACCAAACAAAGTAAAACCTATGAGATGTAGTTTTAGGCAATAAACCTGTACCTACCAACAAATGATCTTAACTAGTTTGTTACTCAAACAATTAACAATATTCATTGTAATGGAAAATTATGTCTCTAAATAATTGAATATGCAATCTTTTATTCTTTTTTAATTGAATATGCAATTCTTGTGTACATGCCGTACCACATTCCTATCGGATCTTTCGTAAATATTAAATGCGTAGAGTCAACAGCTGGACCGCGACGTATTTGCACACCAATACCTCGTTCTTGTGAACTGCAAATATACCCACTATAATGCACGATTTCACCCGCCTATAATGTGTTTTAAACATTTATATAACCCGCAATATGACATCAGCTGTAACCAAACGTGTTACAGTGATAATTTAACAGCCGTAACCGGCGTATAATTAGATTATAATGATCATATTATAGTGAGCTAAAACGCTCGCTTTCGTCACAGCATCCAGCGATATTGACATTGAGCTTGTGTTAAAAATACCGACATTACCTGCCTCCCGGTCGAACTTGTTCGGCTTCAGCTGATCCCGACTGGGGCCCATGACCAGCGGCGACAGGATCCTAGGCCACAACACAGCGAAACATCCAACAACAATCACAAGTACGAACATCGTCTTCCGCGGACCCAACACCTCCTCGTTCGCCATTCTGTCGTCGTGTTTTCGTATCGTTTCGTCACTCAAGTACACACCCGGTCGCACTCTACGGGAACATCGTCGTGTGTGATATAAATAAAGATTTTCGTCCCACGTCCCGCCCGTGAAGAAAGCGCGCAATGACAGCTGTCAGAGACGCGCCCTCTCCCGGCGAAAACGTTACGGGAGCGATCCGAATTTTCTTCTCTTCGTTACGGGAGCGTCCGCAATTCTTCAACCTTATTCGCAGAAATCGCAGAACGCCGGTGGATTGAGCTGGCTCGAAGTGACACAGCCGTATACCAACATCAAACAGCTATGCCGACTTCTTGCCTTCCCAGCCACCGGCTCGGCTTCCTCTCCTTTGGTCTCCAAGTCGACTGTACAGCATTGCAGTTCAAATATTGACAGAGTGAATTAACGTTGCCGGGCGAGCGCGGCGCTCGGTGGGCAGAACTCGGAACAATATGCCTGGGCGCGGAGGCGGCGCCGGCTAATAACCCGTCCCCACCGCGATGAGGACTACACGCGCCCAGATGAATACTAATTAGACACTTTGTGTAGGTACTTGTCGTTAGACGAACATGCCTGAGGAAAAAGTTCGTATGTTCAAAGGGCTGTAACGTTCCTGATGTTCGCCACGTGTGAGCCTGATTTTTAAATATTTTATAACCGAGCGCGTCGCCTACGCAACTGCGGGTGTTAAATCGGGTCAAAGTAGGACATATTACATGGTTAGGTATAGTGTAATGTACTTACCTACATACATTTTATCTGTAGTGCGGAAAACAAGAATGATTTACAAAATGCACGTTGTTGTGTCTACATACATAAATCAATATTCAATGAATATCTTGCAGGTATAAGAGGAAGTCCAAACATCACACCCACTCATATTAAATACTGGATAACACACCTGTATCTATTCATCAAATTCCACGTTAAATATTGTTTAACCAGTTACAAGACTGTGATCACCATCCGTTTTCCTACTTTGTGACGAATATTCTCAGTCTGACATGAGTGACACGTTCATCAAAACAGCTTTTGAAAGTTCATGGTTCTGGACTTCTGGTAAGGTACCTAATACATCATTGGTTCTGGTAATGTTGATTACCTACCTAATTAAATGGATCACCGTTTAAAAAAATGCCCCAAAACATATTTACCTACTTACCTTTACAATGACACAGGTTATGACTCACAGCGTAGAGATAAGCTTAGGAAATCTCGTTTCAATGCAAACACAACTTTATCTCTAAACCTGCAGGTGGATACAGTCGGTAAACAACGATTTTTTTTTTGTTATTTATTCGGTAGCTTTGGGTTTTATTTTATCGTTCTATACAACGTTCTATTAAGTACCTACAGGAAGACCTACTTATGTATTTTTTTGTAACAAATGCTGATAACGTTGCACGATAACAGTAGGGTTTAGGTCGTTTTTGGATAACAGTAGGTTTATCAATTATTCATTATTTACAAATCTGCGTTCATACATGCTGTGCATACCTACATAATGAATACACGTGGAAGCGATAAGTCTACAACATTGGAACAAGCCTGAATTCCTTGCAATGTTTAGCAGAGGGGTGGGTATGGCACAGACATTTAGTTTGCAGAGAAGTCCCTTAATATCTTCTTAATATGCACGGCGATAAATGCAGGCGAGCCTATTGTCATCAGCCTCAACGAGACAGAATTCTATAGTTTCCGCCGGTCTGCTACTGAGAAATTCCTAATAAGAAAACTTAATAATACTGGCTGATCTATGGATTGAACCCAGAGACACCCTGCTTAGCATGCGCTTGCGACCACTAGTTTACCTAGTAGTTTCGTAAAACGTTTTTTTTTTTTTACATTTCTATGCTGAATTAACCAGACATAAGTAAGTATTATACAAAGGAGTAGTTATTCTAAACACAACACGACCTATCACTGGCTGGTTAGTATAACGAGCGATAGTAGAACGATAAAAGTCAATACTTCCTTTGATGTAACAATTCAAAGAGGTTTCTACATAGGTAGGTAAGCAGGGACTTTCATCTTTAGTTTGATTGAAATTGTGTATTGGTAGGTAGGTACTGAGAATCTGACAAGTATATTGTTTTAGTTTCCTAATTATGTTCATAAAGGGCAAAATTTTCAATAGTCAGATAACTTCTAACTGAAGAATAAATATGGCAGTTTGACATATTTTTCTATACAAAAGCTGTCAAACTGCCATATTTATTCCTTAAATAAAAGTTAGATGACGGTTAAAAAATCTTTGAACCAACTAAAAAACTACCTATTCACAACATCCCCTTGGAACTTGGCTAGCAATCTGCCTATATAGGTTAGGTACTGCTGGTCAAAGCTATAAGACTTCTCCAAGTGGTTACAGGTCAGTTTTGCTTGGCATACTTGCGTCTTCTTGAATTCTACCTGCTTATGTTAAAAAAGTGAACAAAAGCACCTAGCAAGCGACATCGTTTTGTCACCTTTCACACGGAAGGAAGAACAACAAAACTTAATGTGAATCACGCGCAGGATACGCGTTAAGAAATATAAACTATCAAACGGAAACCAGCCAGGATATCCTTTTTTATTTATGGTATGCTGTCTCCTTAGCATCCAGACGCACTTATAAAGCCTTACCAGGGGCGGTGATCGAAGGTACCAGCGGCCATTTTGAAAAACTTGCGCGTACGTCGTTTCCTGCGACGAAATGGTACGCTACCTACCCATTGTTATATGGGAGGGGATGCGTGTGACATGAATACATATTGAAATAATGGTTTAACTGTCGAATTAAAAAAAATATGTAGGCCCTACATGAGTTGGAAGGTTTTTTGTTCAATAGATCCTTTGGTAAACTAAACACAGACTGACGTGGAAGATTTATCTAATGTTTTTCAATGAATTGTGAATGATTCGAATAGGAACTTTGTTTTGTTCAATTAATTAAGTTTGGGAGCACTGGTCTTGAATAATAATTCTTGGTCTATTTTTGAAGTCGCCAAGTGATTTTCTGAAGTAGCGAATAAGTAGGTATCTAAACTACCTACCTGATGGTACCTTGGTAGTTTTAGCCAAATAGCCATCTATTCACTCCCACCCAGGAATCGCAACAGGCATCAGCTCACGATACCCAGTGCTGGTAACATCACAATCAGATTATTTCCAATATTTTTGAAATATTGACGCATATATAGGATTAGGTACTCATATGGTAGGTATATGCACCTACCTGTGTGCTTATGAGCAGTACTATCTATCCGTCTTCCATTAGGTACATCAAAGTGCGATTACCAATACCGAATACGTCTACCAAACGTGGTGAATTGGTGATGTGTTCAGGAGCCTGAAATGCTGAATTGTAACTATTATTTGTAGGTACTAGCGACAGTCCTATTATCAGCCTTATTAATCGGTCAATACGGCGGCGGCGCCGCCAGCCGCAGTCATTATGTGAACACATTTTTTCAAACCAAACAGCGCACCAAATGTTTAGTTTCAGTTGACTCGCATGAATGGGTCACACTCGTACTCATTAGAATCGTTTAGAGGCCCTAATTATACGATTAGTGAGTCATGATAGGTTACATCATTGGCCCATTCATCATCCGCCTACAATACGGATTGTGGCTGTGACCGCTTTCATCTTGACGTGGGGTGTACGCATTATAGTCGGGGGTCAGGGCTTTGTTTAATCACTAGAGGTTAATCAGCAGCTTTTATTAGGTACCTACAGACGCCAGCACATCAAGCTACTACAATCTGTCAAATTTCTTTAATAGATTTTCAGCTATTGCGCCAAAGTATTAGGTTCAAGGTTGATTGGGAAAATTTGACAGTTCCGTGTGGCTTGACCTGCTGGCGTCTGTACCTAAGTATTTGTTTATCTAATAACCGACTAAAAAGTTCAACTCGGGTGGGTCCAGAATCATGTAGGTACCAAATGCATGGTAATAGGTTGTGCGTCGATGTCCCTGCACCCTGTATTATGTGTTTGTGACTGAATGGAAGATGATTCTGTCAGAGTGCTTGAATTTTTGTGAGAAGAATGCATGACTGTGTTAAATAAATTATATATTATGTAGTGTAAGTAATTATATTTAAATAGTTTCGGCCGTTCTATTTAAAATAAATAAATAAATTATTTCTCATGATTGGATGTAGGTAACTAAGATTTTTGGATGAGTTATTGGTAGGATGGTGGTATGGTACATGTAGTTCTTGATCATGTCAGCGCATAAACATCTTTGCCGTGCGTACCAGCTCCAAATACGACACAACAATGAACGGTCGTTTGGAATAATTTGTCATTATGATCAGAGCAGTATTCAGTTACACCAGATAAGTGTTGTGGTTCCTCATCCTCTTGAAATGAGCTGTTACATCATCATCAAGGATTTATTACACATTAGAATATAGTCCAAGGAGTACTCTGGTACACAGCCTAGACGTTATATCTATCATCAGTCAGCATTTTGATGACGCACCGCTGTCTATTCTTTTACCCGAAGCGCGACATCAAAGAAAGGGTTATTACCTACCTTACCGGCCGTCGTCAAGAATACGTTCCTGACACCGTCTCAGTTAGACAATTTCTAGTAACTAATAAGGATCAAATTCGCAATTTATATGTCTATGAATTCGCAAAACACGTTCGTTAGTATGAAACTGACAAGTTAGTGTTAAAGAACGCATTCTCTCGACGGCCGGTAAGGTAGGTAATAGGTAAGTAACAAGATAATACCGTTACCGTATTAGGCGTCTTTTAGAACACAGTTCCTACCATTATGTGCATATCATTATTTTACAGTCGATACTCAGGACGAATAAATTCGAAGCTACCGAAAGCTTCTAAGAATTCGCTAGCAGGAAAACTTCTGTCCTGGGAACAAACCCAAAATTTCACGGTCGACGGCCCTTCTAGCAAACAATGAGCGGCCTGCGCCTGCGACATATTGGGGTCTGAATTATCTGATTTACGAATAGTATTTACTTAACTAAAACAAAATATTTAACGACGTAGGTATAAATAGTTTTCCAAACTTAAAATTGCTGCTTCTAAGTGCCTACCAATTTCTACACCTAATTTTCTAAGCTCAAAAAGTTACCATCTTCAATTCATGTGCTTTCAATAGATACATAACCAAAATCTACATATCTCTTGGAACATTTTACGAAACAATATTTCGCCATGTTAAATTATCATGCCCTAACTTCGTCGCGTGCGCATATTTTCGCGTGCCGTCGCCATTGTAGTGGCTGAGAGACGCGATTTGAATGCTCATGCGCATTGGTGTTGATTGTGGATATACGAGTGAGTATTTCGGGCGGGCCTCAGGCCTGTTCACTTTGCAGTCGTATTTTCCGCAGCCGTAGGTTAGTTGACTATAAAAACAGAGGCGGAACAAAACTCATAAAAAAAATTAGGGAGTTGTTCTTCTTCTGGCTATCTTTATTAGGTCTCCTCATAATTGTCTTCGAGAGCATTAATCTACTTGATCAAGCTTGAAAGACTGCTGATTATTTATGTCATTTGACTCGACCAGAGTCGGTTACGGAACCGCTATGGTGTACTTTTCAGGAACGCGGTTAGATTCAAAAGAATCCTATCCTAATCCTACTAATGTTTTAAAATGCGAAAGTAAGTTTGTTTGTTTATTTGTTACGCTATCACGCTAAAGAGATTTGGATGAAATTTGACAAATAGGTAGTCTGGGACCTGGAGAAGGATATAGGTCACATAGGCTACTATTTATCCTGGATCGCGGACGAATCAAATTCAAATTCATTTTATTTGCATTAAAACATGGTATTACAGGTGTTAATACATTACAATTAAATTATTAAAATGATTGAATTTGAATTTGAATTCGAAGTCGTGGGAAAAAGCTAGTAATAAATGATAATTTGGAAAGACTCGGCGGTTTTGTTCACAACTGTCTCGCTCCGTATGTTTCCAACAAAACCCACCCCACGTGAACGCCTTGACAACCAGCTACCGTTGTTGGCTGGTCAACGTTACGAAAACCCGAAGTATTTTCATTCAGTCCACTCTTGCTTCGCGAAATTAAGAAAGTGTTATGTATTTTGTTTATTATTCCATATCGCTTTTGCCACTGGCTTTTGTTACCTTCCCTAAGTTGATGGCAATGAAAGTAATTTTAAGTACTGAATGATGAAAACTGTAATTATACTGACAGCCGCCAAGTTCTGTCGAACTTCTACCGATGTACCGGCAAAAACCACACTGTGGTGGCTCTCAACTCTCAACACATTCAACTCATGTGAAGGGGGTTCCGGATTTCTGGTGGAAAGCACTGTTTAATAAGATGTGATGAAGGCCTTACTGTATCTACTGTAATAAAACAGCCATAAGTGGAAAAGTTTGATGTTCAGGAATGTAGTGAACTAGGTCTCTCTTCTGATATTATCATCACCTGTAAGTAGGTAGGTACCCCACGTAAGTACCTATTAATATTCTTCATAGTAAACTATGCTGATGTTGCTACCTACCTGTGTTAAAAGAACATTATTCATATCCGTACTCAAGGACCACACACCACGATATTGTTCTGCACGGTTTAGTTTATTAAAAAAGGAGGCAATACTTTTTGCCTTAATTTTTAACCATGTGTGTTAATCTGGTTAGGGCCTGCTTAATGGCGATAGGCACGCCCTCTAGTCCACCACACATGGGACTACATGGGACATAATAAACTGGCGAAATGTGGATATAGGGACTATAGGTACACGTCTGCCTCTCAACTCTGCGGGGATTACAAGATGTCATGTTATATTTCTTTGCCGAAGCTGGCTTCCTGGACCAAATGTTAACAACGGGAAATAGTAGGACAACGGGATGGAAGGGAACTGAATAATAACATGTGACGACGATGAAGTCCACAAACAATTTTATTGTATCACTTTGCTATTTCGTAACGATAACCTCAGTTTCAAGGTTAGAGATTTTAGCAGCAACTCGTCAATGGGACGGAAATCCTGCTAAATGAAAGGTCACGACTGAAGACGGGTTGTCTATAGGAAGTTTAAGTTTTAAATAGGTAGGTATTTTACTCGACTTGCAGCCTATGTTCTTGAGAGTGAGACATACGATGAGGAGTAGGATCCGTTGTGAGACAGGAAGACGTGAACGTGACGTGTCTTCGATCTCGCAAATTCATCTATGAAGGTAGGATCTTCGTCATTCTTGCCTATATCTCTCGCCGGAACACCCTCACCGATCTGCTCCGACTTACTACCGGGTCGTTGGCCAAGGGGATGGTGATGTATGTCGAAACTCGAGACGTAACGCACCGGATCAACTCAGGATGGATGAAGTGGCGACAGGTAACCCACAACAACTTGTAACCCACGGATGCTCAAGTTATAGGGAAAATTTACAACTCCGTGATAAGGCCTGTCGTACTTTATGGATCGGGATGCTGGGCCGTGAAGACGGATGAAAAAAGATTGCATGCAGCCGAGATGAGAATGTTGAGATAGATATTTGGAGTCTGTGGAGTGACGAGAAAGGATAAAGTAAGAAATGAGTATGTAATAGGAAGTTTGAAAGAGTTGCCAGTGACAGAAAAGTTGAGAGGAAATCTTTTGGCTTGGTATGGGCATGTTACGAAACGCGAACGCTAAAAGAGTGATGAATATGTTAAAAGATGGAGGGGAGAGGAAGGCCAAAGAAAAGATGGATGGATTGTGTGAAGAATGAAAGAGAAGGGAGTGAATGATCGCGTGACGGTTGACAGGGGAGAATGGAAGAAGAAAACGTGTTGCGCCGACCCCAATTACCATGGAATAAGGGCAGGAAAATTATGAATCTTCGTCATTCTTTGTGAATGGGGTTCTTGATAACGACGTTCAGCTGGTGATAGTACTCACAGTAGTACCTATACCACCAGCAGGACCAAAACGACCACCCCGGTAAGGCTGTTGTAGAAAGCGGTAAATCTCTTGTTTGTTGTGGATTTACTTGGAAAAGCCTTTCGGGCAATGGCTTCCTTTTATTCTTTTATAGAACGATCTAACCAAGATGCCGATTTTGGAAACGATGATTATTTCCGTTTGATTTTTGATGACTATAGGTTATGGAGCGTGTGCGTGTGCGTGTGCGTGTGCGCGTGCAATGGCAAATATTTAGCATAATATCTTGGCTGTGAAGATTGTGGCGCATAGTGTGGACCTGGTGTGGTAATGGTATTGTATGTAGTTACTCTTGAGGTGGTCTCGACTGCGGTCGAGATGTCTCTTGCGCAGTTCTTCAAAGGCATGAACATCTCGTTTTACTAAACGCTTCCAAGCAGGTCTATTCTTTGAATCCTTTGCCAACTCCTCCCAACGAGAAGGATCTTTAATAATAAGTACCATAAAAAAATATATACCATCTACTCTAAGAAAATTGAAAAGGTTTATAAGGTTGCACACAGCATAGCTTAGGATTACGGTTTATGTATTTCGATCTGTAGGTACTTGCATAAGTCTTAGCTCGCAAAACATTCCTGGTTACGAGTTTTCTGAGTATGTATTTATTGCCGGAATTATAGCTTCTACCGGCTCTGATACACATTTAGAATAATATTAAACAAGGGTCCGCCTTATTCAGGTTAATTTTAGCTATCAAGCAGACAATCACGATATTTCCATTACACATTAACGATGGAAGGAAGACAATATTTCTATGAGCGCGCCTATTAAAGTAATGCAACCATGTGTGCTGAATCGAAATTGCATCGCAAGCAATATAACGACACCAAATTTGTAAAGAAACCCATTGTAGCCACAGTGGGCAGTCGATTGACAATCGACATTCGTTTTCCATAATTGAACAACGTCTATTGGTCATCGCACGTCGCCGCCATTTTGATATTAGTATGCAAACCGCGTTTCCTGCCAAAGACATTCGTGCCGCGCCCAACTCCTCAATAGAAAGAATCATGATGAAGGAATTTATGTTCGTTTTGTGTACGCGACAGCGTATGATAAACGATGAATAAATAATAAGCGTTTCTAGGTATGACGGCAGATACCTGATCGGGTTTATAGTAGTGCCTGCGAGTCTTATGTTAAGTTATAGGTATGCACCACATTCTTTTGTTTTTTAAGTGAAGTTGATAAGTACCCACTCATCGGAGTCTTTTACAATGTAGGTACCTAAGTACTTATTTTACGACCAAATTAACGTAAACAAGTAATTTGTAATCAATCAGCAGTGATCGTTACTTGAGACTGTGTGTGTACCTATATCGTAAGTCGTAACATTTCACACGATTACCCAAGCGGTACAGTAATACGGGACCCTAATGTAATGAGACAGTCTGCCCAGTACCCTTTGTCCTACCCTACATGTGTGAAGGTTAAAAGTCTCGTTCAGGAACTGGTATTTGTTATGTCTACCTCGCGTCAGTCGGTTCAAGTAATATTAATGCACGGAATATGTTAATGTCATTTAGATACAACTGTCAAATTTGTCAAAGTGTCAACTGTCAAAACATTTTTGTTCCATTACAAATGTTCCAAGCTCATTACGAATCGTGATATTCAAAGCTTGTAGTGTATTTCGTTTCTCTTTCTGTCACATGCAATTTTGTATGTTCTGTCCTGTCTTTTTATACTAAACATGACACCTGAGAATATATACAAATACAAAGGTTTCAGTTTTTGTCGATTGATTACGATTCCATGAAGTCAATCTCTTGAATAATAATTTATTTATAAATATACATAATGCACGATTTAACCAGTATATTGAACATAATCTTCATAATAAGTGGCGGGGTGTTAACTTTCGTGATTCTGTTCATCTTTGCCAAGAGACAGATAACAAGGTTCGCCCTTCGCTCTAGGAGAGGCCCGCACGTCGCCATTGGAACTGATGCGAAAAAAGTTAGTAAATAGTCACTATTTTAATCTATATCAACAGCCTCTAGCTGGGATAAGTCTCCTACAAAACCATAATGATTTTTAAGTCTGATTTCCTTGACCAGTGTTTGGTCCCTTTAAATTTTGTCCGAAAGATTCTTTACTTTGAAATACAGCTACCGTCATCATCCTACTATTGAGGCCCACTGAGTCTACTGACTCACATTAACAGCTGATCTTACTAACCCAACCCCTAAGACGACCCACTGACCCAAAAATGATGCACTAAAGAATGCCACTGATGCCACAATCAACATGATCACCTACTGTGGCCAAACAACATAAAGAAGTCGATTCAAAGTACCGTCGACACGAACAGAAGAATCTCACTACAAGGATTTTTTTTGTATTGATGTTCTACATTTACTTAAGCCAATGAGGTAGATATAGAATAGAATAGAATACTCTTTATTATGCACACCATTTAAATTACTGGTTACAATTTTACAATGTTGAAATTTTACATACGAGTGACACAATGGGCGGTCTTATCGCTAAAAGCGATCTTTTACAGACAACCTTTGGATGGAGTATGGGGACAAGGAGAGACAATTCTGTAGGTAGTCCGTGGTGTACCATATACATATACAACATATACATACATTAATAAAATTATATATATATACTTATACAATAATAAACATGAAACAAGAGCAAGGAACTATATATGTAATAATGACGTTTAAAGAGAGAGGAAGTGTTTTTTACCAGAATTTTAAAAGTGGCCAAAGTTTGAGCTCGCCTTATCAACACTGGCAAGGCATTCCATAAACGTACTGCTTGAACTGTAAAAGACTTGTCATAAAAGCTGGTGGAATGCATCGGCATCTCAAGTCTCAAGTTTTCCGATGACCTCAGATATCTATTAGCAGTTTAGTGGCAGTTGGAAGAAAGTTCCGCAATCGTCTCAGGGACTTACCAGATGCAAAAATCTTGCGACTTACGTCCTGTAGCTGGGGACCCCAAGAAAGATGTTTGTCGATCCAAACTCCAAGGTTCTTAACCTTTTCGCTTACTGGGATAACAGTTCCATTAAATTGAACTTGGGGAAGCTGCGCCCAGTCTATTTTGGGGGTCATCCTTGAGCTGCCAACAACAATGACCTGAGTCTTCGATGGATTAACTTGCAACCCATGTGCCTCACTCCACTCACAAATCGAACCCAAATCCTTGTTTATGATATTAATTGCATCAGCCAAATCCGAAAGGGCAGCTTGTCTATATATTTGTAAATCATCTGCATAAAGGTGGTAGGAAGAAAGAAGTTTTTTGGAAATAGAGTTTATAAATATTGCGAAGAGTAAAGGAGATAAAACGCCACCCTGAGGTACACCGGCAGAAGTGTAACACCAGGAAGAGCAAAACTCTTCTATGCATATACGTTGCCGACGGCCATACAGGTAACTACGAAACCAGTCAATCGCCGTTGGAGATATGTTAAGCGAGCGAAGCATGGCAATCAGGATATCGAAATCGACAGTATTAAATGCGTTACTAAAATCCAGTAATCCAAGAACCGTCAGATTTCCTCCTTCCATGCCTAACCGTATGTCATCAGTGACGTTAACTAAGGCTGTAGCGGTGCTGTGACCAGGACGAAAACCGGATTGGAAAGGATTCAGCAGACTATTCTTACAAAGAAAAGCACTAAGCTGATTGTGGACAAGGCGTTCTAGGACTTTGGAGAGGAAAGGCAAGATGGAGATAGGACGGTATTCGGAAAAGGAAGTAGGATTAGATTTTTTGGGTAAAGGAGTGATTTTTGCCTCTTTCCACAACGATGGAAAAACACCATAGGATATAGAGTAGTTTAGGATATAGCATAGGATAGGAAGGATTTCGTCGAGGACAGGGAGTATCATTTTCCGACTTACACAGTCACTACCAACTGCATTAGATGTGATTGAAACTACGCTCTATTATATATATATATTATGATATTTCTTACCTTATGTCATTATGTCCTAGTGTCTAAAGAAAGAGCTGGAGCGCCGCATTGAAGCAGTGCCGCGCATCATGCACGAACCTCGGCTGCTGAGTACGGAGCCATCACACTACATCCTAGAGCCACAGCAGCCGTACCACTACAGGTTCCGAGCTGTGGATGATGTGAAGACTCTTGGTATGATTTCTTAGTTTTTCTATCTAAAATCCCTTTTCATTGCTAGCATTAGTGACAAAATGTTGCTCATCCAAGTCTTTATTGGATGGTAACTGTGCCAAACCAGATTGGAATGTTAAAAATTATGAAATGATTTATTTCTGTAAATTGATCAAACTCAACTCAAATCAAAGTATTTATTTCAAATAAGCCAATTACAATCACATTTGAATTGTCAAGGGGTTAGAATAGAATAGAATACTCCTTATTATGCACACCATTTAAATTACAGGTTACAATGTTGAAATTTTACATAGAGTGACACAATGGGCGGTCTTATCGCTAAAAGGTCGTTATCGGTTAGTCAGTTAGAAAGATGCAAGTTAGTTGTCCATTCCAAAGCGTAGTAGGTTCCTATGGTGAAGAATGGGCCTTTTAAATCTATTGTTACAAAATTATGGTTACATCATTCATGTTGAAAATATACTTGTGAGAACAATGTAGAAAGATGTGCATGTTAAAAACGTCTATAATAATAAGATAAAAACTAAATTAAAAGAGCCGTGGCAGCTAAGACATGAGGCATGGATCAGCAACATTCAGTTCAACCATTTTGAAGGGAACTTAATGATCTAACACACACGCCACCACCAGCAAGACGTTACAGTGAGCATGTCATACTCTCAGCCACCAGGGCACATTCATGTCTTTCTCAATGAAAGACATATTATATAGTTAGATTATAAACAGTCTAAAAATTGTGAACTGCAACAAACCACAACTACAATTTAACGCATTATTTTTCGATAGTTTAATTTAAATAATCTATCCATGGGAAACCAACAAATTGTGAACTGGTATGAAACTTGCTTGCAACGTAACGCACCTTGCGTTAGTACGAAATAGCCTGCCTAGCTGCGAGCAACTTGGAAGTAGCGCTCGCCGCCCGATGCTGCGGCACCGCTCGCTCGGCTCGTGCGCGATTGATCACAGTTCTAACCTAACCAAACCCATTTCACCCACTTCACAATTTTTCAACAGTTTATAATCATAAACTGTCGAAAAATTGTGAAGTATCGGAAATAATACTGATACGATTATAAACTGCATCAACAGTCTGAATGGCTAGTAGACTACGCCTAATTTCTATTATTTCTATAAATATTGATTTTGATAAGTGAACTATCAAAATCATTTTTCCCATTGCCCATATTTTTCTCCTTGCAGGCTGATTAACAGGATGGACCCACAAGTATTTATCTGGATTTTAACTCATTATCCCCACTTTTCCAGAGGAAGAGATAGCCCGTCAAGACACAGGGCTTCGGCGTCACCCCCGGGAATCCCTCCGGGCCTTCCTTCTATCCTCCCTCGCAGCTCCGCTTGACGGACGGGGTCAGAAGCTGGTGCATCAGTTCTGTGACACCTACGAGTTCGCCAGACATCATCCTGGCGAGTTTGGAGAAGACGAATACACTGCATATAGTCGGCTGCTGTTGAAATTGTTAGATGCGTGAGTTTTTTTTTTAATTTTTTTTTTATTGTTATGTCAAAGGTTATGTATGATACCAATTTCTTCCAGAAAATCCGCCTTTGTAAAAAGCATTACTATCAAAACTTGTAGTGCATGCAGTGGATAAGGAGAATGGAGAATTATTATGTGATGAAAATGATGGCATCTAAAAATGCAGGCTTTTGACAATTCGAATTTTACAACTCATCCAACCGTATCTTTTTTATTATTTCAGCTGCAGGTACCCAAATGCAGCACCGCCGTTGCACGATTGCAGCGCAAAAATCACGCAACAGTAGCGCTACAGTCGCTCAACAGCGGCGCAACTATCGCACAACTTGACAGATTTTGTTATATGACTTCAGAGCCCGTCTTTTGAAGAGTGTGGGTACTTGCGTGGTGGTATCGGGGCGCGGGTCGCCGGTGCGTCGCGCGCGGTTGCTCGATGCCGCCCGGCTGCGTCCCGGCGCACTGGCAGCGTTGCCGAGACACAATAACTTGCCCGCGGCGTTGCATAAGCATTATACGGCGCTTGAGGTTTGTTTAGCTTTCTCGTAGTTCGGAGATGGCGTTGCGCACTTTCTAGGCAAACGATTCTGGCACTTTTAGTTAGAAACTAACATTTTCTAGAACTTTCCATTACAGAAAAGTTGCTGCAAACTGACAAGTGTGTATCTGTGTATCGGCTATTTGACATAAAAATGTTCTACTATTAACAGATTATTTATATTTAATGTAACTATTCTACTTATATCATATTATGTATACTTATTTGTACGTATATTTCTATTTATAGTATGTACCAGTGTACCTACTTTGTTTGTGTTTAGTATAGTAGTTTTATTTTGGTTTATATTAGGTCTTTACCTATGAAATTGCCGTTCTGCAGTACTGGCCATTTCAAACCAAAATAATTTTTGTTTGGCTAAGAATTCTAATTTCAAATTAATTTTATTTTAAAAACATGGTTTTTTTTTTCAAAAGTAGTCATTTGTTTATTGATTAGTGTTACATTTTCATCGCATTTCAATCTTTTTCGTCATCATGGATACGTTAAAAATTCGAGTAATTATGGAATATGAGTACCGTCGTGGCAGCAACGCGGCACAAGCGGCACGCAACATCAACGACGTTTACGGAGCTAACACTACAAACCAACGCACCACTTGTTATTGGTTTGCTCGCTTCCGTTCTGGAAATTTCGACCTGAAAAATGAACCTCGCGGTCGTCCGAAGACTTTGGTCGACAATGACGAATTAAAGGCGATTGTGGAAGCTGATGATACACAATCTACGGCTGAATTAGCAGCAGCTTTCGACGTTAGCGTCAAAACAATATTGGTCCATTTGCGTCAAATTGGCAAGGTAAAAAAGCTTGACAAATGGGTGCCCCACGAACTCAATGATCGCCAGCGCGAAGTACGCGTCGAGACGTGCCTTGCACTGCTCAACAGACACACAAATGAAGGAATTTTGAACCGCATTGTTACCTGCGATGAAAAATGGATTCTGTTTGATAACCGTAAGCGCTCAGCAAGTTGGTTGGATCCTGGTTCAGCACCTAAACAATGCCCTAAACGAAAACTTACCCCTAGAAAAGTGATGGTCACTGTTTGGTGGTCTAGCGCCGGTGTGATTCATCACAGCTTCTTACCAAACGGGGTGAGCATTACTTCAGATGTGTACTGTGAAGAACTGAACACAATGATGGAGAAGCTGGCACATCTCCAACCAGCATTGGTCAATCGCTCGGCTCCGCTGCTCTTGCACGACAACGCGCGACCTCATACTGCACAACAGACGGTCTCCAAGTTGCAAGAACTGGGGTTGGAAGCTCTCCGTCATCCGCCCTACTCACCAGACCTTGCGCCTACAGACTACTACTTTTTCCAGAATTTGGCTTGGCGGGAAAAAAATTCAATACCCGAGAGGCAGTACAAAATGCCTTTGAAGAATTTGTTGCCTCCCGTCCAGCTGATTTCTTTAACAAGGGCATCAATAAACTGCCACTGCGTTGGCAAAGATGCATTGATTGCATGGGTGATTACTTCGATTAATACAAATAAAAAATGCATGAAAAAAATTCGTTTAAATTTTTTCATACAAAACGGCAATTTCATAGGTAAAGACCTATTATTATTTTATGTAAGTAGAAATATTTACCGCCTTATTCATAAAAAATTAAAATGCTCTATAAACCTATTTTAGTTATAGAAATGTTTTGTCTTCTTCTTTCAAACTCAAATCATAATTCGAAAGAAATTGAAAAAACACTTCTAGTTTTATAGTGTTGTAACTTTTACCTTTAGTATTTTGTGTACATAAATAATTATGAATGGATGCATTGGATGTATTATGATGGTTTTGTGCAGAGCGCAAAGTAAATGAGTTTTCAGACTCTTTGAGAAAATAAAAAAAGCAACTATGCCCAGTGTCTTTTGAATAACAATCCGCATTTTTGATATTTTGGAATCAACCTATTCAAACTCTTATAGCGAGATGATTTGAATAAAATGGAACCAACTGTAAGCAAGACAAGAAGTCCATGGGCTTGTTTCACACCTACGATTAAGTTCCCGATAAAATACCTACTTGGCAGATAATTTCATTCAAATTCTGTTCCATTTTTGAACTGATTCGGTAAATAGTATTATTTTTAAGCTCTGCAATTATTTAAACAATAAGTTAGGCTTCACAATGTGCCTGGCAAAGAAGAACGCTGACACCTGAGATACAGGACACTTCGTAGTTCGGGAGTCAGGAGTTTCACAAAATCGGGCCTGTACTTAGTCTAATTACTATAAAGATCTAAATTACTCAAGTAATGCATTGTTAACCCATTTTCTCTCCTTATCCATTAGGCTTATGAAAATAAATTATTATTATTATAGTGGCTGTAGTTTGACTGCTACCGCTGTACCGCGGGGGGCGGCACGCCGTGAACATTGACGAATGAGCGGCCTTCACTGCCCCCTGTCTCGCCGCGCACATACCTAAGGCGCGGTACAGCGGTATCGGTCATGATGAAACAGGCCCTAAGACTTACTAAACTAATCCATATCTATGAAACTCAAATCTCCCATCATTTCATTCATAGAACATGCCAGTCGACTCGAAGCTAGAAGACGAGGTGATCCGCATCCCCGTGAAAAGCCCCACGGAGCCGCTCGTGAAGGCGCCGGCCGACGAGACGGCCGTGTGAGCACGGCTGCAGCGACACCCTGCACAGACTCTGTAGGGTGGCCGTTGCACATGAACATCATGATGGTGGAAACTGAACTATTGGGGAAGAAAGTGGATTGAGAGTGGCGATGACATAAGTTTAGTGGTGTGCAGGTAGAGGTTTGACAAGAATATATCAGTGATTTATTATTAAGGTTGTTAAACCACTGTTTGAGACCCCGCACAGACACTGTAGCACGAGGTGACCGTTGCTATGAAGATGATTGTGATAATGGAGGGACAATTTGGGTAGTGTTGTGATGACACTTTTGTGGTAATTTAGTGTTGTACATACATACACACAAACTCACGCCTTCTTCCCATGGGGGTAGGCAAAAACTCCAGAACGCCAACTGCTACGATCTTTACATACTCCTTTTGCCTCGATTACGTTCATACATCTGGTCATACACGCACGCCGGTTGCGGTACACCTGACCTTTCTGAAGAACATCACCAATAAGATCACTATATTTCTTCCTAGGGCGTTCCCTCCCGGCGTTGAGGCTTTATTGAGAATAATGGTGATAGTTCATTGGCAGTTGTATGTAATGTCTACAACACGGCAATTTGACGTAGGGTATCGCATTGCTTAACAATTAATTTCCATAACTGTATACTGGATGACTTTTTTTACCGTCTCGAAAAAAATAGGGTATATTCGGTGAACGGAGTAGAAGCCTATGGCATTAAAAAAAATCAAAATTCAAATCATAATGCAGGTTAGGTTGCATATGATTTGAATTTCGATATTTTTAAAGGATTTATTATTTTTCTTCAAAATTTATGTTTTTATTGTTCTAAAATGAAAAGTTTACAACGAATTTGTAGTATTTATTGATATTTTTTTCTGAATAACTATTAAAAAAAAAAACTAAGTATGCCATACGCTTCTACTCCGTTCACCTAATATACCCTATTTTTTTCGAGACTGTAAAAAAAGTCATCCAGTGTAATATGCAATTATGAACTTTAATTATTAAATGGACAATTTAATTTCTTTTATTGCACTTTAAAATCTGCTCCGTCTATAATTGTACATAAGATTTCTTAAATAAGGCTTTGATGTTATATCTATGTATAAATGAAAATACTATTTCGTATGCTTGATATCCTGTAATCTGTATATCTTGTACTTACATTATCTGCCAAATTGTAATTAAAGTTAAATCTAGTCTAAACAAATATAATATTATGTAATGCAATACATAATCAATGTAGGTGGGTATACTACAGGTACCTCTGCCGAACCCTCCGGGCAGTACATGCGCTATACTGTATCTGTATAATAATCAATACAAGTAAACTCCATAAACAGGCTTAAAGCATTTTATTTTACCCGAATCTTAACATTAAATAGGATTATAGAAAACATATAAAATTAACCTTTTTTGCAACATAAATACAAATACTTATTTGACTATATTACAATTATATTATATTTTGTCAATATAAAATGTTATTAAATATTATTCAGTCTATTTTATGCAGACCTATATTGTACTGTTAAATGTTCAAATAATTATTCGTCGATGATGATATCTCGACCGAAGTGGCTCTCCCTAAAACAAGCAAAATAAAAACTGTATTAATCGGTCGACGGTAAAAACAATTTCTATTTGACGAAACCGAAATTAAATATGTGAAATATTTAACTCAGTATCAGTCTGCCGGGTCGGCTTCCAGTCTAACCGGATGCAGCTGAATACTAGTATTTTAACATGGAGTGCCTGCCTATCTGACATCCACAACCCATTACTGGGTTATACGATACCCCTTGATACGACTGGTTGTCAGGCTCGGGCTTCTGACGACCCGTAACGACTGTCAAAGATCCACGAATGACAGCCGGGACCAACGGCTTAACGTGCTTTCCGAGGCACGGAGGAGTCTCGGTATGTAAAGATGGTCACCCATCCACGGACCAACCCCGGCAAGCGTAGCTTAACCTGATGGATCGACCCGTGCGGCTGTTATTACTTAGCCACGAGCTCCTCATGTGAAATATTTAACTGATCCTCTAAAATCTTATTAACCTTCTAATGATAGTCGCTTTTTAAAATTAATGAACCTTTAAAAATTTTTTGCGCACTCTTTTTAATAATAAAATTGTGCCTCTTTTTAAGTTTTTAACCTTTTCTCACAGTTGGTCGCAGTAACTAAGCTAGGATACTCCGACCAAACACGTTAGGTTAGAACTGAAACCAAACGCGCGAGCCGAGCGAGCGATGTCACGGCAGCGGCCGGCGAGCGCTACATCCAAGTTGGTCGTAGTTACTCGACTATTTAGTAGTTTTAGGACTGCAAAATTGAAATTATTTGAGGTTCACAAAAAGAGGCGCAATCATTATATTAGAGTGTTTAATAATAATTATAGGAGTGCAAAATGGTATTTATTAGAGGTATGATTAAACACATACCATTAAATATGCTCCCTTTGCTACTGGTTGGTTACTTATGGTATTAGTTCCATCCTAAGGTTGGGTACTGTTATTAGGGGTTTCAGGTAGAAAATTCAGAATATCAGCATGGACTTGTACCGGTTAATCCTTTGATAGATAAGCTGGCCCTCTACGCTGACTACATGGCAATGGAAATAAAAAAAATCGGCTGTTCCCCTATATTTACGTTCGCATAACTCGTAAAAATGTAGGGAACAGCTAATTTTTTTTCGCTATTTCAGGTTTGGTCCCATAGTAAAAGTTGTTCATAATGATGAGTACCTCTTAAAAAGTTTTGGTGCGTTATTTAATTCTGATATTTGGCGATCGACTACTTATAGTTTTTGCGCTCTAGCATGGTGCGGGTGACATTTGAAGAACTGTTCCTTTTTACTCTTGAACGTTATCGCGATTTAATATTTAATAATATCATTTAATATTTTAGCTGCACCCTAAATATCATAATCGTAAAATACACATTCAATAATAACTGTAGTAAATTAAATAAATTATCCTGCCAAAATGTTATTATCTACAAATAAAATGAAATTTAAAGAAAATTTAAGCAAAGTGATAGGCGTGTAACGTAACGCCATAGACATGATTAGTGATGAGATGTATTGCTATGGGTTTTTATCGATAGTCGATATTTTTTATAGAAAAAGAAGTTGCTGTATGTATTTTTAAATTTTTGTTGTTAGACATTTATAGTTAAATAAGCCGAAAAAATTATTATTATTTTTTTTTTAATTAAATATCGGTAGTGCTTTGAATGTGATTTTTTAATGTTTTGTATTAAATATATATTTTAAAATAAATTTAATAATAATATGATATATCAGACATTTTTAAAATTATTAGGAGAACAAGATTTTTGCTGTAAGAATCGTTTATCGATCAAATTGAATTGTGCATATTGTCACTGACATAGTCATGCCTTACTGACATGTGTAATCCCTGATGGTGGCCTTGTTTACTTTACGTATTTGTCGTAAATCTCAGACTTCTTCTTCTTCTTCTTCTTCAGACATCTTAAATAGAGACGGGTGTCTATTTAAGATTGTGCATTTTGTTAACTAGTGCCTGTAATATGATGTTGAGATAAAGAAAAAAAAAAAAAAAAAAATATATTACAAAATAAAAATTGAAATATTTACGATTATGTTTTTTTAATAGTTTCGTGTCGCTCGTCTTCGAAAGATTTATTTTTAATGATGATTGATGTAGCCAACTCACAATCTAGTCCATATCTTGTGCGTGGCGAACTGCTGCGCATGCCTCGTGGCGAGCAGCGCTCGTTGACAGCTGACAGCCGCGCTACTGTCGCGGGCCGCCGTGCGCGTGTGGCATAGCCACTCTAGCATCTGTAATAATAAGTTTAGTGGAGGAGTTCGGGATGTTTTATAGAATTTAGTTGTATAACCAGAGAAACCATAGTTTATCTGCTGCATATATTCGTTACTATGTATAGTCCTGTTTATGTATAGTCTGTTTCAAAAGTACCTGATGAAAATGTAAACAAATAGATCAGAAAACGTTCCTGTGTATGCCAACATTGCCAACTTGTTGCTTTGATTTGATCATTAAAACACTTAAACCCGAAATTCTAATTGAAAATGACCTACATCATATAATGTAGGTTTTTCATTTGATAATTTAATAATGTTATTCAAACAAAAACAATCAATCTGCCTAGCTTTTTCCCAACTATGTTGGGATCGGCTTCCAGTCTAACCGGATGCAGCTGAATACCAGTATTTTACATGGAGCGACTGCCTATCTGACCTCCACAACCCAGTTACTGGGTAAGTAATACGATACCCCTTGGTAAGACTGGTTGTTAGACTTTCGGGCTTCTGATGACCCGTAACGACTGTCAAAGATTCACGAATGACAGGCGGGACCAACGGCTTAACGTGCTTTTCGAGGCACGGAGGAGTCTCTGTATGTATAGATCACCCATCCACGGACCAACCTCGGCAAGCGTAGCTTAACCTGATGGATCGACCCGTGCGGCTGTTATTACTGAGCCACGAGCTCCTCATATTCAAACAACCTTCTACATACAGATGAATGTGTTACTAACTCCATTTAGTGAGTGATTGCGTAAGAAATTAACTTCAACAGGGTTTGTTTATACTTTCGCCAGACTGTTGTAACAGATGATAATGTGTTAGATGACGCCTCTCTCTAAAGGCCACAGTGAATTAGTATTTTGTCGGCTACGACAGTTGTTCAAAGTGTGCAACCTGCTGAGCGACACGCGTCGACCTAAAGCCTTGCAGTTGTAGCGTCCGCCATTTTGTCAATAGACTGCAAAGTGTTCAGGAGTGATAAAAGAGCGGACGCGACACGCTACAACTGCAAGCATCGCTTTAGGTCATGTCAACAACCGCCGTCGACTTGTGCTGTTGCTCTGCCATTGACACGTGTCGCTTGTGTGTAAGAACACTAAGGTGTGCTCACTATTATGACGCACAAAGCTGTAAGGACTAAAGTTACTTGATACTGAAACATAGTCTCGCGAAATCTTCATGCAGCTAAGGTCGGAAAAATATCACTGCTAACTAGGCGTTATACAACGTGCCGCCGCTATAGCTCCATTAATTAAAGAGACAGGTAGGGCTAGTGGTCAGTAATCATAAAAATTATAATAAGATAAAATAATTAATAATTTAAAAAAAAAATTGAAACACTAAATAATAAAATAATAACCAAAATTAGGATCACTACGCTAACGACTCATTCATGAAACTATTTCTATGTCAGCTGGTAAAAGGTTGTTGACCGAACCTTTTGTTCTGACCCAGCTGTGAGTAGCTTCATGAATGATTTTTTTGCAAAACTCCCAGAAAAAAACTCGAGTGGCGTGACCTTTTTTTATTCATTCGTTTTAATTCCATCTCTACGCGACAGGTTGCTCTAAGATGCTATTTTAGAAAATTGTAAATAAATAAATATTAACGTTTAATGAAATTAAAATATATTTATAAAACGTAAACGCGGAACCGTATACGCGTGTCAAGTTAATGTCGTGATTGCAGCGGCACGTGGTGTATAAAAAAAATAAAACAATGTTTATTTCATCAACTTATCTAAATTACATTGTTATGTTTGGAGTGACCTTTTATTTAAGTCAAGTGGTATAGAATCCAATCCTGCATCTGATAATTCAATTGCCTTAACATTCTCTTTGACGCACGTTAAAGCATATTCTGTCTGTCTTCCTACCTGCAGAGTACAGTTGCTCCAACTCTCCCTGCCGACGAGCTCAGCGGCTGCAGCGGGCAGTAACGCATGCCTGCCATTACGACTGCTAGCCAGCTGGTCAGCTTCAGGCTCTAAGGACCAGAGGCCGCTGAATACTATAACGCACAGCATGAATACGTCGCATAGGTACAGTTTGGCTGATTTGTCTTCCGTTCTGAAATTAAAAAAAAAAACGAATATAAAAAAAAAAACTGTCGAATCAATAGTTTGTGGGAGAACTGAGGTGAAACACACAAATCTTCTGCAGTAAATAATCTGTTGTTTTTGAACAGATTTTGTTCTAACCTACAGTCTGATATTTAATTCGTCGGAATTCTGACACCTGTAATTTTTTGACACTTCAGATATCATAAACCTTTTCTGTCTTGTCCTTTTTATAAGTTATTTATATGACTAGAATTTTTTGGATATAAAATAACAAAAAATATGAAAGAGAACGAGATCAAGTAAACTATATGACAATGTAAATAGTGTTTATTCTGTGCATTCTATGCACACAAACCAAACTATTAATTTTATATGGCTAAATGGAAAAAAAAGAGTAAAACAAATGATTTTTCTAATTTAAATATTTATTTAGGTATCATTATCACTAATATCATCATCATTGTCTATCTGTAGTTACAAGAAGCGAAGATTTTATAAACAAAAAGGTATTCCTAAAAAAGGTTTGTAACCTATGGATTAGTGGACAGGGATTCCTGTGAAAGAAAAATAATTACCTTACTAATTATTGTAACTTCAATAATTTGATAATAAAAAATCTGATTACCATTTCAAAATTATCAGTCAATTTTTAAGTTTTAGTTTTTCTAATTTAAACCTTAAATTCAAGAAAGATTATTTTTTAATTACGCTTAAATGCGTTCCGTTTTTAGTAGGGCCATTTTATTATTGGCAACACTTCTGAAATGTCAGAATTCCGTCGGATTAAAAATCAGACTGTAACAATCACATTGGCATTTTAATATGTAAATGATTCGCCTATAAGAACCAGGTTGTATAAACTTATTTTTACTTACTCGTTAAAGGCGACCTGTGTGCGCCCCATAAGTTGTAGGAACCATTCTCTGGTTGACTTGGCATCTGGTTTGGCCGCCTTCAGAGCGGGCAGCATGCAACGTAGAGAGAACTCTTGCTCGCTGCAATTAATATATTTATCATTTATAAGAGTAGACTTAGCAACTGGGATCGGCTTCCAGTCTAACCGGATGCATCTGAATACCAGTATTTTACATGGAGCGACTGCCTATCTGACCTCCACAACCCAGTAACTGGGTAATACCAACTGGTACTGGGTAGACTTTCGGGCTTCTGACGACCCGTAACGACTGTCAAAGATCCACGAATGACAGCTGGGACCAACGGCTTAACGTGCTTTCCGAGGCACGGAGGAGTCTCGGTATGTAAAGATGATCACCCCTCCACGGACCGACCGCAGCAAGCGTAGCACCTGATCCATCGACCCGTGCGGCTGTTATTACTTAGCCACAAGAGGAGCTCCTCTGTGAATGGGAGAAATGTCGTACGACGAATTTTCTCTAATTTCTAATTTTTACCATATTTATGCTAGTAGAAATACTGGTATTCAGCTGCATCCGGTTAAGACTGGAAGCCAACCCCAACATAGTTGGGAAAAGGTTAGGCAGATTGATATGCTAGAAGAAATAACAGTGTGGTAATGATACGATGTGAAAGGAGAGAAGCAAGGAAGAAAAGTGAACAGGAAAATATGTGAAAGTCATCTTATAGGGAAATGTAATAGTCATCATGTTGATATGCGAGAGAGAGAGAGAGAATGACTTTGATATGTATGATTGGATCATCTTCATAATAATTTAGATCATTAGGAAACCTGGATTTATAATAAATATAAGTCTGAAATCGCCAACTCGTCCTGAGCAAGCGTGGTGATCAATGCTCGTGCCTTCTCTGAGTATGAAGAGGCGTTTGCCCTGCTGTGGGACAGTCATCATTCTCCTGCCCTTATCCCAATCTATTTGGGGTCGGCGCAACATGTCCTTTTTTTCCATACTTCTCTATTATTCGTCATCTCGGTAGTCACCCCCTTTCTAGCCATGTCATCTTTCACACAATCCATCCATCGTTTCTTTGGTCTTCCCCTACTCTTATAGCCATCGACATTCATACTCAAAACTTTCCTCACGACATTTTCCTCACTCCTCCGCATCACATGCCCATACCATGACAGCCGATTTCCGCACAACTTTTCAGTCACCGGTGCCACTTTTAGACTTCCTCTTATGTACTCATTTCTTATTCTATCCATTCGTATAACACCACACATCCCTCTTAGCATTCTCATCTCAGCTGCATGCAACTGCTTTTCATTCATCCCTTTTGTGGCCCAACATTCTGATCCATACAAGACAGCAGGTCTAACCATTGTTTTATATATCTTCCCCTTAAGTTTAAGGGGAATGCGGGAGTCGCAGATTGTCCCCGTGACCTGCCGCCATTTCATCCATCCAGTGTTAATCCTGTGCTTAACCGTCCGATCTACTTCGCCATCGCTTTGCACGAGTGAACCGAGATACCGAAAGTCGGAGCAGACTGGGAGAAGCGCGCCATCAAGCGCTATGCCTCCAGAACTGGAGATACCGCCGAAATC
The DNA here is from genome assembly GCA_946251885.1 of Cosmia pyralina. Classification (NCBI taxonomy): domain Eukaryota; kingdom Metazoa; phylum Arthropoda; class Insecta; order Lepidoptera; family Noctuidae; genus Cosmia; species Cosmia pyralina. Next base: position 1,978,345 of record OX276357.1, on the reverse strand, counting down.
GCAGAACATATATTCAGTTTTGGTTCTGCTGATTTTCAAGCCAACATTCTCCAGTTTCTGTTGCCATTTCTCCAATCTGCTCCGAATCTCAGGTAAATCTTCACCGACAAGAACAATATCATCGGCAAACAGCATGCACCAGGGTGCCTCTTCCTGTAGATTCGATGTCAGAGCATCCATAATCAACAGTAATAGTAATAATTATAATAATTGTATACTAAACGTACGTCAACTGCGTCGCCTGCGCATCAATGATCTCATTCAACCAATTCAGCGCAGTATCACAGTCGCCCATCGCCGCCACTGCACATCTGACCGCCGCTGACTTGCGCAAGAGCGGACCGGACACCTCCCACCAGCCCGACGGTGACGTCATGCGCTCGAGGTACTTGCTGGACAGGCAGCGGCAGGTTTGTACGTAGGTGGGCCATGCCTGGGGGATAAATTAAGAAGAACAATAGTAGCCGAGCTCTTAGTAAAAGAGTTCTATCAGAGAGCACATTTTTATTAATATCTACTGTATTAATAAAAATGTGTGTTAAAACTACACAAAAACAAACGGGATCATGTAAACATGAAACTTTTTATATCTTCAGTTGACGCAGGGCAGGCGCACTCTGCATTTAAGGTATGAAGCTACAAGTACGCGGCGGGCTCGACTTGTCGACACAGTTCAGTGTGGGCTGCCGGAAACCGGCCGGCTCGCACTTAGAAGGTATAAGAGCTACGCGATAGAAAGAGAGGCAAATTCTAGGTGAGTATAACTGTAGCTAATTAACGCTGTGCGACCTGAATTGCACTTTATTGTGTCGTAACAAGAGTCGCTATTTATTTAAATGATTTTGCAGAGAGACTCTTCTGTATTTGTACTAATATGTATTCTGTGGTTGACGGAAGTAATGCAACGATTCTTGTGGCGCGCACGACGTGAAGGTCTAACATTAGATGGGATTTTGTCACTATGATCTGACACAGAATACCATTGGTCATAGGATCCATGATATTTTGTATCTGACAAAGGACATGTCCGCAAATGGTTTTTTATTTTTCAATAATTCTAACATGGATAAGTTGGTTGGTGGATGGATATTTGGAGAGATATCTCAAAAACTATATCGTATTCACAATAAGATGAGACATTGAAACAAACCTTTTTTACAGTCCGTTCAACCGATTTTGACTTCTATTGCGTTGGCGGCATGACAAATGGCAGCTGCAGTAAACAGTTGGTATTGTAACCACTTTTTTACCTTTAATGCCATCGTTAAGCCTAGAAGTAAACATGGAGCTTAGTGGTTCTAACTATATCATACATTTTTAAAGGTCTCCAATTTTGAGAAAAATCGTTTTATATTTTATTGTGAATATACTCCTAAAACGAACAAACCTTTCTAAAAATATCTAGGATAATAAAGTGAACACACTCCAAAAGAAATAGTAAACTTGACACATGGTAGGTACTGTCATTACTGTCAGTCAATATTTGATTTATGATGATACGATGAGGCCTCATCAGGCCTGTCGTCTGTCAGTCAACGCTTTGTCATATTTGACAGATGAATAGAATCAATCATCTGTCAATTATGATATTGTCAGTGTGGGGGTTTTGTTTGGGTTGCCATCAATAAATAAAATATTTAAATATTTTATCATTTTTCTCTTAAATGGGAGGGAATCTAAAAAAATATTATTACAGTAAGTAGTCCTAAGTTGTATATTTTTGTCGTTTTTATTTAGGTGTAGTTTGATGCTTGTTAGATTTTTCTCGGAATAAAAAACCAACGTTCATATAAAAAGCGGACATCTCCTTTGTCTGATACAGAATATCATTGATCTTATGCCGTGGTTTACCACGGGTAATCTTTTAAGATTACCCTGTCAAATAGGTTTTTGGAAGGGTTGACAGTCCAGCGTCGTACTTCAGTTTCATCTTGAAGATTCTTTCAATGCTGTTCTTATAATATATATCACATTCATGCACGCATTAAAATCGTATTCACGAAAGATATCCAGTAAATAACAATGTTCAAATTTAATCAACTTAACTTACTCACCACATTATCATCACCAACAATCGAGAAGTAATTTTCCACAATCTGGGACAGCAAAGTCCTGTTAGCATCATGTATTTTATCACATTCCAAGCACTGCCGGATCCGGTCCATCTGCTGGTTAAACAGATGCTCCTTCTCATCTCCCCTGACCCTCAGCTTGACGTGGCTGATGTCTGCGAAGGAGTCGGCGAGGCAGCGCTCGAGAGGGGGGCGGAGAGAGTTGGGCGGCATCCCGCGGCAGAGGATGGGCAGGATCTCGAAGATTAGGAGGGTGTCTGATTCCTGGAAGGTAGAATATGGTGATGGATTTGGCTTACGTTTAAGAATGATTGTGGAGTGAAGAGCTGCTACATACTCTTCACTCCACAAAAGTAGAAAGTACTTTTTAAAAGTACTTTTTTAAAAACATGTTTGGTTAGTTTGGTGCGCTAAGGCCAAAAATATAAAAGTTCTAGGGAAATAAAATGTTTCAGTGATCCTGCGCAAGGAGTTCGTAAAACATTATCTATGCAATTTCTTATTGCAAAATGCCGATTTTTAAATGATATTTTGTACCATTAAAGTACTCCATTAGTATCAAGTTACCCTTTGCTTTAGTTATCTGTATCCAACAAATAGGCAAAACGATTCCCTCTCATGCATGATAGATTCAACATAATTTGCATACAGAGAAAAAGTCTATCAAAAGCATGCAGAAAATACAGGGTGTGGCATAAATAGTGGTTCATCACTTTCAAGGTGGGCAAAGAAAATGCATGAAAACGATGATGATGTTGTTGTGTTGCGTTGTTGTTGTTGTAATAACAGTATAAATTGAAAACATTGTAAAAGCCAATTATTATTAAAAGAGTAACTGTGTTTTCTTGCCGGCTCTACTCCATAAGAAACAACCAATTGGAATCGTGCACCTAGCTTCTGACGGTTCATAAGTGCCCATATAGGTATATATGAAAAAAATATTATATTGAATTTGATTCAAGTATAGGGCCCTTACCTCAGCACTCCCCGCACTGACACCCTGCAGATAGTTCTCCAGGATCCTCCTGGCTGATTGCGACACCTGCGCCTGCCTCGCAGCCAGGGTCACACACCCTCGTCTCCACTCCGAGCCTCGGTGGAACACTTCCGGGATAAAGCACAAGTCGAACGGAGGGAGAGGCTTAGGATACTCTGATGTGAGGGTCTGGAGGATTGAAAGGAGAACCGAGTCTGGAAAGTCGTAGGAAGGGGTTGTAGCCTGAAAAAGTGTACAAGATATATTTAAATGAACTAGACGAACTCCACAGACGTGCATCAGTATCGATTTTTTTTTTATGTTGACCTACACTGTGAGGTGCTGAGCAAAGGCTCCAAGATCCTTTTCCAGAGCGACCTAGATCCAACCCTTGCGGTGCGCGTCAAGGTCGTCTCGCCTGGGCCGGCCTCGGCGGCGCCGTCCATCCTCAGGCAGCCACCGTGTGAAGACTGTTGCCCAGCGCGAGCGGTCACTATACATGCGGCTGACATAACCCGGCCAATCCCATTTTAGCTTGGCAGCTTTTTGGCCTACGTCTAGGATCCCCGTTTTGGAGAGCAGCGTGGTGTTTCGTATTCTGTCAGTTCGTTTTACGCCCAGAATGCTGCGCTCCATCAGTATCGTAATGCAAGTTATATCTATCTGCCCAGCCTTTTATCAACTATGTTGGGGTCAGCTTCCAGTCTAATCGGATGCAGCTGAATACCAGTATTTTACATGGAGTGACTGCCTATCTGACATCCACAACCCAGTTTCTAGGTAATAAGTGTTCTTCTGTTGTGTCAGACTTTCGGGCTTCTGACGACCCGTAACGACTGTCAAAGATCCACGAATGACAGCCGGGACCAACGGCTTAATTAATTAATGTAATTGTACTCAAAATGATGAAAAGTGTGTGTTCTCTCCCCTCATCATTCTATATTAGCTGAATCTCTTCTTATTTGTTTTCCTAGACTCCTAGCCTACTAGAAGACTCATCAGTCACATTTTGGAATCCTGTTTGAATTATTATAATCCGGTTTGAATGATTATAATCCGGTTAGAATTATTATAATCCGGTTTGAATTATTATAATCCGGTTTGAATTATCATTTTCTGTGACCTCTCAAAAGCGTTTGACTGCGTTGACTACAATACACTGACCTGTAAATTACACAACTACGGAATTCGTGTACAAGCTGCTGATAGATAGATAGGGGCAGCAAAAAGTAAACGATAAATGGGCACGTAGCGCCAAAGCGCCAGGGTAGACCGCGAAATTCAAAATTTCTTACGTTTTTTGCAATTTGCAAGTCAGTATTAGGTTTTATGTTGATCAAAATTTAATTCGCGACCGTAACAAGTATGTATTTACAGAATTATAATCATTAAAGTCATCAATACAACTCTTTAAGGCCAGGTAATCCTGTTGAATGACTATTTCATTTAAACTTGACATTTGAGGATTGTACTAACTTAAGGAGTTGTATTACTGATTCTCATGATTATAATTCTGTAAATACATATTTGTTACGGTAGCGAATCATATTTTAATCAACATACAACCTAAGACTGACTTACAAATTGCAAAAATAATGTAATAACTTTGAATTTCGCGGGCTGTCCTGGCGCTTCCCCCTTAACGTTTACTTTTCGGGGTCTCTAGTTAAGATGGGCGTGCCTCAAGGTTAAATTCTTGGCCCTTTCCTATTTCTAGTATGTATTAATGACCTTCCATACATGAACGCTAACTTATCGGATATAATTTTATTCCTTGTCTTTCACCTGTCTCCTGAAGCACTCGACGAGAGCTCTGGCGACGCTGGTCACGTGTAGATGTGCCAGACTGGCGGGCTCTTGGCGCGGCTCGTGTTGGTACACTCCGCTGCGGTACCCTCGCACCTCCTTCTCGATCAGCTTCGAACAGAGGCGCTGAACACCCAGTAACGCACTTTGGTTCGTGAATTTGAATACTTCTGGCCAGATTTCGCCTGAGAAACGTAAAGATTTCTATTATTTTTGGTCAAAAAGAGAGCAATTTTGGTAAGTATATTTAAAACGTGAAAAACCGTCAATCCTTCGTATAATGTTACTTACATGGTACATAATCGAGGACTTCCTCAGGTTTTCTGGCAGCATCTGCGGGAGTCTTGCAGAACGATGGTGGCAGTTTTACTGTCTTTCTGTATATCTGCAAAAGAAAAAAGAAAATGATGCGCTGAATTATGTATGCACAAAACCGGTCAAGAAACGAGTCGTTCTCGCGCACCGAGGGTTCCGTTCCGATTTCTGAAAAAGTATGCTATTTAGAGACATCGTTTTATTTTTCCTGTTATATTTACAAAAACTTCTATCATATAGAATATCATAGAATAATTTCAAGTTTTTCTCTATGCAAACTTCGGAAATAAGAGGAGGCGAACGGTATTTTTTTTATAATTTCTTCAAAAGTCGAAAACTAAGTGGCCTAAAAAAAAGAAAAAAAAATGTTTGAGAATGTGCAAACAGCGTTCTTTCATATGATACCCCACATGCCCTAGTAGACCCACTTCGGATTTTTAAGACCCCCTTTCAGTCCCTGTTGCAAAAAAAAAATATTTCTTATTTGTCTCATAATGCATAATACTTACCTAAATTAGATATATATTTCCGAACTCACTAGCCATACCGGATGACTTTTTTTACCGTCTTGAAAAAAATAGGGTAATTTAGGTGAACGGAGTAGACGCGTATGGCATACCTAGTTTTTTTTTTTTAATAGCTTAGTCAGAAAAAAATATCTAAGTATCAATAAATACTACAAATTCGTTGTAAACTTTTCATTTTAGAACAATAAAAACATATTTTTTTAAGAAAAATAATAAATCCTTTAAAAATATCGAAATTCAAATCATATGCAACTTGCATTATGATTTTAATTTTGATTTTTTTTAATCTAGATATGCCATAGGCTTCTACTCCGTTCACCGAATATACCGTATTTTTTTCGAGACGGTAAAAAAGTCATCCAGTATATAAGCCTTCAAAGGCTTCTGTGGTTTTTAGCGTAAGATTTAAACTCTGCGATATACATTTTGAAAATTAATAAAAAAAAAATTACAAAATAGTTGGGCAAACGTCATCTAAAACTGTTCCAAATTTCAAGTTGATAGCATTAGTAGTTCTTGCGATATCCAGCTGTGACACGGACAGACAGACAAAGTCGCAACATAAGGGTTCCTTTTTACCAATTTGGTACGGAACCCTAGAAAGATGCAGATGATCAACAGCGCACATTACTTTCTAATATAGTAGGGTTACGTTACATTTTGTTTTCATTCTACAAATAATATTGTTTACTGTTACCGCACTACTAATTCTATGGTCTGTTTCAAAAGTATCCGATGAAAATGTAAACAAATGGATCGGAAAACGTACCTGAGGATGCCAATTTGTAGAGCTACACACAAATTGAGTGCTTTGATTTTATATTTGAATAATGAAACCCGAAATTATTCCAATTTTAAAACACCTTAAAGATAAACATCTTTATTTTCATTTGACAATAAATTGACGTTAATTTAATAACCTCAATTTTCGTCAATGATATTTCAATTACAATTTAATTGATGTTATTTATGAATAATTGATCGAAAAATTAAACCTTGTCAATACAAATGAATGTGTTATTAAAACTCTTTAGTGAGTAATTGCGTAAAAAAATAATCTGAACATACACTTTTATCAGATACTAGCTGCGTCCCGCGGTTTCACCCGCGTAGACCGGGATAAAAAGTAGCCTATGTGTTAATCCAGGGTATAAGGCTTATACCCTGGATTAACACATAGGCTACTTTTTATAAGCAATCTACATACCAAATTTCATCCAAATCGGTCCAGCCGTTTGAGCGTGAAGAAGTAACAAACACTCGCACACACTCACAAACTTTCGCCTTTATAATATTAGTGTGATTTTTGGAACAGAAATTAAGTCATTTTTACCTCGGGCACATCGCTAAGCTTATAGTCATCAATCTTGTATGTAGCGAGCGCGTCGCACGCCGCCTCCACCACGTCGGGCTGGTTGCAGTCCGCGATCAGGCTCCACAGCTTGCCAACTGCGTCTGATACCAGCTTGTCGTATTCTAGGCTTTGGACCCGGAGAGATGGGACCTCGCTTAAGAGCTTGCAGATGCTGGAAAGTATAAGAAATGGGGATTAAAACGTAGTATGTAGGTTTTCTTGGTGATTGAAGCCAACCTAAAATGTTGTTGTTCTTTGCTAAATAGTGAGACAGGGAAGGGAAAAATAAACTTACTACAGTGAAATTACTCTTCAATCTACTTACATAAACTTAAAACTCTCGCCTTCTTCCCAAGGGGGTAGGCAGAAAATACAGAACGCCACCTGCTACGATCCTTACATACTCTTTTTGCCTCGTAAAATCCTCATCTACTTGTAAAACTTATTCTAACTTAGAAGGCGTATTTTTATTTATGTACACACAAAAGCCAGATGGACGAGGGTGTCCAGCAGTGGACTGCGATAGGCTGAGTTGATTGATTGATTGACAGATTGACACAAAAAACAGTTAATAGAGAAAAACACATAAAGATAGAAGAGCACAAAGATACTACACTTCTGGACACATCTTTTGGCCCACCTTGTATTTTCAGTTTCGTTTGGTCCTAGCTAAAATTTTATATTAGGTCGAGCAAAAAGTTTTTATGCAGTTTTGAACCTGGCACATTCACAATTTCATTCAATAGTCTTTTTTTGAATTTCGAACACAGAATTCAATGAAACAAAAGACAATTTGGAGCCTGTTTGTTGATATCAAACAATCGAATACTAAGAAAACTTGGTTTTATTGGATTACTTGGATTTAATTCTTGAAAAAGTGATTGATACTTTGATTTTGCAACAAACATTACTTATTCTTAACATTAAGGTGAGGTTCTATCAATAATCTATGGATACTTCACCTGAAGTCGCCGCCCAAGCTGTGGCACTTATTCAGGCCGGACACAGCCAAAGAAACGTGAGTGCTCAACTTAATTTAAGTCGATCTGCGGTCCGAAATGTTTATCGGAGGTACCTAGAGACTGGCGGCTTTGTTCGTCGCCAAGGAAGGCCACGATCTCGGGTCACAACTGAAAGGCAGGATCGATTCATCGTGACGACCAGCTTGAGAAATCGTCACCTTACCTCCATTGAGATACAAAACCAACTTCGCGACTTCCACGGAGTATCTGTGAGCGCTCGAACTGTTCGGAGAAGGTTAAAAGAACGCGATATGGTACCACACAAGCCAGCTAATGGCCCCAAACTAACGCGAGCCCACCGAACAGCGCGCCTTCATTTCGCACGCAGTCATTTAAATTGGACACAGCAAGATTGGAGCCGTGTACTCTTTTCTGATGAGTCTAAAATTGTGTTACATGGCAATGATGGAAGGAAGAAGGTCTACCGACGTAAGGGAGAGCGTTTCGCACAATGCTGCTTTGAAGAGAGGGTTGCTTATGGCGGTGGCTCATGGACTGTCTGGGGCGGTATATCCGCGAGCGGCAAAACTCAACTTGAGGTTGTTACAGGACCACGGCTGCCAACATTAAATGCTGAAAGGTACATTCGTGAGTGCTTAGAACCTCACGTGATACCATACGCGGACTATGTGGGCCCAAATTTCCTTTTTATGCATGATAATGCAAGAGCCCATGCGGCCGGCATCGTCAGGGAATATCTTCGGGATGTGAACATCACAGTTATGGACTGGCCAGCCAGAAGCCCAGACATGAACCCCATTGAGCACATGTGGGACGAGCTAAAAAGACGTGTTAGGGTTCGTCAGCCAGTTGCCCAGACGATGCAGGAGTTGAAAACTGCCATAGAAGAGGAATGGGAGATGATCCCTCAAAATTTCATAGAGCGGTTGATAAACTCTATGCCTAATCGTATGAGAGCTGTGGTAGATGTCCATGGAGGCAACACGCGTTATTAAATTAAACCTTTATTTGATAAAACATGTTTTTTATTCAAAAATCAATTGCCTTTAACAAGACGCATATCCGACTTGTTAGGCGTAGCTCCATGTCGTATGGTATTCTGAATTCAAATTTAAAACAATACGATCGAAAAAGATGGTAAAATGTATCAGGTTTAAAACTGCATCAACAGTTTTTGTTCAATCTAGCAATCATATTTCGGTAGGGGCCATCGAAACCTAAACTCTAAGGTGGGCCAATAGATGTGTCCAGAAGTGTACTTATTTCATTAGAAAGTTCTTCCAGCAGACCTGCGAGAGGAGACGGATTAGAGACGTAGACTGTGTAAAAGACATTCATTCATTTTATTAATTATTTTCTTGTTTTTTTTTTGCACGTATTTTTAATATTTTTAACCGACTTTTCAAAAAACAAAAAGGAGGAGGTTCTCAATTCGTCGCGTATATATTTTTCCTGTTTCTGGAACGATTTTCAGGAGAACTCGAATGTCCTGCAATAAAACCTGTTATCATAATTGATTATAGCCACTTAAATATCCAGTTTCTTACCTGATCTGCACACTATGCCTATTATCTCTCGCCAGTTTAGGCTGTAACGCAGTCCACGTGGTATGTGGCGCGAGAGCGGCGCCACGCCACAGCAACGCGAGCGACGCCACGCACACACACGTCGCCACGCTGCCTGAGCGGTCGCCGCAACGGTTCAGGATTGAGGATATTACGGAGACTAACTCTAGGCCGTGGCTTGTGGGGCTAAAATGGAAAGGATAATGTTACAGTCCATCCATCAAAAGCATACTATATGTAGAAAAGAGACGTAAAAAAGTCACAGTACTTAATAGACAGAGAATGATCTAAACATGTCAGATATCAAAGATTCTGTAGGTACAATGAAATACAGCACATTGTTGAATGATCTTACATTTAGGCACATTTCTATTTCTACAAATTACACAAGTCGAATTAATTTATGTTACACACACATTTATTAGTAAGCAATACAAATTATGATGATGGGCACAAAAATAACTTTAAAGAAGAACTATAACAAAAAGAGACAAGCATTTCCCTGAACACAGTGAATACATACCGTATTTCACAAATCCTCCTAACTGCTACCGCCTTAGCGATATCCAACTCCCACTTCAAATCATCTTGCTTGCCTATGCCAGGGTCCACTAGCATTTCTTGCAGGTACGGGAAACATCGCACCTGTTATTCAATAAGGACTTTAACTACACAAAGCTAGATCAACTACATATAGTTCAAAATATTGCTAGGATCTAACTGAGGCTTTTAATAAGGTAAATCATAAATAAATGTTTACAGAAGCTTATGAAATAGAAACTACGACATTCGAATACAATTTGTCAAACTCATGTTACTTTAGTCTTATGAAAAAAGTGGTTTTACCAAAGGTAAACTAATTGTTCAACCGCAATAAAATTCGCGTACCACAGGGTACAATACTAGGCCCATTACTAAATTGAAATCAATTTACAAACATTTAAATACCTGTGTTTCTGCTAAACTGGTGTACAGCATGATGAGGAACGAAGTCGGCGCTGCCTTGTTAGCCTTTATCTTGTTCAGTACTGACACTATTGTTGGCACATTTTCCTGAAAATAAAAAGGTGCTAGAAACCAGTCATTTGTGAGATTTAACTAAGTTCATCATCATCCTCTTCCTATTTATAGTAAGTTAGTACATTTTATTTTTTATTTATTTTTACATTTTATCTGTTATCGAGTTTAAGTATTAAATCTTCTAAAGTTTACAGTAAAGTATGACGAAAATATCCAAGCTATGTTGAGATTAGAGGCAACAAAACATAACATTTTCAAACTCACCTTAGTTTTCGCCATCAACGGCAGCGCCCTTAGACACTCCAGCCTTATCCCCGGACACTTATCACTAGCGATCTTATACACCAACAGCGGCAATACCTGCACTGACACCTCCTTCTTATACCCCACCAAATCCACCACAATCTTCAACACTTTCACCACTATCTCTTCATACCACGCTTCTTTACTCTTCTCTAAAATCATGCCGAGGAGAAAAGGTAACAATTCTAGTTTGACATCATCATTTACTGTTGCAATAGAGTCCAACCAGCTTTTTAACTTATCCGGATTATCTCTCATTCGTTCCCAGTTTTGGTTTAGTTTGAAAATGATAGATAAATGACTGTCAGTGTACAGTAAAGCTTGGAATGTTTTGTTAGCTTTAAGGTTTGGTGTGTGGAGGCGCGTGTCGTCTTTATAATTGTCCTGATATGTGTCCAGGATTTTTGATGCGACTTTTAGGGCTGATGCTGTGAGGTATGAGGGCAGGTTCAGCCATTGAAGCGAGAGGGCCACGAACACGTTGAGGGATATTGAGGAGTATTCGTATTTGCTGATTATGTTGAGACCTGTGAAGAAAGGTTTTGGGTGATTCATCATCATCATCTGCCTAGCCTGTTTCCAACTATGTTGGGGTCAATCTAAGGGGATTAGTGATGAGTATCAAATAAACTCACACAAATTAAACAGCTCATGCAGGTACAAAGCAGATGTATCAGCCAGGTTCTCAGCTAACAACATCAGCGTGATGCCGGCGACTGTTCTCAACTCCGGCGCGTCGAGCGCGAAGCAACGGTCTATGAGGCTGTAGCAGGAACGGGGATCACGTCTGGAAGATTTCAAATTAGGATTAGGATGGTGTAAATTGTGATAATTTATATAATTATCTATTTAGGATCTCCAAAAAAAGATACATACAATACATGGCACATAAATAATGGGCAACATCAGAGAGGCAATTCCCGTATTTTTAACAACGTTCGCAATCTCATCTCAGTCTCAATCTGTCAAAAATTGTATAGCGTTTACCTACATTTTTTACTCAACTACGGCGAAGCAAAAAGGAGGGCTATGATTTTGACCGTATGATGTATGTTCATCTGTTCCCTCATAACTTCTAAACTGCTTAACATAATTTGAGGTATCGTTGGAAGAGTCTTGATCGTCACCTGGTTATAGGCTATGTGACGTCACATTAAATTGAATATGGCGCCCTCTAAAGGACATAAAGTCACGAACTAAAAAAAAAATTTTTTTAATGATGCCGTGTTGGGTATCAAATGAAAAGGCTTCATTAGCACATTTCAAATATATATCCTATATATTGTTAGCTATTGCTCGCGGCTTTACTTGCATGCACCCGATAAATTGGAATAATTTCTAAAATCACGCCTCAGATGTGAGCCAAACATATTTTCTCTCCAAATCTACCCAAAATACATACATAATAATTATTCTTGTTTAATAAATGTAAAGCGGCTCTGCAAATAATCACGAAATTATAACCCCAAAATAATTTTAATAAAAAGTAAGTTCAAAACCTAACGCCCGACTACTGAAAAATCACGCTCTAAAAATATAAACATACTGCAGCTTGATGAGTTGGTTGGATAGTCTGGCCAGCATGGGCAGTAGTGCCATCACGTGGTCGCGCTGCGCCTGGTACACGGCTGCCTCTGTCACAGCGCTGTATGCGGCGTACGAGCGTTCTATTAGAGCTGGGTTGCAGATCTGTTGATAAAATAAGTACAGCAAATGATCGGCCGATAATGTTTCCACTGCACAGACTCGGCCTCTCTGTAAGAGGAACTACTAGTAAAGGATTGATGCTTTGATCAAGCCTCGTTAATATAATACTGGCTGACATTCAATCATTCAAATATGGAATATCTTCTATCAAGAAAACGATTCTCGTTTTCTTCATAGGATGACATATAGAATCTGGTGAGGGCTCCGCGTAGAACTAATTTAGTAGGAGTGTGATATATAATTGATTTGAAGCTTAAAATATAGAGAGCTTCAGCCCCATTTAAATAGAGTCCCTCTAGTTTTATTATTTATTGTACTTGTTTGAGTTAGTGCTGTGTGCTTTGATTTAGAGAAAGATATTTGGATCATGGAACCCTTGATAACTGCAGTCAAAAAGATCACATCTGATACTCTACAGATTGTGAGACCAAATTTATTTGTTGCGAAAATTAGATCATCCTAAAAAAATCTAGTGGCCAATTATAAATTTAAATCTAAATTATCTTCATACCTGTTGACAGCTCAGGCAGGCTAGGAGTAGTGATGACTGGGCCGTTGTCTGCGGCAGACTGAGCAACAGTTGCCAGGGTCTGATGCTGCCGTCTCTCTGAGGATGACATGTTAGCCAGAGGAACACTGGTCTCAGCAGCTCCAAGCTGTTTGATGATACACTAAAACAAGAAAGATATAAAAGATGGTAAGGATACTGATGATAATGCAACAATCAAAAGGAGAGAACTTCAGCCAAATCACAAAAGAAAAGTAGAAAAGAGACCTTGCATGTTGCTTGTATTAGTAGATGTAGTACTCCATAAAGACACACCATCTACCTACCTAGCCTTTTCCCAACTATGTTGGGGTCGGCTTCTAGTCTAACTGGATGCAGCTGACTACCAGTATTTTACATGGAGCGACTGCCTATCTAACAACCTCCTTAATCAAGTTACTGGGTAATACAATAGCCCTTGGTAAGACTGGTTGTAAGACTTTCGGGTTTCAAATGATGACCCATAATAACTGGAAGTGACGGCCAGGACCAACAGCTTAACGTGCTTTCTGAGACACGGAGGGATCTATGTTCTATGTTAAAGGATTTGGTTTCCGCACTTAGTCCTTCATGTGGACCATTGTGCGTGGGCCATGGCGGCCGTCGGGGGTTTATTCCAACCAGCCCACCTCCCTCCAGAATTTAATCAAATCTCCGGGTTTGTTAAGAACATCTGTGAAGGATCGGGATATTCCGAGAGTTTCTGTTCTAATCTGGGTGACGCCTGTGCATTCAAAAAGCACATGCGCAACGGTTTCCTCAGCCTCCAGGCAGGCCCTGCACAGAGGACTGTCCGTTATTCCTATTGTGTGGAAGTGTTTGTTTAATGAGCAGTGTCCAGTGATGGTCCCCGTCACCAGGCGCAGCCCGTTCCTGTCCAGACGTAATAATCGCCTGGTAAGCGTGCCATCCAGGGACGGGATGGCCTCCCTGGACTGCCTGCAACCTGATGTCGAGGACCACCAACTCTCCGCTTGTGTATAGGTGAACTCCTGTAGCCACCTGCGTAACTGGTTGAAGGGAATGGGTACGATCGGCTCAGATCCACAGACAGACATGCTGGATGCTCTCCTAGCAAGTTCATCCGCTGCGTCGTTACCAAGTGATCCGCTATGTCCTTTTATCCATTGCAGTGTCACTGTGTTGCGGTTAGTTACCGCTACTCGTTCGAGTGCATCGTGTCATTCTAGTATTAATCTCGAGGTAAAGTACTTTTTCTGTAGGGATTGGAGCACTGAGGCACTGTCTGAGAGTATTCGTATATAGGTATCCGTAACTCTCCTGGCTTCTATGGCATAACACGCTTGTATGATGCCCACACACTCCGCCTGGTAGACAGTGTTGAATACTCCAAGCGGACTGGATATGTTAATGTTAAGGTCGTGTGAGAAGACTCCGCCCCGGTTCCGGAGTCGGTCTTTGACACGGAGGGATCTCAGTATGTAAAGACGGTCAGCCATCCACGGATCAACCGCGGCAAGCGTAGCTTAACCCGATCGATCGACCCGTGCGGCTGTTCTCACTTAGCCACAAGCCCCGCCACGAGTCCTCCATAAAGATTATAAAAATTTTATTGATTTCGTCTAGTGAAAATTTAAATCACTTACCCTGTCAGGTAAATCCAATATATCTGGTAATTAATGAACAAGAGTCTTAGACTTTTGCAGTCCACACACACAAATCAAGTATTTTATCACACTTCTTCCAAGGTGTGTAATAAATACTGGTTCTTTCATCTTCATAGCCTACTTACATGTAATCAGGATGTGTGCACAGCGCATGCATCTGTGCCAGTACATCATCTTCAGCTCCCTTGTTCTTCTCCAGCACTGTGATGAACGGATGCTGCGGAGACTTGAGAGTGAACTGGCACTTGTACTGGTGACCAGGTACCAGGCGCGCCTTCAGGTCCAGGATTAGAAGACCGGCCATTGTGGATATTATGGCAGAGTAGTTGCTGTAGAAAATTATATGTAACTAGCCATTGCCTGCGGCTTCGCCCGCGTGGAAATTATCCCACGGAAACCTACTACTGGGATAAAAAGTACCCTATGTGTTAATCCAGGTTATAAACTATCTGTGTGCCAAATTTCATCCAAATCCGTTCAGCCGTTTTTGCTTGATTGAGTAACAAACATACAAACATCTTCACAAACTTTCACATTTATACTATTAGTAGGATGAAGGAACCACTGTACTTTAGCACCCGTCGCTTTTGTATAGTGGCTATTTTTTTTTGGGTAGAATAGACCCTTTCTAATGTATTTTTGAAAACCCCAAAGTGCGCAAAAAAAAAAAAAATTGCCGAGAAAAAAATATTTTTTAAGGTAATTTTGAAACATTTCGAAGATCAAGGTCACATAATCATAAAATTTTTGTAGTAAGGCGTGGTCGACGAGCCCCGCAAGCGGGGCTCCTATTTCTGGGTGGTTTAAAAAAAATAACCACGAAGGGACCTGTCCGAGTCGGGGTACCCCAAGTCCCGAGCTCGCTTCGCTCGCTCTTGCATCTTAAGTATTTAGTGTGATAGGTTGACATAAACTTTAGAATTTTTTTCTCAAAAACTAGTAGTTTGCGCAGTGTAATATTTTGCGAGAGTTTTGCTCGAAGACATCAACATGCTATAAAATTGGAAAGTGTTTTACTCATCAACACGCTATAAAATTGTGAAGTTTCGGACGCGCGGGTGCTAAAATACAGTGGAGCCCAATAGAAAATCACAATTATATATTTTTTTTTTATCTTTGTTCCTCTCAAACAGAGCACCTGCCATTCTCTTCACCACCCTTGGTTGACTTGTAGAGAATGCCTAAGACATTAACTCCGCTTTGTACCTTTTTTTTGTGCGAAAAGTAAAAAAAAGTAAATAAATAAAATAGTGTAATCTTTGGAAGTTGCATTGGATATTGCATACATTATTGGGTTGGGTGGTCAAATGTTCTTTCACAGAGAATATTAGGTTGGCACGGGGCATTTGTTTGAATAGAATGGGCATCAGCAGGATGAACAAGTATCCTGTATTAATGATAGGTAGGTACTTACTGTGTACTTGGCAATAAGGTTACTACAGTAGACATTGTGTGAGCAATTTCTAGGACGCCAAGCTCCACCAGCGCTAGCAGACCCTGACATGCCGTCAGGCTCACCCTGGCATCTTTGGAAGAACATTTTTCTCTAAGAAACTTCAACTCCTCATTCTCATTTACAAATCTTTGACGTTCTATCGGCTTGTATTTTGATTTGATAGTGGATATTAGCTTGTCGATTGCGTTGACTATCAAAACGCTGTTGTTAGTGTTCAATTTGTATTCGATCTCGTCCATTTTAGAGATATTTTCGCAACTTTATTTCGTTCTAAAACAATAAATCGCCCCGCCGCCGCCGGCACTGAAACAGCTGGCGTTGACACTTTAATTGTTTGGCTGTCATTGCTGTTGCTGTCAATCTGAAGTCTCTTGGTTTTAATTTTTGGTATTGCCACCGTGCTTGAGAATAAACCTACAGACAAACGATGTATGAAGCTTTTCTTTCTTTTATTTTCTTATAATCAAGATTATTTTCTCTTTCGGTGGGTTGGTCTTGGCTTGGATTTTATGAAGCAGAATAAAACACTTCTACCTCTACAAACCTCTTCTTTAGTCATGAGTGTTGTCTTCTGGAAAAAGGCGGGAAAACGTGATAGGGTTAAGGCGCGCTTTTTTGATTTCAAAATATTTTATTTGTAATTATTTATTAATAGTTAGTGTTAAGTGTTCGTTTTTAATTAGAATGGTTAAGAAGAGAAAAAGGAAGGAGGGGGAACCGCCTCCGGATCCCCAGCAGGTAGTAGCCACCGATTCTGACTCAGCGGAATCGGCGGTAACTTGCTTATCTTACAAGGAATCTATTTCTGACAAGGACCCGAAGGACAAATATAAAATTTTTAATGTAAAGGGATACACTCGCTACTACCCAGAAGATACTAGTCAAAAAGAGTTGGTTGTATTCTTGAACCACCTGGAAGAAAATAAACCATTTAGCGATAGAGACCGTATGGCTTTATCTAAAGGAATACGTGAGCATGGAGTCTCAGGTGTCATGCATTTGCGCTCCATCAATAAATACAAAGTCGGCATCACATTTGATTTGCCGAATAATGCAAATATGTTTATAAAAAATAAAAAATTATTGGAACAGTTAACATTAAGAGCATCCATCCCTGCCGCAGACACAGAGGTAACTGGGGTACTCACTTCAGTCCCTGTCGACATGGGCAATAAGGAAATTTTTTCATTGATTGGTAGCTCGAAAAATGTAATACAGGTCAGGCGCTTCATGCGTAGGGTAAAGGGTTTTGGCGGCGTTGAATTTATTCCAACGCAGGCAGTTGCTGTTACCTTCGCTTCCACCATTCTTCCTCCTTATGTTTATCTAGACTCATGGCGTCACGAGGTAAGCAAATATGTCCCACCAGTAAAGCAATGTTTAAAGTGCCTTCGGTATGGACATATTGCCAAATTTTGTCGCAATAGCGAGGTTTGTTCAATTTGTACATTAAATCATAGTTTTAAGAATTGTCTAGTCAACCCAAAAGATGCTAAGTGTGTAAATTGCAAGGGCGATCACATAGCTATCTCCTCATCTTGTCCTATAAAAAAACAAAAAATTGAAGAAAATAAAATAAAGTCAAAAAGTGCCACATACTCTGATCTTTTTAATATTAATACTTTTCCAGCTTTAACAGCAAAAAATGTAGATGTACAAATTAATAACTTAATGAAATCCGATAAATTTATAAATATATTAGTAGAGACAATAACCAAAATAGTTAGTAATAAAGATGTCCCTATAAACACATCATCAATTAAAGAGGTTTTAAAAAAAACTTTAAGTAATAAAATTCCTTCACCTCCATAATGGGTATATCAAATTTAAACATAATGCAATGGAATGCACAAAGTCTTAATAGCAACAAACATTTATTTACCAATTTCCTCTACACACACAATATTCACATTGCAATAATTAGTGAAACATGGTTTAAATCGTATCAAAATTTTAAAATAAAAAATTACAATATTGAAAGGAATGATTGTGGTAACAAACACAACGGAGTTGCCCTAATAATTCATAAAAGTATTATTTATAATAAAATTAACACTTATTACGACAATTCTTTACAAAATATTTGTGTAAAAATCCCAGTTAATAATAAGGAGATGAGTATAGTCAGTTTCTATAGTCCCTTAAATTCTAATCCAGCTTTCAGTAAGGATAAATTTGATTCATTGGTGAAGTCTATTCCTGGTCCTTTTATATTTGCTGGGGACTTTAATGCTCATCACACATCTTGGGGTTGTGGTTCTGACTCTCCACGTGGTCGAAATGTCTTAGAAGTCATTGACGAAAATAATTTAATTTTGCTTAATAATGGTCAGGCAACAACTGTTGGCTCTCTAACATGGCGTCCTAATGCACTGGATTTGTCTTTGGTTTCTTCATCATTGGCACTTAATTGTGAATGGCAAGTACATGATAGTCCTCTTGGTAGTAGTTATCACATCCCTGTAATTATAAAAGTAGTGATTAGTAATAGTCAAAATAATGATTCCTGTGGAGATTGTTCAAGTACTGAACATTTGCCAACCTATCCAAATTACAAAATGATAGATTGGCAAATGTATAGTAATAATGTGGATGAATTATTACTTGATTTCAAAACAGTTAATGTATGTCCTCTCGATTCATATCATCATTTTTGTACAATTTTACATACAGCTGCTGCTAATTCCATTCCAAATTGTAAGGTCCATAAAAATACCAGCAATCACTCATGTCCTACAAAAAGGATTAGTAGAACTGCCCTTCCTTGGTGGAATCAAAAGTGTACAGAGGCCGTGTCAAATTTCAAAACGGCTTACATAAATTTTAAAAATAATCCATCAGAAGAAACTTATATTCAATTTAAAAGACTACGAGCACTTAAAAAATTAATTATAAAAACAGAACGTCAAAAAAGTTGGATGTCTCTATGCGAAACTTTCAACAGATGCACGCCAATATCTATCATATGGAAATTCATGCGCAAATATAACAAAACATATAATTTTAACAATCATGAAAATGACACATGGATTTTTGATTTTTTGAAGAAATACACTCCAGATTTCGTGTCACATACCCCAAGTTCTTCGTTTGATGACAGTACTAACTCCAGCCATAGTTTTTTACTTAATCCTTTTACAATCAGTGAATTAATATCTGCCATCTCCTCCCGAAGAGACACTACTTATGGTCTTGATGGAATGCCATACATATTATTTAAAAAACTTAGCACTTCTGGTGTAAAAATATTCTTAGAAGTCCTGAATATTTTATGGGAACATAATATTATACCTCAAGAGTGGAAAGTGGATTGTCTTGTACCAATTTTAAAACCAGAAAAACCCAAATTATGTCCCGATTCTTACCGCCCCATAGCACTTACTTCTTGTGTTGGTAAATTATTTGAGCAACTGTTGAAGCAGCGGTTAGAGTTTTATGTTGAAAAAAATCATATTCTACCTTCTAATCAATTTGGTTTTCGTAGAAATCGGTCTGCTAGGGAAAGTGTCTGTCAATTGCAGCTGGATATACATAACTCTTTAGTGGCCAATAATAATTTGGTTGGAGTATTCTTCGATGTGGCTGGGGCTTTTAATAGTGTAAATATAGACATTTTATGCCATGAACTACAAATAGGGATTCCTGGAAAAATTATAATATGGATCAGAAATTTTCTGAGCAACAGAAAAGTATTTGTTAAATTTAATAGACATCTTTATGGTCCTAGACTTGCTTCGAAGGGAGTTTGTCAAGGAGGTATACTATCTCCTTTATTATTTATATTGTATATACGTAGATTAAATTTAATTTTAGGGTCTCAAGTTAAAAATTTACAATTTGCAGATGATTTAGTTGTTTATGCTTCTGGAACCAATTTATCACAGGTTGTTCATATAGTCAATGATGCCTTGTCAAATCTGTGTAAATATTTCTCTTACCTTGATCTCAATGTCAATCCGTCAAAGTCCAAAGTGGTTGTGTTTGGTAAACAGTGTCATAATATGCCTCCCGTACAATATAACAATTGTGCATTGCCCAATTCACATGAAGTCAAATTTTTAGGGGTCCTTTTTTCATATAATTTAACCTGGAATAATTATACCAAACATATAATTAATAAAGCAAATAAAGGTTTTAATATATTGAAATCATTATCTGGTACATACTGGGGTGCAGACCCAAAAAGTTTGCTATTGTTGTACAAATCTTTAGTTCGTAGTCACTTTGAATATGGTTTTTACTGTTTTGCTGTAGATACCAAAATTGTATATAGTCTAGATGTCCTGCAAAATAAATGCTTGCGTGTTATCACTGGGGCATTCAGAAGTACTCCTATAAATGCAATGCAGATTGAATGTAATGTTCCACCATTAAGAATCCGATTTGATTATTTAAAAGAAAGATTTATACTAAAACTTTTTAGTGTAACTAATAATAGTCTCTTGGACAATTTGTTGCATTCCAATTCTAGATTAGGTGTAAAGCCATTTTATATGTTACAGGATATTCATAGTTTCATAAATTTCATTAAAAATATAAACATTTATCAATCATCTTATATTCTGCCTTGTTATCAAGGAACTTATAATGCAAAATTTCCAGACATAAATACACTTCTGGACACATCTATTGGCCCACCTTAGAGTTTAGGTTTCGATGGCCCCTACCGAAATATGATTGCTAGATTGAACAAAAACTGTTGATGCAGTTTTAAACCTGATACATTTTACCATCTTTTTCGATCGTATTGTTTTAAATTTGAATTCAGAATACCATACGACATGGAGCTACGCCTAACAAGTCGGATATGCGCCTTGTTAAAGGCAATTGATTTTTGAATAAAAAACATGTTTTATCAAATAAAGGTTTAATTTAATAACGCGTGTTGCCTCCATGGGCATCTACCACAGCTCTCATACGATTAGGCATAGAGTTTATCAACCGCTCTATGAAATTTTGAGGGATCATCTCCCATTCCTCTTCTATGGCAGTTTTCAACTCCTGCATCGTCTGGGCAACTGGCTGACGAGCCCTAACACGTCTTTTTAGCTCGTCCCACATGTGCTCAATAGGGTTCATGCTGGGCTTCTGGCTGGCCAGTCCATAACTGTGATGTTGACATCCCGAAGATATTCCCTGACGATGCCGGCCGCATGGGCTCTTGCATTATCATGCATAAAAAGGAAATTTGGGCCCACATAGTCCGCGTATGGTATCACGCAGTATCACGTGAGGTTCTAAGCACTCACGAATGTACCTTTCAGCATTTAATGTTGGCAGCCGTGGTCATGTAACAACCTCAAGTTGAGTTTTGCCGCTCGCGGATATACCGCCCCAGACAGTCCATGAGCCACCGCCATAAGCAACCCTCTCATCAAAGCAGCATTGTGCGAAACGCTCTCCCTTACGTCGGTAGACCTTCTTCCTTCCATCATTGCCATGTAACACAATTTTAGACTCATCAGAAAAGAGTACACGGCTCCAATCTTGCTGTGTCCAATTTAAATGACTGCGTGCGAAATAAAGGCGCGCTGTTCGGTGGGCTCGCGTTAGTTTGGGGCCATTAGCTGGCTTGTGTGGTACCATATCGCGTTCTTTTAACCTTCTCCGAACAGTTCGAGCGCTCACAGATACTCCGTGGAAGTCGCGAAGTTGGTTTTGTATCTCAATGGAGGTAAGGTGACGATTTCTCAAGCTGGTCGTCACGATGAATCGATCCTGTCTTTCAGTTGTGACCCGAGATCGTGGCCTTCCTTGGCGACGAACAAAGCCGCCAGTCTCTAGGTACCTCCGATAAACATTTCGGACCGCAGATCGACTTAAATTAAGTTGAGCACTCACGTTTCTTTGGCTGTGTCCGGCCTGAATAAGTGCCACAGCTTGGGCGGCGACTTCAGGTGAAGTATCCATAGATTATTGATAGAACCTCACCTTAATGTTAAGAATAAGTAATGTTTGTTGCAAAACCAAAGATATCAATCACTTTTTCAAGAATTAAATCCAAGTAAACCAATAAAACCAAGTTTTCTTAGTATTCGATTGTTTGATATCAACAAACAGGCTCCAAATTGTCTTTTGTTTCTTTAAATTCTGTGTTCGAAATTCAAAAAAAGACTATTGAATGAAATTGTGAATGTGCCAGGTTCAAAACTGCATAAAAACTTTTTGCTCGACCTAATATAAAATTTTAGCTAGGACCAAACGAAACTGAAAATACAAGGTGGGCCAAAAGATGTGTCCAGAAGTGTATAATTATGAAAAATAAAAAGGACCTGTCCTCAAAAGAGGAAGTTAATGCACTGTTGTCAGAGTGGTCAGATCATAAATTTGTGTATAGTGATGGTTCCAAAAATGATAGTGCAGTGTCTTTCGCTATTTTTGAGCCAACCTCAAATATAGGTCTTGGTCGAAAAATTGATAAAAATGCCAGTATTTTTACAGCTGAAGCTGTTGCTATTTTGAGTGCTTTGAAACATATAAAAAATTGCAATTCAGGTCATAGCAAGTGGGTTGTAGTAAGTGACAGCATGAGTGTTCTGAAAAATCTAGCGAATAATAAATTACATGCTAACACTAACTACTTAATCTATCTAATAAAAGAACTATGGATCGAACTGTCTCAATTCAATATTGAAGTTAGTTTTGTTTGGGTGCCTTCACACATTGGCGTTGCAGGAAATGAAAAGGCTGATTATCTGGCCAAAAAGATTGTTGATCTAGGTGAACTAATTCCAAATGCTGATGCTGATATGAATGTTTCCATACCGCATACAGACGCTGTTAGTCTTTTAAGACAGCGTATGTGTCAATCGTGGGGGAGACATTCATACCAGTCCACACAGATTGAAAATAAAGGCACTTGGTATGCATCTCTAGATAAACAAATAAACTCCACACCTTGGTTTTGTAGAAATAGCAGTTTTATAAATAGAAAGTTTTATTCATTTATTTGTCGTATGCGTTTTGGTCACTGTCGTTTAAATTATCATCTTCATCGTCTTAAAATGGTTAACTCTCCATATTGTGAGTATTGTCAATCACAAAAAGTTCAATCTTTGCATCACATCTTCTTTGAGTGTTCGTCTTTCAACATTCAGCGCCTTGTGTTGTCTGATGAGCTTCTAAAAATTTATAAAAAACCTGATAGGGTCCCGCAATGCATTCAGGAGCTACTTATGAATGCCTCAACTTATATATATTTGTACAAATTTTTAACAGAGACTGTAAATGATATTTAGGTTACATTTCGTGTTTTTTAATGTATATTAATTGTATAATACATTTAATTTAAATTTAACCTTTATTAAAATTGTTGTTCATAGTATTTTGTAGGTTATGTTTTTGAGGAGAAGCTAGTTTCAATTTGACATTTAGGATGTATTGTATGTTCAAGTCGTTTGACTTGACAGAGAAATCTAAAATGACGTTTAGTTACTTGGATTTGACAAAAATGGATATGACGAATTTTTCATGGACTTACTATAAACAGATTATGAAAACTAAATAAATAAATAAGGAAAATACGAAAGACATTATTGTTAAAACTTATCACGAAAGAAAATACTTGGACGTAAGACTAGGCAATATGGTCGAAAGACTATAGCCTTCCCTTCGGGGTAAATTTAAAAAAAAAAAAAAAAAAAAAAAGTGTTGTCTTCTGGCAATTTTTTACTGTCGTCCATCAATATAAATGTCAAATAGCACGTTCTACTTCAAGATTTGCTACAGTTCTTGGCATAATTTTGTTATCAAACAGTGCAAATTCTTTGTTATCATGCTATAAATACTGATTAGATTGAGGAATAATATTGAGGATCTGGAATGTGATAATATTGAAAGCGAAGCGTAAGTTTGCTTTTCGGGGCTTGGCGAGTTGTAATTTTATTGAAAATAACAAAAACATTACTTGAAATACACAAAAACATTTGTAAAAAATGTCGACGCCCCCAAGAGAGACCATACAGAAACAAATACAGCAGGATTGGGCGAACAGGGAATACATAGAAGTAATAACAGGCAGTATAAAGAAGATCACAGATTTCCTCAATTCGTTTGGTACGTTAAACAGAAATACATTTATTTTATATAGAATGCTCCACTAACATATTTGACGAAGATAACATCCTCAGGATTACCATATTCGAGATAGTTCTATGTCCAGAGAAAAATTAAACTATGTTGGCTGATAGTGTAATGATTCATGATGTGGATACCTACATAAAACTAATTTTAGTCCCATATACTTTTTAATAGTCATTGAAACTACTGGATTCCGGTTTTGTAGTTGCCACACATAAATACTCTTTTCTCTTCCTACAAATATCTGAAGGACTTTTTGCTTGTAATTATTACCTTGCACTTGCTGAATGATAAGAGGAGCTCGTGGCTAAGTAATAACAGCCGCACGGGTCGATCCATCAGGTTAAGCTACGCTTGCCGGGGTTGGTCTGTGGATGGGTGACCATCTTTACATACCAAGACTCCTCCGTGCCTCGGAAAGCACGTTAAGCCGTTGGTCCCGGCTGTCATTTGTGGATCTTTGACAGTCGTTACGGGTCGTCAGAAGCCCGAGTCTGACAATCAGTCTTACCAAGGGGTATCGTATTACCCAGTTAATGGGTTGTGGAGGTCAGATAGGCAGTCGCACCATATAAAATAATGGTATTCAGCTGCATCCGGTTAGACTGGAAGCCGACCCCAACATAATTGGGAAAAGGCTAGGCAGATTGATTTGACTTGCTGAATGATAAGAGCCGCATGGGACGATCGAAGGTTATGCTACGCTTGCCGCGGTCGGCTCGTGGATGGGTGATCATCCATTACATATTCAGACCTATTGGTGCCTTGGAAAGCACGTTAAGTTGTTGGTCCCATCTGTCATTTATATAGATCTTTGACAGTTGTTACCGGTAGTTGGAACCCCAAAAAGTCGTGACAACCAGTTATACCTAGTGGTGTTACCCAGTAACTGGGTTGTGGAGGTCAGATAGGCAGTTGCTCGAAGTAATATACTGGTATTCAGCTGCATCCTGTTAGACTGGAAGTAGACCCCAACATAGTTAGAAAAAGGGCAGTCAGATTGACTTGCTGATGAAGACTACCCAAACTGTAAATATGTATCTGTCTCATTTTTATCATTGCAAAAGCAACATGTGTATTCATACATCATTATTTATTTATTTTCAGACATGTCCTGCCGATCCCGCCTTGCCACACTGAATGAAAAACTAACTTCATTGGAAAGGAAGATTGACTACTTGGAGGCTTGTGTGAGTAGATATTACATTTATTTTACCTTTCAATTGAATGTCCTGATTTCATGAATGATCATCCATTTCTTGTATTAATAGCACATTACCCTTGAAATAGAATGTGGTGGTCTACATTCTCTTGGATAAAAAAATATAGCTTTATTTCCGTTTGTCTTCTTCAGCTTCGGGAACAGCTATTTACTTACATTGCAGCACTTTTTCTATTGGACACAATTTCTAAATCAAACAATAACAGTACTTTTAACAAAAAAATTGAACAACACAAAATTTTTAACAGAAATGCCAACCTGGAATTCAAACCCAGGAGCTGAAACTAGTGGACGGACCAAAACCAGTAGAACTATAGAATTAGTAAAATTGTAAGCTATTCTAGTGAAATTTTATAAGTATTATTATGTAGTTTTTAAACTTTTTTTTTGGTTATTTTTAAATTATGATCTCTAAGTATGAATAAGACTAGCTATATCAGTGTGTTTAAAAAAGTTTTTAAAAGATTTTTTTCACAGTCAGTAGTTATATTTTTTATTTATTCATATTCTAATCTAATAACAATAAATGTAAATTAGTCAAATCCAATAAGAAAACGAAAGAGAAAAAATGCACTAATTAGAAATCAGCTTTTGTTTCACACAAGCCCAAATCATCAGACACGAGCTTGTCTCGCACACACTACAAACATAAATGAAAAAAAAAACAACATTTCAGTTATTTTTACAATTTTTATTTCTTTTCAGGTAACTAAAGGTGAAACACTGACATAATCTGAATATCAATAAGTTATAAATATTTAGAGTATTTAAATTAATATTCCATGAGATTTGTATGATTCCCATTTTTTTTATTATACTGTAATAAATGCTTGTTTAAGTGTAGGCTAAATTAGGTACAATTATCTTTAAGTATACAAAAGTCTTTTATGTATCTATAACAATGTAGTAGAATATCATAAAGTTGCTGTAATGTATGTAATGTGTTTTTATATAAAGTTTATTAGCAAATTTAATTGTGTGTATGTATAATACAATGTAAATCGCAAAAAAGCACTGCCCTACATAAGCAGTTAAGTCAATACAATAAAAAAAAACCGTTGTTAACGATGTGACTGCTTTTGCTGTAATTATATTGTGTATTTAAAAAAATGTGAATTTATTTATATTTTAGCTCTTTTAGTTCGTTCAGTCGTAAATAACTTTCATTTTAAAATTAATGTTTTTTTTCTATCATCAAAATTATTATGAATTGTTTTGTCTTTAAAAATAAATAAAATGGAAGTGTTTTTTTGTAATGTCAAAATAACATAATTTTAATATTTACGGTACTTTTAAACAATAATACTATTTTTTAATTTTTTGTCTGTATGTCGGTCTGTCTGTTTGTTCCGGATAATCTCCGAAACGGCTGGACCGATTTTGACGGGACTTTCACTGGCAGATAGCTGATGTTATAAGGAGTAACTAAGGCTACTTTTATTTTAGAAAAAGAATTAGGGTTCCGCGCAAAACAAAAATCAAAACCTATGAAATTGTGAACAAATAGCGCGGGCGGGCGATGCAACGCGGCGTATCGGGGGACGAGGGAGTTTTATTAAAATGTGGCTGTTATTTTAGTATATTGTGTATCTTACGACTTCCACGCGAACGAAGTTGCGGAGCACAGCTAGTCGTAAATAAATCCACAAAGAATTTCTAAATATAGCATAAATAAACCCTACTATTCTTAAACATTTTAACATATTGCCCTCTCACTTCATTGGTTGCAAATAATAAGGACAGGTACAATTTTTTTTACTATTATACTTTCTCCAGTAAAATTGATACGCCTTGACCGCCACCGCAGCTCGAAGCGGCAATACCTCGTTTTATATTACGCCGACTGAAATACAAACGGGGAATATATTAAAAGAAATTAAACGTTCATAAACATCTGTCAACTTAAAAAAGATTTAATCTACATACTATCTCACTCCATCGAAATTAGAATGACAAGGACAAATATAGCATATTTATGAGTTAGTGTCAAGTTTTTTTTAATGTACCTTGTATAATCGACCTCGTCATTGTTTTATCACCCTAACGTTGCATGCCACTTGCACGGTATAAAACGACAAGGCCTACCTATTTGTGACGGTTAGATAATTTCAGCCTTATTTATTTATTTATTTATTTATTTATTTATTTTAAGGAGAACCAACAGCTTTAACAGATAGATAACAATTGAATATAAAACAAAAAGCCAATTACAGGTTCTCACGGGTAAAAACAGAAAAAGTAGTACAAATCTTAAGATCACTAACAAGCACGATAGAAAGAAAAAAAAAAAACACAAAAACAATATTATATACCTACATACATAATATATAAAAGGTACAAAAAATCTATGCAGTTTTGAAGAAGTCAGCGTTCAGCCGACTGCGTGCAGTATAGGATTTGGTGGTAAATGGATCAAATGAGAACTCTTTACAAAGAACATTAAAATCCTTACTCGCCCGCACCATATATGAGTTTTGCCTGTAGTTGGAAGAGGTAAAGGGAATGAAGATAGGCGGATTAAATCTAACTGATCTCTGGGGGACATTAAAACGCAATTTATACAGGAGATCCGAATAGAATTTAAAGAAAGAAAGAAAAAAGAAATTTATAGAACTTTAAAACAATTTATTTTAAAATTATAAAAAAAAAATATGTTTGAGACCCTTAGGTATAGTATTAAGCCCTTTCATTTGATATGTCACACGATACAGTTTGCAAAACTTTTTTTTTTAATTTGCTTATTTGCCCCGAAAAAGGTTCCCTTTATTCAAAATTCATTTATTTACTTTACCTATCCGTGTTTGGGTCACAGACGTTCATATGTGTACCAAGTTTCTACTTAATCGGTCCTTTAGATTCGGAGCAAATTGGCTGTGACAGGCAGACACACGAGTGATCCTATAAGGGTTCCGTTTTTTCCCTTTTGAGGTACGGAATTCTAAAAATGACCCAAAACTTACCTAAGTTCATGTACAAGATGTGTGGCCATTCTCGCCCCTGTTGCAGAAGTAGGGTCTCCAATCGCTAGCGCTCCGCCGCTTACGTTTATTTTACTTAGGTGTATCTTCAGCTCTTTGGCTGCGATGAGGGCTTGGGACGCGAAGTTTTCGTTTATCTGTAGGTAATGCAACACTTTCTTTATAACAGTCAATATCATGGTCTACTTTATGCTTTCATTAGCTTAGAATTTATTCTAGCTAATCTCGCCCTAATTGCGCAACACACAATCAATCGGAATCTGAATAATTTTGAAGCAGATTGCTAATCCATTGCTTCATATTTTCGAAAAATTTGTTTGCTCAACAACGTAAATAACGCAATGAATATTGTTGAACTGTCATAACGAAACCGATTCCAACTATAAGCCGACGTTCGCACGGACGTAAAAACATCGCGCACTGGATTTTCAACTCTCGTTGTTGAGCTGAGCGTTAAGAATCCAACTTAACAATAACAGAGTACATTCTAGCGCGTCGAAAAAACACACTGTTGGATTTTGCACTCTCGGCGCTAAGCAGAGCGTTGAAAATCTAGTGCGCGAAAAAAAAATCACCGCGATATTTTTACATTCGTGCGAACGTCGACTAAGTGTATAGGTACCTAGCCAACTACATCAATCCTTCACCATCTGTACCTCAAACAGATCCACATCGTCTACTTTCAGCTTCTGTTCTTCAAGCAGTTTCTTCACAGCATGAACTCCTCCTATCTCCGCATCCTTGGGGTCTACTCCCACACATGTCCATCCCACTACTCTGGCTAGCGGCCGGAGGTCGTAACTCCTTACTGCTTCTTCATGAGCAATGAGTAAAGCTGCTGCTCCGTCTGCTGGCGCCTGCAACGGTATAGAATTGGATGAAGACTATCTATCATCGTTCATAGAAGCTAAGTAGCAACAAGATCCATTGAACTGAAGTACGTAGCGAGTATTATGATGTTAGTAAACATGTTTTGTCAGGTGTTCGGCGCGGCGGTACTGCAGTCCGCCACATAGAATTTATATTCAGCGCCCACTGCTTGAAAATCAAGCCAGGTTTGCCTGCTTCGACTGCAGTTTGCGCTTGACTATAATTGTCTACTGCTATACTAAAACCGAAACATGATTACTTGAAAATTTTTCGATAGAAAAAAATTCCAAAGTAGCACCGTCTATTTTCTGTTTTATACGATTATACGTAAACAGTTCCTTATTGTGCAGTAAAATTTACCTTAAATCGAAGGTATTTAAATAGTTTAAGAATTTACTAAGCTAAAAATTGATTTAAGCGCTCAGTGTTTTTGTTCAGGTGCTCGTGAGTCTTCTATCTCGTGCATCAAAATAGACAGCCATAACGCCATTTCACTTACACACCGAGCTAAACCACGCTTCGATGTATCATCGTAAGCATTCCTGCTATAAAATTCAATAAAATAAAGAAAACTTACTGAGGTATTACCAGAAGTCAAAACTTCTCCATTTTCTATTAAAGTTGGCAATTGTCTTAAATATTCAGCCTTTATTGATGTATGCAGAATTTGATCTCTGTCCACAACTATTTGCTTCTTCTTGTTAGTCACTGTTATGCTGGCCAACTCTTGTTCAAATGCTTTTGATTCTTCAGCTGGAATAAAAAAGCAATGTTTTTTTTCCACCAACTTTCACCTCGTGTATAGCCAAAAAGAAATGACAACATGTCTCCTTACCCTCTGATGTCTGGTGAATTCAATATTTGACCTGCTAGGTTAATAAACATACCTGCTTTCCACTTCAAATGGCTTTGCACAGTGAACTCATCAACTTGTTCCCTAGTCACTCCATGCTTCTTTGCTAACTCCTCTACCATCTTCTGCATCGTCAGTCCAGTGTAACTGTCAGGAATCTGCTTCTGTATGTGGTCTTCAAGCCGGTATGCTGCACCCAATGCTGTTCCGAATCGAACATTTCTTACAAGCATGGGTAGTGAAGACATTAGATCTGTTCCACCTGCTAGAGTAATCTTTGAATTTCCTGTTATGATGTCCTGAAAAGTGCAATATTCAGTAATATAAGTTGAGGTCTTTGAAAAGTTAAGGCAAGTACTACCACCAAATCTGCTAAGCAGCATTGCTGTATTCCGGTTCGAAGGTTATTGAACCGGAATACAGCAATGCTGCTAAGGTTAAACCACATGAGACTTTTCAACTTTGAAGGTTGGTAATGCATCTGCAAATCCCAGCTCTTCTAATAGCATTCTACTTTTGCATAAGCCTATGGGTTTCCTATGGAAACTTCAGCTTTTCTTACCTATCTAAGAGCAAGTCCAAAATAAAATTGACTCGATGTTTAGTGTCATATAAGTATTAAATCTAGTTGTTCAATGTTCTCTTACCACGGCACTGTTGAGGATAGCCTGCAGTCCAGTCCCGCAAGCTTTACTGATGCCCAGTGCTGGGCTGCTGATGGGAACTCCTGAGTATATGCCGCAGTACCGCGGCGTTTTACCGCCGTCACATTGGCTCAACTGAAAATAATAGCGTTTCGATTGATTATTGAATTCCAATACAGTTGGAATAGTTAAAAAAAATATTGCCTTCTTATTCTAAGGATAAGTATTGATATCGGTAATAAGGTCGAAAAGTGGTTCACCGCAATTGTCCGCGATGGTAAATTCGATCTTAAACTATAAGATCGAATCGAACAATAATAAAAATAATCCTTTCGAGGAATACAAGTGTGATATTGATATTTACAAAATTAACATTTCCAACGATGGTATTGTCAATAAGAGAAGGGTCTATGTTGGCTGAACTTATTGCTTCCTTCGCCGCAGCTGCAAACACATGCGAAGCTGGCAACTCTCGCAGAGGTCCGCCATAACTGCAAAATGGCGTTCTTTTGGCGCCAATGATGAAAATCGCTGAAAAATTATAAAAAGTACTTTTTCTATCAAGTACATAACTACATAATCATATAGATCATATAGTATTATATAATCATCTCCATTCCATGTTCTTTATCGTCTCTATGTACGTAATTTATTTGGCAATCTTGAAACAATAAATATTAATCTTATATTGTACTCGACTTTGAACCCAAACGTACCAAAAATACATATTTACAACAAACGAAAATTCAATACCTACTAAATAAAATTCAATTCCTCTACATTACTAAACAAACAACTGATAAAATATTAAACAATTCAATCCAATCTAATCTCGACTTTAAATGTAAGATGCTAATATTCATAATCGTAGTGCAACTTTTCCTTTATAGCTCTATATATTAACACCTTATCGATAAAAAATATCGATAGTTCCAAACAAAGATCGATTACATAATTTTGAAAAACTAACCTTTAGTTCCCGTCGCCATCTTGAACAAAGTTCAAAAGAAACAAAATCCACGAATGAAATGAAACGTGTTTTGAGCGAAACTCGTTTCGTACACTAAAATGTTGATAGACCGTGTGTTATCAATGCGAGTATTATACCTACTTACATTAATAATGTTGATATAAAGATATTGTGTATATTGTGAGGATCAACATCCATTTTAAATGCCAAGATAATAAGATTAAGTTGTCATTTTTTTAACAAAATAATTTTCTGCCTTTTTATGCTTTATTAGACATGTGAAAGTTTGTGAAGATGTTTGGATGTTGTTACTCAATCTCGCAAAAACGGCTGAACTGATTTGGATGAAATTTGGCACACAGATAGTTTATAACCTGGATTAACACAGGATACTTTTATCCCGGTAGTAGGTTCCCATGGGATAATTTCCGACATCCACGCGGGCGAAGCCGCGGGCATCGACAAGTATTATAAATGCGAAAGTTTGGATGGATATTTGTTACGTAATCACGCCAGAACGGCTGAACAGATCTGGTTGAAATTTGGCAAAGAGATAGATTAGGTACCTATAGTCTGGAATAGCACATACGCTACTTTTTATCCCGTAAAAATGTACGGTTCCCGTAGGATAATTTTCGACATCCACGCGGGCGAAGCCGCTGGCAAAACTAGTATATAATTTAAGTGTAGCGTGCTTGACTTTAGCTAAACTACGCTACTGACGAACACAGGTACCGAAGTCATTCCATTTGTGATATTTTTGAATTACTAAATAAAACTTCAGTATTTAACAAAAATAAAATTACGTAGGTATATTTTTTCGTTATTTACAATTTTGTTGGAGATCGATAAAATGCATACAATAATATGATGGAAACGGTAAGTACATAATAATGTGTTCTTCATAATAACTTAAACAGTCTCAAGAAGGAGGGCGATTCCTTGTCCACCGCCTATGCATGCTGAACCGATGCCCCTCTTCAATCCGCGACGTCTGGAAAATATAACAGGCGCTGTTATTATACGAGTTAGTAACTGCCATCAGATTTGGTCTCCTGTAACAGACTTTTGTTCAATATCCTGGCGAGGAAAGATGTGCCTCCGCTTCGCTTCGATGAACATACCTAATGTATGCAAGATGGACAAAACAAGCATGCTCACTATTCCTACGAGAGCGCAGCTAGTGACAAACGAACATTGTGCGATAGAGTCGTGAGCCGTGCTATGCGATTATCGCCTTTGAGGTGATCATGCGGAACTTTGGCCCATAGTGCATAAACTCAGGCCTAGGTATACAACTGCAGAAAGTTTGAGACACGAACAAGATCTACAATAATCCTTACATAGGTACTTGAGCCTCGTCTCATCTCATCAATTTGCTACGATTGAAATCAGCGGTAAATTGCCATCATCAGGGCTCTCAGGAAACTCGTTAAGTCATGTTTCCCGAGGCCCACAGATAAAACACAAAGACAGCAGAATGAAATGCCTATGATGAATTGGTAGTGGCGATAGAAAATCCACCTGTATATTCAAGATGCCATTTTACCTGAGCTCATGAGCTAGATGAGCGGTAATTCTTGCCCCTGAAGCACCGACTGGATGTCCCATGGCGATGGCACCACCGTTGACGTTCAGTTTGCTCTGGTCCAGACCCAACTCCTTGGCGCACGCCAAAGTCTGGGCTGAGAACGCCTCGTTGATCTGTTGTGAGACAAAAAGTGGTCAGTGGTAATTCAGGAAGATAACTCATTCTTATCGTTCAGAATTTCAAAGTGAAACACTGGAAAATAATGACATCAAGAGAAACTTAAGAAATAGAACCTAAACATAAATACCACGTCGTCTTAAGAGAACCGCTATATTGTGAACTTTTGGTTGTGGTACATACATTATTATTCAGCCAGATAAAAGCACTTCTGACTATGTCAAGGTTAGGCAATTGGACTAATCAGTATTTTTTGCACTGACCAAGTACTTAGTAAGTAGTGTTCCTATTCACTAGTTGTTATCCAGAAAATACACTAGATGCTTAAGATACTTACCTCGACCAAGTCGATATCATCAAGCTTCAATCCCGTAGCAGTCAGCAGGTTCTGTATGGCAGGTACGGGTCCGATGCCCATGATGGAAGGATCCACTCCTACTACCGACCAGGCTAGCAGTCGCACCAGGGGTTTAAAGCCATTCTGCTTAACAGACTCCTCGCTTGCTAGGATCAGCGCTCCAGCACCGTCGTTTACACCCTGTTAATAAATAAAAAAAGATGGATAAGAATGTATTTCTCTGCCCTATTGTTAAGATTTTGCTCACTTCCAGCATCTAAATCAAAGTCAAAACTAATTAGCGAATCGAAATTAATGGTGAGAATAAATATTTTTGTGCCATCTACTTGCTACTTTTTCCTGACTGTCTTAAAAGGAAGGTGATATTTTTCATTTTAATTCTAGTAGTTTTTTGGTATTGTATATAAAAACTTAGTTAAACAGCATCCCGTTTAAAGGAGGCTCAGAACTTACAGAAGAGTTGCCAGCAGTAACCACGCCTCCCTTTCTGAACAGCACGGGTAGTCTGCTGAGCATCTCGGTGGTGGTCTCGGGGCGAGGGTGTTCGTCTACCTCCACTACCTTCTCTTGCCTCTTGACTTTCA
Organism: Cosmia pyralina; assembly: GCA_946251885.1. Lineage (NCBI taxonomy): Eukaryota > Metazoa > Arthropoda > Insecta > Lepidoptera > Noctuidae > Cosmia > Cosmia pyralina. Next base: position 1,943,820 of record OX276357.1, on the reverse strand, counting down.
CCGTCACAGGGGTCATCTCTGCTTTGAACACACCTTGGTCTTGCGCTAAAAGTAAAAAGAGGTTTAAAACTCGGTAGCAATTTTTCTGGAGGGATTTGTAAATCCGATAGTGGACATTTACTTTAGTCTCTGGACATGCCCGTGTTTTTAATAATAATAATAAATAATAAATCAATTTATTGACACACACAGGTTACATATTATACAAACAAGAAAACAAAAACAGTGAGCATAGTTAGAAGAGTACAAAACTAGAAGAATCCGTGGGCCCCAAACTAGGCACAGCCTGTATCTTGGTGGCCCAATATAGACAGTAAAGGCAGATTGAATAACTGACTGTTCAGCGTGACACAGCACTACAAGATACAAGAAACAGTTAAATTTGAAAATTATAAATAAACAATAAAAATAATAATAATATCAATCTTGCAGGCAATAAAATGACATAAAAAAAATCAAAGAGATGCGTAATTAAAAAAAAATCAAATTAAAATCATCAGTAAACATGATTGCAATCAAACAAAAGTCAAACATCATTCAGAAATAAAATAAGAATAACAATCAATAAAATGAATATTCAATACAAAAGAACCAAAATAAAATTAAAGATTAAAGATAAGATCAACATGCGAAATTATAAACATCATCAAACATGATGGCATCATTATGGCATAGTGTGTCTTCGAGAGTGTGCGTGCGTGTGAGAGTGTGCATGTGTGTGTGGGGGGTGTGTGCATGTGTGTGAGTGTGTGTTTGTTAGACAGTATAAAACAGGACAGGGGCAGGGAAAGGTCTCGACTATATGAGTGTCGTTTGAGAGCTAGTTACTTCAAGGGGCACAAGAGATTTTCTGTCTCATCATAGGTCAGGTCCTGAAGCCATGTCTTTATAATAATCTTGGCTTCGAGTATATTACCAGGGATCTTTAGTGTAGATTTATTGACTGTGTTAAAGACTCGAATAGGCAGAAAGAGTGAAAATCGTGTAGCAAAAACCGTTCTAACTCTTGGGATTGGTAGTATATCAGCTCCTATCCTACCTCTTTGGATGTATGTGAATTGACTCCCTGACGCAGCAATAAGTTTAAGAAGGGACTTCTGTATAAAATATATATTTTTGGCTTAGCAAGCTACAAAAATATGTCTTCTTCAAAGCTTATGGAGAAACTAAAGCCTGGATGTTATGTGAACCAATTGCATTTGATTACAATAACTTACTAGGCTAATTAGTTTCGTATCGTACCCAGTCATGTCTAGTCTAATGGGTGACTTAAAAAAAAAAGCTCTTTTTACCAGCTTTCCACCTCTGCTGCGACTGCAGAGCGTACTGGTCCACCTCCATCCTCTGCAAGCCATACTTCTCGGCAAGATTCTCAGCTGTGTCTGGCATGCTAAAGTTACAAGATGTGTCCAAAGATGACGAGGTCAGGACGTCTTCGAAGGGAATCTTAACTCCTAAACCGGTTCCGAAACGGGTGTTCCTGACGACAAAAGGTACCGTTGACATGTTCTCTGTGCCTCCTGCTAAGGAGGTCTGGGCAGCTCCTGTGATGATATCCTGAAAAAAAAAATGATTATAATAATTCGTCTTTGACTTAAACAGTGTCAAGGCTGAAGTAATGCCAACATTTAATTGAATAAATTCCATGGCCTGTCATTCTTGGTCTATATTAAGTTTCTCTTATAAAAACGTAGATCTTATACCTGAGCGCTGTTTACGACAGCTTGGAAACCAGACCCACAGAGTCGGCTAATTCCAAGAGCTGGCTTGTCTTCCGGGATGCCTGCCTTCAGTGCTGCGTGACGTGGGGACAAACCGCCGTCTGAAGAGCCACTGATCTGGGGACACGACATTAATATAAAACCATAAAATAAACTCTGTTGCATTGCTTCGCACGAGTATGAATTTTTTTCGGATGGATTGATTCTTGGCTGCTCCAACTTCATGTGACTTTTGTAGCAAAAGCATCGGCTCTGTGAGTAGGTAAATATTAACAGGTTACAGAGACAGAGCTCTTCAGTAGACGAACCCTCCTACCACCAACCAAGCCAAGCTATTCATTCAATCAGCCAACGAAGGTTTGCTGACATGCTCATCGAGCCATTTCGGCCCTACGGACTACAGTTGACCAATAGACCAATGGTTGATTTCCCATTATTTTATTCTTTCTTTTCACTGGTTCTTTTGCCACCATTTATCATCACTGTCTGTCTTCACTGTCGTATAGCCGAAAACTGTATACTGACCCCATACACCTGTCCAATATTGACAGTGTCGATGACCTCCGGGGCTACGCTGCCGGCTTTCAGCGCATCCTTAGCTGCAGCAGCCAGCAGATCTGAAGGGTACACATCCTTGAAGGCACCTCCGAACCTGCCGAACGGCGTGCGCTTGGCTGCTACTATGAAGATACCTGGATGTGGAAGATGGTGAGTAAAAGTGGTTCTTATTATTTGCTCAAGATGTTTTTGTTAAATGGTCAATTTATTATTCGTCCGGTATAATTTATCTTACTGTGTATAAGCAAAGTTTTTCGTATATTTATTATCTTTGCAGCACATACCGAGATAAAGATAAAACTGTAAAGGATTGCTTCCCTATAGACACTCCTTTAAACTTTATCACTGGTGATATTTCATTATAGAATATTTTTGTCTTAGTATATTATTATAGAATATCACATTGTATTTAGTTGCAAAAAAAACATACTCATTCAACTGTGTTCTTGCTCCTCATTATTTATGTGGACATTGACCCCTATGTGAAAGTCCGAACAATGGTATTTGAACCTTATGCTGTAAGAGATAAGGGATAGATTCGCTTCATTACAAATCTTGTCTGGCTAATTTGTAAACAATGATGTGTTTTTAGATATTTGTGTACCTACTCTATTGTGGAATGATTTTCTACACCTTTTTGCTAGACATTATAAAAATACTTCGTTTCGGAATCTTATTTTAATAGATAAACAAGCAGAATCGTATGTTTTTAAAATGGAAACTCAACATTTTATCATTCTGCCGGTTTTCAACTCAACAGATGGGGTCTTAGAGTCTGTTTCATTGGCCTATTACAAAAGAACTTATCATCATGACTGCACAGGTCAATAGTACGTTTATTACGTATAAATAACACACATAAATACATAGGACAAGTACCTACAGCAACTACAATACATAATATAATTATGTGAAACCAACCTTTATTGATAACGACGGCCATCTTTGTTTCACACACACGTCAACACAGCACAAATCCACACCGGTTGTGATATTTTACAGTCGCAATCGTATCAACATGATTACGTTTTTATTTATCACATATTGTTGAAGTAGGTAGGTACAAAAGTGAATCGTGCGCCCCCAGTAAATTTTGATAACAAACTAATCTTTCAAGTGTAAAGTCCAGTACGAAAACCAGTTATGAGTTGCATATTTGAGGTAAAAATAAAGCGGTAAATTGATGTAAGATGTGTTGGCAAACAGCTGGTGAATATCTAGATAAGTTACGGATATGAAGTAGAAAACCCAATACAGCCATGATTTCCGGCTAGGCTTGCCTTGGTCTAGCTAGTGTGGTTTGGGAATCTAGAATTATGTAGGTAGGTACTTAGATTGAGCCGAAAAATGCGCGCTACCGGATGATAAATGAATAAGCTGTATGAGGAACATGGAAAAATTCAACAAAAAAAAAAACATCGAATATGAATTTTATACATTTAATTATTTTAAATTTAAATGGCTACAGATCACAGGAACAACTTGCAACCCACGGATGTAAAATTTACAAGTCCGTGATAAGGCCTGTCGTACTTTATGGATCGGAATGCTGGGCCGGGAAGAAGACGGATGAAAAAAGATTGCATGCAGCGGAGATGAGAATGTTGAGATGGATGTGTGCGGGAGTGACAAAAATGGATAAAGTAAGAAATGAGTAATAAACAAGAGGATAAGTTTGAAAGTGGCGCCAGTGACAGAAAATTTGAAAGGAAATCGTTTGGCTTGGTATGGGATGTGATGAGGAGGGAGGACACGCATGTGATTAAAAGACTCATGAATAGAAATGTTGATGGATGGAGAGGGAGAGGAAGGCCATGGAATAGATGGATGGATTGTGTGAGAAATAATGATATGAAAGGGAAGGGAGTGCATGATAGCGTGACGTTTGACAGGGGAGAATGGAAAGACAAAAAGTGTTGCGCTGACCCTACGTAACATGGGATAAGAGCAGGAAGATGATGATGAATTATTTTACATTTCAATCAGACAGTCTCAAGTAACACAGCGATGCCCTGACCACCACCAATACACGTTGCACCGATACCACGTTTCAGGCCTCGACGTCTGAAAAAGAAAGGAAATCTTTCTCATTTTGATATAATCGAAGCAGTGGGTGGATATCTCTATTTAAAAAAACTAAGAGAATATAACGTTACGCGCAGGCCGGTGATATGGCTTGTACCAGCACAAATGAAACGTATACATGTGGCTTACATACATACATAAACTCACGTCTTCTGATGAGGGTAGGGGGGTAGGTAGACACTAAAGAACGCCACCTGCTACGATTGCCTGCTTTCTCTTTTCTGCTTTTGCCTCGTTTACGTTCATACATCTGGTCATTTATGCACGTTGTGCGCCGCGCCGGTTGCGAAAATTATGCACCTGACCTTTCTGAAGAACACCTCCAATAATTTAACTATATGTCTACTTAGGGCGTTTCCTCCGGCGTTTAAATGTGGCTTCTTTCTTACGCGGAAAAAGAAAGATCTATTTCACAAGAGAAAAACTTACAACTATTTGACAAGGAACTCCACTGTTATCTTCCGAGGACTACCTTAAAGTTCTAGCTATCTAATTGCGTCACACACTGTCAATCAGAATCTGAATCATTCTGAAGCTTATTGCTAATCCTTTGCTTTATAATATGTTCGGAAAATTTGTCTGCTCAGCAACGTAAACAACACAATTAATGTTGTTGAACTGTCAAAATGAAACCGATTCTAACTGTAAGCGTTCATGCAATTATCCCCCTCCTCCAAAAATTGATCTGACAGAAATCATTACAAAAGACCTGAGCTCATGCGTGAGATGGGCAGCGATTCTAGCCCCAGAGGCAGCAGCCGGGTGTCCAATCGCGATGGCACCACCGTTGATATTCAGCTTGTCCTGATCGAGGTCCATCTCTACCACGCTGGCCAAAGCCTGCGCCGCAAACTGCTCGTTAATCTAGAACATAGTATTAAAAGCTTTCATACATACTTTATCTCACGCCTCTTCCCATGGCAGAAACTACAGAATGCCACCTGCTACGATCGTTACTTATTCTCCTTTTGCTTCGTTTACGTTCATTCATCCACGCACGCCGCGCCGGTTGCGACTCGCAACTTGCAAGTACTATACGCACCTGATCTTTCTGATAAACATCACCAATACGGTCAGTATATGTCCGTCTAGAACATCCCCTAATGCCCCTAATGCCCTAATGGCCTATTTGAACAATAAAATTTCCTGAGTAAAATTTCGCTCAGACGAAAAACTGACGAATACTGTTAATACATGGCATGATCGGTCAATTGGGGTCTATTTTTGAATTGCAAAAAAAAATAAGGCAATCAATATTGCTTACTTATGTAGCCGCTAAAATTTGTATTATGTAAGCCGTGTGTACCAAAACATGACCAAAACACATTTTTTATCTTTCTCTTTATCTTATAAAACATTTTGTTGAGTGTTTAGCAAGTCGAAACGACTAGTTGTAAAAAGAAATTCCACATGATTTCTAAGTTATTAGTTATTACATAACTTTACAATGCAGTTGAGATTGCCGTTTTCTCCCCATCCACGGAATCGACCTCAATCGAAGCATTTTATGGTCAATTTAAGGATATAGCGATGTTTATAGGCTGCATCGATGAAAATTGAAAACTAACCTCAATCATGTCCATATCATCAAGCGTACACCCAGTAGCGTCCAGCAACTGTCTAATAGCTGGCACAGGTCCCAACCCCATGACCCTCGGCTCCACTCCAGCATGAGACCAGCCTGACAGGCGTACCAGAGGAGTCAGATTATGTTGTTTAACTGCCTCTTCACTTGCAAGGATCAAGACGCCTGCACCGTCGTTCACACCCTTGAAAAGAGAAGGTGGCATCAGAAAATGACCAGTAGTAGATGCTGGGAATGGATTGTTTTACTTCTAATCGCAATTTTTCATGAACTTGATAAACAAATAATGCGGCACAAATAAATCCTCAGTTCAAAACTTCTATGTAGATGATAGATAGAATTAGAATACTCTTTATTATGCACACCATAAAAATGACAGATATAAATGTTGAAATTTTACATAGGGTGACACAATGGGCGGTTTTATCGCTAAAAGCGATCTTTTACAGACAATCTTTGGATGGATTAAGGGGAGAAGGAGAGACAATACTGTAGCTAGTTAGTGGTGTACTGGTGTACCATAACAATATATACAAATATGCATTACTTATCCTATCCTACTAATATTATAAATGTGAAAGTTTGTTTGTTTGGATGTTTGTTACTCAATCACGCAAAAACGGCTGAACGGATTTGAATGAAATTTGGCATACAGATAGTTTATAACCTGGATTAAGACATAGGATACTTTCATCCCGGTAGAAGGTTCCCGTGGGATAATTCCCGACATACACGCGGGCGAAGCCGCTGGCAAAAGCTAGTACAATAATAACAGGAAACGAGCAAGGAACTATACAATGTATAGTTCCTTTACATATACACTACGACACAAAAACAGACTAAACCTACCTGGTGGTTCTAAGCTAAAAATGCACTCAACAAGCACTTTAGTAATGTCAGTAAAAATATATAATAAATTCCCGGAAGCAATTAAAAATTAACAAAAACTTAATATATTTATAAATAAACTAAAACAATACCTACGAGTAATCCATAAATGCTACACTTCTGGACACATCTTTTGGCCCACCTTGTATTTTCAGTTTCGTTTGGTCCTAGCTAAAATTTTATATTAGGTCGAGCAAAAAGTTTTTATGCAGTTTTGAACCTGGCACATTCACAATTACATTCAATAGTCTTTTTTTGAATTTCGAACACAGAATTTAAAGAAACAAAAGACAATTTGGAGCCTGTTTGTTGATATCAAACAATCGAATACTAAGAAAACTTGGTTTTATTGGTTTACTTGGATTTAATTCTTGAAAAAGTGATTGATATCTTTGGTTTTGCAACAAACATTACTTATTCTTAACATTAAGGTGAGGTTCTATCAATAATCTATGGATACTTCACCTGAAGTCGCCGCCCAAGCTGTGGCACTTATTCAGGCCGGACACAGCCAAAGAAACGTGAGTGCTCAACTTAATTTAAGTCGATCTGCGGTCCGAAATGTTTATCGGAGGTACCTAGAGACTGGCGGCTTTGTTCGTCGCCAAGGAAGGCCACGATCTCGGGTCACAACTGAAAGGCAGGATCGATTCATCGTGACGACCAGCTTGAGAAATCGTCACCTTACCTCCATTGAGATACAAAACCAACTTCGCGACTTCCACGGAGTATCTGTGAGCGCTCGAACTGTTCGGAGAAGGTTAAAAGAACGCGATATGGTACCACACAAGCCAGCTAATGGCCCCAAACTAACGCGAGCCCACCGAACAGCGCGCCTTCATTTCGCACGCAGTCATTTAAATTGGACACAGCAAGATTGGAGCCGTGTACTCTTTTCTGATGAGTCTAAAATTGTGTTACATGGCAATGATGGAAGGAAGAAGGTCTACCGACGTAAGGGAGAGCGTTTCGCACAATGCTGCTTTGAAGAGAGGGTTGCTTATGGCGGTGGCTCATGGACTGTCTGGGGCGGTATATCCGCGAGCGGCAAAACTCAACTTGAGGTTGTTACAGGACCACGGCTGCCAACATTAAATGCTGAAAGGTACATTCGTGAGTGCTTAGAACCTCACGTGATACCATACGCGGACTATGTGGGCCCAAATTTCCTTTTTATGCATGATAATGCAAGAGCCCATGCGGCCGGCATCGTCAGGGAATATCTTCGGGATGTGAACATCACAGTTATGGACTGGCCAGCCAGAAGCCCAGACATGAACCCCATTGAGCACATGTGGGACGAGCTAAAAAGACGTGTTAGGGCTCGTCAGCCAGTTGCCCAGACGATGCAGGAGTTGAAAACTGCCATAGAAGAGGAATGGGAGATGATCCCTCAAAATTTCATAGAGCGGTTGATAAACTCTATGCCTAATCGTATGAGAGCTGTGGTAGATGCCCATGGAGGCAACACGCGTTATGAAATTAAACGTTTATTTGATAAAACATGTTTTTTATTCAAAAATCAATTGCCTTTAACAAGGCGCATATCCGACTTGTTAGGCGTAGCTCCATGTCGTATGGTATTCTGAATTCAAATTTAAAACAATACGATCGAAAAAGATGGTAAAATGTATCAGGTTTAAAACTGCATCAACAGTTTTTGTTCAATCTAGCAATCATATTTCGGTAGGGGCCATCGAAACCTAAACTCTAAGGTGGGCCAATAGATGTGTCCAGAAGTGTATTATAATAATAGGTCTTTACCTATGAAATTGCCGTTTTGTATGAAAAAATTTAAACGAATTTTTTTCATGCATTTTTTATTTGTATTAATCGAAGTAATCACCCATGCAATCAATGCATCTTTGCCAACGCAGTGGCAGTTTATTGATGCCCTTCTTAAAGAAATCAGCTGGACGGGAGGCAACAAATTCTTCAAAGGCATTTTGTACTGCTTCTCGGGTATTGAATTTTTTTCCCGCCAAGAAGTTATCCAAATTCTGGAAAAAGTAGTAGTCTGTAGGCGCAAGGTCTGGTGAGTAGGGCGGATGACGGAGAGCTTCCAACCCCAGATCTTGCAACTTGGAGACCGTCTGCTGTGCAGTATGAGGTCGCGCGTTGTCGTGCAGGAGCAGCGGAGACGAGCGATTGACCAATGCTGGTTGGAGATGTGCCAGCTTCTCCATCATTGTGTTCAGTTCTTCACAGTACACATCTGAAGTAATGCTCACCCCGTTTGGTAAGAAGCTGTGATGAATCACACCGGCGCTAGACCACCAAACAGTGACCATCACTTTTCTAGGGGTAAGTTTTCGTTTAGGGCATTGTTTAGGTGCTGAACCAGGATCCAACCAACTTGCTGAGCGCTTGCGGTTATCAAACAGAATCCATTTTTCATCGCAGGTAACAATGCGGTTCAAAATTCCTTCATTTGTGTGTCTGTTGAGCAGTGCAAGGCACGTCTCGACGCGTACTTCGCGCTGGCGATCATTGAGTTCGTGGGGCACCCATTTGTCAAGCTTTTTTACCTTGCCAATTTGACGCAAATGGACCAACATTGTTTTGACGCTAACGTCGAAAGCTGCTGCTAATTCAGCCGTAGATTGTGTATCATCAGCTTCCACAATCGCCTTTAATTCGTCATTGTCGACCAAAGTCTTCGGACGACCGCGAGGTTCATTTTTCAGGTCGAAATTTCCAAAACGGAAGCGAGCAAACCAATAACAAGTGGTGCGTTGGTTTGTAGTGTTAGCTCCGCAAACGTCGTTGATGTTGCGTGCCGCTTGTGCCGCGTTGCTGCCACGACGGTACTCATATTCCATAATTACTCGAATTTTTAACGTATCCATGATGACGAAAAAGATTGAAATGCGATGAAAATGTAACACTAATCAATAAACAAATGACTACTTTTGGAAAAAAAAATCCATGTTTTTAAAATAAAATTATTTGAAATTAGAATTCTTAGCCAAACAAAAATTATTTTGATTTGAAATGGCCAGTACTGCAGAACGGCAATTTCATAGGTAAAGACCTAATATTAATAAATATTTTAATGATAAATTAAATGAATAATTAAGAATGAATACCAAAAATAATAAATAAAATCAAAGTGGAAGTGAGTTCAAATAATAATATAATAATAGCCCTCTTCCTCTATCCTATCTTGCTGTACCCGACAGGGTCCACAATGATCTAAAATTATGTATATTTTATAATGTACCTACCACCTACGTTAACATTGTGGAATGCAAATAAATATGTTGAGTATTGAGAATTCCGGCAAAGACGTTTAATGGAAGTCATTTGAGCTTTGTACGAAATTCAGAAATGTGATCATATTTGCGCAGGCAGGCCAAATATAAACCTTATGCAAAAGTTTTGAAGGCGCTCAAGTTTATCTAGTTGTGCCTCAGTGAGATCGAGATATCAATAATATGTAATGCACTAATTTGCAGTTTCAAAAAACAAACCAACTGCGATCTGATTGGACAGAACGCATTTGACAACCTTGAACATTTGTCCGACCTGGAAAATGCCAAAACTTACAGTAGAATTGCCGACAGTTCCAACTCCACCTTTTCTAAACAATACAGGCAGTTTACTGAGAGACTCCATCGTAGTGTTAACACGAGGATGATCGTCTTTGTCCATTACCACTGGTTTACCATCCACTGTCACTGTCACTGGGGCCATCTCTACTTCAAAAGCGCCGCTTTCGAAACCTGGAAATCACGTCAAACAAGAGGATTATAAGTCAGCTAAATATTAACAGCTATATTGACAAAAACTGGAAACTGGACTGGAGGGTATTATAGCATAGTATTTCACTATTTAGAACCATCGAAATGTCCTCGGTTCATGCAGCTGTGTGAAATTGACTAATACATACCAGCTTTCCACTTCATCTGCGACTTCAAAGCGAACTCATCCAGTTGCACCCTCTTCAGACTATACATTTCGGCGAGATTTTCAGCAGTCTCTGCCATAGAGAAGTTACAATAAGAGTCCACTGAACCAGCCTTCAGGAAATCCTCAAAGTGCCTGGCTTGACCCAGCTGGGTGCCGAAGCGTAAGTCTCTGACTAAGAACGGGATTGCTGACATGTTTTCCGTTCCTCCTGCTAGGGAGATGTGGGCTGAACCAAGAAGTATATCCTGGGTAGAAATATATAAAATCAATTAACCAATTCGGCATAATGAAACCTTGTCCATTATGACAGCCTCCTTAAGCGACAGCATCTATTGAAGTACGTCTAGTCTAGTCAACAATGAGTACTTTGTTTTGTAGAAAATCATTAGAAAGTAAATTACTTGTGCACTATTAACCATAGCTTGAAAGCCAGAGCCACATAGCCTGTTGACACCAAGGGCGGGTTTGTCGTAAGGAACTCCTGCTTTCAGAGCCGAGTGCCGAGGTGTCAGGATTCCGTCTGAAGAACCGCTTATCTGAAATTATTTCATAATGTAGACGAAGTTTAGTAATGTCTACATAGAGATAATGTTCAGTATGCCTCTTGTTTTCATAATATGCTTGTCGACTTTATTCTGCTCCAGATAAAATTAACATGCAGTTTTAGTTATTAGTTCAGCATCTTCCTTCTCCCCAAAATGAGTAGTTACTGCGTACTAGGTCTTGGTTTTTTTTTTTAATAAATGGGCCTGCTCTTGAACACGGTCTGATGGAAACCGATTTTTTTTATCTGTGCGATGTAGGTTTCGTCAACCCCTCCCATGTTTTCGTTCAATCTGTCCGTCTACTTTAGCAACTAGAACTTTTGATTTCTTTAACAATTTTAGAAATATTTATGTGTGTACGTGTTAATAATAAAACGATTGTTACCGTGTATACTTGTCCCACATTAACAGTATCCACTAGATCAGGTGACAGATGACTCGCTCTGAAAGCCTCCCTCGCAGCAGCCGCGAACAGCTCCGAAGGGTGGACATCTTTGAAAGCTCTGCCCATTTTAGCGAAAGGAGTGCGCTTTGCTGCTACTATGTATACGCCTATATAAAAGATAATCATTCATAATTAATTAATGCATAAAAATTATTCTAGTAGGTTAGTGCAGTGGTCCTGGCTGTTTGAAAGTCCTGCATCAAGCACTTTATTCCTCCTCCCTGAGAGAGTGAGTCCTATAATCCCATTCACATGGTATTTAAACAAGTTTATAAAAAGCAGCTTTTTTAAAGGCCATAATTTTCTAACTTACAAGTACTATTTATTGAAAAATCCTTCTTAATTAACGAAATTTTACTCACCCGTTTTCAATGCGATAGCCATTTCCAACAATTATTTTAAGAAACGATCTACACGCAGCTAAAACCGACCCGACGATGATCCTCGAGATATAATGCTGGAACTGCTAAATATTTGTGCAGTTTATCTTATCTGATCGGTGTCCGTCCAGCTAGTAGGTACTACTTTTATTTGCGCTCATTAACTCTTAAGCTATACTAATCTTTGCGCGGCTGGACCAAAGACTTACCTACTATGCATAGGATCTACAAGACAATTCAATGCTTATTATAGATGGTCATTTGTTTTAGGTATGTAGGATGATAGTGTAGTAGCGTTCATAAGCATAATCATCCCACTGCTGGTACACACACAGGCCTCTGTGCGAGAGGGATGTCAGGTGGCGTGCAATCGGACAAAATTCTGCAAATTCGGTGCGTGCGTCTCTTGTGAAACTGCCAAGGCCGTTAATAAATATTAGGTCTTTACCTATGAAATTGGATATTTGTGTGAAAATTTTAAAATATAAATATTTTGGTTTCTTTTTTCAGTTTAGCTAATCAAAGTACTGGCCCAAATTATCTAAACAATTTTGCCATTTTAATGGCAGTTTGTTTATCCCTTTACAGTAGAAGTCTGCCGGACGGGAGGCGATGAAGTCAGTGAAAGCATTTTGTTTTGTACTGCCTCTGGGTGTTGAATGTTTTCACACCACCCACTTATCTAGCTAGCTTTTTTATCTTTCCGATTTGACGAAAGAATGTTGTTTTGACACTAACTCCAAGGCCCGCAGCAAGCTCAGCCGTAGATTGAGTCGGATCCGCTTCCACTATCGCCTTCAATTCATCGTTATCGACAATGGTTACCGGCTGACCGCGAGGTTCGTTCTTCCAGAGGCCAGCGAGGCCAGATTTAAAACGATTGAACCAATAATGGACCGTGTTTATGCAAGCAGTATTAGGCCCGTACACGTCGTTAATGTTTCGTGTTGTTTGCGCAGGGGGATATTTCCACGTAGGAACTCATATTCGAAAATTGTACGAATTTTCAGTTTATTCATTGGCCAAAAACTACCACAATTTCACAAAAACAAAAACTATCTAAAAACAAATGACTGAGTTTGAAATTAAATTAACACGGCTTTCGAATAAAATTTATTTGAATTTCGAATTGTTAAATACACGAGTTAATGTATGCGTCGGGATAATATGTGTATTGTGTAGGTACAGATTATGAGATTGTATGGATCTACCATACAATCTCATAATCTGTAAATAATCAGTAAAGTTTTAGCTGCATTTGCTGGACACGGGCCGCTCCTAAGCTGCCTTTTAGCTGAGGGTGCCATGGTCTGCTTCTGACCTTCGCCAGAAATAACCGGCATACTGTTCCTTCAGCTTGCTTACTCTGTAAACTATGTACCTATATCAGTATCTCTAATTCTTTTCCGGATAACTCATTTTTTTCATGGCAATAAGGGTCTGTTTCTAATGTCTGGTGAATAAAACTCACTACGTCTTTACTCGTAGAATATTTATTTGAAAGAGAACTCAATCCAATGACAGCTGTCAGAGGAGTTTACATTTGCACAGATTAGAAAACATAGTGGACTGTATAGAATGTGTTTATTAGTAAAGGTATGTGTGTAGTAAGTCTGTACAAAATGCTATTCAAATTGGACACATTTTGAACCTTATTCATCAAAGAAACTCCGAGCACCTCGCACTCTCATAGTAGTGAAGAAAACGAAACACTGGCAAAAATATTATTTTTATTAAAAAGCGGATAAAAATTTATCTAGCCTACATCTTCTTTCGTATCGGTCTGCTCAAGATGAAGGTCCTCCCCAACATCGGCTTACAAAGGTGACCGATTCACTCCTTCAGTTTCCTTGTGCCTGCCGCGGATCAAACAGTTTCGATCATCATAGCTACGCCTTGTCCACCGGCGATACTGGCTGATGCGATGCCTGTTTTAAGGCCACGTCGCCTGAAACACAAACATTGCTTACTCGATAAACGATCAAGCCTCTTTGATCTACCTAGCTGTTCATAGTGATTGCACAAAGCTCAGCCCAAAGGCGAGATTCCCTAATACATCCTCAAGTTCGGCAATCTTATTGGTTATTTGTCGATAGTTCCTCTAGCAATTTGGGTTTTTTAAAACTGAACTACACTTTCGAATTGAATATATCTCTTGATTATTTGAACTTCTATGCTACGGTACTTCAGACGTTACATCTTCCTCTCCCAGAACAACGGATGCTGTACAACTATACGGACTCTTCCTAAATCTTCTGGATGTTATACTCGTAGGTACACAGGCCAGCACATCAAGCTACCCCAATCTGTCAAATTTCTTTGATAGTTTTTCAACCTTACACCAAAGGAATAAGGTTCATGTTTAAATGGGAAAATTTGACAGATTGGGGTATCTTGATGTGCTGGCCTCTGTACATGTTTTTTTTTATTTTACAATTCCTACCCTACCTGAGCTCATACGTGAGGTGTGACATTATCCTGGCGCCAGACGCGCCGGACGGGTGTCCGATGGAGATGGCTCCACCGTTGACATTTAGTTTATCTTCATTCACTGCCAGCTCTCTGGCACACACCAGCGTTGTTGCTGCGTAAGTTTCATGAATCTGGAATATTATGCGTCTTTCAATAACATATCACCTGTTTTTGTAGTTTGGAAATATAAAAAAATCATCTAATCAACTTCGATGTTTATGTCTAATTAACAATATTTTCTTTAAGGGCAAAACCAGAATTGATAGTTCAATCCTCGCTAGTCTACTGCGTGGGTCCTTTTTTTTTTTAATTAAACACACCACATAAAATAAACAGGACAAACATATTTAAAATTAATGTATATCTAACCTCAACTAAATCCATGTCAGCGATTGTCAGCCCGGTAGTCTCGAGTAGTGTCTGCATGGCAGGGACTGCCGCGGTACCCATCATCACTGGATCCACTCCTGCATATGACCAGCCCACAAGCCGTGCTAATGGCTTCAAGTTATGGTCCTTCAAAGCTTGATCATTGGCTAGGATCATTGCTGCTGCACCGTCGTTGACACCCTACAAGAAGAAGACCAAACTGTTCCCTCTTGAATTGTGCCTGTAGATATTTGAGCAATATCGATATCTATCTTGGGTTCTATTAGGTTGGGGAAAAAGTCTTTTCGCATTATAGTATGTATGAACTTAAAATAAAATATCTTTGGCTATACTATTTGTATCTGGCTGGTTTTGGTATCATTGAAAGTTTAAATTTTAAAGAACATAATTCCAAATTCAAATTAGGAAAATGTGTTATTTTCATTTGTTTTTCGTACTGTCAAGATGAGTGAATCTAATGAAGAAATTCGATACATTTTAAAATATTACTACAAAAAAGGTAAAAATACGACGCAAGCCGCGAAAAAAATTTGCGATGTTTATGGACCCAGTGCAGTGTCTGTGAGAGTAGCACAAATTTGTTTTAAGCGTTTTCAATCCGGAAATTTTGATGTCAAAGATGCACGTCGCTCTGGTCGCCCTATTACGGATAAAATGGATGCCATTTTTGAAAAAGTGGAGCAAGATCGGCATATCAGTAGTTACGACGTAGCTGAAGAACTGGGAATTGACCACAAAACAGTTTTGGCGCATTTGAAAAAACTGGGTACACAAAAAAGCTCGATATTTGGGTACCTCACGAGCTCACTGAAAGAAACCTAATGAACCGTGTACTCATTTGTGATTCTTTATTATGACGTAATGAAACCGAACCATTTTTGAAGAATCTGATAACTGGTGATGAAAAGTGGACCACGTACGACAAGAACGTGCGAAAAAGGTCGTGGTCAAAGGCCGGTCAGGCTTCACAGACTGGCGAAACCCGAGTTAACTCGCGACAAAGTGATGCTGTGTGTGTGGTGGCATTGGAAGGGCATTATTCATTATGAGCTGTTACCATCAGGCAGGACTATCGATTCTGAACTCTACTGCGAACAACTGATGAGATTAAAGCAAGAATTTGAGAGAAAGCGGCCGGAATTAATCAACAGAAGGGGTGTGGTTTTTCATCATGATAACGCTAGACCTCACACATCTTTAGCCACTCAGCAAAAATTAAGAGAGTTTGGCTGGGAGGTGTTAATGCATCCGCCGTATAGTCCTGACCTTGCACCTTCAGATTTCCACCTGTTTCCGTCTCTTCAGAGTTCTTTAGGCAGTGTCAGGTTAACATCACGAGAGGACTGCCAAAACCACTTGTCGCGGTATTTTGATTAGAAGTCCCAAAATTTCTATAGCAATGGGATCATGTCCCTACCTACAAGATGGCAAAAGGTTATCGAACAAAATGGTACCTACATAATTTAGTTAAATGTAAATAATGTATATTAAAAAATATTTTGAATTTTCTTAAAAAATGCGAAGAAACTTTTTCCCCAACCTATTATTTGATTTATTTGATTGATCTCGGAAGCCTGGTAAAGTGGCAAGTAGACCATGGCATACCAGGGATACCAGGATAAAAGAAACAACTTGAATTTATCCCTGAATGATGACTGCGACTGATGAAAATAATTCAGTTTGCATTCTTCGAAATAAATACCAAAGCTATTTCATACTCACAGTGGCATTGCCTGGAGTGCTGATTCCACCATGGAACACTGGCACCAATTTGCTGAGTTTCTCTAATGTGGTGTCAGGCTGGGGGTGTTCGTCCCTCGTCATCAGCACCTCACGATTCATCAGCTTCACTTGCACTGGGACCAGCTCCTCGTTGAAGAGTCCGCTTGCATTCGCTGGAAGTTATTTGAGGTCTCTTTGATTGTGTCATTTGTTGTGGAAGACCTTCAAACAATTGGTTTATATGTACGGCAGCTGCACATCGATCTGGTTATACAGTTCAAAGAGCAGCAGTTCTGGTGACTTTTCCCCCAGTGCAAATAAATTGACGTTTCCTCAAAATCTAAGTAAAACCAATTCAAGAAGAAGCAGTCGTATTTTACCATGTTTCCATTTCTGCTGCGACCTCAGAGCGAACTCGTCGGCCGCTCTTCTAGTTACACCATACTTGGCAGCAACGATATCAGCTGTTTGCAGCAGATACATATTGCAGTAAGAATCAAAGTTAGCCATGTGGAGGTAGTCTTCCATTTCGGTAGGCTTCCCCAACTCAGTTCCAAAACGCACATCACGGACGAGAAAAGGTACTGAAGACAAGACTTCCATGCCACCAGCAAGAGAAATTTGAGAGGCTCCTATAAGGATTTCCTGCAAAATAAAAAATAAAAAATGGTTTTTGATCCAAACCGCGATAGTTATCTATCTACTCTCCTCTCCTCCTTATATATCTCCTCAGACCTTATCCTGAAACGTACTATCAACAAAATTGATGCCTATACACCTTTTTTTTTTTTTTTGTGGATGGGAAATCATCAAATGACTCCTCCCGCTCTGGGCAGAGCGGCCCTCCCGCTCTGCCCAGAGCTCCCAGGAGTCATTTCATCGTGTCAGACTTTTACTGACTAAAACCCACCCGTGTTCCTTCAGTTGCCCGTGCCAGGGCCACGGTATCTCTTTCGAACTACCCGCGACCCAGGCGGCTGCTTTATGCACACATTGATTCATTTAACAAACTCTGCCCCTATGGTCCTTTGTTCTCGTAAAACAATAGAAAGTTGGAATGGCACAAAAAAATTTGCTATTAAAAAAGGCCTTGCTTTTGTCGATGGTACCTGTGCACTGCAAATGATAGCGTTGAACGCCGACCCAGACAATCTGTTCATGCTGAGAACTGGTCGATCTGCGGGGATGCCAGTTTTCAACGATGCGTGTCGAGGAGACAGCCCGGTTGACGATATAGAACTTATCTGAGGAGAGATTACATGCTGAATTAATAAAATAGTGGCTTCAGTGGTTAAAGAAGTTTCATATTACCTACCTACGGAAATATTAAATTTCTCAAGTCTGACTCCTCTTTGGGTATCCATGTTCTGAACTGGTGATTTTAGAACAACAACACTGTTTTCTACCGATTCAAAAGAATAAGAGTTACAAACCTGGCCGATATTGACGGTGTCTACAAGTTCAGCAGCCACATCACCTGCCTGTAGGGCAGCTTTAGCTGCTGTTGCAAACAGATCCTCAGCCAAAACATTTCGAAGCAGGCCTCCATACTTCCCGAAAGGAGTACGTTTACCGGCCACAATGTAGATTCCTGAAAACAACAGAAGAGTAATTAACTAATTAATTTTATTTTGATATATACAACCTTTGTCAGACTGTTGGGCTGTGATCGATTACTGGCGTTGGCCATCAACTTCTACATCAAAAGGATGTGAAGTGTCGAAGTTGAAAGTTTTTTCAGTGTTCGTAATGCCAGCAACATCAGCCATGGATGACAGCCATTGACAGCAATGCTGCTATAAAAAGGGACAGATGGAAAGCCTTTCACAATACGCATAAGATGTCTGGTCGTCTGGTGTCCACGATAAAAAACAAAACAAATATCTCACTTACCTTTTTTCACAGCGACTGCCATGTTGCGTCCAGCAAATGTTGCACTGCAAGTGCAGTATATTGATTGGTGAGTTTTGATTTTTAGTGTTATCTTTTTAATAACAATTTTATACTTAACTCTGTAATAAAACATAATTTACATTATTAATTTTATAAGTTTTGGGATATCGATAAAAGCAAAGTAAGTACAGACGCCAGCACATCAAGCTACTACAATCTGTCAAATTTCTTTAATAGATTTTCATATTTATCGCTTAAGCATTAGTTTCAAGATTGATTGGGAAAATTTTACAGTTTTGGGTGGCTTGATCTGCTGGCGTCTGTACAATAAAATCAAAACACGACTTTCGAGAAGGGGCGGCCCGATTGTTTGTTCTTTATCTAAAATATTATTCGTACCATTAAGTACTGTTACATATACAAATCAGGAAATAAAATTTAATTTATTATATTTAGTAAAGATCCTAAAGTTGTCTAAATATACTAATCGGTAAAAATTCTATAATCTAAGCGGTAAAACTACTATTAGAAACACGTGTGCCATAAAGCATCGTTTTGTCTCCTATAGAGGTACTTTAATCTCACCAAGGACTGTATTTAGACACATTGCTGCAAACTAATTAGTTTAATTTAAATAATAATCGGTATAGTTACATCTACCTACTTACATCCTTCATAATATTATAACTGTCTCAAATTATAAGAAGCGACAACCCTCCTTCCACTTCTGTTGTAAACTTAGAACAAAGTGAAGACTGTGGTGAAGACCACAATACATGAATATTTATCAAAGTGGATGCTACACTGCTTGTACCAATCAAAATTAAATCCATAAGTTATGAACCTTAACCTTATAATTAATCACGCGTGACGTATAAAGATGTCAGACGAGTTGGTCACTTGTTTTTGTTGACTTAACACTTTCAAGGGCACTATACGGCTATAGCCGTGATAACAATATACCAAAATTGTATTGTCATGTTTACCGCGCATGAACAGAATAGCAGTTATTTAACACCAGTACTCCAGTTTTTATAAAGTAACTAGCTTTTGCCCGCGGCTTTGCCCGCGTCGATGTAGGGAACTATCCCACGGGAACGTACTACCGGGAAAACCTTCCTAATTCCTTGCCTACTTGTTAAAATTTCAGCTTTCTAGGTCCAAGGGCTGGGCTGGGCGTTAATGAGTCAGTCAATCAGTCAGTCAGTCAGGACTTCTCTTTTTATTTATATAGATAGCTTCTGCCAAAATTCTGAAATTCCTTGCTGCTGATGCATTGCCTGCCCACGCAATTATTTCGTTTTTGCCTAGCGTTCTTTCTGACTTTTTTTCTTTTTGCTCGGCACCTAAGAGTCCTAGAGTGATATTAAATAGGTATGGCTATTGCCTTCTTTAAGAATTGGGCTATCAAATGCAAAAGTAAGTATTAAAGTCCGCCTGGTAGTACCAGAGATTAGCGCCTTCAATCAAACAAAAAAAGCGTGTGTGTCAGCTCCGACGCAGACTGGAGTTTATTACTTCCTTCTTTCTTGTGCCGACTTTCTATTTTTCGGTCATTTCTGTCGGGCAGGGTTTCTTCAATGCATCAATACTAGGTATACAAAAAGCAACTTTAAGGTATAAAGGCACTCGTCATCCCTCCCCGTCGGCTAAGCCCCCTCTCACCCCCCTCCCCTTCCCTTCCCTCTCACCCATCTCTCCTTCCACCCCCTCTCACCCCTTTCAACCCCCTCACCGCCCCCTATCACCCCCTCACCCTGCCCATCCCCATCCCCCTATCACCCCCTCACCCTACCCATCCCCATCCCCCTCTCCCTCTTACCCCCTCACCACATCTTCCCGCTAACCTCCCCTTCACCGGTTTCCCCTCTCCCTCTCCCCTTCCCTTGATCAACCTCCCCTTCTCCCTCCTCACCACACTCTCCTTCCTCCTTGCCCTCCTCAGTACCCCTTCCCCTTCCTCCTTTCCCTCCTCACCACCCCCTCCCCTGCTCCCCTCACCCTCACCCTTCCCTCTGGAGGAAAAACTATGAATGACAAATTTTATTACTGGCTTAGGCAAGTATTTGTGCCAAGTCTCAAGTTAATTAACTAAATGAATAAGATATTTCATAAAAACCATATTCCCTGTTTTCACTTAAAACTGTTTTTTAATTTAAAAAAACCGCTTGTGATATTACCACCAATTCAAGCCCCACAGTAAAACTTGCCCTGTAAAATTGACTACCCCTCTGCACCCCTTAGGGGTAGATTTTCGAAAAACCCTGATACACGTTATTCTTCATTTTTGATCTCAAGAATAAGTTGAATTTCGAGTTAATCGGACCGCGCGATAAAATTACTCCATACAAACTTTGACACCCCCTGTATCACTTTTTAGGGCGTAGTTTAGGAAAACTAAAAATGACAAACTTTATAATTTACTTAGATAAATATTCGTGCCAAGTTTCAAGTCTATTAACTCAAGGAATAAGATTTTTCATACAAGCTTTGGACCCCCGTTTCACCCCCTTAGAGGGTGAATTTTTAAAAATTCTTTTAGTGCACTCCTAGACCTCATAAGGAACCTACTTGCCAAATTTGGAATCTCTAGACCCAGCGATTTGGGCTGTGCGTTGATGATGATTTCTTCCTTTCTTTCTAAGAGACTGACAATAATTACCATTTTTTTCCGTAGTCAACAAGGAACCGTTATAGTTTCGCTATGTCTGTCCGTCCGCAGCTTAGCTCAGAGAGTCTTAGTACTAGAAAGCCATAATTTGGCAGGTACATATTCGTCACGCCGACAAAAGTGGTAAAATAAAATCATGAAAATTTTTTTTTTATATTGTATGTTTGTTAAAACAATTTTTCGATTTAGGAATCCGTTTCTGAAATAATTAAGCTTTAAAGTGCTAATTTTTGTTAGAGACAAGTGCCCCCCCCCCCCTGCTATCTAAACCGTTAGTTTTGGATGGGTGAATAAATTCACGGTAGTAGGATAACGAAGTTAAAAGAAAAATATATAGGCTAAGTAGGCTTTTCAGGTTTACGAGTAATAGTCAACCAACTTACATTTGTAGTTGGAATGTATTGGAGACCATGTTTTTCAACTACAGTGTTAAGTTTGTTCTTGGGATAAATTCATCCCAACTACGGAACCCTTCATTGTGCGTGGTCCGACACGCACTTGGCCGGTTTTATTATAATTAAACATTAACAGCGGGGGAAAACGTAATTTAGCTTCCTAATCTTCTTTTTTATCTTCTTTTTTGCTTATGAAGGCCGATAAAAAATAACAAAATTAAGATGACATCCGAATGAATGATGCACGGTATGCCTTTGATTTTCATCAGATTGCCAGATCAAACAGTTTCAATAATCAAAGCTACACCTTGTCCACCGGTGCAGCGGTGATAGCATTTATTGCGATGACTCTTTTTAGCCCTCGTCGCATCGCGCGTCGCCTGAAATAGGTACCTAAATCAAGGCTAGGTATCGACAGCCGATAGGGCGCTCTGACAGTTTTTATATAACTATATTACGGTTTATAGCTATATCTTCCTTAGGCATATGTCTATATCAAGGCTACAACCACAGAACAGCTAAAGGAGGTTCGTGCTCAGTAACTCTTAAGCTATGCTAATCTTTGCGCGGCTGGACCAAAGACTTATGCATAGGAAATGCAAGACAATTCGCCGAACTTGCTAAGCCGAAAATAAATCTAGTGAATTTGAATAAACCACGGTGCGTATTGACACAAGTTAACATTTGTGAGTCATCTGCTAGCTTTAACTGGTTGTATGCTTGTGATAAATCTAATTTTGTAATTTTTTTTCCACCGTGCATTTTATGTACGGTCATTTGTTTGTTGATAGTGTAGTAGCGTAAGCATAATCATCCCACTGCTGGTACACACACAGGCCTCTGTGCGAGAGGGATGTCAGGTGGCGTGCAATCGGAGAAAATTCTGCAAATTCGGTGCGTGCGTCTCTTGTGAAACTGCCAAGCCCGTTATTAAGTAGATGTGTATTGTGTATAGATTATGAGATTGTAGGGTAAGTCGAGTAAAGTTTTAGCTGCAATTACTGGACACGGGCCGTTCCTAAGCTGCCTTTTAGCTGAGGGTGCCATGGTCTGCTTCTGACCTTCGCCAGAAATAGCAGGCATACTGTTCCTTCAGCTTGCTTACTCTGTAAACTATGTATATCAGTGTCTCTAGTTCTTTTCCGGATAACTCATTTCGAACCTTATTCTTCAAAGAAACTCTGAGCACCTCGCACTCTCGTAATGCTAAAGAAAACGAAAACGAAACACTGGTAAAAATATTATTATTATTTTTTAATAGACAAAAACCGCTTCCCGCTTCCCGCTTTTCGCTTCGCTTTCCGCTTTCCGCTTTTTAGCGGACAAAAATTTATCTAGCCTGCATCTTCTTTCGTATCGGTCTGCTCAAAATGAAGGTCCTCCCAACATCGGCTTACAAAGGTGACCGATTCTCTCCTTCAGTTTCCTTGTGCCTGCCGCGAATCAAACAGTTTCGATTATCATAGCTACGCCTTGTCCACCGGCGATACTGGCTGATGCGATGCCTGTTTTAAGGCCACGTCGCCTGAAACACAAACATTGCTTACTCGATAAACGATCAAGCCTCTTTGATCTACCTAGCTGTTCATAGTGACTGCACAAAGCTCAGCCCAAAGGCGAGATTCCCAAAGACATCCTCAAGTTCGGCAATCTTATTGGTTATTTGTCGATAGTTCCTCTAGCAATTTGGGTTTTTTAAAACTGAACTACACTTTCAAATTGAATATATATCTTGAATATTTGAACTTCTATGCTACGGTCCTTCAGACGTTACATCTTCCTCTCCCAGAACAACGGATGCTGTACAACTATACGGACTCTTCCTAAATCTTCTGGATGTTATACTCGTAGGTGCAGAGGCCAGCACATCAAGCTACCCCAATCTGTCAAATTTCTTTGATAGTTTTTCAACCTTACACCAAAGGAATAAGGTTCATGTTTAATTGGGAAAATTTGACAGATTGGGGTAGCTTGATGTGCTGACCTCTGTACATGTTTTTTTTTTATTTTACAATGCCTACCCTACCTGAGCTCATACGTGAGGTGTGACATTATCCTGGCCCCAGACGCGCCGGACGGGTGTCCGATGGAGATGGCTCCACCGTTGACATTTAGTTTATCTTCATTCACTGCCAGCTCTCTGGCACACACCAGCGTTGTTGCTGCGTAAGTTTCATGAATCTGGAATATTATGCGTCTTTAAATAACATATCACCTGCTTTTGTAGTTTGGAAATATAAAAAAATCATCTAATCAACTTAGATGTTTTTAGGAATGTCTAATTAACAATATTTTCTTCAAGGGCAAAACCAGAATTGATAGTTCAATCCTCGCTAGTCTACTGCGTGGGTCCTTTTTTTTTTAATTAAACACACCACATAAAATAAATAGGACAAACATATTTAAAACTAGTGTATATCTAACCTCAACTAAATCCATGTCAGTGATTGTCAGCCCGGTAGTCTCGAGTAGTGTCTGCATGGCAGGGATTGCCGCGGTACCCATCATCACTGGATCCACTCCTGCATATGACCAGCCTACAAGCCGTGCTAATGGCTTCAAGTTATGGTCCTTCAAAGCTTGATCATTGGCTAGGATCATTGCTGCTGCACCGTCGTTGACACCCTGCAAGAAAAAAATCAAACTGTTCCCGTCTTGAATTGTGCCTGTAGATATTTGACCAATATCGGTATCTATCTTGGGTTCTATTTGGTTTATTTGATTGATCTCGGAAGCCTGGTAAAGTGGCAAGTAGACCATGGCAGGGGATACCAGGATAAGAGAAATAACTTGAATTTATCCCTGAATGATGACTGCGACTGATGAAAATGATTCAGTTTGCATTCTTCAAAATAAATACCAAAGCTATTTCATACTCACAGTGGCATTGCCTGGAGTGCTGATTCCACCATGGAACACTGGCACCAATTTGCTGAGTTTCTCTAATATGGTGTCAGGCTGGGGGTGTTCGTCCCTCGTCATCAGCACCTCACGATTCTTCAGCTTCACTTGCACTGGGACCAGCTCCTCGTTGAAGAGTCCGCTTGCATTCGCTAGAAGTTATTTGAGGTCTCTTTGACTGTGTTATTTGTTGTGGAGCCTTCCACAACAAATAACACAGTCAAAGAGACCTCAAATAAAATAAAAATCAAATAATATTTGTTAGTTTTAGTTTGAAGGCCTCTTCAAACAATTGGTTTATATGTACGGCAGCTGCACATCGGTCTGGTTATACAGCTCAAAGAACAGCAGTTCTGGTATTGACTTTTCCCCCAGTGGAAATAAATTGACGTTTCCTCAAAATCTAAGTAAAACCAATTCAAGAAGAAGCAGTCGTATTTTACCATGTTTCCATTTCTGCTGCGACCTCAGAGCGAACTCGTCGGCCGCTCTTCTAGTTACACCATACTTGGCAGCAACGATATCAGCTGTTTGCAACAGATACATATTGCAGTAAGAATCAAAGTTAGCCATGCGGAGGTAGTCTTCCATTTCGGTAGGCGTCCCCAAGTCAGTTGTAAAACGCACATCACGGACGAGAAAAGGTACTGAAGACAAGACTTCCATGCCACCAGCAAGAGATATTTGAGAGGCTCCTATAAGAATTTCCTGCAAAATAAAATAAATAAACGTTTTTGACCCAGACCGCGATAGTTAGAAATCAAGTCTTCAAAAAAGACCATGGATCAGAAGACCTGATCTCCTCAGACCTTATACTGAGATGTACTATCAACAAAATGGACGCCATTACACCTTAGAGCTGCTTTTTGTACACATTGATTCATTTAAGTAACCCTGCCCCTATGATCCTTTGTTCTCGTAAAACAATAGAAAGTTGGAATGGCACGAAAAAATTTGCTATTAAAAAAGGCCTTGCTTTTGTCGATGGTACCTGTGCACTGCAAATGATAGCGTTGAACGCCGATCCAGACAATCTGTTCATGCTGAGAACTGGTCGATCAGCGGGGATGCCAGCTTTCAACGACGCGTGTCGAGGAGACAGCCCGGTTAACGATATAGAACTTATCTGAGGAGAGATTGCACGCTGAATTAATAAAATAGTGGCTTCAGTGGTTAAAGAAGTTTCATATTACCTACCTACGGAAATATTAAATTTCTCAAGTCTGACTCCTCTTTGGGTATACATCTGCTGAATTGGCGATTTTAGCACAACAACACTCTTTTCTATCGATTCAAAAGAATAAGGGTTATAAACCTGGCCGATATTGACGGTGTCTACAAGTTCAGCAGCCACATCACCTGCCTGTAGGGCAGCTTTAGCTGCTTTTGCAAACAGATCCTCAGCCAAAACATCTCGAAGCAGGCCTCCATACTTCCCGAAAGGAGTACGTTTACCGGCAACAATGTAGACTCCTGAAAACAACAGAAGAGTAATTAACTAATTAATTTTATTATGATCTAAACAACCTTTGTCAGACTGATGGGCTGTGATTGATTACTGGCGTTGGCCAACTTCTACACCAACAGGATGTGATGTAAAGCGTCGAAGTTGAAAGTTCTCTCAGTGTTCGTAATGCCAGCAACGTCACCCATGGATGACAACCATTGACAGCAACGTTTCTATAAAAAGGGACAGATGGAAAGCCTTTCACAAGACGTCTGGTCGTCTGTTGTCGAGAACAAAAAAAAAAGTACTTAAGTAACTCAAACAAATATCTCACTTACCTTTTTTTACAGCGACTGCCATGTTGCGTCCAGCAAATGTTGCACTGCAAGTGCACTATATTGTTTGAAGTGATTTTTGATTTTTAGTGTTCTTTTTAATAACAATTTTATAGTTAACTCTGTAATAAAACCTAATTTAAATTAGTTATTGTATAATAATAATGCTTTATGTAATAATAACAAGAACTGACTTTCCAACTGTGACAAACAATAAATGAATTTGATTAGATTTGTTATTTGTTAAGTTTTGGGAATATCGATAAAAGCAAAGCACAATAAAATCAAAAAACCGGCCAAGTGCGCGTCGTACCACGTATAGTGAAGGGTTCCGTAGTTGTGATAAATTTATCCCAAAAACAAACTTAACTTACCTAAGTGAAAAACATGTTCTTCCATACATTCCAACTGCAAATGTAAGTTGGTCGACTATTATTCGTTAACTTGTAAAACCTACTTAGCTGTGATATTTGAGAGATATTTGTGAGATTTCCTAACTTCGTTATATGCACTACTGCCGTGACTTTATTCACATATCCAAAAACGACCATTTAGCTGGCAGGGCGAAGGACACTTGACTCTAACAAAAATGATCGGGCCTAAAGTAAAATCTTCTATCTTTGATTAGATTTTCACTGTAGTAAATCATGCTCAAATTGAAAAAAAAATATATTTATGTCAGGAAATTTCATTATATACAGGGTTACTGGTAATTCGACGTATATCCGTCAGGGGCTGATAAGTGGGCCAAAATGCAACAAATTGAACTCCCCATATGTATGGCCGAAATTCAATAGTTTTCAAGATATTTGAATTTTAAGTTTTTCGATATTTACCCAAAATTTGACATTTAATTCCAAATAAAAAAAAATACATATTTGAATGGGTACCATTAAAAATGATGTCGTAGCTGGCACTTCAATTAAGCTATGGACATAATTAAAACTAGTTAATTTAACAAAATAATTAAAATAATGAGCGATATAAGAATAATATCTTAACAATACTTTCATTTTTCGCTTCAAAAATGTTGTCTCGTCTCAAAAATTTCTATGACATTAATCGTACAAATATCTAAAACAACTTGCCTATTCTTTAAGTTTTCAAAAAGGTATAAAAGTAAATTTTATTTTCTGTATATTGTGTAAAGATCGGCCCTGACGAAAAACAGTAGGATAAAATTTTCTCGATAGAAAACCATCACAAAGTTACCTCTAATTTTCAACATTTTTGGTTTGTATTCTATTTTGGTGCATGGTGCTGAACCATAAATTAGATAAATCTTATCACACCTAGAGCTGACCCTGAGCGATTTTAAAAATATTGTCTATTTTATAAGATAACAGAATACAAAGTATTACGAAATACGCTGTTTTTAGTCTCGCGCGACACGAGCTTGCGACATCGGTTTGTTTCACTGATCAGTCGCCCTCGCTCTGTTGAGACCGGTAGTCCATGTCAGTTTCCTCCGCGCCTAGCCGCCATTATTATTATCAATTAATATTAGGTCTTTACCTATGAAATTGCCGTTCTGCAGTACTGGCCATTTCAAATCAAAATAATTTTTGTTTGGCTAAGAAATCTAATTTCAAATTAATTTTATTTTAAAAACATGGATTTTTTAGTCATTTGTTTATTGATTAGTGTTATATTTTCATCGCATTTCAATCTTTTTCGTCATCATGGATACGTTAAAAATTCGAGTAATTATGGAATATGAGTACCGTCGTGGCAGCAAGCGGCACAAGCGGCACGCAACATCAACGACGTTTACGGAGCTAACACTACAAAC
Organism: Cosmia pyralina; assembly: GCA_946251885.1. Taxonomy (NCBI): domain Eukaryota; kingdom Metazoa; phylum Arthropoda; class Insecta; order Lepidoptera; family Noctuidae; genus Cosmia; species Cosmia pyralina. The sequence continues at coordinate 1,915,683 of OX276357.1, read as the reverse complement.
CAACGCACCACTTGTTATTGGTTTGCTCGCTTCCGTTCTGGAAATTTCGACCTGAAAAATGAACCTCGCGGTCGTCCGAAGACTTTGGTCGACAATGACGAATTAAAGGCGATTGTGGAAGCTGATGATACACAATCTACGGCTGAATTAGCAGCAGCTTTCGACGTTAGCGTCAAAACAATATTGGTCCATTTGCGTCAAATTGGCAAGGTAAAAAAGCTTGACAAATGGGTGCCCCACGAACTCAATGATCGCCAGCGCGAAGTACGCGTCGAGACGTTCCTTGCACTGCTGCACGACACACAAATGAAGGAATTTTGAACCGCATTGTTACCTGCGATGAAAAATGGATTCTGTTTGATAACCGCAAGCGCTCAGCAAGTTGGTTGGATCCTGGTTCAGCACCTAAACAATGCCCTAAACGAAAACTTACCCCTAGAAAAGTGATGGTCACTGTTTGGTGGTCTAGCGCCGGTGTGATTCATCACAGCTTCTTACCAAACGGGGTGAGCATTACTTCAGATGTGTACTGTGAAGAACTGAACACAATGATGGAGAAGCTGGCACATCTCCAACCAGCATTGGTCAATCGCTTGTCTCCGCTGCTCCTGCACGACAACGCGCGACCTCATACTGCACAGCAGACGGTCTCCAAGTTGCAAGAACTGGGGTTGGAAGCTCTCCTTCATCCGTCCTACTCACCATACCTTGCGTCTACAGACTACTACTTTTTCCAGAATTTGGATAACTTCTTGGCGGGAAAAAAATTCAATACCCGAGAGGCAGTACAAAATGCCATTGAAGAATTTGTTGCCTCCCGTCCAGCTGATTTCTTTAAGAAGGGCATCAATAAACTGCCACTGCGTTGGCAAAGATGCATTGATTGCATGGGTGATTACTTCGATTAATACAAATAAAAAATGCATGAAAAAAAATCGTTTAAATTTTTTCATACAAAACGGCAATTTCATAGGTAAAGACCTATTATTATTGTATGTATAATAGGGGTTAAAGTATGAAATTGCCGTTTATTGTTTGAGGTTTGAGATTTTTGAGTGAAACTTTTTTCACATGGTACCTATGAATTTCTTCTTTTAAAAAATACGCAACATTCGATTATCGACTTTCAGTTGTTTTTTTATTCAGCTTAGACAAGAAAGATGGATACTTCGAAAATTCGAGTTATTTTTGAATACGAGTTCCGACGCGGAACTAACGCGGCAGAAACAGCTCGCAATATCAATGTTGCGTTTGGAGAGAGGACTGCTAATGAACGCACCGTGCGATTTTGGTTTAAACCATAGATATATGAATTATATTTCTATGGTTTAAACGCTTTCGTGATTGAAACTTTGATTTGAAGAACGAACCACGTGGAAGACCTCCCACACAGGTGAATAACAATGAATTGAAAGAGATGGTGGAAGCCGATCCGAGCCAAACTACCCAGGAATTAGCGGCATGGTTTAACGTTACCTTACCAACAATATTGACTCATATGCGTCAAATCAATAAAATAAAAAAATATGAGAAATGGGTGCCTCATGATTTGACTGATCTGCAGAAAGAAACGCGTGTTGAAACTTGTGTTGCCTTGTTGAATCGATACAGAAATGAAGGAATATTGGATCGAATTGTGACATGTGATGAAAAGTGGATTCTTTACGATAACCGTAAGCGAAAAATGCAATGGCTGACCCCAGGTCAAACGCCGCAACAGTGTCCTAAAGCAAAGCTTACCAATAAAAAGGTAATGGTAACTGTTTGGTGGTCTCAGCATGATGTTATTCACTATAGCTTTCTCCGATCTGGTCAAGCAATAACGGCAAATGTCTACTGTGCCGAACTCCGAACAATGATAGCAAAACTAACAGTGAAATAGCCCCGACTCATGAATCGATCTTCACCATTATTGCTCCATGATAACGCGAGACCTCATACAGCACGAGAAGCCGTTTTAACTCTACAGGAACTGTAATTAGAAACCATTCGTCACCCTCCGTATTCGCCAGACCTTGCTCCAACGGACTACCATTTTTTTCGTGATTTGGACAATTTTCTACGTGATAAAAAGTTTTCTTCTCAGGAGGCAGTACAAAATGCTTTCACACAGTTTGCCGAATCTAGATCACGAGAGTTCTATCGCAAAGGCTTATATGACCTTCCTATTAGATGGCAGCAATGTATAGATAATGTATAGATAATGGTAATTATTTTGATTAAATAAATATGTTAAATTAAAAAAAAAACGAATTTCAATTTTTCAGTACAAATCGGCAATTTCATACTTTAACCCCTAATATAACCCCTAAATACATTCGATTCTATAATCAGAACTCTAAATTTGTGAATCCCGGAATGCCGGGATTTTTTTGATACAAAAGTGCAATCCATATTAGCCAACACCTGAACGCAAGCTTACCTAAATATAGATTCGATTCCAAAGTCAGAACTTATGCCGTTTCGGAATCCCGGGATTTTTTCGAAACAAAAGTGCAATCCATACTGCCAACATCTGAACGTTAGTAAATTATACATTCGAGTATAGAATAGAATGTATAATTTACTTACGCAAATGGTTCTATAATCAGCAGCCAAAATTGACCGATCCCGGAATTCTGGGATTTTTCAATCCAAAAGCCCATTTACTTAGCCAACACCTCAACTTTAGGTAAATAATTAAATATGCATCCGATTATTCGACCTCTACTCATAATATTAAAAAAAATAAGATGAAATGGAGTTTATGGAGTACCTACACGAAACTTTTATTTCACACACCTACCACACATAATACAACACAATAAGTAGGTACACTATTATTAAAAGTATAATTTTTAGATTCTGTGAAACCGATAGCATACGCGCATAATACTTCTTACCTACTGTTTTAGAAAGGTGTACAAAACGATCCCTCTAAGGGAAGATGTATGCTGTAGCCAAAATATTGAAGTTATCTGTAATATAAAAGTAGTTTTGGTTAATTTATTTATCTGGTTTCGTAATGGCGTACCCTAATGTTTAGATTTATGTGTCTTTTTTAAGTTATTTAATGTTTCTCAGAAGTTTACTAAAGGATCATTTTGAACACATAGGTGTCCAAAATGATCCCTAGGGGCGGGATAAAATGATCCCAGGGATCATTTTACACTTTTATACTAAAATACTTATGTTGTACCTATTAAAAATCATTGTTATTTTTATAATATTTATTACCAAAAATAATAAAAACAGCCTTCTTAATAACAATTAAACACTAAATCAGTCGGAGTTCAATATTATCTTAGTGTTAATCAACAGTCTGCTATATTATCAACATTCAACAGTCTTTTATGGCAATTCTTTTAAAATTATTAAGTATAACATAATACAAAGTCTTCTAATATAATTTTTGAGATCAAGTTTTTGTAGAATCAACACAGTTTTTTAACAGTTTTCCATTTTTAACATAAAAATGCTTAATTAAAACTCTAATTGCTTCTTTGTGTTACAGCAACGATCAGTTTTGCAAAAATCGCAAGTGAAATCATCAGAATCGTCACTTTCGATCCCTGCACATGCTTCATGACCCCATTTTGAACAGCGTACGCATAGTACCCAACCTTCTCCCATATTATCCCTCGAAAAAGGCTCAGTGCAGAACATACACTCTGTATCATCTTCATCTGCAGAAGATTCTGATTGATTCTTCTTTTGTTTCTTTTTACCTTTCCCAACTCTTTGGTTATCCTCTCCTTTATTAACTCCTTGTGTTTTGTTTTTTCCTTTTCCAACTCCTTTTCCTTTTGTTTTCTTGTGTGATACATATTTTTTAGCTTTATTTTCTTTTCGTGTAGTTTGTTTTTCTTCTTTGAGTATTTTCTTTTTCATTTCTTCTTCTAAATAATTTTTATATGGTGTACTAGTTAATATGGTTGTATCGACTTTCTTTCGTTGTCTATTACTTCTTTTTCCATCTATTTTTGGCAACGGTTGGATGCATAGAAATATAAAAAACAGGAGAAGTGGCATGGAGGCGTGTCTGTGTCCACGCGTTATGCGCACGCTGTGCCTTTACTCGCCAAATGGCCGTTTCCGCGAACTAGTACGCTTTCGACCGTGGTCACGATAAATTATAAAAATGCCGTGTTGTTCAGTGGTTTGCTGCAAAAACCGAAGTGATAATAAAAACTTCGTATCTCACGGAATCATTTACTATATGTAAGTAAAAGTATTTTACTGTATTTATCTTTAAAATCATAAAAAACAACAAATCGTAAAATATTTCTTTCTTTTACTACGTTATTTTTGTTTTCAAATATCGCAGCGGTTGTACTATTTTTGCAGCAAATACATTGCTCCTTAACCACTGTCTTAAGTATGTCGCTAAGCGACTGGACAAGCAATGTAAAAATAACAAAACGATACTTCATTTACGCGGAGCGTCGCATAGTACAGCCGCTGTGTCTTGCGGCGAGATAGTGATGAGGTTAAGATCCACTAAAGTAGGCTATCGATAATAATGTCGATTGCCCAACGAATATTATATTGCTATTATAGTTTATTTTTCAATTTGTCAACCGTTTTAGCCCGGTTGGAACACTTGAAAAGATGACGTTTAAGTACGGTTGGAAAACCTTTGAGAATGTAAAATAATCTTTTTTACTGTTTTTGATTATTTTACCTAGTTGAGAAATGCATAACCAACGGTCGTAAAGTAAGTTTATTTTTTTTTTTTAGTTAGTTTAGTGTTTTGGAGTGTTTTTGGGTTTAAATTATCGCATCTTCGTGCTATTTCCTTACTTTTTTTTTGTTTTGGTATTTTACTTCCTCTAAAGTCTTTAACTATGCACCACAAGATTCGAATGCGTTGTAGTAATCGGTATGGTTCAGATAAAATATTAGTGATTTTTGCTTAAAATAAGTCAACATATTCATGCTATTTATTTGTTATGCATGAGTATGGCATGTGTTTGTTTTCATATATTTAACTATTTCTTAACTAAGGGTTTTTTTTTTAATAACAAAAGCCTATTCGCCTGTTGCCTGCTACCTGCTTACTCATCGTGAGGTTAAGAAGTATAGACCGCGCGGAACTAGTTGACCGCGCCGGTATGTGAGCGGTGGGATGGAGGAGCGGGGGCGCATTACTCAGTACGTGCGTTGCGAACCGCCGCCTCACCCCTGTCTCAGCGGCCAACTAGTTCCTAGACTATAAGATACTTATTATGTAAATGATAAATAAGTTCTTATAGTACCTTTTTAGCTTCCCAAAAGATACAAATACAAAAAAAGAATGGATTGATGCCACAGGAAGGCCACCTAACTGGTTCCCAACAAATTATAGCACCATATGCTCAATTTACTTTAAGAAAACTCGAGCCTCTAAAGAAAACAGGCTTTTTGAATGGGCAATCCCAAAATTAAGAGTACCTACGTCAAGTACTGAACAAATACCTCCACTTTACAGGTCAGTCAGTAAACACATCATAACAGGGTTCAACAATTCCTATGGTTTCACAGCCTAAACCAACTTAACCGGATTGTTTTAATTTATCGATTCGTGTTTTTTTTTTAATATACATTTTTTTTTAATTTAAAATATATAATACTTTCTGGACATATCATTTTTTATTTTATTTTCAGGACCCCAAATTTTTCTTGTACTAATAAATGGAAGTATCGATAACTTTCCGATTTAGTCAATCACTAGCGTATATGTAAAATAAATTGCTTTTTGCACAACACAATAATAGCGCCAGATGTTTTTGCGTGAGTAAGTTGTACGGTGCATGGTAAATGCACGCTGTGTGTGACGAGTTAAGGTTTATAATTGATTGTGTAGTATGTTCTGATTTATGAATTGCAAGTGTGTGCGCGACTTTGTATCTATTGCTTTTATTGAACTACATGTGTAGTAGTGGCGCGGTGGTGGGGCCAACCTAGCGACATCGGGTTCTGATACATTTTCAACTACCGGGCATATCTCCTTCTTTCATATATCTATGGTTGGATGTCACGCGGTGCACAAATTCCGAAAGATGTGGAAGGTAAATCAATTAGGGAAACTGACGAGTATCGGTGTTGTAAAAGGAAAAACTTCTTGGGATTGCATAGTTATTGTAGATGGTATCGGGTTTGAAAGCAAACCAGAGTCCTGATCAGAAGGAGGCTTGTACGATAGTGGTGGTGTAACATCATTGTGTACTTGTTCAGAGGTTGGTGTCGCTCGTTCATTTGGAGGCATAGCTGGAGACTCATCTGTTTCCATATGAATAAGCTCTTGTGACATTGGTCCCATATTTATAGATTCCTGTATGGTGGCACTAACCTGCATAGTTTCAACGGGTTCTGTCTGTAGTAATATAGAAACTGATTCAGTGGAGTCTTCATCCTGATAGTCTACTGGCATTTCAGTCGTTTCAGCTGCAACATAGTCTAAATCGGAGAAAATATCTTGGTTTAAAGGATATATCCCGCATTTCGAAAATCCATTAATAGCATTTAATGGTACTGCTGACTTTAGGTAAGCTTCTGCGAAAATTCTTGCAATTTGAAAGACTGTTACCACTCTACCAGGGTTATTATTCATCCATTTTTCTAGAGCTTGGTTATGATAGATGCTCAGAGGGTACATTACTCCAACGTCTAGTGGTTGGAGTTTGTGGGTGCAATGTGGTGGCAGGCACAAAATAAGGACGTGATTTTCTCGTGCTTTTAACACCACATTCAAATTTTTCGTATGTGAAAGGTGTCCATCTAAAATCAGAAGGGCTGGGTCATCTACTGACGGTTTTGAGTGTGCTAAAAAATGATCAAACCATTGATCAAATACTTCCAACTTCATCCAGCCCGTAGTATTGCATGCATAAACAGAACCTGGCGGGGCACCGTCCATAAGTTCGATCTTCATTCGGATTCTGCGAAATATAAACATCGGCGGTATAAAACTTCCAGAAGCAGAGCAACATATAACTGCTGTGGTCGTGTCACCTCGTTCGGCCGAAGTAACCCTTGCCACCTGTTTACGACCAGTTTGAGCGAACACTTTTGTGTTTTTAGTCGGGACAGTACATAGGCTGGTCTCGTCAACATTAAATATTCTATGCGGCGGAATAAAATGTTTCTCCTGAATATCCTTTAAAATAGTAAAAAATTTATCAACGACAGGTTTATTAAAAGCGCGTGCTCGAGCTGCTGATGTTGATTCAGGAGTACGCAGGGTTATATCAGGATTTCGTTTCCGAAACCCTTTCAGCCAATCTACACCCGCTTTTTCTTTCTGGGCTGAAAAAGTGTGCCGGATATTGTTTTTCACAGACAATTGGTAAGCCAAAGAAAGAATATCTTGCTTTGTAAGACTATACATCCTTGATTCCATATCTTTTATGTGCTGGACGAGTTCTCTTTCTTGGTCGGGCGTGAAGACTGTTTGTTTACTACCAAACAACTTAACTGCACCAACAGCAAACTTATTTTTGCCTTTGATTCTTCTTTTTAATGTCATCACTGGAACAGAAAACTGTTTACTGGTCGTTTTAAAGGGCATTCCCTCTTTCACAGCGTCTAGTGCCTTCAGCATGGCATCCTCACTCCAGTTTTGACGAGTTGTTTTCCGAATGTAACCACGCAGCATGATCTGCAATAAAAAAAAAGTAGTGGGTAAAATGATCCCTGGTCTCATTTTATACACAATGAAAGGGATCGTTTGACCCCAAGTGCAATATTTGCACACATCGCTCAAAAACTAACCTAAAACATCACTATACGAATAACAAAATATACTTAAAAACGTTATCAAACGTATATAGAAACCATGAGTAAGACCGTCATTTAAAAATAGTTAGTAAAAAGGAAATAATCTTACACTGAAAAGTTACTTACCGTAGATAAAAAGCACCGATTTTATATTTTTGATCATGGAACAACGCACTGCACTCACACCGCCATGACACTTCACTGGGCGACTGAGCGGGTGTCGGGAGGTACATTTACAAGTAAATCCGATATATGGTTCTAGTAGTTCATTGAGAACTGCGGGGAATCATTTTACCTCGAGGGATCATTATGTACACCTTTCCCCTACAGGGAAAAAAGTCTGGTTTTATCTAATTATATATTACGCATATACTACACATTAGCATACGCGCATAATAATATCCATTCGTACAGTAGGTACTGTTATAAACAAAGAAAGAAAAAAAATGTCTGGTTTTATTTAACTTTGTTGGTTAAAAAAACTACGCACTGTCCGCTACGTACCTATTTGACCGCTCAATGACGATGACTTCGAGTTCGCAAGTTTGGTTCCGCGCGTACGTCGCGCCCCGTGTTTAGCCGCACTAATGCGGGTGTAGCGAGACGCGCGGGGGATATCAGAATTTATCCTGCCATTAGGCCCGCTCGTAAACGGATCCCTGAATCGAAAATTGGCTTTCCCAGTCCCGAAATATTTTTGAACGGCCTTGCCAACGATACCACACACCATGGGATAGACGAGAAAATAAAATCCATCCCCACTTTACGTGCAAGAGGTGCCTTGCACGTAAAGTGGGGATGAAATTTTTGCACTACAACATTTTGTTTTTCAAGATTATATTTATGTATACCCATGCCAAATTACAGCTTTCTAGTACTAAGACGAGAGAGAGTCTCTGAGCTAAGCCGCGGACAGACATACAGACGGACCTGGTGAAACTATAAGAGCGCCTTCAAATTTGCCACAAAGTGCTGCGCGGAGGAAGCGCGCCGGCCGCGCTGCTTTATCGATCGATGAACTGATGCGGCGCCGCAGCGCGGATGTAGCGCTGCAGTCGGGCGTTGTTTATTTATATGGATTTGGCTGTAGACGCGTTGCCTTCGCGCGGCACTTTGAGGCAAATTTGAAATCACCCTTAGGGTTCCTTGTTGACTACGGGACCCTAAAAACGATTTTCAAGAAGGCGGCCCATTTGTTGATACTTTACCTAAAATATTATTAACGTACCTATGTAGTTGTAAGTACTATACTATACTATACTATACCTACTGGAATCTTGAATTGCGACACAATCCCTCTTGGTTTATACAAAACCTATAACAGCCGGTCGATTCTGTAAAAATCTCACCGTGAAAACTTAGGTGAAGTGAGTTTGTTTTTGCTTGGAATTGACACTATTGACAGCTCACTCCACGCTCACTTCACCTAAGTATTCACGGTGAGATGGTTAGGTATACAGAATCGCACAGCAGTATCTGAATTATAAATTCGCGGCGCTGTGATGGAGTAACAAACGCGTGTATCACCAGAGATCGTCAAATCTCGACTAAAAACCGGAACCCACGGAATGCTTTTGCTTACCTGACTAAAGAGAGAAACAGATGATGCACTTCTACTGTGTAAGAGGGAGATAAAAGCTTCTAATTGCTTTGCGTGTGTTATTTACAAAAAACAAGTTTTTATTCTGCCTTTTGAATATCAGCCCAATGTGTCCCGATATACAGGATGAAATTGTATTCATGAACATCCTTTTATGGGGTCATTATACTCATCATTATGAACAACTTTCACTGTTCAGAAAGAAATCAGCTGTTCCCTACATTTTGACGAATTATGCGAACATACCTAAGTAGGTATGTTCGCATAATTCGTCAAAATGTAAAAAAAATCAACTGTTCCCTACATACTTAATAAGTATTAAGTATGTAGGGAACAGTTGATTTTTTTTTTCGCGATTTCAGGTTTGTTCCCACAGTGAAAGTCGTTCATAATGATGAGCATAATAATAAAATAATAATAATAAAAACGTTTATTTTCTCCACCACATAATGAAAACTTACTACAAAATACATAATTTGTGTATACAAAAATACATTGATGTTGTGGAGACTGGAGCCTGTACTAGGAATACCTGTGTTACAGGTCTCCAGGCCTCCAAACTACACAGACAAGTCACAGACCCCACACCCCAATGCCAATGACCCCTTAAAAGGATGCACTTGAATACAATTTCATTCCCAAATTAGTGAAGTTAGTTTTTATGGCATTATTACATATTATATTAGGTATTAGAAAGAAGATAAAATAAATGATTTTTTTAAAGAGTTCGAAGAACAATAGATCAGATACACGATCTCATACTTTATACGAGTATGCGCTATGATTTTAGTGATTTTTAAATCAGTTACGGTAAAATGGGCCCGGGTTACTTTGATAAAGATATAGATAAAGATACAGAGGAGCTCGTGGCTAAGTAATAACAGCCGCACGGGTCGATCCATCAGGTTAAGCTTGCCGGAGTCGGTCCGTGGATCGGTGACTATCTTTACATAACGAGAACCCTCCGTGCCTCGGAGAGCACGTTAAGCCGTTGGTCCCGGCTGTCATTCGTGGATCTTTGACAGTGTTACGGGTCATTAGAAGCCCGAAAGTCTGACAACCAGCCTTACCAAGGGGTATCGTATTACCCAGTTTATGGGTTGTGGAGGTCAGATAGGCAGTCGCTCCATGTAAAATACTGGTATTCAGCTGCATCCGGTTAGACTGGAAGCTGACTCCAACATAGTTGGGAAAAGGCTAGGCAGATTGATCGTTTACTTTGATACCTATAGATTTTTGGAGGCATCAAAAGTTTTTCTTACCTTAAAAATAAGTACATATACTAACAAAACCTTATTCACACACCGAATAAAATGATCAAAATTACCAAACTTATCATCAAATGGGGTTACCCATTTGAAGATATTAATTTCACGCGCGTCTAACTAGACAGACATAACGCCTTTTCACTTACACACCGAGCTAAACCACGCTTCAATATCCTCTCAATGAAGATCCTGAAGTTGTCTATACAAATCCATTAAACTATTCTACGAAACTATTGAAATTTTTTCTTCGCAGTGCCACAGGGTAGTGTTTTGTCACCTCTACTGACTTCTATCTCACTAAGACGTGTAAGACATGTAAACTACTCAGCTGGTTGATGTAAAATTATTATTATTAGAATACATAAGTCGACTTACTGTCTCAAATTACAGCAAGACTCTCCTTCCACATCTGTTGTGCACATAGAACAAAGTGAAGACTACAATGCTTAAGCATTAACTTATGTAGGTACAGTTTTTATATTTGTAATTAATGATGAAGAAAAACATGAGACCCTGACAATAATTAGGTACCATTTTTATTATTCGAATTAAACATATAACGCGGGGAAAACGTTGTTTAAGCTCTTAATCTTCTTTTTTATCGACCTGCTATGGTCCACATCCGAATGAATGATGTACGATTTTCCTTTGGTTTCCATAAGTTTGCCAGATCAAACAGTTTCCATAATCATAGCTACACCTTGTCCACCGACGATAGCTGTTATTGCGATGGCTCTTTTTAGCCCTCTCGTCGCCTGAAATAATCAGATTAGAGCAAAAAATGATGTTCCTTGGACCTCAGAACTCACTCTTTGTTCGGGCGTGACGGACGTGTATTAGTTGTGGCTGCTAGTTGACAATAAGAAAAATACCGAATTTTATTATGTGGAATGTTTGCGAGTTAAAAGTATCAAAATTCAACTTAGTTTTGTAAATGATTTTAAACTAGGCAATTAATATTTTTGAGCAATAATTACGTAAAAGTAGAGCCTTTGATCACGTGACATTGAACACGAATCAGAGCGACACGTCAGGCCCCACACATTCACAGTCCGCCGGCGGATATCAGCCTGTCAGTTAATCGCTATAGATCACAGACTCACAGTTCCTTTTAAGGTTTTGGTTTGACGACCAATGCCAGCCAATGCGATCCCAGTGTGTGGCCTGTTGCCGGCCAGACCACTGGGCCCGAGTACGAACTGACTGCACCAATTTGAACCTTAGCTTAGTAGATTACGTCACTGCTGCTAAAGATGTAGGTACTTCTTCAGCGTTCATCATTGAAGCCACGTCTTGACGGATATGCATTCAGGACAGTCCATTTTAGACGATTCGATTTTAGTTTACGTAAACCGTGGGGGAAGGGGGGGGCATGTGCTCCTGTGCCACCCCCGGATAACTCGGCGTAAAATGTAAATAAATGCATTATTCTGAGCGACGACGCTTCGCACAAAATCGCGCGTGCGGTCATTTGGAGCCGGGTCAGGCCGAAAATCGGAGCGTTCCCAAAGCCATTACTGCTGATGACGACTTACTAAGAAACTCACGAAAACATTTTATTAGGTACACTATTTTGCGTTGCCTCAGCCTAACGTACTAGGTAGGTACCTATTAATAATTATAGGAAAATACTGGTGATGTTACTTAAAATGTACAGTCAGGGAATGTGACTGTTGAGCAGATGGCCATTTCTCACGACTGGCAAAGATTGACAGTATTGATTTGAATTAACGGACAACTTACTTATTACTATTATTAAAAAAAAATCCCCAGGGATATGTAGGTAAATAATATACGATGAAATGAAACAAGAGAATATTTTTTATAACATATAATTAAATAACCTCCAAAAGTTAATACTTCTTAAAATAAACGCTATCAAAATATTGTTGACTTAGGTACCATTATAGTAACAGCAGTGCCTCATATAGAGATGATAATTATATTTATTTTCATTCTCGGCATTATACGATGTAATAAAATTTATGAACGAGAAACATTATGCATCGAGCTGTTAAAAAGCATATTATAAATATACAACAAATACATAGTAAAAAGGATAATTGACATGATCAACACTACTACTTAATTTCAATTGGTACAAAAATATCACGTTTTAACAAAGTTTTCTCAATTTGAAAATAATTGGTTTTATTTATATGATCTTTATACTCATTCCTCTTCGTTCATGTCTCATTCATGCACTCGTTCAGTCGTTCACTTAATTTACATTGGTGTTTAGACGGTCTCAATCATCAGTGCGATGCCCTGGCCTCCTCCGATGCACGCGGATCCAATACCACGCTTCAGGCCACGACGTCTGATGGAAGAAAAAAAGGTTTTACTATCTTATTCATGTGACCAAAACAACTTTAATGTAAAGCAAAATACGCACTACGCAGTACCCAGTAGTTCAATTTATCTAGCAATACCAGGAGCCACACATATTGACATTAACATCGGCAATAATTAGGGATGCAGTCAACATCAACTGCTACAATAATTTTGCACTTTCCACAGGCCAATTTGGCCCCAGCTTTGTCAATTTTACCATAACCGTGTATGACTCTTACTGTTCTTCCGACTACTATGCGGGCAAGTAATGTATTTGAAAGTTGCTTAACCTTTTCGCACCGCGAGTACACACAACAAATTCACAAGTACTTACTTGAGCTCATGCACCAAGTGCGCGGTGATGCGGGATCCGGACGCTCCCAGGGGATGTCCGAGGGCGGTGGCACCTCCGTTCACGTTCAGTTTCTCCAGATCAAGCTTCAGGGCTTTAGCGCAGGAGAGGGTCTGTGCGCAGAACGCCTCGTTGATCTGTTGGGGACAATGTCAACTTTAATTTGGCTTTTACGACCCGATTACCTGGTAGATCTGTCTGTAAAAGATCGCTTTTGGCGATAAGACCGCACATTGTGTCACCCTATGTAAAATTTCAACATTCATACCTGTATTTTAAATGGTGTGCATAATAAAGAGTATTCTATTCTAGATCTGTATTATTGACTCTAGCTGTTGCCCGCGGCTTCGCCCGCTTGGATGTCAATACTTCCCTATTTGAATCGGATTATGTTCACAATTTCATGGATTTTATTTTGTTTGCGCGGAACCCTAATTCTTTTTCTAGAATTAAAGTAAGCCTTAGTTACTCCTGATAACATTAGCTATCACCCAGTGAAAGTCCCGTCAAAATCGGTCCAATGTTTCGGAGATTAGCCGGATCAAACAGAAAAACAAAAATTTTAAAATACTTTAACTGCAAATGACCGATGATGATGACTTGATATGTAGCCGTGTGTACAATAAATAATATAAAAATGGTGTGTTTTGCATTGTTAAGAGGTTCAACCCAAACAAAAACAATTAAAAAATTGCTTAGTACTCGTACACTCACCTCAACCAAGTCGATATCATTGAGGCTCATCTTGGTGACCTTCAACAGGTTTTCGATAGCAGGCACGGGGCCGACTCCCATGATGCTGGGGTCTACGCCCACGTAGGACCAGCCTACCAGCCTGGCGAGAGGCTTCAGACCCTTGGCGGCCTCTTCGCTGGCTAGCACGATGGCGCCTGCGCCGTCGCTGATACCCTGGAGCACGAAGGTTAGTTGAAGTTAATCCGTCTTTATAAACGTTACTTACATTATACATAAATTTTTTGACGTTTAAGCAACGTTCATAAATAAACCATAGTTGCTATACTCGTACCATAGGCACTCAGATCTACGAAAATGATGACTGCAGAGTTTTAAAGAGTCTAGTGTTCTCCTGAAGTGAAGCAGTATTCTCTAAAGAATACTGAAAATTACTGAGTCAGTCCACGGTATGTCTCAATAGCTCATACCCATGTTGTGGCGAAAAGTTGATCCAGTTAGCAAGGTTGGTACACTACGGCCGACGTTTCTTGGCGAGTCTGAACATAGGCTCTGCGAACTTTCGCGCACGCTCTCTCTCTCACACACGTCATGTCTCCATTTGGTTTCTAAAAAATGTTACTGCGCAGCCTTCTGCGCGAAGGTCAGACTCGCCAAGATACGTCGGCCGTATTGTAGCAGGGCTAGGATTTTTTAACCCGTAATAAGAAAAGTAAGTCAATTTACACGATGCAATCCAAGTGCCTGTGGCATAACATAACTTGAAGTAAACAATAGAAGTTGCACCGTTAGACGATGCAAGTCTTTTATCGCTTCATTGTAAACTTGCATCATGTAAATGTGGCTTTAGGCTGTGCCAGGATCAGTTCACGTTGATCTTCGGATATGAATGGATCATTCAAACACTGAAAAACAAAAGTCCAAAATATCACTTACAGAAGCAGTTCCAGCTGTGACAAGACCCTCCTTCTTGAACACGGGGGGAAGCTTCTTCAGACCCTCGATGGTGGTCTGAGGACGAGGGTGCTCGTCCATCTCGACCTTGACCTCTTTCCTCTTCACGGTCAAGGTAACGGGGGTGATCTCAGCCTTGTAGACACCCGCGTCTTGCGCTGGGTAGGAAATGACACGCGGTTTGTAGTTTTTTTTTCTTTTTCAACTAAATGTTTTCAAATAAAATGACATACGATTCGACTAATGTTTAATTTGGAATTTAAATACCACAAAAAAAAACTTGAAGATTAAATAAAATCGTAACTGACAAAAACACATTTATGCGATAAAATTATTTTGGGGTCATGTTAATACCAAACAATTTTTGTTGGGTCATAAGGATCCTGCTTTTTTTATGGCCGACATAGGTGTCAATTATTATTTATATATATTTTATACCTTATTGTACACCACAAAAATACATTAAAAAAAATAAGCCAACACTACAAAACATACAATGGGCGAGCGGCCTTATCACTTTCTGCGATCTTTTCCAGGCAACCTTGGAGTGGACAGTGATTTGCCTGAACATAAAATGGGGCTGTGACTTGTTTAGGAAAAAGCACTACAATCAGACAAATTACTTAAAAACATTAATTGATTTTGTAATTTTGTTCTGACTTACCGACTTTCCACCTCTGCTGTGACCTAAGCGCGAAGTTATCAACCTCATCCCTGGTGATACCAAACTTTGCCCCAAGTTTCTCAGCAGTCATGCCCATGGGCAGGCCGCAGTAGGAGTCAGTGAGGCCAGCCCACAGGGTGTCTTCGAAGGCATAGTTCTGGCCTAGAGCTGTGCCAAACCTGACGTTTCTTACTGCGAAGGGAGCTTGGGACATGTTCTCTACGCCACCAGCGAGGGAGATCTTGGCAGCACCAGTTAAGATGTCCTAGGAGGATAAAAGAAGATGAAGATGTAGTGACAAAAATTGTAAAGAGTATGCTTAGATGGTTTGGTTATGTTAAGAGAATGAATGAAAGGAGACTAACAAATGGTATTTACAAGGCAGATGTGCACGGATCAGATGTGAGTGGAAACGCCGGGAGGGGACGCCCCAGGGAGACGTATAGTGACTTTATTGGTGATGTTCTTCAGAAAGGTCAGGTGTGTATACTCGCAACCGGCGTGCGTGTGTGACCATCTGGTCGATACATCTGTATAAAAGAACGTAAACGAGGCAAAAGGAGTATGTAAGGATCGTAGCAGGTGGCGTTATGTAATTTCTGCCTAAGTGCCTACCCTCATGGGAAGAAGGCATGAGTTTATGTACGTATGTATGTAGAAAAACTCATGGATAGCGAAAAACAAAAACTACATAAACTTCGTATAGAGGCATGAGGAACAGGGTGTGAAGTTCACTCATCCTCCATTGAAAAGGGAGGATCCTCCGACCAGACGGGTGTCGTGTCTGGTGGGCAACTGCCCGACGGTTGATGTCGGGACGTTGTATATATGCTAGTTGCGCGGTAAACTCTAATTGCGCGATGCAGGATTGCGTGACGTCAGTGTGACGCGTAGTAACGTAGTTCGTATGTGGCAATGTAGATGCCGCCACACTTCGCTTCTACAAAGATCTCTAGCGGAAAATTACGCGTACCTAGCATACTTGTCATGTACAGACATCAGGTTATACGAAACTGTCAAACTCCAAATTATTTTAAAACTTAAAATGTTGACGGTTAAGTTGAAAATCGAATGAGAAAATTTGACAGTTTGTAGTAACTTGACCTGCAGCTGTGTGGACACCAACTCAATAATTTATTGCATTCCACCATGTGAACTTAGCTGGGAACTTAAAATTTTATGAGATCATCATGGACCCTGTCTGGCACAGCAAACTTTGCTAGAGATTCCTATTGCTTATTTCAGGCTGAGGGCAACAGAGGTGATGGTAGTTCAATGGATTTAATTCGATGAGTTTCAGTGTTGGCAACGGTTGATTAAATCTGGCCTACTATAGTATTGTATGCATTTATTACGCCTTGGCAAGTCTCCGAATACAAAGTTATTACCATAGGGGTTTTACTGTTAACTATTCTTGGGGTAATTGCATAACACACATCATATTAGGTACAGCTGATCGCAATTTCTTTCATCTTGTTAGTTCTGCCACGTTCATTGCGGTTTGCGGTACGTTGTTGAGCAGGCGAATTTATTTAACCTATGAAGCAATTGATTAGAAATATCCTTAAAAACTCTCGGATTGTGATTGAGAGTGTGTTGATGATGTGTGTGTGGATGATGACTAACTTTTATTTTTATTATTAGAAAATATTGGACACGTATTTTTTTTTTTTTACGTAATCAAAAGATTACGGCGATACATTGAGTTAAATTGTGATATGACGTCACTCCTTGCTAGATTTTATACGTAGTTTGTTATAGTTGTGACGTAGCCAGCCCCCACTCCCCAACTTTAATGTGTTTTATCCAAGTATTTTTTTATTATTAGGTTACAGTAAAAAATACGTGTGTAATATTTTTTTATTATCTAACTGACGGTCTAAATATATTTTTTTTTTTTACCCAGGCATCATCCCTATTAGGGAGCTATTGTCACTTCATTATTCGGTGGATCTATTACAAATTCCGTGATAGTTTTATTGATGGTTTATAGGCCGACTTGTAAGCATATGTGGCAATCATTCTGCAGAATACATGACCAATTTCACCAAACACCTCGGCATAGATAGACATAAAGCGATCTCTATCTCATGAGGAATGCTATATGAAATTAAACCTCTGGAAGAGCTGACGGCGCAGCAGCTATAAGTTACTTGACTTTCTGAAGACTTGCTTACCTGTGCGCAGTTGACGACTGACTGGAACCCTGATCCGCAGAGCCTGTTCACTCCGAGGGCAGGCTTGTCCTGGGGGATGCCCGCCTTCAGCATAACATGGCGGGGCAGGTAGATACCGTCTGTTTGAGATGCCTGCACGAAACAAAACACAGGCGATTCGTTATGATTTTTGGCTCATATAAAGTGCAATTGCAGTAAAGGAAATGATGTAAAAATGCTAATTATGCTGTTGTATGTTACCACAGAATACATAATAGTACAGGTACAGAAGAGTCACTCCGCAAACTCTTTAAAAAAATAATTAGCGACTCTTGTTACGACACAATAAAGTGCAAATCAGGTCGCACAGCGTTAATTACCTAGTTATATTCACTTAGAAGTTGCCTCTCTTTCTATCTCTTATACCATCTGACTCGTTAGGGTTGTCTTCTTTTACGACGTGGCGCGTGAGTGAGTATCGAACTAACGTGCGAGCCGGCCGATGCGCGGCAGCCCTTACTGAATTGGCCCGACAAGTCGAACCCGTCGCGTACTTGTAGCTTCATAACTAAAATGCGGAGTGCTCTTGGCGTGGTTTACGTTAATATTCAACGTTGTAACTGTATGTAACGGTAATCCAAACAGTTCTTCGCGGCAGTATTTACATACCGCATGTATTGCATCATTAATCATTCGTTTAATTTTTTCAGCACTTAGAGCTAGTTTCACCAAACTATTCTTAACTAGCCATTTACAAATGTTCTGTTAAAATTGACGTAGACGTCAAAAAGACTTATGTTTTATGGTGGGATTTTAACAAGGCGTTGCTAAATCAAACACCTAGTAGATATTATCTGTGATCGAGTGAACAAAAACGGCCGGTCTGACTTGTCATTTACTTTCATTTGTAAGCAACAAAATCAAAATGTCATAGTGTCTAAGCAAAACGTTCTTCAACAGTGTAATTCTACATTAGTCGTTTTGAACGTCAAATATTTTCGGTTGTTTTGTGCTTTTGTGGTGATTTTAAATTTTGATTTATTTTGTTTTAAAATGTCGAAAAAAGGTCGCGGACCCAATTTCTGCGCTAGTGAGAAAGAAATTTTAATAGGACTCATAGGAAAACATAAAAATATTGTTGAAAATTAAAAAACAGATGCAGTGATGATTGCTCAAAAAAATGAGCCAATAGACATGTAGCCTTTACTATTTCTAAAATGTTCTCCATTTTCCCCACCAGGGGAACGAATGCGTATATGCGTGCAATCCAGAGCACCCAGTGCCTTAGGAAAGCGTGCTATGTTATAAAATTGTAATTGTTTTTTTCTTAATTCTTCTTTCCAGACAGGAAATTTTATAAACTGGCGACCGAGTGCGCTCTAGCTGCAGTAACTCTCAGAGTTACTGCAGCTAGAGCTAGAGTTAAACTCTTGTATAATTCTGTGAGAAGTAGACTTGCTCATTCCACAGTAATCACCCATAGTTATTTGTTGTGAACCAGTGGCATAGTATCTCAAAGTTAAAAGAAGTTGGTTTATTGGCGAAATCGACTTGTTTCTGTAAGCAAACAAAATTTCAGGTTAGCTTCATCCATGCCCATCTTTTACGACATCTCTAGACCACAGAACACTATTACTCCTAGCGAAGCTCTAGAAGCTTCGTGTAACATTCATGGTAAGTAGAGATGATGGGTGGTTTTATTACTAGTGGGAACCACTATGTGAGCTTTTAAACTAGGTTACAATTCTCATCCAAACATTTCTAATAATATTAAACACCTTACGTAAAACAGGCATATTTTTTTATTAAAATTAACTCAGGGCAATGCTAAGGTATTCACCGATTTGATGGATATTCAAGTTTATCTTCAATCATTTGCAAAACATCCATACAAGATTCTATCGATAAACGAAACCTTGTCCTGAAATCTACATCGTCATATTCTTCAAAATAGTCACGTCGATCTTTATAAATGTTTTAGGACGTCAAACATTACTGTCTAAAAGTTCTAAATTTTCTAAAATATCATCATTTTCGTGTTCAAAAATAAAATTGTACGCCGCTTACATTTTATTTGACCAACTGACAACCAAATTGACAACCGTTACAAGCATTAACGGACCTTTGGAGCAGTCTAAGTTTCACGCCTTGTTAAGAGAAGTAACCATTAGTTAGTATGTGGTGAAACATTCACTACGCTTAACGGTCCGTTATCTATTTAATTGGACGTTAAAACTAATTAACAGAGTATGGTGAAACTAGCTCTTAGTAGAGCTTGTCCACTCTGAAATGACGCGCCCCACTACTTAAATTTGTATACGTACACTAAGGTAAACGCGGTAGTGCGGCGTCGCATTTCAGAGTGGACAAGTTGTGCTGGTCAGATAGGCAGTCGCTCCATGTAAAATACTGGTATTTAGCTGCATACAGTTAGACTGGAAGCCGACCCCAACATAGCTGAGAAAAAGCTAGGCAGATTGATTGATTGACGTAGCAACACTCAATCAGTAACTATTTTAAGATCCTAGCACATGGATGGCCCTCTGTACCCATTCCGAAGATACAAAAATAGTTCAGAACTTTCTGATACTCACTGTCATGACTTGCCCCACGACAACTGAGTCGACCTTCTCAGGAGCAACTCCTGCCTCCTTGAGAGCTGCTACGGCGGCTACGGTCTGCAGTTCAGTGGCCGACGTGTTGCGGAAGGCTCCGCCGAAGGTACCGAACGCTGTGCGCTTGGCACCCACGATGAAGATACCTGGATAAAGAAAGATAGATTATAATTATACACTTCTGGACACATCTATTGGCCCACCTTAGAGTTTAGGTTTCGATGGCCCCTACCGAAATATGATTGCTAGATTGAACAAAAACTGTTGATGCAGTTTTAAACCTGATACATTTTACCATCTTTTTCGATCGTATTGTTTTAAATTTGAATTCAGAATACCATACGACATGGAGCTACGCCTAACAAGTCGGATATGCGCCTTGTTAAAGGCAATTGATTTTTGAATAAAAAACATGTTTTATCAAATAAAGGTTTAATTTAATAACGCGTGTTGCCTCCATGGGCATCTACCACAGCTCTCATACGATTAGGCATAGAGTTTATCAACCGCTCTATGAAATTTTGAGGGATCATCTCCCATTCCTCTTCTATGGCAGTTTTCAACTCCTGCATCGTCTGGGCAACTGGCTGACGAGCCCTAACACGTCTTTTTAGCTCGTCCCACATATGCTCAATAGGGTTCATGTCTGGGCTTCTGGCTAGCCAGTCCATAACTGTAATGTTCACATCCCGAAGATATTCCCTGACGATGCCGGCCGCATGGGCTCTTGCATTATCATGCATAAAAAGGAAATTTGGGCCCACATAGTCCGCGTATGGTCTCACGTGAGGCTCTAAGCACTCACGAATAGGGCTTTCAATACCGGTATTACGGGATCCCGTAAAACCGTAATCACGGATATATTTTGGTCTTTTTTCAATACCGGTACTGACGAGCCAATACCGTGATTACGGTATTACAATCTTTTTATAATTTTAATTATTGTGGTTTGTACTTTGTAGTAATAAGTAGCAGGAAGTTGTATTAAATAATATAATTAACTATGTAATATTATTCTCACACTTCACACTTGTGTATTAAGCCCTTCTTCTTACCTTCTTCTTCTTCTTCAAGTTGTGAAAATGAAGACACGTCCATAGCCATACAAAAGCAATTAGAAAGGGAGATTTCAAAATTGCCTAAAAGTCGCTACTAGCGACCCCACGGACCCTATTTCCCGGGAGAAGTCTTGTTCTTCACCTCTGGCTTGTCTTTATTGGCCGGCTGGAGTGAACACTGACGGGAACAGAGCTCCCACCTCATTCTTGCCTTTATTGGCCGGCTTGAGTGGAGATTCGCAAGAGCAAACGTGCTCGGAGGAAGGAAGTATTCCAGTAAGTGCTTGTAGGGATCTTGACCATCTTCCGAGCTCTGGGATTGTTCTGAGAGCCGTGGAATACCTCTCCACTCCTCAAGCACCTCAGGACATGTTGCCCCTTGTCGCTACGTCACTATGTGCTAGCGACCGTTTCCGGAGGCCCATTATTGAGCGTGCAAATCAGCCCCTGCCAATTTATCTGTGTATATTATATAACATTGGTCAGGCAGGGGACATAGTTCTTCCATAGTTCAAGGTACCCAATCCACTATAGCCACCCAAACCCATAGGCCCAATGTGTTTTGTTTCCATGTTCTGCAATAGTCCTGCACCAACCGGGGGTTGTCCTTGGGTGCACTTGCATAGTGCATACAGGGATAATCGTCGGCTGGTACCTCCTCGTCATTTGAAATTGTCTAAGGGGCCTCTGCGAGTTGGCTTCGGCCCCTCGTACGCCTTCCAAAGGTCCGGGACCCCAGGGTCCCGAGATAAGATAATTAAAAGAGAATAAAGACTGATTTGGAAACAAAAATACGTATTTAAATGGTTTTATTAATGCCCTAATTAAAGTTCTTATGAACCTTAGAAGAGTCCCTTAGAAGGGATGACAGTCAAGCGCTAGTTTAATTTTTTTTTTAAAAAGCTTGAAAAACTTGAGTTCAATACCGTGATCACGGTATTGAAATTTCTAATACCGGTACTAATACCGGTATTGAAAAAATCCGGTATTTGAAAGCCCTACTCACGAATGTACCTTTCAGCATTTAATGTTGGCAGCCGTGGTCCTCTACGGTGGACGCCATCATGCGCGTGCAAGCCCTCACGACGGGGGATGCTGTGGCCCGGGGTGGGGTCGTCTTGGCGGTGTCTCTAGACATCGCCAATGCCTTCAATACCCTGCCCTGGAGTTGCATCAGGGAGGCACT
The DNA here is from genome assembly GCA_946251885.1 of Cosmia pyralina. Taxonomy (NCBI): domain Eukaryota; kingdom Metazoa; phylum Arthropoda; class Insecta; order Lepidoptera; family Noctuidae; genus Cosmia; species Cosmia pyralina. The sequence goes on along the minus strand of OX276357.1, from coordinate 1,893,066 downwards.
CCGGTATCACCGGGTGCCAACCTACCTCCGTCGAGTGGTCGAGGCCTATTTGACGGACAGGACCGTCATCTACCCCGGTCATCAGGGAGAGTGGAACCGGCGAGAGATGTCGTGCGGTGTCCCACAGGGATCTGTCCTGGGGCCACATCTGTGGGACATCGGGTACGACTGGGTGCTGCGCGCCGACCTCCCTAGCGGCGTCAGCGTTGTATGTTACGCTGACGACACGCTGGTCCTGGCGCAAGGGAGGTCGCACCAGGCGGCGGCCGAACTAGCGACACGCGGGGTTGCGACAATCGTAGAGAGGATCCGGCAGTTGGGACTCGAGGTGGCCCTGCACAAGTCCGAGGTCATGTGTTTTCATGGTCCTCGGAACGCGCCACCGTCGGGTTCCCAAATAACGGTAGGAGGGGTTCACATCGCAGTCGAGTCGACGATGAAGTACCTGGGACTCGTCCTCGACAGCCGGTGGAACTTCGTGGAGCACTTCCGACGTTTGGCTCCCAGACTGGAGCGGGCTGGGGCTGCCTTGAAGCGGCTCCTGCCCAATCTGGGGGGTCCAAACGCCTCCTGCCGGAGGCTTTACGCGGGGGTCGTGCGGTCCATGGCCCTTTACGGGGCACCGGTGTGGGCGCGTTCCCTGAGGCTGCGACCAGCCCGCCGGTTGAACGCGTCCCAGAGGGTCATGGCCATCCGGCTAGTCCGGGGATACCGCACGGTCTCCTGTGAGGCGGCGAGCCTCCTTGCCGGATTACCGCCATGGGATCTGGAGGCAAAAGTCCTCGCGCACGTGTGGGAGTGGCGCGAGGAGGCAAAACGCCGGGGCGTAACTCCGCTGCCGCGAGAAATCACGGTACAGCGGACAGAGCTCCGGCGGGATCTCATGGCGACATGGAGAGTGCGATTGTCGCAACCCAGCGCTGGGCACGCCACAATTGCGGCGATAAGTCCCCTCTTTGAGGAGTGGTTGGAGAGGCGCCACGGCGTCCTCACCTTCCGCCTGACGCAGGTCCTCACCGGACACGGTTGTTTCGGGAGGTTCCTGTTTCGGATAAGGCGGGAGGAAACGCCCGGGTGTCACCATTGTGTAGATCGCCCGGAGGACACGGTGGAGCATACAGTGGAGGTCTGTCCGGCTTGGGCGGAGCACCGCCGTGTTCTCACGGAGGCGATCGGCGGCGGCGATCTCTCGCGTCCAAACTTGGTCCAGGCCATGGTGCGGAGCGAGAGTGCATGGGAGGCCGTCACCTCCTTCTGCGAAGCAGTAATGCTCGCAAAGGAGGAGGCGGGACGCGAGAGGGAGAGGCAACAGCCGCGCCCTCGCGCCCCTAGCCGCCGCAGGAGACGCCCTGGGCGGCGGGAATCTATCGCCGATTCCCGGCCACCGTAGGCGCGGGCTTGCGGACGACGAGTAATGGGCAGCTCGCCGTCCGGTAAGGACCAGGCCCGGGTCGACGGCGCGTTGTGTTCCACGCGCGCCTCAAAGAGATGTCAGCAGTGACGGGGTCCAATAGGGCCGAAGCCGCCGGGGTCGCGGGTAGTTCGAAAGAGATACCGTGGCCCTGGCACGGGCAACTGAAGGAACACGGGTGGGTTTTAGTCAGTAAAAGTCTGACACACCCTCCCGCTCTGCCCGGAGCGGGAGAAGTCATTTGATGATTTCCCATCCACAAAAAAAAAAAAAAAAAAAAAGCCGTGGTCCTGTAACAACCTCAAGTTGAGTTTTGCCGCTCGCGGATATACCGCCCCAGACAGTCCATGAGCCACCGCCATAAGCAACCCTCTCTTCAAAGCAGCATTGTGCGAAACGCTCTCCCTTACGTCGGTAGACCTTCTTCCTTCCATCATTGCCATGTAACACAATTTTAGAATCATCAGAAAAGAGTACACGGCTCCAATCTTGCTGTGTCCAATTTAAATGACTGCGTGCGAAATGAAGGCGCGCTGTTCGGTGGGCTCGCGTTAGTTTGGGGCCATTAGCTGGCTTGTGTGGTACCATATCGCGTTCTTTTAACCTTCTCCGAACAGTTCGAGCGCTCACAGATACTCCGTGGAAGTCGCGAAGTTGGTTTTGTATCTCAATGGAGGTAAGGTGACGATTTCTCAAGCTGGTCGTCACGATGAATCGATCCTGCCTTTCAGTTGTGACCCGAGATCGTGGCCTTCCTTGGCGACGAACAAAGCCGCCAGTCTCTAGGTACCTCCGATAAACATTTCGGACCGCAGATCGACTTAAATTAAGTTGAGCACTCACGTTTCTTTGGCTGTGTCCGGCCTGAATAAGTGCCACAGCTTGGGCGGCGATTTCAGGTGAAGTATCCATAGATTATTGATAGAACCTCACCTTAATGTTAAGAATAAGTAATGTTTGTTGCAAAACCAAAGATATCAATCACTTTTTCAAGAATTAAATCCAAGTAAACCAATAAAACCAAGTTTTCTTAGTATTCGATTGTTTGATATCAACAAACAGGCTCCAAATTGTCTTTTGTTTCTTTAAATTCTGTGTTCGAAATTCAAGAAAAGACTATTGAATGAAATTGTGAATGTGCCAGGTTCAAAACTGCATAAAAACTTTTTGCTCGACCTAATATAAAATTTTAGCTAGGACCAAACGAAACTGAAAATACAAGGTGGGCCAAAAGATGTGTCCAGAAGTGTAGTATACTTGTTTATAACGTTGAATTTCAGAAGTGTCTAAGTAAGGAATCTCCGCTTGTCGCCCGAGCAACTCATTGACATCAAAAGTGCTTAGTTGTAAACAGTGGTGCTTTAATAAGTCTATAATTGCCTTAAACATGGTATAAAGGTGTTGCAATCAGTTTTAATACAAAGTTCACATATTTAGGTATATACAGAATATCAGACCGATTGCATGTACAAAAATAATGAATAATCGGGTCTAAGGTTAATTCGCTTGTGTTTGAGTACGTTTCATATCAAACCGGCTAGTCTAGTGCAGAGTATCTCGAATTAGGGACTTTGATGGGAAACACAAGGAACCTTGCGCAGAAGGACAACTTGCAGGGGGCTCTTATACCTACATAATACTATTTTTTTTATTATTATTTATTCAACTTTAATTAACATCGTTAAAAAGAAATTACAATAAAAGCACAGAGACACGTAGAAAAGAAAATATAGAATTATAAAAGTCGCCTGCGCCCGCGTCTCATGCATGGTCTCATCGCTTGTCATAGAAATATAGACAATAGTCTATAGCATAGACAAGTGAGGTTGGACCGTCGGGCGTCAAGCGTGAGTCGAACTTTACACCTTATTGACGGTTTTTGTATTTTCTTTTCAAGTATTCTAGTGTTTGTATTTTATTTTATTTGATTTTATTCCCCTTGCGATTTTTAATTGATATCCGTGTGTATGTCCGTGGCATCACACAGGTTCTATCAGAATACCAGCGTTGCGGTATTTATTTTTTTAAATATCGCAGCTTTATGCTGAGATGGGAACCTTTTTGGCCTCGCACAGGTCTCTTTTTTTTTAGTCTGAATTTTTATTTACTTTAATTTCTTTTTTTTTTTGTTTTTTAATGTTTATTTTGTTACTTTTATATGCTCCTTTTTAACTGTATTTCCTGTGCGTGTCCCAAATAAAATATTTTTCTTTCTTTCTTCTTTCTAAAATTCAGGTAAAAACATAAAACAATAAAAATTAACAATACTTTCATGAATCCCTCTCACAGTGCTTCTGACTTGCCAATAAAATCTTCATTCATTCATCCGCAAACAGATCGTTTGTTGGATTAGAATATAGCTGCCACAGTGCGAGGTAATGGGGACTTAGCACAAGCAACGGTGCGACATTGTGCATCCCAATTAAAGTTTTGTCGGATTGAGGTAAGGATAATAATCGTGTTTATGCTTACTTATATAAAAACCTAAGGAACGCTTTCTTTTTCTTGAAAGTGACTCTCAGATCTATCATGGCCGTTGTTTTCATGATGATATTGTTAAGTATTTAAATTTTATTCAAAATTAACTAGGTGCCGAATTCGACTAATTCGACTGAATGTCATAGCGAAGCATTTAGAGGAATTAAATTCCATCTTAGTCTAGGCTCCACTTGTATATCGCATCTATGTCTTGCTACAGTGCCAAACAGTCACGCCCGGAGTTTATTTTGAGGTACAACTTCGTGTCATCAGCATATAACAGACATCTTGGATGACGGAAAACTTGGGGAAGATCATTTATCAAGATTAAAAATAATAAAGGCCCCAAAATTGAGCCCTAACTAACTCCGGAACGGGTGTGGTAGGTGCTAGGTTCGTACATACCGAGTCTAACGAACTGCTGGCAATCGCGTAGATAGTTTGCGAAGAAACGTAGTAGAGATGGAGCGGAACCTATTTTGCTAAGTTTCCTCAGCAGCGTGTCGTTGTTAACTCTATCGAACGCCTTCAGGAAGACGAAATCGAGACTTAAGTAAGTATTATATTAGGTCTTTACCTATGAAATTGCCGTTCTGCAGTACTGGCCATTTCAAATCAAAATAATTTTTGTTTGGCTAAGAATTCTAATTTCAAATTAATTTTATTTTAAAAACATGGATCTTTTTTTCCAAAAGTAGTCATTTGTTTATTGATTAGTGTTACATTTTCATCGCATTTCAATCTTTTTCGTCATCATGGATACGTTAAAAATTCGAGTAATTATGGAATATGAGTACCGTCGTGGCATCAACGCGGCACAAGCGGCACGCAACATCAACGACGTTTACGGAGCTAACACTACAAACCAACGCACCACTTGTTATTGGTTTGCTCGCTTCCGTTCTGGAAATTTCGACCTGAAAAATGAACCTCGCGGTCGTTCGAAGACTTTGGTCGACAATGACGAATTAAAGGCGATTGTGGAAGCTGATGATACACAATCTACGGCTGAATTAGCAGCAGCTTTCGACGTTAGCGTCAAAACAATATTGGTCCATTTGCGCCAAATTGGCAAGGTAAAAAAGCTTGACAAATGGGTGCCCCACGAACTCAATGATCGCCAGCGCGAAGTACGCGTCGAGACGTGCCTTGCACTGCTCAACAGACACACAAATGAAGGAATTTTGAACCGCATTGTTACCTGCGATGAAAAATGGATTCTGTTTGATAACCGCAAGCGCTCAGCAAGTTGGTTGGATCCTGGTTCAGCACCTAAACAATGCCCTAAACGAAAACTTACCCCTAAAAAAGTGATGGTCACTGTTTGGTGGTCTAGCGCCGGTGTGATTCATCACAGCTTCTTACCAAACGGGGTGAGCATTACTTCAGATGTGTACTGTGAAGAACTGAACACAATGATGGAGAAGCTGGCACATCTCCAACCAGCATTGGTCAATCGCTCGTCTCCGCTGCTCCTGCACGACAACGCGCGACCTCATACTGCACAGCAGACGGTCTCCAAGTTGCAAGAACTGGGGTTGGAAGCTCTCCGTCATCCGCCCTACTCACCAGACCTTGCGCCTACAGACTACTGCTTTTTCCAGAATTTGGATAACTTCTTGGCGGGAAAAAAATTCAATACCCGAGAGGCAGTACAAAATGCCTTTGAAGAATTTGTTGCCTCCCGTCCAGCTGATTTCTTTAAGAAGGGCATCAATAAACTGCCACTGCGTTGGCAAAGATGCATTGATTGCATGGGTGATTACTTCGATTAATACAAATAAAAAATGCATGAAAAAAATTCGCTTAATTTTTTTCATACAAAACGGCAATTTCATAGGTAAAGACCTATTATAATAATAATATAATATGTTTGGACATATCACACAACGCCATCTAGCCCCAAGCTAAGCAACCTAATGCTTGTGTTATGGTAACGAGATGGCTGTTATACTACTTATATACATTTTTTTTTTTTTTTTTTTTTGTAAATACATACATATTATAGATAGAAAAACACCCAGACTCGGAACAAATACTTGTAGGTCGTACAAATATTTGTTCCGTGCGGGAATCGAACCCGCGACATGCTGCGCAGCAGTCAATCGCTCAACCACTGCGCCAACCGTGTCGTCAAAAAAAAAGTGAAAAATAACTTTAATTTCGGAAGTCGGTGTCTGGTTAAATGTATTTTCGTTTTTTGCCACCGACTTCCGAAATTAGTTATTTTTCACTTTGTAGTGTTGTTTTTGGAAGTCGGTTGTATTTTTTTGTAAAAAAGATTTTATTTTTAACCGACGAAAAAAAAAAGGAGGAGGTTCTCAATTCGACACGTATGTTTTTCCACTTTTTAGTTGTGGTACCTACCCCACACACATTCTAATACCACTACCTGCAAAACAAACTAGAACATCATCCATATAAAAGTGTGGAAAAAATACGTATTATTGAAGCTAACTCAAAAACTACCCAAGCAAGGTTAATCAATTTTATATGGGACCAACTTTGATGTATACCCTCTCGAATAAAAGAATTTTTTTTCAAATCGGACGACTCAGTAAAAAGTTATGCGTGGTCACACATAAAAAAAAAAATATATACATGTCGAATTGAGAACCTCCTCCTTTATTTTCGTCGGTTAAAAATAGCGTACACGGAAGATTTCCAAACTAAGTAAAACTTGTATTATGGAAGTCAAGGCGCTCTCTCATTCTTATATTATTTGTGGCTCAAATAAACCAATAAACGAAATTATTTTCGTTATCATGGGATATAGGAAAGTGTGAGCAATCCCATAGTCGCCGTCGTGGTGTTTGCATCAATAACCTTCAAGAATGCCCTTTGTATCGGCTTATAGAGGGGGGCAATTTCACCTGTTGATATTGATAATGTATTGCTTCGATCTATAATATTGATCGACGATGTATTGATATAAACATACGTTCGGAGATAAGTAATCCTTAAAGTCGGTGGATAAAATTCGTACAATAATTTATTAATATCGTTATCTAAAATTAACACAGCGACTTTGCCCTTGAACGTAAACAGTTTTAAACTTGGCATAGAGGAGACTATTGGACTTTGATCCTGATATGACATAACAGTTTAATCATAGGTACATGTACTTTTGGTGTTATCAATAGATCCTTATTACGAGGAAGCTTAGGTAGACCACATAGTATTGGTCCAAATAGCAATTCGCTCATTAGAGGAATGCCACAAAGGGCTTATTGATATGCGTACCTATATTATTATGTTACTCTCACTGTTAGTGTTTTTATCATGCCCTACGATAACGATTTCTATTGATTTGTTAACTATAGCATAGCGAGACTTGCACCGCTGGAGAAGATATCATGGCAGTTATGCAAGACTTCAGGTCATGTCTGCCTCATGCAAGGTCACGTCTCTTTCTATTCTACCACGACCTACGGCTGTCGTTATAGTGAACATTCCGTCGGTCAACGCATAGAATAGGCTTAGAACCGCAGTAGTCGCACGCAAAGTGAAGCCATTTCAAGTTAGCCTTTAAAGGCTACGTACGGCTTTCGGGGCGTCAGTACTCAAGACCGAGTATTACTGTAAAGAGCTCGCGCAATTTTTCAAAAAAATGACGTACTGTGCAGTGAAAGGGTGTCACAACTCATCACATAATCATGGAAAACATTAAAAGATTCCATTCCAAGGGTAAGTACTGCCCAGCATCTTATATTTTTGTATAAAACATTCACCAAAACAATACTTCTAAGTCTAATTACTCTAAGGGTCAACGGTTCTCGTGACTTCGTGAAGTTAGTGAAATACACTAGTAACACATATTACTATTGGTAGGGATTTGGGTTAGATTAGGTTAGGTAACCATTGACGATATACGTTAGTGACTTTGTCGGAGTCTGGAGTAGGGTTTGCAATTCGAATATTCGAATATTTATTTTATTCGAATATCCGGTCCAATTTCAAATTCGAATAATTCATTTAAATTGTCCGAATATTCGAATAGTTAATAATGTAATAAAGGTCCTTATATTTTTTTGATTCCAAGTCCATCCCTGTCCTTGAGTACCACCCTGTTGTGTCCTTGTACTCGTTGTTTCAGTCAGTCACCACTCACCAGTCGTCACTCACCGCAGTGACAGTGTGCGCGAACGCAAAATAAGTGAGAGTTGTGTTGTGTGTTGTGTTATTGTTATTAACTGCGCGTGGCGACATTCACGTAAGTATTTTAGACAAAGCTAATTAATTCCACAAACTATTACTATAAGTAGTGCAGAAACGGGAATTTCGGTTCAATAGTATATCTTTTCGCGTGCGGTCAGCCATTTTGTTGAATCTATGCGCTTGTGTCGGTACTTCTGAGTGGTTTCGCGAGTAATGGGCAGCTCGCCGTCCGGTAAGGACCAGGCCCGGGTCGACGGCGCGTTGTGTTCCACGCGCGCCTCAAAGAGATGTCAGCAGTGACGGGGTCCAATAGGGCCGAAGCCGCCGGGGTCGCGGGTAGTTCGAAAGAGATACCGTGGCCCTGGCACGGGCAACTGAAGGAACACGGGTGGGTTTTAGTCAGTAAAAGTCTGACACACCCTCCCGCTCTGCCCGGAGCGGGAGAAGTCATTTGATGATTTCCCATCCACAAAAAAAAAAAAAAAAAAAAAGCCGTGGTCCTGTAACAACCTCAAGTTGAGTTTTGCCGCTCGCGGATATACCGCCCCAGACAGTCCATGAGCCACCGCCATAAGCAACCCTCTCTTCAAAGCAGCATTGTGCGAAACGCTCTCCCTTACGTCGGTAGACCTTCTTCCTTCCATCATTGCCATGTAACACAATTTTAGAATCATCAGAAAAGAGTACACGGCTCCAATCTTGCTGTGTCCAATTTAAATGACTGCGTGCGAAATGAAGGCGCGCTGTTCGGTGGGCTCGCGTTAGTTTGGGGCCATTAGCTGGCTTGTGTGGTACCATATCGCGTTCTTTTAACCTTCTCCGAACAGTTCGAGCGCTCACAGATACTCCGTGGAAGTCGCGAAGTTGGTTTTGTATCTCAATGGAGGTAAGGTGACGATTTCTCAAGCTGGTCGTCACGATGAATCGATCCTGCCTTTCAGTTGTGACCCGAGATCGTGGCCTTCCTTGGCGACGAACAAAGCCGCCAGTCTCTAGGTACCTCCGATAAACATTTCGGACCGCAGATCGACTTAAATTAAGTTGAGCACTCACGTTTCTTTGGCTGTGTCCGGCCTGAATAAGTGCCACAGCTTGGGCGGCGATTTCAGGTGAAGTATCCATAGATTATTGATAGAACCTCACCTTAATGTTAAGAATAAGTAATGTTTGTTGCAAAACCAAAGATATCAATCACTTTTTCAAGAATTAAATCCAAGTAAACCAATAAAACCAAGTTTTCTTAGTATTCGATTGTTTGATATCAACAAACAGGCTCCAAATTGTCTTTTGTTTCTTTAAATTCTGTGTTCGAAATTCAAGAAAAGACTATTGAATGAAATTGTGAATGTGCCAGGTTCAAAACTGCATAAAAACTTTTTGCTCGACCTAATATAAAATTTTAGCTAGGACCAAACGAAACTGAAAATACAAGGTGGGCCAAAAGATGTGTCCAGAAGTGTAGTATACTTGTTTATAACGTTGAATTTCAGAAGTGTCTAAGTAAGGAATCTCCGCTTGTCGCCCGAGCAACTCATTGACATCAAAAGTGCTTAGTTGTAAACAGTGGTGCTTTAATAAGTCTATAATTGCCTTAAACATGGTATAAAGGTGTTGCAATCAGTTTTAATACAAAGTTCACATATTTAGGTATATACAGAATATCAGACCGATTGCATGTACAAAAATAATGAATAATCGGGTCTAAGGTTAATTCGCTTGTGTTTGAGTACGTTTCATATCAAACCGGCTAGTCTAGTGCAGAGTATCTCGAATTAGGGACTTTGATGGGAAACACAAGGAACCTTGCGCAGAAGGACAACTTGCAGGGGGCTCTTATACCTACATAATACTATTTTTTTTATTATTATTTATTCAACTTTAATTAACATCGTTAAAAAGAAATTACAATAAAAGCACAGAGACACGTAGAAAAGAAAATATAGAATTATAAAAGTCGCCTGCGCCCGCGTCTCATGCATGGTCTCATCGCTTGTCATAGAAATATAGACAATAGTCTATAGCATAGACAAGTGAGGTTGGACCGTCGGGCGTCAAGCGTGAGTCGAACTTTACACCTTATTGACGGTTTTTGTATTTTCTTTTCAAGTATTCTAGTGTTTGTATTTTATTTTATTTGATTTTATTCCCCTTGCGATTTTTAATTGATATCCGTGTGTATGTCCGTGGCATCACACAGGTTCTATCAGAATACCAGCGTTGCGGTATTTATTTTTTTAAATATCGCAGCTTTATGCTGAGATGGGAACCTTTTTGGCCTCGCACAGGTCTCTTTTTTTTTAGTCTGAATTTTTATTTACTTTAATTTCTTTTTTTTTTTGTTTTTTAATGTTTATTTTGTTACTTTTATATGCTCCTTTTTAACTGTATTTCCTGTGCGTGTCCCAAATAAAATATTTTTCTTTCTTTCTTCTTTCTAAAATTCAGGTAAAAACATAAAACAATAAAAATTAACAATACTTTCATGAATCCCTCTCACAGTGCTTCTGACTTGCCAATAAAATCTTCATTCATTCATCCGCAAACAGATCGTTTGTTGGATTAGAATATAGCTGCCACAGTGCGAGGTAATGGGGACTTAGCACAAGCAACGGTGCGACATTGTGCATCCCAATTAAAGTTTTGTCGGATTGAGGTAAGGATAATAATCGTGTTTATGCTTACTTATATAAAAACCTAAGGAACGCTTTCTTTTTCTTGAAAGTGACTCTCAGATCTATCATGGCCGTTGTTTTCATGATGATATTGTTAAGTATTTAAATTTTATTCAAAATTAACTAGGTGCCGAATTCGACTAATTCGACTGAATGTCATAGCGAAGCATTTAGAGGAATTAAATTCCATCTTAGTCTAGGCTCCACTTGTATATCGCATCTATGTCTTGCTACAGTGCCAAACAGTCACGCCCGGAGTTTATTTTGAGGTACAACTTCGTGTCATCAGCATATAACAGACATCTTGGATGACGGAAAACTTGGGGAAGATCATTTATCAAGATTAAAAATAATAAAGGCCCCAAAATTGAGCCCTAACTAACTCCGGAACGGGTGTGGTAGGTGCTAGGTTCGTACATACCGAGTCTAACGAACTGCTGGCAATCGCGTAGATAGTTTGCGAAGAAACGTAGTAGAGATGGAGCGGAACCTATTTTGCTAAGTTTCCTCAGCAGCGTGTCGTTGTTAACTCTATCGAACGCCTTCAGGAAGACGAAATCGAGACTTAAGTAAGTATTATATTAGGTCTTTACCTATGAAATTGCCGTTCTGCAGTACTGGCCATTTCAAATCAAAATAATTTTTGTTTGGCTAAGAATTCTAATTTCAAATTAATTTTATTTTAAAAACATGGATCTTTTTTTCCAAAAGTAGTCATTTGTTTATTGATTAGTGTTACATTTTCATCGCATTTCAATCTTTTTCGTCATCATGGATACGTTAAAAATTCGAGTAATTATGGAATATGAGTACCGTCGTGGCATCAACGCGGCACAAGCGGCACGCAACATCAACGACGTTTACGGAGCTAACACTACAAACCAACGCACCACTTGTTATTGGTTTGCTCGCTTCCGTTCTGGAAATTTCGACCTGAAAAATGAACCTCGCGGTCGTTCGAAGACTTTGGTCGACAATGACGAATTAAAGGCGATTGTGGAAGCTGATGATACACAATCTACGGCTGAATTAGCAGCAGCTTTCGACGTTAGCGTCAAAACAATATTGGTCCATTTGCGTCAAATTGGCAAGGTAAAAAAGCTTGACAAATGGGTGCCCCACGAACTCAATGATCGCCAGCGCGAAGTACGCGTCGAGACGTGCCTTGCACTGCTCAACAGACACACAAATGAAGGAATTTTGAACCGCATTGTTACCTGCGATGAAAAATGGATTCTGTTTGATAACCGCAAGCGCTCAGCAAGTTGGTTGGATCCTGGTTCAGCACCTAAACAATGCCCTAAACGAAAACTTACCCCTAAAAAAGTGATGGTCACTGTTTGGTGGTCTAGCGCCGGTGTGATTCATCACAGCTTCTTACCAAACGGGGTGAGCATTACTTCAGATGTGTACTGTGAAGAACTGAACACAATGATGGAGAAGCTGGCACATCTCCAACCAGCATTGGTCAATCGCTCGTCTCCGCTGCTCCTGCACGACAACGCGCGACCTCATACTGCACAGCAGACGGTCTCCAAGTTGCAAGAACTGGGGTTGGAAGCTCTCCGTCATCCGCCCTACTCACCAGACCTTGCGCCTACAGACTACTGCTTTTTCCAGAATTTGGATAACTTCTTGGCGGGAAAAAAATTCAATACCCGAGAGGCAGTACAAAATGCCTTTGAAGAATTTGTTGCCTCCCGTCCAGCTGATTTCTTTAAGAAGGGCATCAATAAACTGCCACTGCGTTGGCAAAGATGCATTGATTGCATGGGTGATTACTTCGATTAATACAAATAAAAAATGCATGAAAAAAATTCGCTTAATTTTTTTCATACAAAACGGCAATTTCATAGGTAAAGACCTATTATAATAATAATATAATATGTTTGGACATATCACACAACGCCATCTAGCCCCAAGCTAAGCAACCTAATGCTTGTGTTATGGTAACGAGATGGCTGTTATACTACTTATATACATTTTTTTTTTTTTTTTTTTTTGTAAATACATACATATTATAGATAGAAAAACACCCAGACTCGGAACAAATACTTGTAGGTCGTACAAATATTTGTTCCGTGCGGGAATCGAACCCGCGACATGCTGCGCAGCAGTCAATCGCTCAACCACTGCGCCAACCGTGTCGTCAAAAAAAAAGTGAAAAATAACTTTAATTTCGGAAGTCGGTGTCTGGTTAAATGTATTTTCGTTTTTTGCCACCGACTTCCGAAATTAGTTATTTTTCACTTTGTAGTGTTGTTTTTGGAAGTCGGTTGTATTTTTTTGTAAAAAAGATTTTATTTTTAACCGACGAAAAAAAAAAGGAGGAGGTTCTCAATTCGACACGTATGTTTTTCCACTTTTTAGTTGTGGTACCTACCCCACACACATTCTAATACCACTACCTGCAAAACAAACTAGAACATCATCCATATAAAAGTGTGGAAAAAATACGTATTATTGAAGCTAACTCAAAAACTACCCAAGCAAGGTTAATCAATTTTATATGGGACCAACTTTGATGTATACCCTCTCGAATAAAAGAATTTTTTTTCAAATCGGACGACTCAGTAAAAAGTTATGCGTGGTCACACATAAAAAAAAAAATATATACATGTCGAATTGAGAACCTCCTCCTTTATTTTCGTCGGTTAAAAATAGCGTACACGGAAGATTTCCAAACTAAGTAAAACTTGTATTATGGAAGTCAAGGCGCTCTCTCATTCTTATATTATTTGTGGCTCAAATAAACCAATAAACGAAATTATTTTCGTTATCATGGGATATAGGAAAGTGTGAGCAATCCCATAGTCGCCGTCGTGGTGTTTGCATCAATAACCTTCAAGAATGCCCTTTGTATCGGCTTATAGAGGGGGGCAATTTCACCTGTTGATATTGATAATGTATTGCTTCGATCTATAATATTGATCGACGATGTATTGATATAAACATACGTTCGGAGATAAGTAATCCTTAAAGTCGGTGGATAAAATTCGTACAATAATTTATTAATATCGTTATCTAAAATTAACACAGCGACTTTGCCCTTGAACGTAAACAGTTTTAAACTTGGCATAGAGGAGACTATTGGACTTTGATCCTGATATGACATAACAGTTTAATCATAGGTACATGTACTTTTGGTGTTATCAATAGATCCTTATTACGAGGAAGCTTAGGTAGACCACATAGTATTGGTCCAAATAGCAATTCGCTCATTAGAGGAATGCCACAAAGGGCTTATTGATATGCGTACCTATATTATTATGTTACTCTCACTGTTAGTGTTTTTATCATGCCCTACGATAACGATTTCTATTGATTTGTTAACTATAGCATAGCGAGACTTGCACCGCTGGAGAAGATATCATGGCAGTTATGCAAGACTTCAGGTCATGTCTGCCTCATGCAAGGTCACGTCTCTTTCTATTCTACCACGACCTACGGCTGTCGTTATAGTGAACATTCCGTCGGTCAACGCATAGAATAGGCTTAGAACCGCAGTAGTCGCACGCAAAGTGAAGCCATTTCAAGTTAGCCTTTAAAGGCTACGTACGGCTTTCGGGGCGTCAGTACTCAAGACCGAGTATTACTGTAAAGAGCTCGCGCAATTTTTCAAAAAAATGACGTACTGTGCAGTGAAAGGGTGTCACAACTCATCACATAATCATGGAAAACATTAAAAGATTCCATTCCAAGGGTAAGTACTGCCCAGCATCTTATATTTTTGTATAAAACATTCACCAAAACAATACTTCTAAGTCTAATTACTCTAAGGGTCAACGGTTCTCGTGACTTCGTGAAGTTAGTGAAATACACTAGTAACACATATTACTATTGGTAGGGATTTGGGTTAGATTAGGTTAGGTAACCATTGACGATATACGTTAGTGACTTTGTCGGAGTCTGGAGTAGGGTTTGCAATTCGAATATTCGAATATTTATTTTATTCGAATATCCGGTCCAATTTCAAATTCGAATAATTCATTTAAATTGTCCGAATATTCGAATAGTTAATAATGTAATAAAGGTCCTTATATTTTTTTGATTCCAAGTCCATCCCTGTCCTTGAGTACCACCCTGTTGTGTCCTTGTACTCGTTGTTTCAGTCAGTCACCACTCACCAGTCGTCACTCACCGCAGTGACAGTGTGCGCGAACGCAAAATAAGTGAGAGTTGTGTTGTGTGTTGTGTTATTGTTATTAACTGCGCGTGGCGACATTCACGTAAGTATTTTAGACAAAGCTAATTAATTCCACAAACTATTACTATAAGTAGTGCAGAAACGGGAATTTCGGTTCAATAGTATATCTTTTCGCGTGCGGTCAGCCATTTTGTTGAATCTATGCGCTTGTGTCGGTACTTCTGAGTGGTTTCGCGAGTAATGGGCAGCTCGCCGTCCGGTAAGGACCAGGCCCGGGTCGACGGCGCGTTGTGTTCCACGCGCGCCTCAAAGAGATGTCAGCAGTGACGGGGTCCAATAGGGCCGAAGCCGCCGGGGTCGCGGGTAGTTCGAAAGAGATACCGTGGCCCTGGCACGGGCAACTGAAGGAACACGGGTGGGTTTTAGTCAGTAAAAGTCTGACACACCCTCCCGCTCTGCCCGGAGCGGGAGAAGTCATTTGATGATTTCCCATCCACAAAAAAAAAAAAAAAAAAAAAGCCGTGGTCCTGTAACAACCTCAAGTTGAGTTTTGCCGCTCGCGGATATACCGCCCCAGACAGTCCATGAGCCACCGCCATAAGCAACCCTCTCTTCAAAGCAGCATTGTGCGAAACGCTCTCCCTTACGTCGGTAGACCTTCTTCCTTCCATCATTGCCATGTAACACAATTTTAGAATCATCAGAAAAGAGTACACGGCTCCAATCTTGCTGTGTCCAATTTAAATGACTGCGTGCGAAATGAAGGCGCGCTGTTCGGTGGGCTCGCGTTAGTTTGGGGCCATTAGCTGGCTTGTGTGGTACCATATCGCGTTCTTTTAACCTTCTCCGAACAGTTCGAGCGCTCACAGATACTCCGTGGAAGTCGCGAAGTTGGTTTTGTATCTCAATGGAGGTAAGGTGACGATTTCTCAAGCTGGTCGTCACGATGAATCGATCCTGCCTTTCAGTTGTGACCCGAGATCGTGGCCTTCCTTGGCGACGAACAAAGCCGCCAGTCTCTAGGTACCTCCGATAAACATTTCGGACCGCAGATCGACTTAAATTAAGTTGAGCACTCACGTTTCTTTGGCTGTGTCCGGCCTGAATAAGTGCCACAGCTTGGGCGGCGATTTCAGGTGAAGTATCCATAGATTATTGATAGAACCTCACCTTAATGTTAAGAATAAGTAATGTTTGTTGCAAAACCAAAGATATCAATCACTTTTTCAAGAATTAAATCCAAGTAAACCAATAAAACCAAGTTTTCTTAGTATTCGATTGTTTGATATCAACAAACAGGCTCCAAATTGTCTTTTGTTTCTTTAAATTCTGTGTTCGAAATTCAAGAAAAGACTATTGAATGAAATTGTGAATGTGCCAGGTTCAAAACTGCATAAAAACTTTTTGCTCGACCTAATATAAAATTTTAGCTAGGACCAAACGAAACTGAAAATACAAGGTGGGCCAAAAGATGTGTCCAGAAGTGTAGTATACTTGTTTATAACGTTGAATTTCAGAAGTGTCTAAGTAAGGAATCTCCGCTTGTCGCCCGAGCAACTCATTGACATCAAAAGTGCTTAGTTGTAAACAGTGGTGCTTTAATAAGTCTATAATTGCCTTAAACATGGTATAAAGGTGTTGCAATCAGTTTTAATACAAAGTTCACATATTTAGGTATATACAGAATATCAGACCGATTGCATGTACAAAAATAATGAATAATCGGGTCTAAGGTTAATTCGCTTGTGTTTGAGTACGTTTCATATCAAACCGGCTAGTCTAGTGCAGAGTATCTCGAATTAGGGACTTTGATGGGAAACACAAGGAACCTTGCGCAGAAGGACAACTTGCAGGGGGCTCTTATACCTACATAATACTATTTTTTTTATTATTATTTATTCAACTTTAATTAACATCGTTAAAAAGAAATTACAATAAAAGCACAGAGACACGTAGAAAAGAAAATATAGAATTATAAAAGTCGCCTGCGCCCGCGTCTCATGCATGGTCTCATCGCTTGTCATAGAAATATAGACAATAGTCTATAGCATAGACAAGTGAGGTTGGACCGTCGGGCGTCAAGCGTGAGTCGAACTTTACACCTTATTGACGGTTTTTGTATTTTCTTTTCAAGTATTCTAGTGTTTGTATTTTATTTTATTTGATTTTATTCCCCTTGCGATTTTTAATTGATATCCGTGTGTATGTCCGTGGCATCACACAGGTTCTATCAGAATACCAGCGTTGCGGTATTTATTTTTTTAAATATCGCAGCTTTATGCTGAGATGGGAACCTTTTTGGCCTCGCACAGGTCTCTTTTTTTTTAGTCTGAATTTTTATTTACTTTAATTTCTTTTTTTTTTTGTTTTTTAATGTTTATTTTGTTACTTTTATATGCTCCTTTTTAACTGTATTTCCTGTGCGTGTCCCAAATAAAATATTTTTCTTTCTTTCTTCTTTCTAAAATTCAGGTAAAAACATAAAACAATAAAAATTAACAATACTTTCATGAATCCCTCTCACAGTGCTTCTGACTTGCCAATAAAATCTTCATTCATTCATCCGCAAACAGATCGTTTGTTGGATTAGAATATAGCTGCCACAGTGCGAGGTAATGGGGACTTAGCACAAGCAACGGTGCGACATTGTGCATCCCAATTAAAGTTTTGTCGGATTGAGGTAAGGATAATAATCGTGTTTATGCTTACTTATATAAAAACCTAAGGAACGCTTTCTTTTTCTTGAAAGTGACTCTCAGATCTATCATGGCCGTTGTTTTCATGATGATATTGTTAAGTATTTAAATTTTATTCAAAATTAACTAGGTGCCGAATTCGACTAATTCGACTGAATGTCATAGCGAAGCATTTAGAGGAATTAAATTCCATCTTAGTCTAGGCTCCACTTGTATATCGCATCTATGTCTTGCTACAGTGCCAAACAGTCACGCCCGGAGTTTATTTTGAGGTACAACTTCGTGTCATCAGCATATAACAGACATCTTGGATGACGGAAAACTTGGGGAAGATCATTTATCAAGATTAAAAATAATAAAGGCCCCAAAATTGAGCCCTAACTAACTCCGGAACGGGTGTGGTAGGTGCTAGGTTCGTACATACCGAGTCTAACGAACTGCTGGCAATCGCGTAGATAGTTTGCGAAGAAACGTAGTAGAGATGGAGCGGAACCTATTTTGCTAAGTTTCCTCAGCAGCGTGTCGTTGTTAACTCTATCGAACGCCTTCAGGAAGACGAAATCGAGACTTAAGTAAGTATTATATTAGGTCTTTACCTATGAAATTGCCGTTCTGCAGTACTGGCCATTTCAAATCAAAATAATTTTTGTTTGGCTAAGAATTCTAATTTCAAATTAATTTTATTTTAAAAACATGGATCTTTTTTTCCAAAAGTAGTCATTTGTTTATTGATTAGTGTTACATTTTCATCGCATTTCAATCTTTTTCGTCATCATGGATACGTTAAAAATTCGAGTAATTATGGAATATGAGTACCGTCGTGGCATCAACGCGGCACAAGCGGCACGCAACATCAACGACGTTTACGGAGCTAACACTACAAACCAACGCACCACTTGTTATTGGTTTGCTCGCTTCCGTTCTGGAAATTTCGACCTGAAAAATGAACCTCGCGGTCGTTCGAAGACTTTGGTCGACAATGACGAATTAAAGGCGATTGTGGAAGCTGATGATACACAATCTACGGCTGAATTAGCAGCAGCTTTCGACGTTAGCGTCAAAACAATATTGGTCCATTTGCGTCAAATTGGCAAGGTAAAAAAGCTTGACAAATGGGTGCCCCACGAACTCAATGATCGCCAGCGCGAAGTACGCGTCGAGACGTGCCTTGCACTGCTCAACAGACACACAAATGAAGGAATTTTGAACCGCATTGTTACCTGCGATGAAAAATGGATTCTGTTTGATAACCGCAAGCGCTCAGCAAGTTGGTTGGATCCTGGTTCAGCACCTAAACAATGCCCTAAACGAAAACTTACCCCTAAAAAAGTGATGGTCACTGTTTGGTGGTCTAGCGCCGGTGTGATTCATCACAGCTTCTTACCAAACGGGGTGAGCATTACTTCAGATGTGTACTGTGAAGAACTGAACACAATGATGGAGAAGCTGGCACATCTCCAACCAGCATTGGTCAATCGCTCGTCTCCGCTGCTCCTGCACGACAACGCGCGACCTCATACTGCACAGCAGACGGTCTCCAAGTTGCAAGAACTGGGGTTGGAAGCTCTCCGTCATCCGCCCTACTCACCAGACCTTGCGCCTACAGACTACTGCTTTTTCCAGAATTTGGATAACTTCTTGGCGGGAAAAAAATTCAATACCCGAGAGGCAGTACAAAATGCCTTTGAAGAATTTGTTGCCTCCCGTCCAGCTGATTTCTTTAAGAAGGGCATCAATAAACTGCCACTGCGTTGGCAAAGATGCATTGATTGCATGGGTGATTACTTCGATTAATACAAATAAAAAATGCATGAAAAAAATTCGCTTAATTTTTTTCATACAAAACGGCAATTTCATAGGTAAAGACCTATTATAATAATAATATAATATGTTTGGACATATCACACAACGCCATCTAGCCCCAAGCTAAGCAACCTAATGCTTGTGTTATGGTAACGAGATGGCTGTTATACTACTTATATACATTTTTTTTTTTTTTTTTTTTTGTAAATACATACATATTATAGATAGAAAAACACCCAGACTCGGAACAAATACTTGTAGGTCGTACAAATATTTGTTCCGTGCGGGAATCGAACCCGCGACATGCTGCGCAGCAGTCAATCGCTCAACCACTGCGCCAACCGTGTCGTCAAAAAAAAAGTGAAAAATAACTTTAATTTCGGAAGTCGGTGTCTGGTTAAATGTATTTTCGTTTTTTGCCACCGACTTCCGAAATTAGTTATTTTTCACTTTGTAGTGTTGTTTTTGGAAGTCGGTTGTATTTTTTTGTAAAAAAGATTTTATTTTTAACCGACGAAAAAAAAAAGGAGGAGGTTCTCAATTCGACACGTATGTTTTTCCACTTTTTAGTTGTGGTACCTACCCCACACACATTCTAATACCACTACCTGCAAAACAAACTAGAACATCATCCATATAAAAGTGTGGAAAAAATACGTATTATTGAAGCTAACTCAAAAACTACCCAAGCAAGGTTAATCAATTTTATATGGGACCAACTTTGATGTATACCCTCTCGAATAAAAGAATTTTTTTTCAAATCGGACGACTCAGTAAAAAGTTATGCGTGGTCACACATAAAAAAAAAAATATATACATGTCGAATTGAGAACCTCCTCCTTTATTTTCGTCGGTTAAAAATAGCGTACACGGAAGATTTCCAAACTAAGTAAAACTTGTATTATGGAAGTCAAGGCGCTCTCTCATTCTTATATTATTTGTGGCTCAAATAAACCAATAAACGAAATTATTTTCGTTATCATGGGATATAGGAAAGTGTGAGCAATCCCATAGTCGCCGTCGTGGTGTTTGCATCAATAACCTTCAAGAATGCCCTTTGTATCGGCTTATAGAGGGGGGCAATTTCACCTGTTGATATTGATAATGTATTGCTTCGATCTATAATATTGATCGACGATGTATTGATATAAACATACGTTCGGAGATAAGTAATCCTTAAAGTCGGTGGATAAAATTCGTACAATAATTTATTAATATCGTTATCTAAAATTAACACAGCGACTTTGCCCTTGAACGTAAACAGTTTTAAACTTGGCATAGAGGAGACTATTGGACTTTGATCCTGATATGACATAACAGTTTAATCATAGGTACATGTACTTTTGGTGTTATCAATAGATCCTTATTACGAGGAAGCTTAGGTAGACCACATAGTATTGGTCCAAATAGCAATTCGCTCATTAGAGGAATGCCACAAAGGGCTTATTGATATGCGTACCTATATTATTATGTTACTCTCACTGTTAGTGTTTTTATCATGCCCTACGATAACGATTTCTATTGATTTGTTAACTATAGCATAGCGAGACTTGCACCGCTGGAGAAGATATCATGGCAGTTATGCAAGACTTCAGGTCATGTCTGCCTCATGCAAGGTCACGTCTCTTTCTATTCTACCACGACCTACGGCTGTCGTTATAGTGAACATTCCGTCGGTCAACGCATAGAATAGGCTTAGAACCGCAGTAGTCGCACGCAAAGTGAAGCCATTTCAAGTTAGCCTTTAAAGGCTACGTACGGCTTTCGGGGCGTCAGTACTCAAGACCGAGTATTACTGTAAAGAGCTCGCGCAATTTTTCAAAAAAATGACGTACTGTGCAGTGAAAGGGTGTCACAACTCATCACATAATCATGGAAAACATTAAAAGATTCCATTCCAAGGGTAAGTACTGCCCAGCATCTTATATTTTTGTATAAAACATTCACCAAAACAATACTTCTAAGTCTAATTACTCTAAGGGTCAACGGTTCTCGTGACTTCGTGAAGTTAGTGAAATACACTAGTAACACATATTACTATTGGTAGGGATTTGGGTTAGATTAGGTTAGGTAACCATTGACGATATACGTTAGTGACTTTGTCGGAGTCTGGCTGGAGGCATGTTTTTAGTAATAGGGGCGATATACCATCCCAACGTATTGCGTAGTCGTTGCGTAGTTGCAGAATAAGGGATTCGACCTCAGTCTAATCTACCTCCAGTAGCGCAAGGGTGTTGGCGGGAGAGAAAGGGGTATTGTATTTAGAACCAGACTAGTTGGCAGATTTGAGGGAAAATAACACCGAGATACGTAAACCATGTGGTTGCTTACCTTAGATATTACCTTACTAGGTAGGCGTTGCTATAGGTACCTACATTTTTTTTTACTTGACTTGAATTTACTTGACGTTAGTGATTCTCAACATTTAACATCGAAAACATTATAAGTACGCCTACCTTATATCACAGAGTACGTAATAGTACTTACAAATTATATTTTAGCAGTTTAGTAGTACACACAGCAGCAGTTCAAGTTACTACAAACTGTCAAATCTCGATTTTGAACTTAACCGTCAACATTTTAAGGTTTAAAATCATTTGGAGAAATTTGACAGTTTGTTATAACCTGATGTGCTGCTGTCTGTACACACGGCTACACATCAAGCTATACATTTCCAGTTTATACTGATCTCTCATTGTAAGGAAATCCTATACAATGCGAGATCAGCTTATACTGGAAATGTATAGCTTGATCTGTAGCCGTGCGCACCTACATATTATGTTGGTATAAAATATCACTGCGGTTTTCACGTGACTTGCATTTTGTGATTGTTTGCAAAAACTTATTGTATTGATAAGAGTTTTTCGCTGTCGCAAAACCTAATCTTCGTGAAAGACCGACACGGTCAAAGGTGTCATAGATATACCTATGTTCTTTAATAAATCTCAAAGGTGACTTCAAGTATGGTGTCCATGAGAATTAATTAATTTTCTGAAAAATAGTTAGGTACCTACTTACTAGGGATGGGCCGAAATTCGTTTCACATTCGGTTTACTGGTTTAACCGAACTTCGGCACTCGGCCGAAATTCTGTTCAAATGCCGAATATTCGATAAAAAAAAATAATAATAATAAATGTACGTACCTATTTATTTAATAATAAAATAATTTATCGCCAAATAACACTATTTTTATTTAAAATAATAAAATAATTTATCGCCAAATAACACTATTTTTAATTTTTATAAGTGTTAGGTAAGTAAATGTAATCATATCACCTTCGTACTGGTACTTATTTAAAATTTACACTAGATTCGACGTGCCTGTCTCGAGAAAGCGACGTAAAAATAACCGAAGTTCGATCGAACTTTTTATTTTCACCGTATGTTCGGCCGAAGTTCGTATTCGGTTCAATTCAAACGACGTTCGGCCCATCCCTAGTAGGTACACATACCTAGTTTTGCACCCTACGCCTGCGCCGACCGTGTAATCCTACACAGACAAGTAACCGCCTGTCTGCACTTAATGTTACATGTTCATATCATTTCTTTTATGTTATTTTTCTTTTATTAGGTTCGTAGTTTTAGTTTTTATTTCTTTCCTAGTACCTACTATCTACATTCTGCAGGTGGCTTTAAGCAAATCTGCGTTGATATATTCTTATAAAAATGTCTTTATATTCAGGTAACAACTCTGCAGGTGTCCGACATAGGAATCGAACGCATAACTTTATCTTGTGTCGCCAACAATGATAATATCTTTAATATAATAAAATATAACAATGATATTATATTTAATATAATATCATTGGTCGCCACTCGCCAATCTCGCCAACGTCAGACTCAGATATGCCATGCAAAATTGATGAATTCTGTCTATTTTGCCACTTGGTCGCTTATTTTTGCATGGACAAGCAGGTTAATCTTTCCTCGGTAACAAGACTTTACACCGATGGCCTTGAACAACCACTTGACTTGACATGCGACCTGCTGATTTAATTTGGATCCTAATGACCCCCAGTCCGGAATGGATAATTCTGAACTAGTTTGTACAACACAACGGCATACAAAACAGAATGCCGACACCACCGCTTCCAGCAGGTCATTCACCCCACAATTTACAAAAATAGTTTTTAATTATTATAAATGTTTGAATTCCATAAATGATAACATTATTGACGATACATACAACTGATATCAATGTAGTTAAAAAAATATTAATAGGTAGTAGTTGATTGGGACTTGGACAAAGTTGTTTGTAAAAACTTTGGAGTTTGACCCCGCGGTAATCTTGTAGTTAATGCAACTAATTAACAAGTCATTAACCTATTGATAGGCTATTAAATAGAAAAGGTGCATACCTTTAGCTGCTACGGACATTTTTGTGTTTTTATGGAATTTTTAATAAAAAAAAATATCTCTCCTCCGCAACACGCACGCACAAACTTCACTACTTAATAATGAATGAGAACATTGAACAAATTAGGGCAGACCGATTGAACGGGCTGATAAGCCCGGAAAATTGAATAATCTGTCTGCTGATAAATGAACGAATGGAACCAGTGTTGAAGTGTTACAAAATCGGTAAATTTCACATCATAAACATTTTTGTTTTGATTTATTTTACTGTACCATTAGTATTCTGCTTTCTCAAATTCATAATTATTAATTGCTGTGTCCATTCAAATGTATAAAAACCGCTTGTACAATAGTCACGCATGATGATGTAACGTAATAAAAAAGTATTGAATGAGATCATTTCATTTACAAACATTTATAACTGGCAACATTATATTTGACGGCTGATCTGGTTTCACGACGACACAGCATCAAAAAGTATAATTTCTTTATTTATCGCAAAGAATGCTTATGCAATGACCGATGGTAGGTCTGTGAGTGGTCAACTGAAAAAGTTCGTATTTCGTGGCAAATCATCAACCAACGGCGACACTCGAGGTGAATATTTGGAGATTGTTATACCGGAGCTTCTGACGGCTGGCTACTCGTTCTACACGTGGCCATCGGCGCCCTTATTAGCCTGGTATTTGTGGACACAAAGGCGTCATTTACGCGGTCTCCGCATCCTAGAACTCGGCTGCGGAACTGGCCTGCCGGGAATCTTAGCTGCAAAGTGCGGCGCCCGTGTTACGCTCACTGACAGCGTCGCCCTGCCCAGGTCCCTGAGGCACTTGTCTGCGTGTTGTGAGGCGAACGGCCTCGTTCCCAACCGCGACGTACAGATCCTAGGACTCGCCTGGGGCCTGTTCCTATCAGAAGTTCACGCACTTAGACCAGTAGATCTGTTACTTGCTTCAGATTGTTTTTACGAACCCTCGCAGTTCGAGGAAGTGTTATCGACTGTCGCTTACCTGCTAGACGGCACTGACGCGCGATTTTTATGTTCTTACCAGGAACGCAGCGCGGACTGGTCCATTGAGGCTCTGCTGAAGAAGTGGGGACTGAAGGGAGCTCAGCTGGATTTGGACTCACTGAGTGAGAGTTCGGGAATTGACTACCGAGCATTGGTTGGAGACCGATCTTTGCATTTACTTGAAATTGTTGCAGTTTAAGGTTATGGCCAGCACCGCAAGAGCCGCTCGCCTGTATGTAGGCAACTTGCCCTGGACTGTAGGTCATCGACAACTCAAAGAATACTTTGCTCAGTTCGGACCAATACAGAGTGCAAGAGTAGTGTTTGACCGTTCTACCGGTCTTAGCAAAGGATACGGTTTCATAGAGTTTTCAAGTGCCGCCTCTGCTGCAGATGCCACCAACAAGCAAGTGCACACTTTAGAAGGACTGAACTTAACTGTTCAAGTTCAAAATAGTTAAACACAGACACTATTAAAAATAGTTAGTATTTACAATGGCTGAAGCACTTCCAGAATACCCTGATTCGGACTTTTCCGATGATGACCTGTCTCCTTTAGACATATCTTTTAACAAGGCAGCTGATCATGTGAGGAAACTAACAAGCTCATTGACCAACAACCAACTGTTGGAACTGTACGGTCTCTACAAACAAGGACTTGAAGGCAAGTGTGATGCCCCTAAACCGGGCTGGCTGGATGGTAGAGGCCGTAGAAAATGGGAGGCCTGGAGATCTCTCGGCAACATGCCAAATGAAGAAGCTAAACAAAAATACATTGCCTTGGTGCAAAGATATGCCCCAGAGTTGACAGAATTATCTGAATACGATGAGACAGGAATGAAAGAAGCCTGGGTGGCAGTGTCTTCTATGCGCAAATCACCTGAACCTGAGCTGATACACAATGAGCTGTCTATATTAGATGCGGCACGAGAGAACTGTGCTGACCGAGTCACTGAACTCCTTGCCAAGCTCCCGGAACTCCGTCATGAGAGGGATGAGGATGGTCTCACGGCGTTACACTGGGCTGCTGACCGAAATGCTACAAAAGCTTTACAAGCGGCTTTGGATGGAGGATGCCCAGTAGATGTGGCAGATGAAAGTGGTCAAACTGCCTTACATTATGCTGCATCTTGTGGCCACATTGAGTCAACTAAGATATTGTTAAAAGCTGGAGCATCTCTGCTAAAAGATGAGGATGACTGTACTCCATTGGACTTGGCTGCTGATGACGACATAAGGAAAGTTCTGGAAGGTGCTAAGTAGACTAAGTTAGAGTCTGTTGGATGCATGAATGCTGTGACCGTTGTAACCATTTCTATTTAGCCGAAAATGTAAGTTCATGAGGATTCATGCGTCCATCAGGCTAGCCGCGGCAGTTTTAGTTAGAATTAAAATTGGGTTATTGTAGTTATTCATAATAATAAACTCTGAATGTAATATTTTGAATGTTTTATTGCCAACTTACACAACACACTTCAACAATTATATAGGAAATATTGAACAATAATATAAAGATGAGTCCAGAAGGCATTTACAGAAAAATGGCTTCAGTCAAGAGAATTATAAAATAGAGCAAAAATAAAATTGCAAATTCTATTTCCTTTGTGTTGGACAAAATATTATTTTTTTCACACACACGTCATTCTATTTACATAGTAATCTGAAGAAGTTTGTGTTCATGCTTGAAAAACTTTAAATTAATGTTATTTTACATTTACAACCAAACAATAGATAACACTCATTCCTACATTTTCGCCAAGCCATTCAAATCTTCGTTATGTACAAATTATGAAAACCCAAGCAACATTCTAAATTATCTTATAAAAGTTAATAGTACCTAATATAGTTAATCAGTCGTAACTTGAAACAGTTACTATTATTAAAATTCTACATCATAGGACAATATTAGGCAAATAACGCACTGGCCCAAAAGTGCAACACCAGTTATAACTACCACACATTAAAGATGATTTAAGGGTACTTTGGGATAAACATAGGCTTAGTGATTTTGAAGCAAATTGCTAATCCATTGCTTCATATGTTCGAAAAATTTGTCTGCTCGACAACGTACCTATATAACGCAATAAATTCGTTAAAATGTCAAAATTAATCCGATTCCGATTAAAGTTTGTTACGCAATTGCCCAGCTGGTCTATCCTCACCAAGAGTGATCAACTTTAGGCACCTGTCCCAGCGCCTGCCACCGCGCCGACGAGGAAGCCGTAAGGAATTTATGAGTTCTGTGCGAGGAAGCGACTAGCTACCAACGATTTCTCGCTCATTCAAGCAACGTAGGTACAGTCCAACTATTGTCTTCATGTCCCTCGGGAAGCTTAGTGTTTCGTCAGTTGTCTCAATCGAAATCGATTGAGAGCGTTTAATGGGCGAAGCAGACTTAATTGATAAAATATTCTCATTACCAATTAACCCCGTTCAGGGATAGGTACATCATAATTGATCGTCAATTTTGACCAGGCAGCGTGACGAATACTGGCTTCCCTCGAGGCGATTGACCGTCTGGTCTGCACCGAGTGCAAAGGACAACTGATAGCAATCGAAAGACTGACGAAACACGAAGTTTGCCGAGGGACTGAAAAAGTAGTTGTACTGTACAAAGATTTTTAAAAACCGGCAAAGTGTGTCGGACTACGCACAATGAAGGGTTCCGTAGTTGGGAAGAATTTATCCCAAAAACAAAGTTAACATTGTAGTTGAAAAACATGTTCTCCCATACGTCACGGTCAAATCTCCAACTGCAAAATGAAGTTTGTAATAGCATTTTTTTTTAGGTAAAGCTACAAATGAACAATTTTCTGACTTTTTCCTTTACTTGTGCCGTGAGACCTTGCTTCTTGCCAAATTTCATGATTCTAGGACCTAGATCAGAACCTACAGATCCCCTTTGTACCTTTTGATTTAGGTATTTGCGAGTATCAAAATAT
This sequence comes from Cosmia pyralina, assembly GCA_946251885.1. NCBI lineage: Eukaryota > Metazoa > Arthropoda > Insecta > Lepidoptera > Noctuidae > Cosmia > Cosmia pyralina. The sequence continues at coordinate 1,865,390 of OX276357.1, read as the reverse complement.
GTCGCATAAATGACCGTATTTTTTATTGCGTTGACTTAGAAGCTTGATTTTTTTAGAGCTTCAAGGTAGGTACCGTAAACGTACGTAGTATATGATATTAATTTCAACTTGATACCTCCGCGCGTTCCTCAGAAAAAGAGTCTTGGCAGACTGACAGACAACGAAGTGATCCTACAAGGGATCCGTTTTTCCCTCAAGAACACACGAATGACGTAAAACACAACAAACGACGACGATGTTAAAGAGATACATAATATCTCGTCTTCACGCACACATTCACAGCGTGTTTTACACTTGGTTACCACAAGTAAAGCACGTAGTATTGTGAGATAACTGTAATGCAATTATGTCGCGGCCATATTAACGGGATATGCCGTTGATTATCAACGATGAAGGACGTTGGCTGTAGGTGTAGCCACCACTTACCGCAATAATTTGACTGAATTTAACTACCGCGATGATGGGCATTGACGTTGACCTTAGTGTGGCCGGGGCATTACGATCTAGAGCATTTATTAGGTAGGTATGCCTATTAAGTACGTACATTGTCTACGGGAGTATTTCACATGAATCCAGTTATTATGTTACTTACAAAAACTAGTAGGTATCACATACTGCATAGTAACTAGGTATTACAGTTATTAGTAAATATCATAATGTAACAGATGAGTCAAATACTTTGTGCAATATTCATAAAAAGAGCTTCCTCAATCATGGAAAAATATATCTACTAATTTATTATGTGATAATTTATAGCTAGTAAACTTACCGATTAAAGTTATAAATTGTTTTAATATTGAGAAGTCCCGGCAAGACACTACAGTATATTATCTATATAGGGTGCAATTTTAATCACTGTTATCCTCTTTAAGGGGTCATTGTACTCATCATTATGAACACCTTTTACTAATGTGCATAACTCCAGCTTCCTCATAGGTGATAGAAGAATTCTACCAATGCCAATATTTAAAGCATAATAGCTGCAATCAAAGTACCACGTCTTAATTTAGCTGCCGCAAAAACTTCTTCAATATGAGTCATTTAGTGTGTGTCAGCTGGAGTGACGCCGCCCCAGCTTCCTCATTCAGAACAGGCAAACCAGTGAGGTTAGAGTTTTGGACTAAAGTCAGAAAATTAAAGCATAATAGCTACTATTTGCAGCAAAATTTTCAAATCTCTGGTCAATATACTCTATGAGTTATTCAACTTCTAAACATGACTAGCTGGAGTGACGCCACCCCAGCTGCTCAGTCATATCTTCCGAACGAAGGAACAAATATGATATGTTTTACAGCTCAAAAATTAAGGCATAATAGCTGCCTTAGGCAGCAAAATTTTCAAATCTCTAGGTCTCGTAGTTTCTACGTAATAAACAAAAAATAGTTTCCGCGCCAAAAAATTCAAATTATTGCATCGGAGCAGGTAAGGAGCGGCGTTGCCGTTCCGTGCGCTACGTTATCAGTTAGTTGTAGTTTGAACTAGATTGTAGACTGGGAGCCGACTACACACTTTAATATTGTACTATGTACGGACCGGACGGAGGAGCTCGTGGCTAAGTAATAACAGCCGTAGGGGTCGATTCATCAGGTTAAGCTACGCTTGCCGGGGTCGGTCAGTGGATGGGTGACCATCTTTACATATCGAGACTCATCCGTGCCTCGGAAAGCACGTTAAGCCGCTGGACCCGGCTGTCATTCGTGGATCTTTCACAGTCGTTATCAGAAGCCCGAAAGTCTGACAACCAGTCTTACCAAGGGGTATCGTATTACCCAGTTACTGGGTTGTGGAGGTCAGATAGGTGTGGAGGTCAAAAACATGAATGTCAATAAGGTCTAAATTAGCTTGACACCTCAGAAAGTGTCTAGTTCATTATGCACATCATTTCGAGGGCGTCAAGCTAATTTCGACCTTATTGACATTCTACAACCCCTTTGTTTTTTTGCTCCAGGATACTCGGTAAATGATCTGGAAGCTGAATTTAACAAAAAAACATGAATGTCAATAAGGTCTAAATTCGCTTGACACCTCAGAAAGTGTCTAGTTCATTATCTATGAGTACAATGACCCCATAAAATATTGCCACTGTTTACACTTACACCCTGTATATGTTACGGTTGCGAAACATAATTTGATCAACATAAACCTAACAGTGACCTGCAAATTGCAAAAAACGTAATAAAGTTTGAATTTCGCAGGCTACCTTTGCACCCGAAGTACACAGGACAAGTCACAAAAAAAACAATAATGTAGTTCTCTCATCGTCTAAAATTGATAAGTATCTAAGCTTTTTAATAATACATTATTAGTTCCACTATAGTTCAGTCGGCTCTCAGTCGATATCTTCAATATTCAAAATTAAAATTATTTTGAGCGCAAACAATTCCTGTTAAGTACAAACTTGGTTGCAATAATATAGCACACGGAATGGCAACGCCGCTCCTTACCTGCTCCGAGGCAATAATTTAATTTTTTAAAACTAATTTTTGTTTATTACGTAGAAAATACGAGACCTAGAGATTTGAAAATTTTGCTGCCTAAGGCAGTTATTATGCCTTAATTTTTGAGCTGTAAAACATTATCATAATTATGTTCCTTCGTTCGGAAGATATGACTGAGCAGCTGGGGTGGCGGCACTCCAGCTACTCATGTTTAGAAGTTGAAATAACTCATAGAGTATTTTGACCCGAGATTTGAAAATTTTGCTGCCAATGGCAGCTATTATGCTTTAATTTTACACCAGTACTACATTATAAGTAATAAATTGTATAACATTGTAAACCGAGCCAATAACATTTATGAACTTCCTACCAACAAATGTAAGGATAAAATACTAGTTTGGCTATTACAAATAAACTATATACAAACGGAGGAAATTTTAAACAGTTAACACTACACACTTTCACTACACATAAATTTATTCATCCACACACACACACACACACACCATACATATGGTAACGTATCTATGTCTATTCTATGTTTAACTAGGTTTAATTATTTTGCAAACCTTTGTTCTATTAAAACTTATATTAAAACAATGTAAAGATATGAAATTTATGTACAGAGTGGAAGGCGCTGACGGCTGTGACACAGTTCATACTACGAGTACTACGGTCGTCAACGTATTCTCTTGTTTAATGTCACCCATTGTTGCCACATATTATCCTTAGATGAAGAGATATTTGTAACATTTAGTGATGGAAATAAACTATTCTATTCTATTTTTGAGCTATAATACATAATCATATCTTCTTTCGTTCGGAAGATATGACTGAGCAGCTGGGGTGGCGTCACTCCAGCTACTCATGTTTAGAAGTTGAATAACTCATAGAGTATATTGACCAGAGATTTGAAAATTTTGCTGCATATAGTAGCTATTATGCTTTAATTTTCTGACTTTAGTCCAAAACTCTAACCTCACTGGTTTGCCTGTTCTGAATGAGGAAGCTGGGGCGGCGTCACTCCAGCTGACACACACTAAATGACTCATATTGACGAAGTTTTTGCAGCAGCTAAATTAAGACTTGGTACTTTGATTGCAGCTATTATGCTTTAAATATTGGCAATGGTAGAATTCTTCTATCACTTATGAGGAAGCTGGAGTTATGCACATCTTTTACTAAGGGACTAAACCTGAAATCGCAAAAAAAAAAAAAAACAGGTGTTCGCTACATTTTGACGAGTTGCGAACATAAATGTAGCGAACAGCTGATTTTTTTCGCGATTTCAGGTTTGGTCTAATTGTAAAAGTTGTTCATAATGATGATCAATATAAAAGGATAAAGGTTTTTATCAATTACGGCCTGTATTAATTTGAAATATACAGAAATGCTTAGCGTCAAAAGATCACTAACAGGAAGATTATTGAGACGTCGGCTTATGACCACAGGAAAATATTTAAAAAACCGGCCAAGGGCGTGTCAGACCACGCACAATGAAGGGTTCCGTAGTTGGGATGAATTTACCCTAAGAACAAACTTAACACTGTAGTTGAAAAACATGGTCTTCCATACATTCCAACTGCAAATGTAAGTTGGTTGACTACTACCGTGAATTTTTTCACCCATCCAAAACTAACCGTTTAGCTGGCAGGAGGGGGGAGACACTTGACTCTAACAAAATTTAGCACTTTAAAGCTTAATATTTCAGAAAAGGATCTCAAAATCGAAAAATTGTTTTAACAAACCCACAATATTTTTGAAAGACCCATGCAACAACACCCCACACCATGGGGTGAACGAGAAAAAAAAACATCCCCACTTTACGTGTACAGAAGGTACCCTAAAAAATTTTTATTTTACCACTGTCAGCGTGATGAATATGTATGTATTCATGTCAAATTATAGCTTTCTAGTACTAAGAATCTCTAGAGTTAAGCTGCGGACGGACATACCGAAACTATAAGGGTTCCTTGTTGACTATGGAACCCTAAAAACGAACGTTTAAAATTTTGTAACTGATGTGCCGACGTAATGTATTAAGGACGCTGTTACAAATGGGTAGTCAAATCATTACTTTTTTACACAAAAGTATGTTTATTAAATAAAATGCTTTGCATTCTTAAAATGTTTTTTGGCCGAATTGTTGACAGATGTGCATGGTACGATTCTGAACTATAAATATAATTTTAGATAAGTATAGTTTCTCAATAAATGTAAAAATAAAATAAAATAAAAATAAAAAGCCTTTTATTCTACCATAAATACATATAAAAATTTAAGCATTATTAGTTATTTTATCCTATCACATATTGTTACCTATTACACATTTCATTAAATATCATTTTAATTATTATTGTTGAGTTAAATTCCTAATTTTATTATTATTAATGTTAGCATGCACGTGAAATTATTAATTTATGGAAGTCGCCTCTATGGCGTAGGCCTCCCCCAACTTTCTCCATTTTTCCCTATCTCTGGCTTGTCTCCTCCAGTCTGGTCCACATCTTTCCTTAAATATATCTTCCCAACGCTTCCGCGGCCTTCCTCGTTTTCGTTTCCCGTCTCTAGGTACCCACTCTATGATTTTCTTTGTCCATCTTTCGTTTTCCATTCTACAAATATGCCCGGCCCATTTCCATTTCAGACTTCTTATTCTCTCTACTACGTCAGTTATTTTAGTTTTCCTCCTAATTTCCTCATTAGTAATTCTGTCGGACAATTTAATACCCAACATGCTTCTCTCCATTTTCCTCTGCATAACTCCGAGTTTGTGTTCTTCTTTTACACGGAGAGACCATGTTTGGCATCCATATGTAAGGCATGGAAGGATTGCTATCTCATACAACTTGCTTTTCAAATTCATTTTTATCTTGGTGTTCTTCATGATTTCTTTAAAACTCCAGTATTTTTTCCATGAAATTGCTATTCTCCTATTAATTTCATTTTCCGTTTGGTCTTCAAATGAAATAGATTGTCCCAAATAGACGTATTCCTTAACATATTCTATTTCCTGTCCATCTATATTTATTGTTACTTTCGACCCGTTTGTTAAAATTTTGGTTTTTGCAGCATTCATAGTCAATCCTACCTTTTTACTTTCTGTCGTAAGCTCTTGCAACATGTTCTCTAATTGTGCGGATTCTCCTGTAAACACAACGATGTCGTCTGCAAATCGTAAATGGCTTAGATATTCACCGTCGATTTTCACGCCTTTGTTTTCCCAGTCTAGGTTTCTAAATATTGTCTCTAGGACAGACGAAAATATTTTTGGTGATAGCGGATCGCCCTGTCTGACGCCTTTTCTTATGGGAAAAGTTGGTCCTTCCAATTCCAATTTTATTTTAGCGGAACTTTTTGAATAAATGCTATGGAGTAGCTCTACATATTTTATATCTATTCCTTGTTCCACTAGTGTCTTCCATATTGCATTATGTTCCAAAGAATCAAATGCCTTGGAATAGTCGATGAAACATAAATACAGAGTCTTACCATATTCTTTAACTTTCTCCACTATTTGTGTTACCACTTGGATGTGGTCAGTTGTTGAGAAGTGTTTACGAAATCCAGCTTGTTCACGCGGTTGATTTTCATCTAGTGTCCTTGTAAGTCTATTTAATAGTATTTTTGAGAAAATTTTATAGAGGTTTGACATAAGGCTAATTGGTCTATAGTTACTGAGGTCCCCTCTATCTCCCTTTTTGTGAAGAAGAGTTACCACCGATTCAGACCATTGCTTTGGAGTTTCCCTTTTTTGTAGAATGTTATTGAACATGATTTCCAGTGGGTGTTGTAATGGCTCTGATAGAGACTTCAATATTTCATTTGTTACCTTATCTTCTCCAGGTGATTTGTCTTTTTTCTGAGTTTCTATAGAAAAACCAATCTCTGACCTTAGTATTTCGGGCAGTGGTTCGTCTACATAGACTTTGCCTCTGACGTGCTGCGTTAAACTGGGCTTTTCCTGTGACGAGTAAAGTTTCTGGTAAAAGTTAGTTGCTTCTGTTAATATATGCTTCTGTTAATAGAAGAGGGTAGGAGGGCGCCACAGTGACAGTGTTTACATATCAGCTCCGTGTTTCTTATTTGTGTAAAAATGTTTATAGTGAATATTTCGCGCTGAATTACTACTAAAGGGAAGATACAACCAAGGAAAAGTGATTATTAGAATATATGGAAATTATGAACAAGTGGAATAGGCGAAATTAAAGTGGAAATCAGATGTGCAAAACTGACAGTTGAATCAAAAGTTGCGTGTAGCTACGTTAGTGAGTGAACGGAATTAAATGGAATTTCAAGTGTTTGGTGGAAAGAACTTGAAAGAAATTAAAACACATTGCATCAGTGGAAATAAATAAAATCAAGGAATGAATAATTAGTCAAAATTTGCATAATCATCGCAAACTGGTTGAAAACAGCGCCATCTATCGATATTGTGTTACACCATCAATCAAACATTTTCAATACGTCAATCGAATCGACCCGATGTGTCAGAAGCTTCAAATTTTCACCACAGCTTAGTAAACACAACAACAGAGGTCACTATTTACACGATTTTGTCATCAAACGTAAACAAACATAATCAAAGAATACGAGTATTACGATCACAGAACGATTCAGTAGAAAATATAATTAATGCAGAAATGGAAGTACAAATGCAAACCTTTTTTGAAAAAATACAGGAAAAACTAGATCAACAAACGCTCATTATATCTGAAACTGTAACAAAAAATGTTTTCGAAAAACTGGATGAAAAACTAACTTCAGTTATAGAAGAAAATAAAATTATGAAGACTGAGATAAAAACTCTGCAAGAAAAGATTAAACTTTTGGAGCAGGAGAAGAAGAAAAATAATATTGTAATATCTGGCATAGCGGAACAACAAAATGAAACAACAAGAAATATTATAGAAGTAGTTGAAGACCTTTTCCAATCAAACTTAGGCATTAAAATTAACCCACAGGAAATAAACAAAACATATAGACTCGGAAAGAAAACGCAAAACCATGCGCGTCCAATTTTAGTAAGCCTAACTACAAACTGGAAGAAAAATGAAGTACTTAAAAACAAAAAGAAACTGCCAAAAGACATATATATTCAAGAAGATTTTTCAAAAGAGGTTTTAGAGACTCGAAAGAACCTACAGTTTCAGCTGAAAGAGGAAAGAGAGAAAGGTCGTATCGCATACATAAAATACGACAAACTAGTAGTGAAAGATAGTATCAAACGAAAGCGAAAAGATTCAGTCTCCCCGACGGCTCAAAACCACAACAACTTAGATGAAAATATAGTAGATTTACCAAAAAGTAGAAAAAAACTAAACGCTGGAAATATGCTCAACTACTTATCAAAACCAACTCAAGATTAACAATTAATTTCCCCCTCTACTTATTCTCCAAGCCGGCTGGTCCCCGTGGAGGATTACGACCAAAACCCCCAAACAGTAACCCTAGAAAAAAGGAAATATCTAGCCACCTATGTGTCGCGACTTTGAACGTTAGAACTCTACTCTCTGAGACAAGAATTACAGAGCTGAATCATGCTACTGAGAAACTACTATGGGATGTTATAGGATTATGTGAAACAAGAAGAAAGGAAGAAAGTATAGAAGAATACCCTGATTTCATATTTTACAATAGCAAGGCAGCAAAGGGAAGATGTGGAGTAGGGTTTATTATAAAAAAGCACCTAAAAAAGAACATAGTTGGTTTTAACTGCTATTCAGATAGAATTGCGACCCTTGAGTTAAACATGTCTGATAATAACTTGTGGTCTATAGTACAAGTCTATGCACCCACCGAATTGTGTGAAGAAGATGAGTTGAGCGAGTTCTACGGAACCTTAGAAACCGCTATAGAGACCTTAAACGCAAGAAACCTCATTATAATGGGCGATTTCAATGCCCGAATTGGGACAGCTCAACAAGGTGAGGAAACTGTATTCGGCAGATACTCGCACGGCAAAAGGTCAAGGCACGGGCAGAAGTTGATAGAGTTTGCTTTGGAAAAGAACCTTAAATTCGTAAATAGTATGTTTAAAGCAAAAGAAAACAAAAAATGGACATGGGTATCACCGAATGGAGAGTACCATAACGAAATAGATTTCATCTTAACAAACAAAGGTACAAATATATTTGCTTTCGACACAATAAAAAACCTTAACTTTAACACTGACCACAGAATGATAAGGTGCAAAATAAAAATGGAAAACACTAAAAAAAGAAGCTTTACCAAATCTATAAACGCACATTGTACAAGAAACTTGCCGATATTAACAAGAGAAGGTGGGATGCATTGGGAAAATAAATTCGTTGACTTTATCAAATCTTCCTCACAAGTTCAAATCCAGTATGATAACTTCCAAAAAGGTATGCAACTTTTATTAGCACAAATACCATGTGAAAAGAACAAACAAAAATACCCGATAAGTGCTCACACACGACAACTTCTAGAAGATAGAAAACAACTGTATAAAGAAAAAAGGACAAAGGAAATAAAAAGAAAAATCGCTCAAACAAGTAAAGAAATAAACAAACAAATCTCTAATAACAGAAAGAAACACAGACAACATGTTTTTGAAGAACACTTGTCGAAAAAAGGAGCCATTAAAAAGGCATACAAAGAGCTTCAAACTACAACAAAATGGGCAACAAACATGGTGGACAAGAAAGGAAAGATTATTTCGAAGCGATCTCAATAAATGTAACGAAGTAAAAATTTTCATTCCGGTACATTTATTGAGAAAATGTACCTATCTAAAATTATATTTATAGTTCAGAATCGTACCATGCACATCTATTAACAATTTGCGCAAAAAACATTTTAAGAATGCAAAGCATTTTATTTAATAAACATACTTTTGTGTAAAAAAAATAATGATTTGACTACCTATTTGTAACAGCGTCCTTAAGGCGAAAGCGCCAGGTTAGCCCGTGAAATTCAATTTTTCTTACGCTTTTTGCAATTTGCAAGTCAGTATTAGGTTGTATGTTGAACAAAACATAATTCGCGACCATAAAAAATATGTATTTACAGAATTATAATCATTAAAGTCATCAATACAACTCCTTAAGGCCAGGTAATCCTATTGAATGACTATTTCATGAAATCATGACATTTGAGGATTATACTAACTTATGGAGTTTTTTTTTTTTTTTTTTTTAATCTTTATTGATTCAATTGGGGTTTTTATCCCAATGGATACGCCAACCCCATCATGCCTTATACTGACTACTACGATGCAATGCTTTAAATTTAAATTAAATTAAATGGAGAATTTTAATCAATATAGTACACCACCTCGCTAAATCTTTTCGCTACATCTGACTTCGGTTGTGCTAAAATTGATTGAACTAAACCTACCTGTGATATATTTAAATTAAACTCATTGATTAAATTTCTCCTTTCCTCTTGGTTCTTGACGCAATCGATTAGCAAATGATGTACATCCTCAAGTACATTGCATGTGTTGCAGTTGGGAGAGCTTACTTTCTTCATGAGAAATGCAAACTTTGCCGATGGATAGTGTCCAGACCGTAATCTTAGAGCTAACTTCACATAACTTCTACTTAACCTGCTGCTGTCAAACCAGGGCACTTGAGGGAGCTCATTTTGAACTGTTTTGTACCATATTATAACTTATGGACATATTGTAACTTATGGAGTTGTATTACTGATTGTTATGATTATAATTCTGTAAATACATATTTGTTACGGTCGCGAATCATACTTTAATCAACATACAACCTAATACTGACTTGGAAATTGCAAAAACCGTAAGAAAATTTGAATTTCGCGGGCTGCCCTGGCGCTTCCCCCTTAATAGGGTATTATAGCTTGTCCACTCTGTAATGACGCGCTCCGCTACCGCATTTACTGCAGTCAACTTATACAAAATTAAGTAGTGGAGCGCGTCATTTCAGAGTGGACAAGCTCTAGGGCCCGGTTGCCGGTAGGGTGTTTTTAATGTCTCACGTTATTGGCCCGCACATATGAGAGTTTTAGCGAGACTAACGAACAACAATTGATTTTTATTTATAGGGTGGCCCAAATAGTGACGTCGAAAATTCGACAGCATTCAGATTTCAGAAACTTGAGTGAATAGCAAAGAGTATGTTGAATAAAAAATCAATAGAGTTGAGAACCTCATCCTTTTATGAAGTCGGTTAAAAAATAATTTTTGCATGATCTTATACAGGGTGGTCCAAATAGTGACGTCAAAATGAAAAATCTGAATTCCTCATAGCCAGGTGTATTCGAAAATACCCCAAATATGTTCCGCGATGTTTTGTAGTTATCGAGTTAGATATTATTGTTTTTGTAATGATCGTTACATTCATGTCACAAAAAAAATTGAAATATACCATCTACAAAAAATTATATGAATTCTTGAAGCTCCTCCAACAGAAAACTGTAAATAATTACAAAAACAAAAATAACTCGAAAACTACAAAAAATCGCGGAACATTTATGAGGTATTTTACAATACCCCTGGCTATGAGGAGTTCAGATTTCTCTTTTTGACGTCACTATTTGGACCACTCTGTATAAGATCAGGCAAAAGTTAATTTTTAACCGACTTCAAAAAAGGAGGAGGTTCTCAACTATTTTGAAATATTTTTTTAAACATACTATTTGCTGCTCAAGTTTCCGGATCAAACCTGAATGCTGTCGAATTAATCGCAGCAGACAAATAAGAAAATTGTAAACGGTCGCTCGCCTTCGACCCTCGGTGACATACTGTTTGTCGGAGATAATAATATTATAATCACTTACTTTCAAGAATGTAAACACGGTTAATCGTGATACGTGTAGTTCCAGCTATACTATAAATATTGCTATCTCTTACGTACAAATTATACAAGACAGAGATGGAAGATGTTTGTTTTACCAGTTGCGAAAGCACTTGCTCATAACTTCGTCCAATCAGAGTAATCAATAAGAGTAAGGCCATATTTTTCAACCAATAAATTAATTTTGTTTCTTTCTATTTTTGCCGAAAGAAACCCTTTCCAACCTCTCTAAAACTATTTTTTACATTCACAGAAACTCGTTACTTTTAGTGTGAAGCTCTAAAGACTGGCTTGAGAGCATTCCAGGTTTCACCAGTATCACGAAACACCTTTGTGCACATGCCAGCAAGTCCTGTGGGCCCACTGCTAGTTCTCTTTAGCGTCCTTGTGAGCTAGCCCGTCGCCCGAGTCCAGTTGTTTCAGCAGTCTGAACAGCGCAGCCGCTTCTCTGATGCGAGAGAACTCCACGCAGAAGGCTTCTACTTCGATGAACAATTCCTGTAATTATTATTAGTCATTTATTCAAAGTTACAATAACTCATAGACAATAATCAGTACATTACCCATTTGTATGTCGCAGCTAACTGGTTTAATTAGCCATTTCACTAAACGCCGCCATTCAATCAACGGCCTGAATAATATACAGCCATTCAATCAAACGGCAGGCAAATTACTTGGATCAATAGCGTTTAACTACAGTCTGATTTTTAATTCGACGGAATTCTGACAGCTGTAATTTTTTGACACTTCAGATATCATAAAGCTTTTCTGTCTTGTCCTTGTCATAAGTTATTTATACGATTAGAATTTTTTGGAATTATAAAATAACAAAAAATATGAAAGAGAACGAGATCAAGTAAACTATATGACAATGTAAATAGTGTTTGTTCTGTGCATTCAATGCACACTAACTAAAATACAAATTTTATATGGTTAAATGGAAAAACCGGCCAAGTGCGTGTCGGACCATGCACAATGAAGGGTTCCGTAGTTGGGATGAATTTATCTTAAGAACAAACTTAACATTGTAGTTGAAAAACATGTTCTCCCATACATTCCAACTGTAAGTTTGTACTCACAATATTACCATGTTATTTTAAGACCACAGACTTCTTATAGGTGTTCCTGTAATCTACAGGTAAAGATCTATTTTCTGTATTTTTTTCAAAATTTTAGATTCAGTCGTTTCAGAGATAAGGGGGGGTGGGAATGGTCAATTTTCGTCTATTTTCTTAAATAATTTTAAAACAATTTATTTTAAAATTATAAAAAAAATATATTTGAGACCATAAGCCCTTTCATTTGATATGCCACATGGTGTAGTTTGCAAAACTTTTTTTTTTAATTATCTTATATGCCCCCCAAAAGTGACCTCTATATTCAAATTTAATTTATTTGCTTTACCCGTCCGTGTTTGGGTCACACAAATTCATATGTGTACCAAATTTCAACTTAATCGGTCCATTAGATTCGGAGCAAACTGGCTGTGACAGACGGACAGACAGACATACACACGAGTGATCCTATAAGGGTTTCGTATTTTCCTTTTGAGGTACGGAACCCTAAAAATGAGTAAAAGAACATAGTTTTAATTTAAATATTTATTTAGGTATCATTATCACTAATATCATCATAGTTGTCTGTCTGTAGTTACAAGAAGCGAAGATTTTACAAACAAAAAGGTTTGTAACCTATGGATTAGTGGACAGGGATTCCTGTGAAAAAAAAATAATTACCTTACTAATTATTGTAACTTCAATAATTTGATAATAAAAAATCTGATTACCATTTTAAAATTATCAGTCAATTTTTAAGTTTTAGTTTTTCTAATTGAAATCTTAAATTCAAGAAAGATTTTTTTTAATTTCATTTAAATGCGATTCGTTTTTAGAAGGACCGTTTTATTTTTGGCAGCACTTCTGAAATGTCAGAATTCCGTCGAATTAAAAATCAGACTGTAATTGCTTAGCCGAGACATTTCAATTAAAATTTAGTTCCATTTTCTGCCGCCTGGCGCTAACATCCACACTGTCAATATGGCGTCGACAAGCTACAATATTTCTGATGTTTCTCACAGTTAAAACGCAAAACCGAATCGTAGCATCCCGACTCCACGTAATCTTTTGGCTGCTACCCCTACCGGAGGCGCAAAGGGAGGGCAGCCCCGCCCGCTGTGACAAAGCATAGTAGTCCCAGAAATTCTAAAGTATTGCCTGATAATATACCGGACACTCTAAAAATATTGCCTGGTAGTCCAACACACCTTCTTAGTCCCAGAGCAAAGTTGTCCCTCTAATGATACTCATACAAAACAGAGAATGGAAAATCAAAATGGAGAATGGAAATCTGGCTGGGTGTTCTACTAGATAATTTATTAATGAGTTGTTCAAAAAAAAAATTCAAAATTCATTTATTTTGTGAACACAGGGTACAGTGATCTTATATATATTGTTTGGTCCAACCTATGTTCCGCCAACAGGCATACAAAATAGTGATGCTATGATCAAAATTAAATTTAAAGAAAAAACAATACCAGCAAATAAAATTGAAAAAAAATTAAAAAATAGTACAAAAGATAAATCAATGTCAACAATATTACAGTCGTCAAAATTAATTAAATTAAAATAGTCTAAATGTCATAAAAAAAAATATAATGTCAGCAGAGATTATTATTATTAAAACTTACAATTGCATTATAGTAAAATATAATTAAATAATAACATAATAATAATCCCAAAATTATGATTAATTAAATTTATCATTCAGAAACTGGTCTAATGTGTAATAGCATTTTTCAAGTAGCAGCTTCTGTAGAATGTTTCTGAATTTTTGTAACGGCATACATTTAATTGCATCGGGTACTTTATTAAAAACTTGGGGAGCAATACCAAAGAAACTTTCGCTTTTGTTCTTACCTTAACATTAATAATCTTGTTCCTAATGAGCGACTGCAGGAACACACAGACTAACCGAACGAGTCGGTTCTGCATGTAGCGGTCTCTTATAGTCTCGCACGTCGATATGCAGTTACTGATGTATAGGTGGACGAATTCTACTGGTAGGTCTACTGATGTTGTTAGTCTGGAAAGAGAGTGTACACAGTTCAATCAAAATTGGACTATATTTCCAGGGCATAGAATATATTATTACAACTCATTTATGTGAACAAACTCTAAGCGTAGGTCTACTGATGTCTGTCGATAAATAATGTAGAACAATAAATAAAGCAAATTATTTTTATATTAAATTCTGAAATGTGATGTAACTTTTGTTTGTCCCCCGCCTGTAATAACTTCAGGTTCAATCCTATCCTAAGTAATATTCTCAGAAGAATAACTAAAGCATAGAAGGCGCTTTACGACATTTGAAGTGTACGCTGTCATAGACAAAAGAGTATTAGCTAGTGACGTGACTATGCATAAAATAAATATCGATATCGACTTCTTAGTTTATGGTATCGCTCCATGGCAATAAATCTAAATAGCATATTTAGATTTATTGGTGAAAACGTGAAATAAAAAACTCACTTCTGTCTGATCAACTTATTTATTTATAAACACAGGATAAATTATTAACAAATTGAAATTACTAAGAAAACGCTGAAATAATTTTAAAAGAGCGATTGGCCCCGGAACGAGTAACAAAAAATTAAAATCACTGTCCTTTAAAAATTATAGTTTTTGTTAGGAATGTCCTTACTTTTTCTACAGGAGAAGATAATTCTTTTGCGATATAATGAATTCTAATTGTTAAATATTCTTTGCTTATCAATTTAATCAAATAATTTCTATGATCATCCAATACATCATTATCGAATGAATGTTCGAGTAAATCATCAAAAATTGACGTTGGTAGCAATATTTGCGATATTTTATTTATCATTGACAAAAAATACTTGGGTTGTTCTAAAACTTTGGAACCTGCACGAATTTCGTATTCACGTAGGATTTTTTCAGCGGTTTTACAGACTTTGCAAACCCCATTGGAGGGTTTTATAAGACCACCTCTATCTTTAAGAGAAATCAAAGAAAATGATGCTTGGCTGAATTTATTTTCCAAACATTGGACACATTTTTCGCAGCTTAATTCTTTTTTTATTTTCCGCACTACAAAGCCTGCTACATAATGTACAACGTGATTTGCGTACTCCGTCCACAGACATAATATGTCTGTGTACTCCGTCAAAGTTCGTGCGCTCAAAACATTGTCGTGGTCAAATATGGCACTCGACACATCTGTAAGTTCGACAAGCCTGCTATTTCCTGTGGTCGAATTTATTATTTCTTTATATTTTTGAACGTTATAATTGAGAACTGTTACAGTTTCTAATGGTACACAATTACCGGTTGAACCATCTTTAAATTGTGCGTGCACAAGTAACCTTTTATAAGCAGCACGGAACATTCGAGCTGAAGGGTTGTTGTTGAAACCACATTTTGACCTGATAGCTCCGAAAAACAATTCTATGTGGTCCTAACTCAATTTGTAGGTACATAAATACATCATAACGCTGTTTTTAGGGGCGACATATTTATCGTATAAGGCTATTAAAGATTTCATACAAATAATAAAGCCCCGAAAGCCACTTGACCTATTTGAATTGATTACAAGAGAACCATTTAAGAATTTAAGATTTTTTATATATTCCTCAGCAGCAACAAAAAATATTTTAGTTTCATCTATATTAAATTTGGCGGTTGCCCGTTTCAATCCTTTTGCCCTCATGTTTCTGCTGTTCATAGTATCGAAAAGATTATTAAATATTCTTATAAATTGAATAGTGCCATCACAATCAGCAAACTCAGGAATTCCCAGATTTTTACAAAATTCTAGGGCATCTGCAACAGACGCACTAAGTAGTTGTGTGGCTAATCGAACCTTCATTTTTTGTTTTATGTAATTAATGTGATCTTTCCTTAATTTTGTACCTAAATGAAGTCTTTCATTATTCTGCAGGTTGTGTAAGAGTTCAATATAGTTCCAAGATATTTTTTTTTCCTTGATTATCTATCAAAACTTTCTTGTCCCCAAATGTGTTACGTATTAACTTAATATTATGGCACGGATCTGGCCACAAACAAACTTCGTTACCATTTTGAATTACAGTATAATTAAGTGTATTCATTTCGCAGCCTAAATGACTACACATGGCTTTATTAGTTGTAGCACCATCAAAAGTAAGGGAAACCACTTTAGCCCCAGTGTTTTCTATTAATGTTAGACATTGCTGTACTAATAAGGATTTCTGTTCAGCTGTGATGGAGTCTATGAGAAAATATCCTACAGGGATTTTCCACGTGTCATTTACAGCCGTTAATACGAATGTCAACGCTTCCCTTGCTAGCGGTATATCCTGTGAATCAAGATCACATCCGATGTTAACATACCCAAAATAATTTTTCCCATTCCATTCGACTAACTTACGAAGTGCCATTTCGTCGAATGACAATGCGCAATATAGAGGCTTGCCACTATTAAATTTAACTCTTTCTTTTATTGCGTCAAAAGCTTCCCCTGTGAAACCCGGGTTGCAGTTAATACACTGGTACCATTTAGAAATTGTCTTCGGATGAGGCAAAACATCTTTTAATTCATTACGCACGTAAGCATATGCGCGCGGGGATAGGTAATTTAAGGTAACTGCGAATTTTTTCAGCTCTAAGCTTTATTCACGCGTGTTGTCTCTCTGTTGCTTCGATAAATATTTTTCAATAACTGGATTGTTTTTCACACAGTCCAGTAAAAGCATATTTTCTTTTTCAATTTTGACTTTTTCTAAGAATTCTATTAATCTTAAGTTTAAATTCTTATTTTTATTTTTTAAACGTTTTGTCTTTTGTTGCAAAGAATTAATTTTTAGCAAACGTTTAGAAACTTTTTTAGTCTTTCTAGATCCTGTTCTAACTGAACTACACGATTAATCAATCGTTGCCGACTTGGTGACGTGACAGATGTTGCACTGGATACAGATACAGCTCCACTGGTAGATGCAACTCCACCAGAAAATGTAGCTCCGCTATTAACCTGAAAAAAAATTTGTTTCGTTTACCGGTGTGCTATAAATCTTTGTTCTAGTGGTGAGAGCATTCACCTCACGATTCTGAGGTTCCGGGATCGATTCCCAGTGGGGACTATTTCCCCAATTGGTTAGGACAATGCAAGCTGAATCACCTGATTATCTGAAAAGTAAGATGATTCCGTGCTTCGAAGGGCACGTTAAGCCGTCATTCTCGGGCGCTGTCACAACGGTAGTGGCCGTTACAAAAACCACGTCAGAGGCTAATCAGGCGGTTTGGAAACTCTGATATCATGGTTTGAAGAATCGTCTAGGTCCAAACAACCCACACAAGAACCACATCTGTATTCTAAATAAAATGAAAATACTAACCTCAGTGGACATAAATTCCTCCTTGCGCAGATGTAAGGAAGGCACTGCAGCTATTTTTAACCTGCGCCATTTATGACCAATGTTAATAAAGCAGTCATCGCTGAAATGCTTGGAACAAATTGGATGTTGTTTTTCCATTCCCAGTTGTTACGTGCAATAGCGTTGATCCATTTTTGCCTCATATCAACATCGGGGGGAAATCTGAAAATGACAAAAAAATCATAGCCACACATGAGTTTAAATTATTATACCATGTGCCACACGCATTTTTGGCAACTGTCATTTCATTACTCATACGTACGATTCGCTCGCAAGACCGTAGGTATTTAGGTATTTATTTCACTCATATATATTTAATCCTTCCCAAAACTACGTGTGAAGAAAAATAACGCAATAATTTAGATGACGCTAGTTCTATCGATATTGTATCGATAGTTTATTTTTGCAAGCACTATTGCAAAAATGTATATGCCGATTTAAAATTTATGATTTCCCTATAATAGAACTATTAAATTGCATAAAATATTGATTTCAAAACACGACCGTGTACACTTAGTTCAAATAATTAGAAAAAATGCCAAAATAACCTACAATGAGAATGCAAAACTGACAAAATGACCATATTTGATTACTTACCGATGGACGCTTATGATTTCTGCATCATTTTCTTTGCGGGATGAATGTGATTTACATCCCACTATAATGCAGGACATTATTTAATCTTTAAGCTTTGCGATTTACACTAAATCACTGTTAATTTTGTACAATTTTTACAAAAACACGTAAAATCAACGAAGCACTTCAACTCACATGCGCCCCTAAGCATTATACGAAAAATTGCGATGAACAAAGTCATAGACAAAAACCTGAGACGTTAAGTAGCTTTTAAACTTAGTATCATAAAGGTAGCCAAGGTATCCAAATTGACGTTTGCTTTGTGACGTTTTGCATTTTGAGCAACCTACATCTGTCTCTTTCTAATGCTGTTTTAAGTGTATAAGAAAACAGAGACAACTGTATTACTTAAATTTAGCTTCCTTCTATGCTTTAGTTATTCTTCTGAGGTAATATTATATTTTCACGCCTAAACCACTGAACCGATCATCCTGAAATTTTGTATACACGTTGTCAGGTGTACAGAAACAGACGTAGGGTACCTTTCATCCTGAAACAAATTACTGTTCCCGAGGAAAACAAGAATAACTTTCCTATGATAATAGATGGCGCCACGTGAAAATGATTGAATTATATTATTACAAGCAGAGTATAACCCGAATTGATTGTCAAATTCTAAATTAACGCGAGCGAAGCTGCGGGCAAAAGCTTGTTTTTCTCTTTTCAGATTATGTGTTTTTGCAGTCGGTCATTTTGTTTTTTTTTTCTTTTTAATAAGTACTTAATTTACTTTATTTCAAGCTTTTTTTTATGTTTGCAGATGCAATATATAAATATTATCTCTAGGACATAGAAGATAGTTACTACAACCACAACAAGCGCGATGTCTGAGCGTGAGGTTCTAGTTTCGAATCCCAGGTCGGTATAAGCGATTAATTCATTCATTGTTGATTTAATTTTATTTGCTGCGTACAAATAAAAGTACCGCCGCCGTTTTTGCCCGGTTAATAGCAATAATCTCGACCACTATACAGGATGTATCAAAAAGGTGTGGTACATACCATCAAACTGAACAACAATCTCCACGGGACCAACATCGTAATCGGGAAAAAATAATCAGCTGTCCCATACATTTGGGTCGAGTAGGAATTGAAGTCTTGTACCTACGGGAATTTTTTTCTCGATTACGATGTTGGTCCCATGGAGAAAGTTGTTCAGTATGATGGCCAACCCTCACCCTTAAATTTGACCACACCTTTCTGATACAAGCTGTATAAGCCAACGTTCGCACGGACGTAAAAATATCACGCACTGGATTTACAACTCTCGGTGTTGAGCCGAGTGTTGAGAATCCAACTTAACAATAACAGAGTACATTCTAGCGCGTCGAAAAAACACACTGTTGGATTTTGCACTCTCTGCGCTAAGCAGAGCGTTGAAAACCCAGTGCGCAAAAAAAAATCGCCGCGACATTTTTACGTCCGTGCGTACGTCGGCTAACTGGAGAAATGTGGGTGTACTTACGCGTGTGTCTACTCTTTTGGGGTATTCAAGCGTAATATTACAATAACGTTACCTGTTGACCACCTCCATGGAGTGCAGCGACATCTCCATGTTGACGAGCACACTGAAGTACTCCGTGATGTGTTGAGAGTGAATCAGTTTCAGTAGCACTGATATGGCGACCATGGGGTTGTTTTCTACTAATTCTGGTAACTGTGGAAAAATACAAAGAATTTTCAAGTGACTAAAATATCCAGCAGAATTTATATAAAATTATCTGCCAGATACATTAATTGAAGCTAGACTGTAGCTGTCGAATCAATACTAAACTGTTCACAATTTAGCTGTTCAGAATTTGCAAGTGACTAAAATATCAAGCAGAATTTATATGAAATTATCTGCCAGATAAATTAATTGGAGCTAGACTATAGCTGTCGAATCAATACTAAACTGTTCACAATTTAGCTGTTCAGAATATGCAAGTGACTAAAATATCAAGCAGAATTTATATGAAATTATCTGCCAGATAAATTAATTGGAGCTAGACTGTAGCTGTCGAATCAATACTAAACTGTTCACAATTTAGCTGTTCAGAATATGCAAGTGACTAAAATATTAAGCAGAATTTATATAAAATTATCTGCCAGATAAATTAATTGGAGCTAGACCGTAACTGTCGAATCAATACTAAACTATTCAGAATTTGCAAGTGACTGAAATATCAAGCAGAATTGATATAAAATTATCTGCCAGATAAATTAATTGGAGCTAGACCGTAGCTGTCGAATCAATACTAAACTGTTCACAATTTAGCTGTTCAGAATTTGCAAGTGACTAAAAAGCTCAAGCAGAATTTATATAATATTATCTGCCCGATAAATTAATTGGAGCTAGACCGTAGCTGTCGAATCAATACTAAACTGTTCACAATTTAGTTTCGAAACATGTAAACAAATGTTGTAAAAGCCGTGGAGTTTCTAGCCAGCTCTTCTCCATAGGAAACGATTCAATGGTACCGCTAGCTTCTGTCGTTTTGTGGGTTTATGTGAAATAAAATATTTAGAATTTGAAATAACGTTGTTCGTTTCGCGGCCTAAGTGGTATTACCCGAACAACGAACAATAGAAGTGGTATTATGGTGGGACTATTGGGAAGGCTATTAAAACACTGAGTGTAACTTGCTAAAAACAATTTGTTATGTACGGTATTAATGTATCGCATAGATAATAAGCACGTGGTGATGTAGAATTACTTTTATAATAAAGCAGTCTGCTTTGAATCTCTGTGTTTCATTGACTCGAACATAACATTGGCGACGAGAAAATTATGAATTAAGCATTATTACGCGTGTGTTTAAAGTTTTAATATGGCGATCGGAAAAGTCGAAGGTTTTCAAGTCGGAACCCAAAATTGGGACACTTATGTTCGTCGAATTAAACAGTTTATAATGTTGAACGACATCGATATTAATTTACACGTGGCTACGCTGGTGACGTTGGTTGGTTCGGAGTGTTATGAATTAATGTGCGACTTATGTTCACCGGATCTGCCAGAGGATAAGACTTTCGATGAGCTCGTTAAACTGGTGAAAGATCACTTGGAACCCGAGAGATCAGAAATAGCCGAAAGGCATATTTTCAGGCAGAGGAAACAGCAGCAGGGTGAAAGCGTTCGTTCGTATCTACAAGGTTTGAAACATCTGGCTAAAACCTGCAATTTCGGTGTCTCACTGCAGGTAAACCTCCGCGACCAATTCGTATCAGGTCTGTACAGCGAGGAGATGCGATCCAGGTTATTCGCCGAAAAGAATGTGGACTACAAGCGCGGTGTGGAGTTGGCGATGGCTCTCGAAGCGGCGGAGCGGCACGCAAGCGTGACGAGCGCCCCGGCTGCGGAGGCCGCGAGCGCAGGCTCCAGCGCTAGCGCAAGCGACGGCCTGCACCGAGTTGGCGGCGGCAGCGCGCGCCCGCGTGTCACCAGCGGCGGCGCCGGTGGCGGCGGCCGAGCGGCGCCCGTGCGCGCGATGCGACATGGCCGGTCATATGGAGGGCAGGTGTCGTTACAAGCATTATTCGTGTGATAAGTGTAGTGAAAAAGGACATTTAAAATCGGTGTGCACTCGTAGTGCGAAGGATGGTAATTCCACTAAGAAGACAAACAAAGGTCAGTTTTATCTTGACACTTCTGTTACCGACTCCGATACTGATAACGATTGTAATTTTTTTAACATGGGTCACACCAATCATAGTAGAAGTTTAAATGAAGGTGAGGATGACGGTCCTTATTATATTAAGTTGGATTTGTCGAATGCTTTTCAACAATGTTTACTCGATAAAGCTTCAAGACCGATGACGGCAATCACCACTCACGTCGGTACTTTTGTTTATAATCGTAAGCCATTTGGTATTAAGTGCATTCCCGAGAATTTTCAGAAAATAATGGAAGAGACTTTGAGTGGCTTGCCGTTTACGGCTGTGTTTGCGGACGATATTTGTATTAGCGGTAAATGAAGGTCATCACATATGTCAAATTTAAAGGCCGTATTGCAGAAATTGAAGGAAAATGGCCTTCGGATTAATTATGGTAAATGCCAATTTTTTAAAGAAGCAGTGACATATTTAGGTTATAGAATTGATAAACAAGGTCTACATACTGATGATAAAAAAATGAAAGCGATTGTAGCTGCTTCATCACCTTGTAACATTATGCAGTTAAGGAGTTTTTTAGGACTTGTTAACTTTTATTCAAAGTTTTGCGTAAATATGAGCGATGTTTTAAAACCTCTATATATGATTTGTTAAAAAAAAAAAGTTAAATGGAATTGGGACAATAAATGTGAAAATGCTTTTATTAGAATTAAAAACATCTTAAGTAGCTCTCCGGTGCTCGCACATTACAATCCAAATTTACAACTTATATTGGCAGAAGACAGCAGCCCGTACGGTTTGGGTGCAGTGTTGTTACAACGTTACGATGACGGTAGCGAGCGGCCGCTTTATTGTGCCTCGCGTACCTTCAATGAGTCCAACTATTCACAGTTGGATAAGGAGGCTTTAGCGATTGTATTCGACGTAACTAAACATCACCAGTATTTATACGGCCGGCATTTTATTTTTAGGAGTGATCATCGTACCCTAAGTTACATATTAGGTGACAGTAAAAGTATACCTGTAACTGCTGCAAGCAGAATTTAGCGATACGCCGTTAAATTAGCAGCATGTGATTTTAAAATAGAATTTGTGAGATCGGAGAGGAACTGTTTTGCCGATGCCTTGTCACGCCTTCCTCTTAGCTCGACTAGAGAACGAGTACGAGAATATGACGACGAATGCAGTTACCTAAACTTTGTTGAAGAAAACTTTCCACTCAGTTTTAAACAAATTAAAACAGAGACGGATAAGGATTCACTTCTTAATAAAATAGTTGGTTATACAATGTTTGGGTGGCCATTACAAGTTAGCAACGATCAAGAAAAACCTTATTTTAATAGAAAAGACTCATTACACTTAGATCACGGATGTTTAGTGTGGGGTTACAGGATTGTTATACCTATAGTGTTAAGACAGTCAATATAACAAGAAATTCACGAGGGCCATCCCGGTACAGTTAAAATGAAACAGATAGCCCGCAACTATGTGTGCTGGTAGACGTTAGATAGGGATATTGAGCGCATTAGTAGTGAGTGCGCGGATCAGCCCGTGGGCGAACCACACTGGTCTACTATAGTGTGAGTGTTGTTTATCCGTGCGGACCGCCCCCGTTTTACAGTTTCTTTCTGTGTTGGCACAAGTAACCTAGCCGGCACTTGTGCAGACACAGGGGGAAGCCGCCGTGCTGCCCGGTGAGTTTGCTCACTGCCGCGGTCGCGGAGGCCACGCCCAATTATCATGCCGAAACCCGGCAAGCGCGGCTCGTTGGGCCGCGATGCCGGGAACCAAGACGACCCTCCGGCGCTGGAGCGGGCGACGTCGCTGCCGAATATCGGCGATGCGTCGTCCGGTCCGCTGCCGGCCGTGCCTCCCCAGACCCCGGGGCCGGCCGCGAACCCCGGTCGTGCGCCGCATACGCGCGCTGCGGCGCCACCCGCGCGCGATACCGCCGCGATGCGCGCCACCGCGCCCGCCGCGCCGCCCGCGTATCCCGCGCCGACCGCATCATCTGTGCGCCCTCGCGCACCCCCCGAGCGCTCCGCGCCGCCGCCGCCGCGCTTCGCGTCACCGCCCGCGCCCACGGGGGCAGCACCCAAAGCTGTGCCAGCTTCGCGCACCGTGACGCCCGGTCCCCGCTTCTCGCTGGCGGGGCCGGCAAGTGCTGTGAAAGTGTTAGTGAGAAGTTCACCAAGGGCGCCTGACTCGCCGGCGCTCCCTCGTACCTCCGCCTACGACTCGCCCGCCGGTCTGTCGGCATGCTCATCTCGCGCGGGATCGAGCATGTCGTTGGCATCGGTGGGCTCGGCCGCGTCCGGTCGCGACGACGTGTCACCGGATACGACACCGCGATCTGGCCAGCGGCCCACCGTGGGAGGAGCAGCACTACAAACCCACAGAAGGATGACGACACCACCGCAGCCATTGGGGTTCGGGTTTGAGTTTCAACTGGAACCCCCGCCCCAGCGAAAGGTGCCAAGGAGAAGGAGCTCGTCGGAGTCCGGTATGGAGGGGGGGAAGCGGACCTGCCTCGAGGCGCCTGTGTCACCAACCTTTGCTGACGCAGCTCGCCGCACGCCACCTCGGTCACCGACACCTACAAAGACTACCGCTGGGGTAAGTGTTTTAAACTTACCCCCGCCCTCCACTGTGACTAATGCCCCCCCTGCTGTCGCCTCTGCCGCCTTTAAGGCGACACCAACGGCGCAGCAGAAGAAGCCCAGATACCCAACGCTGGTAATTGAGAAGTTGCCCAACTGGACCACTCACTTCCGTCCCATTGCCGCGAAGCTGGGCCGGCCACCCAATGCCCGTCCTTACGGGGCGGGTGTTCGATTCACCCTCGAAACCGAGGAAGAATATAGGCTGGTCCAGTGTTACCTAACTGCGCTGGAAAAGGAGGAAGGCATATCGTGGTTTGCCTACTCGCTACCAGCGGGGAAAAGCCTGAAAATCGCAATTCGGGATCTGCCGGCGGATACAGACCCGAAGGAGATTGAGGAGGAACTCCGGACGCTGGGATACCAGCCGGAATACGTGCGCCACATTAAGGGCGCACAAGGAAGACCCGGCTGCGTGTTCCACGCAATCATCAAGAAGACGCCAGATGTCCGGGCTATCTATGACACCACCGTGTTCCTATACATGCGGGATATCAAGGTAGAGGCTTGGAGGGGCAAACGAGGCCCAGCCCAGTGCCACTGGTGCCAGCACAGCAGTTTAGACACATCTCGCACCAGTGCCATTGCCCGCTCGCTTGTGTACGGTGCGGGGCGGCACGAGATTGTCCACGCCCGCGGGAAGAAGCGGCCACCTGCGCGAACTGCGGTGGCCCGCACCCCACGTGCAAAGTGTAGAAGTGCCCCGTGTTCAAACAAGAGATAAGGAACAAGCGAGCGGGGACCGCCGCCATCACGACTAAGTCGCGACCACCGAAGGGCCACAAGAGTTGTCGGAAGAGGCCCAACAGGGTACGTCGCTCTTGGCGGCGGCCAACGGGCCTACAGAACGCAACCAAGCCTCCTCCTCAGGGCGGAGGAAAAAGAAGAGACGCGGGGGTAAGGGAAAAGGCAAGAAGTCAACCCTCCCCCGCCCGGCGACACAGGAAGATGTACCTAAGGCCGACCCTGCCTCAAACAGGGCGCAGGCTGTGAACAAAACAGAACCGACAGCTGGCGCCGGCATAGCGTAGCGGAAAAAGTCGGAACAAAAGAAGTTCACTGGAGAGACGAGTGGCGGCGCTGCCGGCGCTAAAGCCACAACAACCAAACAGGAGTTCACAACCTGCACCATCAAGCTTCTGATGGACCTCATAAAGGCGATAAGGTAGGGTCAAGATGTGGAGACGGTCATCCTCGGTCAGAAGGGTGGCCAGGCCATCGGGCCTGGCCACCCTTCTGACGCTCTATCATGGCTAGGCCATTGAGGATGATACATTGGAATGCCCGCGGCCTACTGGACAAGGTCGCCCTCCTCCGCCCTCTCCTTCGGGTTCAAAATATCGACGTGGCGCTCATAAGCGAGACGTTCCTGAGACCCGAAGATAGGGTTACGTTCCCGGGTTACCTCGTTTATAGGAAGGACGAAAGGTCGGCACAAAACACCCGCTATCGTGGTCTGGCGGTACTTGTGAGGCGAAGAGTCGTCCATCGGGAAATCCCCTCGTCGACGCTCAGCACGTGCTACGCGCTGGGTGTGCAGCTGCATGTGGCCAGCGAGGACATCAACATATACGCGTGCTATAAGCCGCCCTCGGCCCGCCTCGATTTCACCGAGTTGCGGGCCCTATTGCACGCGTCGCAGCATGCTACCATCCTCGCCGGTGGCTTAAACTGTAAGCACCCAGAGTGGAATTCCTCCTACACGAATACCGAGGGTAGACGGCTCTTCGCGGACGCGGAAGCCTTCGGCTATACGGTGTCCGGCCCAGAGACGCCCACACACTATCCGGACGTCAATACTTATATGCCGGATGTGCTGGACATCGTAGTCCACCGGGGGCAAAAATGCCAGATCACTCAACAAGTGATAGACGACGAGTTACAATCGGACCATCAGCCTGTACTCGTCGTCTTATCGGGTGTGCCGACCCGACTGAAGCCCATAGCGCCACGTCGATTAACGGACTGGACTATGTTCCAAGAGAAGTTAGAGACCGTCACGCCGACTCGGCCTATTGTTACCTCCGCGGACGTAGACCAGACGGCGAGTGACGTCACTGCTTGCATCCAGAGCGCCTTGGAAGCGGCGACTACGACGCAGCCGCAGGGGAGAGGGCTATTGTCGCCCCTGCCGACCCACTTAAAAGCGATGATCGCCGTGAAGAGGCGCCTTCGCAAACACTGGCAACAACTGTGGTGTCCCACCCTACGAACGCAACTCAACCGTCTCGCGGAGAGGATAAAGGCCGAGCTCAAGGCTTAGGCCGCCGCGGACTGGGAGGAACGTATTGACTGACAGTTGGCCGTCAGTATTTAAATTATGCCGCCAGCTGACGAATAACCCAGCCGCGGTGCGCCCTCTGCTTAACAGCGACGAGGCGCTTAGATATGTAGCGGAGGACCGGGCGGAGGTCTTCGCCGAGCACCTGGAACGTCAGTTCCAACCGAACCCGACCAGCGACCTCGAGCATGTCGCAGCGGTCGAGCAACACCTTGGAGCCTACTTCGCGATGCCGATAGCTCCCGAAGAAGATCCTGTCTTCTTCTCGCCTGGTGCAGTCAGACGCGCCATCCTCAATACGAAGCCCCGTAAGGTCCCTGGTGCTGACGGTATCACCAACACAATGCTGCGCCACCTGCCGTACCATATGGTAGCGGCGCTGGCGCGCCTGTTCACGGGGATACTGCGCACGGGGGCTTTTCCCGCTTCGTGGAAGGAGGGGTGCGTTACAATTGTTACATAAATGGGTAAATGCAAGTAAGCGCCAATCTTCAGTTCAATATACGGCCCGGTACGAACGCACGATTTTTTATTTACTGTCAAACTTTGTTCGGTGCAGATTAGTATACATAATAGTGTTCTGTGGACAATCGTAACAATGTCTGTGGGCAAAATCAAAGACTTCGATGTGAAAACTGGTAACTGGTCAGCGTACGTGGAGCGGCTAGAAATGTACTTTCTGGTTAACAAGATAACGGACGATTTAAAGTTGCCAACTTTAATCGCGATAATCGGGGAACAGGCTTACGAGTTGTTGTCTACATTAGCGAGTCCCAGGAAGCCATCAAGCTTATCAGATACGGCCGCGGTGGAACTACTGCGTGCACATCTGCAACCGACACCCTCAATCTTGGCAGAGAGATATAGATTTCGTCAAAGACGGCAAGTGGCGGGCGAATCGATAGCGGACTACGTGGCTGACTTGAAAAAGATGACTGGGTACTGTGAGTTTGAAACGAACTTAGAAGAAAACCTACGGGATCAGTTTGTGTGCGGCCTGCGGAGAGATTTTATTCGGCAGAGGTTATTCGCAGAAAATAATCTAGACTACAAGAAAGCGCTACAGTTAGCCAATACTCTGGAGGCAGCCGAGCGGGACGCCGGAGCTGTCGAGAGCAAGCGGGAACAAGTTCCGGACCGGGAACTTACGAGTAGTGAGAAGATGCACAAGTTAGGAATCGGAAATTGATCAGCGTGCGGTGGCAACTGCAGGTACAAAGATTTTGAATGCAGTTACTGTGGAAAAATTGGCCATTTACGAAGAGTATGCATGAATAAGGAATTAGATCGCCGTTCGACATCGTCTACTTCAAACTCCAACGGCGGCACGCGGGGAAGGTCACGCAGAGGTCGCGCGCTCGATCCGAGCGGCCACAGCGCGGGCGAGGGCGGCGGGGAGCGACGCAGGGGCGCGGCGGCGGCGGCACGCGGACGCGGTACACGCTACCGAGGGAACGCCGCCGACGCGGCCTGCGACGCTGCCGGTGCAGCGCACTGGCTACGCGAACCAGCAGCGGGTGACAGCTCCGGGGAGGAACGGGAAGCCTCGGGGGATGACGAGGAGGCAATGTACCAGATGTCCTTAGCAAAGTATAGACCGGTGTGTATGACAGTTAATATAAATAATAAACCCGTAATAATGGAATTTGATACGGGATCGGCGTTGTCTTGCATGAGCTATTCAACATACACTAAATTGTTTACAGATTTACCTCTGAAAACATGTAAATTCAAGTTAAAATTTTACCATGGCTTA
This sequence comes from Cosmia pyralina, assembly GCA_946251885.1. Classification (NCBI taxonomy): domain Eukaryota; kingdom Metazoa; phylum Arthropoda; class Insecta; order Lepidoptera; family Noctuidae; genus Cosmia; species Cosmia pyralina. The sequence goes on along the minus strand of OX276357.1, from coordinate 1,836,810 downwards.
GCTGTTCATTCGATAGGGTACTTGGAGACAAATGTCGAGTATAATAACAAGGAGAAATGGTTAGATTTATATGTAATAGATAAAGGTACTAGTTTATTAGGGGGACAGTGGTTGTCAGAATTGTGCATAGAAATACCTAGGCTAAGTAAGTGTACAGTAATTCATAATATAGGAATAAGTAAAAATAACTTGCTTAATGATATTATCTCCAGGTATGAGAAACTATTTGACGGCACATTGGGCAAGCACACTGGGGAAGAGGTCAAGCTGTACGTGCGGCCCGGGGCGCAGCCCGCGCGCCCGGTGCCGTACGCGCTGCTCCCGCGAGTGGATGCGGAGTTGGATGCAATGCTGCGTGCCGGCGTCATCGAGCCCGTTGACCGGTCCGACTGGGCCACGCCGTTGGTCATAGCGAGGAAAGCGGACGGCGGAATACGACTGTGCGTGGATTATAAGGTGACACTTAACAAAGCTTTGTTGGTTGATAGGTACCCGGTTCCAAAGATAGAAGATTTGTTTAGTGGCCCGAGTGATAATCATTACTTTACCAAGTTAGACCTATCACAAGCTTATAATCAGCTAGTTTTAAATGAAACGTCTAGGAATTACACTGTCATTAACACACATAGAGGACTGTTTAAATACACCGGTGTATATCTCCCGCCTGCACTACACCACTAAGGCGGAGGACATCGTGGAGTACGTGCGCCAGAAGACTAGGTACACGCTGAGGGTGCAGTTACTGGAGTCGCGCCGCAACGTCAACTTCAAGGCGTTTGTGGTGCGTGTACCGAACTGTTACCTGCTATTTTATTAACACAAGTTTTTGTTTATATTCAAATATGTATGTTTAGGTTAAGGTATTTTTCTATGGGCCGTGTCGCCTGAAATAAATGGTTTATTTATTATTTATTTATTAAATACAACCGATTAATGTATGGTCTCTCTTCTAGTCCTGGAATTTTTCAAAAATGTATGTCTCTTTAAAAATGTCCCCGACGTGTGTTTTATGATGATATATTAATAAAAAGTAAATCATTGGAGACACATTTAAAAACTGTAGAACAAGTATTCCGTATTTTGGAAACGAACGGCTTAAAAATTAAAAAAGAAAAATGTGAGTTTATAGCTGACCAAGTGAAGCATTTAGGGTTCATAATAAATAAAAAGGGAGTTCGAGAGAATCCAGAAAAGTTAAAACAAATATTAGATATGCCTCATCCAACTAATGTAACAGAATTAAAATCGTTTTTGGGCATGGTTATTTTCTATGGGAAATTTATAAAAAATTTAAACACTCATGTTAACTCTTTTTATGACTTGCTAAAAAAGGAAGACACTGGAAATGGACAATGTCACATACAAAGGTTTTTAATACAATTAAAAAGCTTTTGTGTAGTGCGGAAGTTTTGACACATTTCGATATGTCGTTAGAGAGCACAGTAACATGCGACGCGAGCTCGCGGGGGCTGGGCGTGGTGCTGGCGCAGTGCGCGCCCGGCGGCGGCGACGGCGAGCGAGTGGTGGCGTGCACGTCGCGCGCGCTCACCTCCGCCGAGCAACACTACAGTCAAATTCATAAAAAAGCTCTCGCGATAATATTTGCAATGGACAAATTTCACCAATATCTGTTTGGGAGAAAATTCGCTTTACGTAAGGACCATAAACCACTGGTAACAATCTTTGGCCCGCATGCCGGTATTCCCAACACGGCGGCTAGTCGACTACAAAGATGGGCAATTAAATTATCAGCTTATGACTTCAACATAGAGTATATTCGCACGGACAAGAATACAGCGGATGTTTTGTCTAGGTTGATTAGTAAGCATAAGGAGGGGGTTTGCAGAGAAGAATTAGACACCCCGGAACAAACATATTTACATTTTGCTGCAGAAGCGTTACTCTTAGACTCGCATAAATTAAAAAAAGAAACAGCTTCAGACAGTATTTTACACAGAGTAGCTAGATATACGACGGATGGCCGGACGAGGTCGAAATGAGAGAACTAAAACCTTATGTTAATAGAAAAACTGAGTTATATTTAGAATTAGGCTGTGATGTGGGGACATAGGGTCATTATTCCAAACTCGTGCAGAGACAAGGTAATTACGGAGCTACATGAAGGTCATATGGGGGTAGTGAAAACAAAGGCGTTGGCCCGTAGCTATGTGTGGTGGTGGTGTGGTAGATGAGGCGGTGGAAGCAGCGTGTCATGCTTGCACCATTTGCGCAGCGGTAGCTGACGCCCCTCCGGCGCATGCACCGCGCGACTGTCCCGTTGTTAGGGTGGTCTCTGACTTTCTCTCCCACAGGACTTTTCGAGTGGTGGTAGACGGCGCGCTATCTAGCGCCCGCCCGGTACTGCCGGGCGTACCACAAGGTAGCTGCGTATCGCCTGCGTGTTACTCGCGACACACAGACGACATCCCCACTACGGAGGAGGCGACGCTCGCGCTGTATGCTGACGACGCATCACCACTTCGCTGAATGCGAAGCACGCGGCGGTCAAAATGCAGCGCGCCCTCGACCTCCTTCCCGACTGGCTGTCTAAGTGGCGGCTGTCGGTGAACGTGGGTAAGACGCAGGCGATGGTCTCCGGATCCGCGCGTCTACCACCATCCCTGAGGCTGCAAGGAGCCGACGTCGAGTGGTCGCCCCGGGTCAAGTACATGGGGGTTACCATTGACCGTCGGCTCACTATGGGGCCACACGTCCGCAAGGTCGCAAGGTCGCCGCACAGGGCAGGGTCGCCCGCAATCTGCTCAGACCAGTGCTCTCGTCCTGGCTCCCGCATCGGGTCAAGTTGGGCGTGTACAAGTTGTACGTGCGCCCAATCTTGACCTATGCCGCCCCCGCATGGTTCGCCCTCACGAGCGAGGCGAACCGGAAGTTGCTCCGCGCGCAGCAAAACCTTGCGCTGCGGACAATAGTCGACGCGTCCCGTTTCGTGAGGAACGACGTGCTCCACCGCGACCTCGGGATTGAGAGCCTGGACGAGTTTGTGGGCCACGTGGCGAAGGGAATGTTCGCGCGTGCCGACGCGTCTGCACTGCGTAGTCTCATATCAAGCAGATAGCGCCCTGGCATACGCGCCCCCCTGACGCTAGGCCCCTGCCCCGCGACCTGCTTGCGGACGATGACCCCATCGCCGTACCGGATTGACCTCCAAGTGAGTCGCTCCCGGCTACACGCGGCTCACTTGTGACACTAACGATTTCACCACATACAACATACGCTGTCACGTGATGCGTGCTAGGATAATTTAGGCGTGTCACGTGACAAAACCCAGACACACCTCTAAACAGGCGCTAGAACTCACGCACGAGGGCGCTGCGCGGGCGGCGACTCGTGTACGACACCGGGTGACGTCACACAGTTCAATGTCACCCTCACACTCATGACACGGTCTCCCTACCCCGTGCCAGGCTCGGCTAGCTCTGAAAATGGGGCGGGCGGGAGCCACTCACCCTATCCGTAGGAACGTCGAGTCCGTATCCCTGTAGCTGGTTGCCTTCTGCTGGGCTTCTCTCATGTAGGTGAGAGTTCCACCTGGTAGGGGTTGACCGCCAGGGTACGGTAAAGAAAGCGGCAGTATGCATATGTCGTGACGAGCTTACGGACACAAATACAGATATCATTTTCATGGGCGTGAAAATGCAGCACGCTCAACCATCTATTCGACAGTGGCGACCACGATGAGGGGCCCGTAGTTACGGGCCACCGCAAAGCATCTGCGGACGGGGGGCTACGCCCTGGAGCCGCTCGCCACGCCCCTTACGGGGCGTAGCGCCAACTCGCATTGAGTGAGTGCGCGGCGTGCGTGTCGCGGCGTGCTCAACCTGCGCCAGCCCCGTTGCACTCATGGCCCTGGCCCAAGGAGCCGTGGTCACGATTAAACGCTGATTTCTTGGGTCCTCTACAAAATCGATATTATTTAGTAATAGTCGATGCTCACTCTAAGTGGATTGAAGTGGAGCGAGTGAGCAGTTGAGCACAACTTCCTCTAAGTGGATTGCAGTGGAGCGAGTGAGCACAACTTCCTCTAAGTGGATTGAAGTGGAGCGAGTGAGCACAACTTCCTCTAAGTGGATTGAAGTGGAGCGAGTGAGCACAACTTCGTCTAAGTGGATTGAAGTGGAGCGAGTGAGCACAACTTCGTCTAAGTGGATTGAAGTGGAGCGAGTGAGCACAACTTCCTCTAAGTGGATTGAAGTGGAGCGAGTGAGCACAACTTCCTCTAAGTGGATTGAAGTGGAGCGAGTGAGCACAACTTCCTCTAAGTGGATTGAAGTGGAGCGAGTGAGCACAACTTCGTTTAAGTGGATTGAAGTGGAGCGAGTGAGCACAACTTCGTCTAAGTGGATTGAAGTGGAGCGAGTGAGCACAACTTCCTCTAAGTGGATTCAAGTGGAGCGAGTGAGCACAACTTCCTCTAAGTGGATTGAAGTGCAGCGAGTGAGCACAACTTCCTCTAAGTGGATTGAAGTGGAGCGAGTGAGCACAACTTCCTCTAAGTGGATTGAAGTGCAGCGAGTGAGCACAACTTCCTCTAAGTGGATTGAAGTGCAGCGAGTGAGCACAACTTCCTCTAAGTGGATTGAAGTGGAGCGAGTGAGCACAACTTCCTCTAAGTGGATTGAAGTGGAGCGAGTGAGCACAACTTCCTCTAAGTGGATTGAAGTGGAGCGAGTGAGCACAACTTCCTCTAAGTGGATTGAAGTGGAGCGAGTGAGCACAACTTCCTCTAAGTGGATTAAAGTGGAGCGAGTGAGCACAACTTCCTCTAAGTGGATTGAAGTGGAGCGAGTGAGCACAACTTCCTCTAAGTGGATTGAAGTGGAGCGAGTGAGCACAACTTCCTCTAAGTGGATTGAAGTGGAGCGAGTGAGCACAACTTCCTCTAAGTGGATTGAAGTGCAGCGAGTGAGCACAACTTCCTCTAAGTGGATTGAAGTGCAGCGAGTGAGCACAACTTCCTCTAAGTGGATTGAAGTGGAGCGAGTGAGCACAACTTCCTCTAAGTGGATTGAAGTGGAGCGAGTGAGCACAACTTCCTCTAAGTGGATTGAAGTGGAGCGAGTGAGCACAACTTCCTCTAAGTGGATTGAAGTGGAGCGAGTGAGCACAACTTCCTCTAAGTGGATTGAAGTGGAGCGAGTGAGCACAACTTCAGCCACGGTCGTTATTGATAGTTTTAGAAGGTTTTTGCTCGTTTCGGTATTCCTAAAAAAATAGTAAGCGATAATGGACCGCCGTTTTCATCTGCGGAATTAGGTATGTATTTTAAGCGTAACGGCATAAAACATTTGCTCGTCGCACCATACCATCCCTCCAAGTACTTCATCGGTAGACTCCCCTCTTAATACATCTGACGAGAGTAAGGGGAAATGTTTGAGGGATGAGTCTACCGAACTAGTAGTCACGGCAGCTAAAAGTTCGCCACCGCGTACGTCATCGCCGATCTTTGATAGTCGTTTAAGCCGGAGAGCTGCCTTAGATTGTGCTAAGAAGTTAAAGATTACAAAATAACAATCAATAGCAATTTAATAATCTGTTTTAAATTTAAGATATCTACCTAGTAGGTATTTGTGTTATTACATAAGTTATAAGTACATTTCCACTTTCATATTCATCTTATTAGTAGGTAACTAGCATTTGCATTTGCTTGTAACATAATTAGGTATGTGTAGGTACCCTTTAAATAACAATCACGTTATGCAGACTTCACATTATTTTATAATCCATTCATCCATTCCATTCATTATTATTTTTTTTTTTTTTGTTCTTATGGGAAATAACCTGTCGCAATTATATTACATTATTTTTTACGTATTTTAGGTGAGGATCTACCTGAATGTTATTTAACTTTTTATTTTTTCGGCATTATTTGGCAGTGTGTATATTTTGTGGAACAAAATATACACACTGCCAAATAATGCCAAATAATGGAGCTCGTGGCTAAGTAATAACAGCCGCACGGGTCGATCCATCAGGTTAACCTGATAGCTACGCTTGCCGGGGTTGCTCCGTGGATGGATGACCATATTTACATACTGAGACTCCTCCGTGCCTCGGAAAGCACGTTAAGCCGTTGGTCCCGGCTGTCATTCGTGGATCTTTGACAGTCGTTACGGGTCGTCAGTAGCCCGAAAGTCTGATAATCAGTCTTACCAAGGGGTATCGTATTACCCAGTTAATGGGTTGTGGAGGTCAGATAGGCAGTCGCTCCATGTAAAATACTGGTATTCAGCTGCATCCGGTTAGACTGGAAGCCGACCCCAACATAGTTGGGAAAAGGCTAGGCAGATTGATTGTATATTTTGTTCCACAGTACTTTTATACCAGACAAGCTCTAGACGCGAAGACTTGTAATTGGCTGTCAGATTAGTATACTGTTATCTATTACCATTGTATTTAGCTGTAAGTCTTCCAAAGTCTTTCAATAAATAAATAAATATTATCTGGGAAGGACTTAAAATGTTTAGAATAAGAACTTAGTTACATATAATTATAGATTAAGAGGAGACAGTGTTATGTACGGTATTAATGTATCGCATAGATAATAAGCACACGTGAGGGTATGTCGAATTACTTTTATAATAAAGCAGTCTGCTTTGAATCTCTGTGTTTCATTGACTCGAACATAGCACAATTTATTTTATAACGATTAAAAGGCTACGCTAAAATGATGGCTAATAATGACAATGAGGCGAATGCACCCGGTTGCTGTCCGAATATGCACTGTTGTCGGCGCGCGCTCAACGCAGCCTTATTGATTCGCTAAATCAGCAAAAGGGTGTTCGAACAACATCGAACAAACGTTAAAACCTACCTCAAAGTTACATTGCGCTACGTACTGAAAAAGTCATAAAAGATGAAATTGTATGAACTTTTTCAATAGCAGTAGTCATTCTGTAACTAACTTAATTTACGCTAAGGTAAGGTTGATTTCTGTTTAAGTGGAAATAAAGAAAGAACATACACACAATAAACACACACAGTGAGTGACTGCAACAGTTTTTAATGGATTTTTTTTCTTTTAGCATCAGTGGGAAACAAGGTTTTGAATAGACTATACCTGGTTGGGTGTGACTCCTATCTCGTACACGACATGTGGCTCCTGATCCAACAGCGCTAACAGCCGCTGTTGGTGCTGGACGCTCAGCGCGCCCTTCAGCGCTAAAGCGCTCAACTCCTTCGCTTCGGCCACTGCGTTCGCTGGGTCTTGGGGCTTCTCTTCGGGTTTTTTTTCCTCGGATTTCTCTTTTTTTTCTTCTTGCTGATGAAAGAGAATTCTGATTTGAATATGATTTTAAAACATGAGATATTTTAAATCTGGAATAAACAATACGGTTCCATACAGTCCTCGTCACCAAACCTAACGTTTTTATTTAGTGTCAAGAGGCACTATTTGCGCATGTCTACATTTAAAAAAAAACAACCAACTTCCAAAAAACACTAGAAAGTGAAAAATAACTTTAATTTCGCAAGTCGGTGGCAAAAACGAAAAAAAATACAAAACCAAAAACACCGACTTTCGAAATTAAAGTTATTTTTCACTTTGTATTCTTTTGTTTGGAAGTCGGTTGTTGTTTTTTTTTTTTTTTTTTGTAAATAAGTTTTTAATTTTAGTTAGAAAAATCTCACCTTAGTAGGTTTATGCGGCTGCGTGTGCTGTCGTCTGTCGAGCTTCTCGGGCCGCAGACCTAGGAGTCCTTCGTAGTCCGTGTCGTACAGCGGATTGTACGCGCCGCGGTTCACCAGACACTTCCATACCGCCTGGAAAGATAATGGTGACAAAATAAATGATTTTTTTTATATGCGAGAAGGATCATATATGTTGTTTAAGGATTTTAGGAAAATCCTTAGTTCTGGATCCAGTGCTCAAGAAGCGCCATAGTCAAGCTGCAGATTAAATTAAACTATGACAAATGAGATTTCCCTCAACAAATGAAAAAAACGGAAAATTACAAAATAGCTGTCAAAATATAGCACATACTTATAAATACCAACGATCTAAGAATTTGTAAGAGAAAATTCTCCTTCGATTTAAATTGAATGAAATAATCACGAAAAACCTCTAGAAATGCGACGTTGCCAGCTCACGCGCGATCAACGCTTTTAAGTTTCGAGACCTTTTTTTTACAAGTGTGATTAATGACGTTTACTGGCGGAAGGTATAGAAATGAGATGTACATACATACCTTATCAGCAGTAATTTCAGTGGTATCCATCAAGAAGGTGGGCAGTGGTATGGGTCCTGAAGCCTTCAGCGTGCGATGTAGAGGCATGTAGTCGTTTGAGATCAGAGATTCTAGCAGCTCCTTCATCGCCATGCGGTTCGGTGGGCTACTGAAAATTTGAATGTATAGCTGTACAGGGACTATTTGGCGCGCTGCCAAAATCGCAATACACGCCCGCCATCTTGTTTTTTTTTTCAAAACAATTTCACAAAACAATGTTTACCAACAACGCCCGAGAGCAGTGATGGCCCAGTGGTAGGTAACGGCCCCGACTTACGAGTTATAGGTCGTCGATTCAAACCCAGGCAGACGCTTTACTATGTGAAAATAATTTCATCACCACTGCTCTCAAAACGGTGAAGGAAAACATCGTGAGGAAACCGGCATGTCCTAGAACCAAAAATTCCAAGACATGTGACATCTACCCCTCGTGGTGGGTTACAGCCCACTCTCTCTCGAAGAGAGGGGGGGCCTGTGTCCCAGCAGTGGGAACGTTATAGACTGATTATGCTTACAAACAATGCCTTGTCAATGTCATTCGGGCGACAAAAGATCGTTGTAGCACTAGCAACATTATTCAGGTAATTTGTAGTTATAATGTTACTGTAAATTGGACCTGCAGTGCGATTCTGTATCACCATCTCACCGTGAATACTTAGGTGAAGTGAGCGTGGAGTGAGCTGTCAATAGTGTCAATTCCTAGCAAAAACAAACTCATTTCACCTAAGTTTTCACAGTGAGATTTTTACAGAATCGACCGGCTGGACTAGAATATAATAGAATATTTACATAGAACGTAGGTAAATTTACAATAAGATGGTGACATAGCATTTAAGATTCATTGAACATTCTGCCATTTTGGCATGCAAACATTAATAGTTTTATTAACCGACTTCTAAAAAAGGAGGAGGTTCTCAATTCGGATGTTTCTATTTTTTTTTTTTTTTTATGTTTGTTCGCGCATAACTCCGTCGCTAGCCAACCGATTTGAAAAAATATTTTTTTGTTGGAAAGGGTATTCCCAAATGGTCCCATTTTTGTCAAAATCCAGTTCTGATGATGGGATCCTGGAGAAATCGAAGGAACTCTTCAAATATTATAGGCACACCTATAGCAATTTGGGTATTTTTTATAGTAGCTCGTGCATTTGCTCTCGGAAAGCACCACTTGGTGAAGTGGAACTGATGATGAAGACCACAGATGGCTACCGGAACTACTCAATGATAAATATTTCACGGGTTGCGATTCGATTTCTTTAATATGGTTGCTAAGCAATTTCCGCTCGTCACACAATGCGTGTGGTGACTGGTTGTTGAGGAGTTCTCCTGGTCTTACCAGCAGAACTCCTCAACAATTAACGTCCCAGCATCGGGAAAAGCAATATTTTGTAGCATGTGATGAGCAATTGACATTAGACTATTGTAACTTATACAAATTATAAACAGACCCACTAAAAAGTGAAAAATAAAAACTTTTTTACAAAAAAATACAACCGACTTCCAAAAACAACACTACAAAGTGAAAAATAACTTTAATTTCGGAAGTCGGTGGCAAAAACGAAAATACATTTAATCAGACACCGACTTCCGAAATTAAAGTTATTTTTCACTTTGTAGTGTTGTTTTTGGAAGTTGGTTGTATTTTTTTTCATGAGCGGTTTATGTTCACACATGGTATTCACAACCCCCCAACACACAAAGGTCAAGCAAGCTCAGTCTGCCAATCTTGTCAGTCGGGCCCTCCCCCATCTCACCGCTCACATACCTCAGGCGGTGACTAGCACTTGCGCGCACGCTATAGTAGCAGGATGAAAGTTGCCGGGAATTGAGTTGAATAGTGTGCAATTGGCGAGACCTATGTCCAGCAGTGGACTGCTGAACACTGATATTGATGATGTAGGTATACAGGTGAGTTGTTACAAAATAATGTTTGGTTCCAGGTACATTCTACCATTTTGCATTTAAATATTTGTTTAAATATATGAACATGTGATGCTAAGGAATGAGGAAAATGTCGTGAGCAAAGTTTTGAGCATGAATGTCGATGGTTATAAGAGTAGGGGAAGACCAAATAAATGATTGGTGGACTGTGTGAAAAATGACACAGCTAGAACGGGGCTGACAACCGAGATGACGACTATAGTCTGTTTTTTTTAACAAACGAGTACCGAAAATTTTGACTATTGGTCCACGTAATCAACATAAAGTCCGTTCCACACAAACTAAATGTTGTAGTTACATTGTACTATTAGTTGAGTCATCGACTACCTGCGCGTAGCACGTGTTTTAGTGAGTGAACCAGCCGATATTGTTTGTGCGTGAGTCATGGCGGACATGCCTCCTGTACAGTAAATTTTAGAAGTATTCAATATGAACGGGCCTTAGTAATTTCAAAACAAAACAAAGGCTTTGGCACCACAACCAATGGCCGATCTCACTCGGTCAATAACGGAAATGTGCGAGGGACATAACTCAGTACTCATTTGTTAAAAAAAACAGACTATAATAGAGAAATATGGAAAAAAGGGACATGTTGAGCCAACCCCAAATAGATTGGAGTAAGGGCAGGAGAATGATGATGATTTGTACATGAGGTATGAAGAGAAAGCATAATTTATTAACAAACCCATCACTAAGAGGTATGAGTGCGGGTGCCGCAGCCCGTGCCATTGAGCTCATGTCTGCGACCCTCTCTGCTACTATTGTCTGCAGTGCAGAATAGTCAAACTCCAGGTCTTTTGGTGACACCTCTGTCAGCATCACTTGCTTGGCGGATTTCTTCATTATCTGCAAAGGAAATGTTATGTCCTTAGTTTTTTTTTTGTGTTTTTCTAAGTCATATTTTCAGTTGAGTTTAAAAATTGGAAAGCCTATTCAGCCTTATTTAGCCTGTTTACTTTGCCAGCACTAGCTTAGTAAGCAAAGTAAAATGTGAAATATTCCAACTCCTGTAAACTAGAACTACAATATTTACAGAGGTTTGAAAAATTTAATAAATTATTAATTCAAATTAGACTGATGATCAGCACTCTTGGAAAATCAGGGGCTACAAAAGACAGCTCCTAAAACATTCATCCTTTCTAGATAAATATTTTGTATTCTGTACATTTTTTTTCTTAATAATATTGTGTAAAATACTTACATCTTTAATATTAACTGGCAGGAACCCATGCAGCTGGCCAATCAGCAGCCTCTCTTGTGGTGACAGTGGCAGCAGACCAGCCTTGCCTTCAAGTAGGTGGAGGAACAACGAAGCAAATGGATTGTCCATCTTGTACACATCAAACAGGATTGCTATGGCCACCACTCGCTGACCAGGCAGGGAGAGGTCCCCGCCTGTTATTAATGAAGATAGCAGTAGACATACTGGAAATAAAAAGTTTTATTTAAGGTCTTTCTTACTGTATAGACTTTTATTTGTTTTGTTTAGAATAGTTTGGTACTTACCTCATACAGTAAAATAGTAATTTATCTAGTAATACTCTTATAGGATGAATAAGCAGAATTACCATGGCCAAAAACTGTCCTTCACCTCAGAAGAGACACTTATTGAATTGATGAAAGTGTACCTTATGGTGATACAAATAAAAAAGTTTATAAAAGCCTGCTAAACTTACAGTTAAAATGGTCGGATTTAGGAAACTTCTTCTGCACTTGAGTGCATATAGAATCTAGTGTTTGTTGGTCTACTGTTTGTTCTGAAAATAAGCTGCAAATAATAACAAACAATTAAAAATGTGTCACTTGTACATATAAATAAAGAGGTTAGGTTATGACATGAATATTAACTTACTCTAATATGTATTTACTATTTTCATTCACTAAATGCTGCGACATTTTGACTAAATATTTAATAATTATCAGCAATTTAATTGATGTTTATCTGAAAAATTATTTATTTTCAAAACATATAAACGTCAAACATACGTCAAAATTTGACATTAACACTTAAGGTTTGCCAGGAAATGAAAAGAATTTATTTTTGTGGTTTATAAACATTACACAAGTTAACACTATTTACCAGTAGGCGCGCGATCTGAGTTTCTGAGTGCAGTCGGGGTATGAGGAGCTGGGCGGGTGCAACTCCCCCCGCCCGTCAACACCTCGCCGCGGTCGCCTGTAGTTTAGTGCTGTGCTGACCTTGATGTCTCTCGCTCGCGCGCTTATCGATAGCGTTTTACTTAAAGGGATGGATTAATGGAAGATACCGTAGACCGATTTGTCATTGAGGTCGGCGATGACAGTAATGATAGTTTACAATAATAAACTTGTTTGATTAAGATTTCCGGCTTTCCCACAGTTTTCATAAAGTAGGGAATATATGCATGATATTTTCTTTTTTTTATACCATAGCTTGTAATAAAAATATCTAGCGCAAATATAATAAATAAAATGTGTTAAAATACTAACAGATACAAACAGTTTGAACGTCCACTTTTAAGGTGTCAAAGAAAAATATCGAACTCCGTTCATTGTCGCTAATTCGGTCACATCACTAGCGCATTCCTCAGAACTGCACTCAGATCGCGCGCCTACTATAGGTACTAAAGTAAATGACTAACTAACTAACTATACAAATAAATACAAAAACAAAAGGACACTTAGGCGTCGAAGTACTCGTCCACACCGATGTCATCCGGAAACATGCCCAGAAGACTGGGAGCATTGCCGCGTTTCTTTGGCCAAAGAGCGAGCCAGCCCTCTGGTCACGTGAAGTCTCGACCAGTCGGCGAGAAATTTCCTTAAAAAGTAGACACGCACTCGGGCCCCATGACCCGAGCGTTTCGACCCTAAACGGCTCAAAACTGTAGTTACCTATAAGGTTACAGTATTTGCGCCGCTTGAGATTCTCAGCAGCCGCAGCAGCGGCGCCAGCACAACACGACGTGCTTGGAACATGAGATGGTGCAAGGGTGTCGACACAGGTTACATCCCACATCAGAGGCCTACCCATCTTCCAAGGCAACAACGTCATGCCATCTGGTATCTTCCCATCGTCACGTACCAAGCCGTTTGGTTCTAATACCGCTGGTACGCCGAAAGTGACAAGAGCTCGACGAATAATGTCGTTGATGCTGGCGTGCCGTACTATGCGACCTGCGCTCCTGTAGCAGGACAGGCCATGGTGCACGAGACTGTCGACAGCAACACCGCAGTAACATCGATGCGGAGCAACACAAGGTGCGCCCTAGCGAAGACACGTAGCGAGCCGAAACGATGAGTCATCCATCATAGTACCTTAGGTGGATGACGGGAGCGCCTGAAGGCACAAACCTGACTCGCATTCTCCCACAGCCAGCAGACGGGCACGCTCAACAGTATTAAATGACGTGTTTACTAGGGTATTCCGTATAATACTGCAGAGCGGCACGTCCCACAGTTTCTGGGAGGACGGGTTGTCGGGCAAATCCTTAGTGGGACAAGCCATTTTCCAAGCGTTCAACGCATCGGTCAAAAACGGTACCTCAAAATCGACCAGTGAGGAAGATAAAATTTTCCTGGTTAATTTATCGGTACTGTGGACCGAGGAGGGGAAGGCCGGTAAACTAATACTTGAAATTTTGCCAGGAAATTAAATATGGCATTAGAGTTTACAGATATAATAAAAATTGGCACACATTGTTTTCTATGAATGCTAATAAAATATGGAAAAAAATAGATTCTGAAAAAAGATATGCATCATTCTATAGTTTTGCGAATAATTAATAATGTAAGAGATACTCGTAGCGGCCGATGGGCAATGGCCCAACCAGACTTGCCTGGACATGCCTAACTTTATCAGGGTTTGAACCGATTTAAGACATACCATTATAAGACATATAATTATGTGTGGTAGGCAGGCACGACTACTTATTATTTGAATAAGTAACGATAAACAAACAAAATATGCACAATAATATTAGCTAAGTAGTTGCTATCAAAGGGTGCATTTCAGATTTGTAATGGTCGTTATCTTATCTTGAAGGAAATAAATATTCATCAACAAAGAACAATTTACCATGTCCACGAATACGTCGTAAATATTTGAAAAGGACTTATTTTTTTCTGTCTGGTCTACCTACAATACATGGAAACAGTTTTATGTACCTACTTATACTTAGTAGGTATACTTTCTTATCTACCAAATTCTTTCCTAACGTCCGACTGAAATAATTGCTAAAGTCTGCCATGTTTCTATGCCAAGCGTCGAAACTGCAGTGGCTCTCAAGGAACACGAAGTCTAGAAGGAAGTCCTATCCCTATGTCCCTCATTCAGCATTGGCCGTCTTTGGACTCATCATCTGCCTAGCCTTTTCCCAACTATGTTGAGGTCGGCTAATTGGCTTGCAGTCTAACCGGATGCAGCTGAATATCAGTATTTTACATGGAGCGACGGCCTATCTGACCTCCACAAGCAGTTACTGGGTGGTAACCCCTGGTAAGAGTTATTGTCACTTTCGGGCTTCTGACGACCTTTAGACTGTTCAGTTCAGAAAAAAAAAAGAAACACGGTACAATAAATACAAATTCTCTGGAGCCCACACTAGGATTCCCTGTGTCGTGGGGTTCAGTCCCTTTCCAACTAAAGTACACATTTCCATTAATTTAATTTAATTTAATATTGATAAAATGAATCAATAGGGTGTGTGTGATGTGTGTGTGGGGTTTGTGTGGTGTGTGGGGCGTGGTGATTATGGAGAAAGAAAGGATGACGGTTTGATAACCACATACCTAATGACGGCCTGTTGCGCTTACCCTAGTTTTTGCCACAGTTTGCTTAAGACTGATCTAAATACTTTGATGGTCTTATCTTAGCATTGTGGTGTAGATTGCGATACTGATATCAACAACCAAATTATTTCAGCAGCCGAATTTAGTATCAAAAGATACGACTCTTTAAAATCACCGTGATTATTTTGTTTTTTACGATTTCAATATTTCATAATATTTTCCTCAAGGATTTTATCAAAGTTCTTGCATGTTGGCTTATTTTAAATCTCATGTCTCACAGCCATTGCGTGATCTGGGATTCCGGGAAACAAAATGTAATTTATCAAAACACAGCCGTGTCCAACCACTGTCACATGTGGAAAGTTATTAGGTCAATTAGTGAATCAGTCCGTCGGCATCGGTCAACCACGGTCCAGCCATACATGAAATTGGCTACTTATTTCATAGCAGTAAAAACGGTTTTCATAATTCTAGTGTGGTCATCATTTCAGCCGACAGACGTCCACTAGCTGCTAGACGTAGGCCTCCCCCAAGCGTCGCGTCGCCACATTGACCGGTCCTAGAAGGGCACAGGAATCTTTCTAGTATATAATGAAGTACTAGGTAGGTAGGTATCGTCGTTACTAATGGCATGAGGTTGACCTTTCGAAGGGTTTACCGAGCAGTGTTTCAAGTACACCTATGTAGTAGCACAGATTAATAGTAGTAGGTACGGTAGGTCGCAGGCAGATGGTAACAAAAGTACAAAACCATTACTGGTTTTGTTTTGTTTAACGCTAAGCCAGCTCAAGGTCAAAGTGCTACCCCAGACGATGTGCGGTCTACTGTACCTACATACCTACTTATGTTGTGCGTATGCCCATCTAATTAATAAACTGATTATTGAATTAATCACGTATTGGCGGTTTACAATAATTTATCACTCAGTATTAAAAACATTGATTGATTAAACATAAGTAGGTACGTGAGTCTTATTAATAACTAAGAACATATCGAAGTACCTACTAAAGTATTGGTTTATACAGGATAAGTTTTTAAGCAGTGCGCAAATTTTTACAGGCTGTTCTACCCATGAACATGAACAACTTTCACTATGGGGCTAACTTAGAAATCGCGAAAAAAAATTTGCTGTTCAGTAGGTAGCTACATATATCTACACCAAACTCGTCAAAATGTAAGGAGCAGCTGATTTTTTTTTCGCAATTTCAGGTTTGGTCCTTTAATAAAAGTTGTTCATATTCATGGATAGAACACGCCTGTGTAAAAGACATTGTCCGAAGTCGCCCTGTGCACAAAAAATATCGGACATACACGATAATTATTTGTATATTTTATTATATTAGTTGCAAATACTTTTGTAACACGGACTAGCTGCATGCAAAAATGAACATTTTAAAGTATTTTACGCGACTAATAACATTAATGGCCGCCATCTTCGCCAAACGTCATGTGTCGAAAAAGATTAGGGATGCCCAATCGATTGCAATCGATCGATCGAATTTTTAATGAATTGTTGCATGTTTTTGAATCTGAATAACATTTTGAATTTATTTCGAATATATCAATTAAAAAAATTCAATCACCATTCCATATTCCATATTCCCTAAAAGTATAATTTAAAAAACCTACTAAGTATAGGTACTTTATGAATGTGGTCATACTCGATTTTAAATAGTTAGTAATATGATAATGCTGAAGTGAACAAAACCTACATATTTGATCATGATGATTTCAAGGTTTCCTAATGATCGTTTAGAAAAGTGTGTGGTTTACTTCTAACTAAACGACTATTTACGACAGTTAATTTGAACAACCCTCCTTTTGGGCTTCGCCGCAGTCGGTAATTAATACGTATCGTAGTAACGATACGTATTAATTACCGACTGTGACTGATTATGTATTCAGTAGAATACATTATAAATATTTTCTTCAAAAAAACAATAGGTATTGCAGACTAGATACAGATGAGAGATACAGATGTTTTTATGTATTAACAAAACACTCTTCTATACTTGTAATAACAAGTATAGAAGAGTCTTATTATAAGTAAAGTAGGACATTTTCTTAGTTGAAATTGTATTAATATTATCCTATGACAAAAGTTGATGTAGTTAGTTTGTCACGTATGGCCATAGTAAATCTTAGAAAATATCGATAAATCGTATCGAGTTTGCCACCCCTATTTTTGACGTGACTAAATGGCGGTTCTGTTTCTCACCTAACCTATGCTCTCACTGCGTCACTTGCTCTTTGTAATGGCAGGATAATTTGACATGCAAAAGTATTTGACAGGTCTACATCTACAACAGCGCCTCCAAGCAGGATAAATATCGAGAATCATAATCCATTTAAAAATTTATGAATGGAAATTGTATACTCATCTCTGTTACTCTACATTATGATACGTAAGAGTTTCCTGTCTTTGAATTTTATAACATCACATTTCATTTTAGTCGTATTGTACCAAATCTCCATGGAAACTATGTGGTTTCCATGGAGATTTAATTTATTGATTGGATAGAAAGTTGACCGAAAAGTATTTGACAGGTCTACATCTGCAACAGCACCCCCAAGCCACAATGTACAGAGTACATTTTGGGATAAACTGCGAGAATTGATGCCATTGTATCGGTGTGTTTTGATGACTTTCCTTTCGGGACTATATTGAACATTACGACTTGGCTATTTTAACGGACTCTGATTGCTTTCAAAAACGACTTACCTGGTTGTGATTTTTAAACTGTGTACCGCTCAAACGTTAACTTGGCACTCATAAACGGACTTACGCATCACTCGGAGCCGTAGACAGAGAATGCAATAGACACCTACAAAGCGTGTCGCAGAAAAAGACAAAAAAAAATACGTCACTTTATCTAGGGTTACCGTGTGAGGAAAAATTTACCCCACAATGTGTGGTTAAAATTATTAATTAGTATGTAAGAGAAAGCTTGAAAGTGACACTTATAAATCGATTATCAATATCATCGGTATAGGTATAGATATGTGATACCGAGGAATAATAAAGGTGTATGGAAGGACATGCTGGCGAACTCAAATAAATTGCGATGAGGACAGGAGGGTGACGATGGATAGCGGTGATGTGATTCTAAATACCTACCATTTGTAATGTGATATTAGGACATACAGTCTGGCAAAAAAGAGTTGAACATACATTATAAAATATTAACTTTAATAACCATTTTTCTGACAGAACTTTAGATATTCTTATTAATTTTAAATCAATCTATTCGTTTTCATGCACATTTATTGTCTGATAAAGCACGGACTAAGGCAACACTGACAAAGATTAAAAATTAGTTCCGTTTCTAGACGTTTTTGCCAGACTATATGTTCTGGATTTGTGAGTTAATAATAATACAACATGTTTATTTATAATTGCTTTTATTGATTTTACACATTATTGTCCTTTAAATAAAACAAGCTTCGTATGAATGTTTCTAATTTTTTGCTTGGGTTCAAATCCTTTTGTTGCGTGATGTATACGCAGTTCAAAATAATGCATGGAGATTGCCTTGATAAGTAAAACTTTGTGGTTTCCAATAAAAGGTTGACTTTCAAAATGATTGGTCGTAAATACATCCTGGCACCGTTTGAAAGTTGCTAAAATAAGTTTAGACAAAAGATTTTTTTCGGAAAAGAATGAGATTCCTCCATGTGAATTAATCCTAAATATTCTTTCTGCGATCGTACATACTTTAATTACATCGGGTGAAGGATAAATAAGGCCACCCTTATCTTTTTTAAATATAAGACCCAAATATTTGTCGCTAATAAGAGCTAGCAGACAATCATCACATTTTATAGCTTTTCCTAATTTCCTAACAACAAACCCACCGATATATGAAATTATTTCTTCAATATAGATTGTCAATTTTGAGGGGTTAAAAATATACTCGTGGTCATCATCGACAAAGAAATTATTATTAGCGGGAAAATCTGTAATCGAGTCTTCGACATCTTGAGTGCAGTACATATTAATTTTACGTTCATATCGAACTTCTGTGTGCGTTAAAATTTTTATATCCTCTAGAGGTATACAGTTTCCCGACTCAATGCCTTTTATTTCCCCGTGTATCACTAGTCTTTTGTAGGCACTTTGAAATTGAAAGGCTGTTGGATTGTTGTTATAGCCGCCTTTCGATCGGATCGAGCTGAAAAAGCACTCCAAGTGATCTTGGCTAAGTTTGTACACAGGTAAAAATTTAAGTTTGCCCGTCACTATGATGTCAGCATACATCTTTTTAAGACTTTGTATACATATCAAGAAACCAATGAATCCAACTTTCCTATTTGTTTGCAGTATTGGGTTTCCCTCTAATTTCAGTCCTCTGATGTAGGTATCCATTACATTGATAAAGTCTAGTATGCTATCGCCATTTTTACTATTAATAGGTTTTTTAAAACCATACATATTCAGATTCCGACTATTAAAAATATCAAATAAGTTGTTAATTTTTCTTATAAAATCAACAGTATCATCAGAACCCGAAAATTCAGGCAAATTCAATTGTTTGTCACAGAATTCTATCGCATCTGCCACGGAATTACTCAATGTTTGTGCCGCCAACTTAACTTTCATTATTTGTTTTGAAAAGTTAATATGCTGATTTTTAAGACGATTAGCAAGATGGAGACCCTCCTTTTCTTGCAGATTATGAAGCAATTCGATAAAATGCCATGAAATGATTCCACCATGCATGTTTGTTAATTCATTTTTCTGGCCTAGTGTGTTTCTCAAAAGTTTTAGCATATGCGCTGGATCTGGAAAAATAACGACGTGCTGTTTATCAGCTACAAAATATGAAGTTATATTTTCCAGATCATCGAAATTGCAACCTAAGCTTTTTGCCATCGAAAAGTTGGCTGGACAACCATCAAAAGTTAGGGAGACTATATTAACACCACAATCTACTAACAAACTCAGACATTGTTTCATCAATGTTGCCTTTTGTTCGCCAGTACAGCCGTTAATAAAAAAATAACCGATAGGCATCTTCCATCCACTATTTATAAACGTTACCATAAACACCAACGCCTCCCGAGCTTCAGCTATATTATGACCATCCAAAGCTTCCCCATAGTTCACCAGACCTACACACTTCTTTCCGTCCCACTGGACGTGCCTCCTAATAGCCATCTCATCCATGCATACTGCACAATACAATTCGGTTTTTTTGTCCTTTGCCACCAATTTAATGCATTCTAATGATTCTGTTGTAAAACCTGGGTTTGCATCTACACTTTTGTACCATGTAGTAAGTGTGGATGGATGAGGCAGACAAGTATTAAATTGTTGTCGTACATACTTGTAAGCCCGAGGACTTATAAATTGCAAGCAAAGAGCGAATTTGCGTAAAGATGGTGAATATTTTCTACCACCAGAAACCGGGTTCAACATTTTTTTCAAGAAGTCTCTATTGGCAGGGTCAATAGATTCTAATAAATCCCCATCTTCTTCACTTATCAAAGACTTTGTTTTAAGTTCCGCAATCACATTTTCTAATTTAGCGACTTTTTTCGTTAAACGTCTACTTTTTTCTCTAAGAGCCTTTAATTTTTTCAGTCGTTCGGATGATAGTTTTTCTGCGTTTTTCCATTTTTTTCGCAAAGTTTGAGGAGAGTACTCTGGAGTCTTGTCCTAAAATCAAAACAAACTGTTTAATAACCATAACTTTGTTAAGACACAATATTGTTTTGTTTGTAATACTTACTATTGATGGTGGTTTAAAAATTGGAGGGTATGCTATTACAACTGGCTTTTGACCACTAGTCGACGGCAGTAAGGCAACAGCAGGCTCAATCTGGAATCATGCGATTTGTATGTTGTTAAAATCTGCCACACAACATCTCTCGTTCAAACTTCTTCATCATCATCATTTCAGCTGAAATACGTCCACTGCTGGACATAGGCCTCCCCTAAGCACCGCCAAATCAAACGGCTTGATAATAAATAAACGTACCAAGATAATTACGAAGGTAATTTATCTTAATACTGTAGAATTAAAAATTATACATACATAACATGTACCAAATAATAATTATACCAAATTCTGTATTTATTCGGGGGAAAATAGTATTATTTTCCCAATACAAAACAAATTAATACAGTATTTCATTACAATTTCTATGTACTTGTACATTATAAATTATTATATTATGCTGTAATTACCAGAATTTTTTTAAATTACAATTTCTATATACTTGTATATATATATTTTTTTAAGATTGTTAGATTTTAAATGATGTAAATATTCATGGATACTTACCAGAATGCTTAAATTATTTTCAATTTCCATAATTGGTTCTTCATGTAAACTGATGGAGGAAAATGGTGGATTACAGGCCTTTGTTTCCTAAAACAAGTTAATTATCTTTAAAGAAGACACATAATAGGTGTAGGAAGATGTTGTTTACAGTAAAAGGTATTTTAAGTTCTTGAACAATATTAAACCTTGAATCGCGTTCAGATTTAAGAGAAGCCTGTCTCAGTATTTGCTCATAAAATATGTATACAAAATAATAGTTTGCAACACGTAGTACTTTTAAAAATAATAAACTTAAATAACAATCTTATAAAACCTGGATCGAAACTTAATATAACTGAATATTTACCAGAATAGGTACAGCATAAGGTAATAGCAGTGTAAGTTTCTTTTTTTTTATTAATAATTTTTTCTCAAAATGTCTGCTACATATTTTTGATGACGGTTTTGGTGTCCAATCTGTTCGTCCTGTAGCTACAATCCAATTCCGACGTAAATTATCATGTTCGGGAAAACTGCAACAAGCCATTAAATCTAATACAAACTGCATGATACATATTTCCCAGAATAGTGGGTAATAATGTATAGAAAAATTGGCAACACCAAAGTTCTTAGGTTAGAATTTAATAATTGTTATTTTTGTGCTTTTTATTGATTAATTTACGTCTAAGTTACACTATACATTATGTTTACACACATTAAAATGTTATTGAACGCCTATTACTTGATAAAGAGTGTTATACTTACGAATGAAAAGACAAGTCCGGCATTTTCGTTCCACTATCACTTTTACACCCTAAAACGCTACACCGCACCATGTTTTTTTTTTGAAAATTGTTGAAATATTAAGTAAATTGTTCACAACAATCTATAATGTAAATTACTTAGCCTAAAGCACTTAAAAACTGGTTTTTATAAGAAGACGATAGCTAGCTGCACGTTAACTGTCAAACTTTGTTTAGCAAACTAGTGTGCTAACCTTGAAAAACGAGACACGGGCCGTGAAACAAAAAATGTCATCGTTCTGTTTCATTTCTTTACACGAAATCGGCGTAAGTTGCTCTTTTTCTTGTGTGAATGCGATAAAAGATATAAATTTGTCTATTGCATTCTCTGTCTACGCTCGGAGCTATGAAAAACTATACCTAATATTCGTTGTTATGGTTCGATTAGAACCTCAAAATCTGATACTTTTTTTGAAATATATCTATTCTG
Organism: Cosmia pyralina; assembly: GCA_946251885.1. Taxonomy (NCBI): domain Eukaryota; kingdom Metazoa; phylum Arthropoda; class Insecta; order Lepidoptera; family Noctuidae; genus Cosmia; species Cosmia pyralina. The sequence continues at coordinate 1,814,358 of OX276357.1, read as the reverse complement.
CAGCTAGTCCGCTATAAAAATAAGATCTTATAGGAGTTTACTAATGATCAACAATACAACACATAATTTTCCGATGCTCTTGGTTCAGGGCGAACAATGTATGGGCGCAGAGCAATGTCCTTTGCGCACTGCTTAAAAACTAATCCTGTATAGGTAGTTTCAGTCTTGAGAGCCCTGTGCTTCCCGCATCCAGCAGATTCCCAGGTCGTCGGATCACCTTGTTGAGGGCCCACGTGTCAACTCCTGTACGTGGTCGCCTTCCCTCCAGAACTTGCAGCCGCATCGGTCATCCGTTTTACGAGAAAAGCCTTCTTTGGTCCTACGGTCCTACCTGTTCCTATATCTGTCTAACCATACATACTAATAATTCATCATCTGCCTATGAATACCGTCCACGAGTGGATATTAAGCGGTTGAAAAGCTATTGTGTCTCGCGTAGATCTACGTTTCCGGCAGTCGAGAAATTAAAGTAACAACGTAGCACTTAGCTGAAGGATAGAATGGGATGGGGTGACCCTCCAACCGATTTGCAAGAGACCTTCATCTGGAATGTCAAGGTTTTGTTTGAATTGCAAAAATGGTGATTTTAGATGAGATTTATGGCAGGTGTAGACCGATACGTACCTACTACTAGAATATTAAATAGGTAAGTACTTAGCTAACAGGACGAAGATAAGCCAAACCGGGTTTATTTAAATAACACCGAAATACATGTGGATAGTTGTTCCCAGACATCAATTTCAAGTTTTCAACTAAGTAGGTATCTACAATTTGTCCTAAGCGAAGCATGTCTCTTTTGACCTACTCTCGGCAATTTAGCACATAGTGGTAGCATACATTTTCAAAGCAAATAGGTAAGTAACAAACACATGTTGTAAACAGTTCGTCATTACTAACAATAGCCTCGCTCTCGGAGCTGAGAACAAAACCGTTCATTTAGAATAAATGACCGATACCGTTATCAAACAAATAAATGAAAAACTCCATTAATCAGTTACGTTTCACATGACTTGGCCGAATATAGTTATCATCGAAACGCTAATTGTAAACGCACACTTTTTTATCATACCAGTTTCTTGTCCTGATAAGATTACAGTGTCATATGGCTCACAACAGCGCCACCTCTACAGCTTAAGTGAGCGTACCTTGTAAAATACTAAACGTTTTATTGTGAGAATGTAAAGAAATAAACGCTAGGAAGTGATGGTGCAGTGTATTATTGTTTTTAGTGCAAAATGATACAACATCCTTCTGTTTCCGTCATGTCCATTCAAAATACTATGCAAAACGCAAGACCCTTGGATTTTCACGGCGGGGAAGAACATCCTCAGAGGAGCCGATCTTCGTCTTGGTCATTGCGGCGCATGCAATATGGCTTATCAAGACACGAACAACCAAGATATTCATTACAGTATCAGGTATAGTCTTGCTATTTGTATTGGATTATGGATTGCGATATTTAGAAAAGATTGATCTATGACACCAATAAAAAGCAGGTTAAAAGTAAGACCGAATGAGACCGAAGATGGCTGAGCTCCTGTGACATTCTATTGAGATATAATCATTGCCCTTGATAGGATTATGTGTGCATCAATAGCTATAGTACATTTTTAGGCCACTCATGAACAAAGGAACTATAGTTACCAGAGGGCTGTTTACACTTGCATTTAATAAAAAAATATAATCTGATTATTTTTCAAAAAGTTATTTATTTTATAAATGTAAACAAAACAACAAAGACTTACCAAAAACATGTCGCGAATTTTGTTCTGCTGCCTAAAATGAAGCGTAATGCGCAAATGAATCACTTGGAAATTACATGCGCTTCTGTGCTACAGATTTGATTTTATAAGCATTAGTGCTTAGTGCCTTACCGATCATTCGGTGCGAGCGAAGAACATGACACACATTCAATGCTCTAAAATAATGTGTGGACTGGAATGCGCGACTAACTGTCATGCACAGCCTGTCACAGAAAATAATTATTATCCCCCGTGATATTTTAGTTTTTTTATTTGTGTATCACGTATTTCTAGATAATTGTTGCAGTTTTGGTGTTTAGATTTTTATATTGTTGCTATAGCAAGTGTTACTGATGTTGATAAACTGTAGAAGACTCTGTAATATATTGGCGACTAACAATTAGAGGAACGTGTCACTATTATTTTACAAACAGTTGTTTTCAACCGATACGTCGCTATAGGAATGTGAATTGTTCTAATTTTATTTAATTATTAGTATATTTTCACATGGGTGATGGCTTGGCAGTCGGACACTCGTGTAAGTTGCATAAACTGTAATTTCTTTACTGGTTGAAACTTAAGTTTCTTGTGAGTTCTTATTATTTATCGATAATACATAATGTCCTTGTGAACGATTAACATTTTAATGCGTTTTATTTTGCGGAACGACGTGATTTAATTTATTCATTTGCGTTATTGTATGACATTATTGTGTTATGAAGTTTGGTCATAGAATGGTCAGTAAAGTTTGTGTTGGTGGTGCCAGTAAGGTCCTCAAAGAGGTTTGCCCTTCAACTTAGTGTTACGTGCAAAACGCAGCTAATATTAGTGGTATTGATACTACACTTTTTTTGTGAGAAGGTGTTTTTAAGGCTCTCAATGTTGTGTAACTTTGTTAGAGAATTAGTCATGTTAGTTCATGGAACATGGGCACAAAACCTTTCCATTACCATGTAATGTGTGTCCACATATATAAACTTTTGTTACCTACATCCAATCAATCTGTCTAGCCTTTTCCCAACTATGTTAGGGTCAGCTTCCAGTCTAATCGGATGCGGCTGAATACCAGTATTTTACATGGAGCAACTGCCTATCTGACCTCCACAACCCATTAACTGGGTAATACAATACCTCTTGGTAAGACTGGTTGTCAGACTTTTGGGCTTCTGACGACCCATAATGGCTTTCAAAGATCTACGAATGACAGCTGTGACCAACGGCTTAATGTGCTTTCCGAGGCACGGGGGTGTCTCGGCATATAAAGATGGTCACCCATGCACGGACCGACCGCAGCAAGCATAGCTTAACCTGATGGATCAACCCGTGCGGCTGTTATTACTTAGCCACAAGCTGCTGTTATTACCTACATCCATTTCCAGTTAATTAGACAGAGCATGCCATAACCTTTTGTTTGTTTTTCTTAGTTTTTCAACATTGTTATCATACTGTAAACTTGAATATCAAGTTGTCACTGTGTCAAAGTTTTTAATGTATGTGATGTGCAAAGATGTTCTAAAAGATAATCGGAATCATTCAGACAGTTCAATGATCTCTTGGTATCATGAACTATGATAGACAATGTTTTGGGTACTTGTTAAATTGTAACACAATTTACTGAATTTCAGTTGAAAACATAGCTAAATCCTAATTAATATTATATATGCGAAAGTCAGTTGGTTTTTAATGCTTTCACGCTAAAACGGCTGAACGGATTATAAAATTTGGATCATGGATAAACCATGACCTGGATAAGGACATAAGTTACTTATAGACATGCCATGCGGGCGAAGCCGCGGGCGGAAGCTAGTAACAAAATAAAACAGGGCTTGATGTTGTCAACAAACAAAAGTTTGAAACTATAACAAAACAATTTCTAAGATTTCTCTAGAACCAGCCCTTTATTTATTTATTTAAACTTTTCGCACTTAAAACGTACAAAGGCGGACTTAATGCCTTAGGCATTCTCTACCAGTCAACCAAGGGTGGTGAAGAGATTAGATGGCAGGTGCTCAGTATGAGAGGAATACTTATATAAAGAACACTAAAAATATATCTTAATTAAGAACCAGACCTTTGTCTTTTGTAACATTACAGTTTCTAATTACCATTTGTCTCTTGCTCACTTATGAGACTAATGTTTCAATAATAAGGGCGAGTATATACATGCCTGTAACTTACACAAAACTATGCAAGGCTTGCCGTGTGCCATAACAATTTCTGATTGGTCAATGTCACAATGGCATGCATAGTTTTGTACAAGCTACAGGCATGTCTATTCTCCATCAGTTAGTGGCATCCTTAAGCCTTATAATGTCATTAAATTAATTAACAATTTGTCATCCTGATTTAGTATGGCATTTTCCCTATTTGATTGATGATTGAGATGCGTATGTTTCAGCTGTGGAAGTTCATTGGCTGATATGATATGAGCAAGTAGTATACTATACATGTCCCGTAATTAACACAAACCCTCTTAAGGGGTCTTTGTACTCATCATTATGAACAACTTTTACTATGGGACCGAACCTGAAAATGCAAAAATAAAATCAGCCGTTTCAGACAAAAGTTTAATACCTACTCAACCAAAATGTATGAAACACATGTTTTTTTTTCGCGATATCAAGTTTGGTCTCGTAGTAAAAGTTTTCATAATGATGAGTACAATGACTCCTTAAGAGGGTTTGCATTAATTATGGGACATGTTGTTTAAAACGGACAAAAGATAAAAGAGGGAATGAAATACCACACCATCTTTGAAATGCCTATTCGGATTAAGTGTATAACAGCTGGTGTCTGTAACCAGTGGCGGATTTGTCCTAAGGCCCAGTGGGCCCGGGCCTAGGGCGGCCAGGTATTAGGGGCGGCCAATCTGACAAAAAATTCACTGATGACAACAAGAGATAACTGAAAGTACCTAAATATTCTAAAGATTCGCGCACATTATGGCGTGCCGTACTGCACCTCATCTTATAACAATAATCTTCCTAAATCACTTTAGTACATCTAAATATACAGGGTTACTGGTTATTGACCAATATCCTCTTAAGGGTTCACTGTACTCATCATTATGAACAGCTGTTTCTATGGGAAAAACCTGAAATCGCGAAAAAAAAAGCAGTAACTCAGTCAGTCAGTCTGCCTAGCCTTTTCCCTACTATATTGGAGTCGGCTTCCAGTCTAACCGGATGCAGCTGAATACCAGTATTTTAAATGGAGCGACTGCCTATCTGACCTCCACAACCCAGTAACTGGGTAACACGATACCCCTTGATAAGACTGGTTGTCAGACTTTCGGGCTTCTGACGACCCGTAACGACTGTCAAAGATCCACGAATGACAGCCGGGACCAACAACGGCTTAACGTGCTTTCCGAGGCACGGAGGAGTCTCGTTATGTAAAGATGGTCACCCGTCCACGGACCAACCCCGGCAAGAGTAGCTTAACCTGATAGATTGTTCCATGCGGCTGTTATTACTTGGCCACAAACTCCTCAGTAACTAACTAGCAGATATTAAAGTTAACTAAATTTATGGATCGATTTTGATAAAAGTTGGCAATAAAGTAAATTCATTATGTAAGTCTATAAGATGGGTGCTGAGGAAGGGGCGGCTGGCGGCTGGTACTTACTACATGGCCTGGGGCCTAGGGCGGCCAAGTCCGCCACCCCGCCACTGTCAAATCCGCCATTGTCTCGTCTGTAACATAATGTAATGTAATGTAATGTAATGTAGTTTATTCTTAAAATTACAGGAAAGTATTTTAATGACAACACATTAGGAGCTATTATTTTATTATTTATTATATAAACCTATAGCATTTTCCTTAAATGCAAAGTTCATAGATTTGCATAGGAAAATATTTCATTAATTAAAAATAGTATTCCTCGAAATCTTAATCATTTTTTATTCACTTACAAAAGTTCCGGTCAAGGATATTTCTTCATTGATTTGCAATTGTTAAAACTGGATGTATGTAGCATCCCTAATTAATGCAATAATTGTCATTTATAAATTATATACTATGTTTATTTATATAATTAATAAAAAACAAGGATAAATAAAAATATTAATGAGTGCAACTCAATTTGTACTTCCACATTACTTATTTTCAATAATGATATTGAATCTTCCTGTTGTTTAAAATAATTTGTATTTTATTTTTAAATTAATTTGTAGGAAGGAGTTATAAATAAATCACTAGATTTTCAGCTGCGTTTTATCAGCTTCTGAGTTTCTTCTAAATATTTATTAATAAACTGGCTTCTGCCCGCGACTTCGTCCTCGTGAAATTTTTTGTGCCCCATTCCCACCCCGTCGCATCGCATCGCCTGCCCGCGCTGTCTTCGTTTTCACTTAGCGTTCTTTCTGAGTTTTTTTTCTTTTTGCTCGGTTCCTAAGGGCCCTAGCATGATGTTAAATTACCCATAGCCTTCCTCAAGAATTGGGCTATCAAATGCAAAAAGAATAATTATTTCAAATCTGACTGGTAGTTTTGAGATTAGCCTATTCAAACAAACAAACAAACTCTTCAGCTATATTGTTAGTATAAATATGTAGATATTAGTATCTGTGGTATTGCCACAACCACCAATATTTTTGCCAAGGGCTCAGTATAATTAAACTCGGTATTTACTCAACTTTCTTTCACTTTTGTGAACATTCCACATTAATATGAACCTGATTGTAAAGTAAAATAAATAGGGAGGAGCTCGTGGCTAATTAATAAAGGCCGTACGGGTCGATCCATCAGGCTAAGCTACGCTTGCCGGGGTTGGTCCGTAGATGGGTGACCATCTTTACATACCGAGACTCCTCCGTGCCTCGGAAAGCACGTAAAGCCGTTGGTCCCGGCTGTCATTCGTGGATCTTTGACAGTCGTTACGGGTCGTCAGAAGCCCGAAAGTCTGATAACCAGTCTTACCAAGGGGTATCGTATTACCCAGTCATTGGGTTGTGGAGGTCAGATAGGCAGTCGCTCTATATAAAATACTGGTATTCGGCTGCATCCGGTTAGACTGGAAGCCGACCCCAACATAGTTGGGAAAAGGCTAGGCAGATTGATTGTAAAGCAAAATAAATAATGCTCATATTCGTTTAAACGAATGTGAGTAAGCTTTTCACTTGATCATGAACATTAATATTATACAAATAATGTTCACATTCCTATGCAATGCTTACAAAAAAGTATAGTCAAAGCATGTGAATCTTGCCCCTAGTATAAAAAAGGGAAATGCCAATACTTTTGATGCCTCATAAACAAGGGTGACATATAACAAACAACCTTGTGTTACACTTATGTACTGTCTGTCAGCATTTAATTCCCGCAGGTGTTAGTTTTATGTGATGAGTCACAAGTGGGAAAAGCAAGTTGCTAATTTAATTAATTAAGAACTTTTTTATGTCTGTTAGGTAGTAGAAATCCATCGTTTGTCTTCGGAAAAATCGAAATATAGCGAATAAAATGTGAATATCGACCAATAGCAATTGATTTATATAGCCACCTAAATTATTATACATTGTATAAATGCGAAAGTAACTGCTCGCGTAGTAAGACCACCTTAGAAACGGGTTTTGTCGCCGGAACAATATACAAAATGACACATCGCTATGCTTACATGTTAGAAATCTTTCTACAATCTGTCATGTTATCTATTCTTGTATTGACAAAACCCGTTTCTCTGGTGGTCATGCTACGCGTGCAGGTAGACCATGTCCTGGGTCTACTATACTAATTGTACTTTTTATCCCGGTAGTATGTTCCCGTGGGATTATTTCAGACCTATACATAATATTATGGAAATTGGATTTTCAGAAGTAGTCTTTGAAAAGTTCGTTCAAGATACAAAATGGTACAAATGATAAACATACTAACTTACTCTAGCCAAATAATATATTTTAATTAGTCCGTATTATGAGGAACTGAAATTTGTTTTAAAATTGTTATCTTATTTTATTTTAATTACCTACTAATACTATTAGTCATCCAAACAGTGCCGAGTGCACGTACAGTGCCTACACACTAAATAACTAATTAATTAATTAAAATGTTAATTGTTTTAATTTTAATTTTCAGACTGATGAGAACAGCTTCCTACTTCGTCTGAGGATTGTAGGGGCTTACTCATTGGCTAAAAAGGATATATTTGGTGCTAGGTGAGTTCTTCTTTACCTTTATATTAGGTACATAGACTAAAACTGACTGCTTTGTTGGGCTCGTTGCAAGTGCAACTGCTGCACGTGAGGTTCTGGGTCCGATCCCCAGGTTGGGCATATTTATTACATTTAAACAAATTGTTAACATACATGAGTTGGAGATCACCTTGTAAGTAAGGAAATGCTTGTGTTAGGTGACTCCGCCCTTCCATTTAACATAATCACAGGTATGCAATTAATAAACAAAAACAAAATAATTTAAAAACAAAAATACAACAAGGAGCTTATTTGTGTGTTGTATATGAGTGAGTTTTTGAATGTGTGTGTGAGAGTGAGAGGGTATGTTTGTGGTGTGAGCGTGGAATTGAGTATATGAGTTAATTTCATATAAACTTTAGGTTTCTGTTTAGGATTAGGTTATTTTAGGTTATTTATCCAATAAGAAATTCTCAGTAACCCATTTTTGGATTGCGCCCGGATAATGGCAATAGAATTGCCACCTATTACAACAGTCGTAGCATTAAGCATTGAGTCCGTCTTGGTAGGTTATTTTTAGTTTTAGTTGTGCATAAAGATTTAGTGAATAAAATAAATATTTAAATAAACGTAAATGGCGGAACTTGGGTGTAGGTACACGCGGCTACATATCAAGCTAAACAATTCCAGTATAAGCTGATCTCGCATTGCATAGGATTTCCGTAAAATGAGAGTTCAGCTTATACTAGAAATGTATAGTTTGATATGTAGCCGTGTGTACTTATGCCTCCTCGTTTATCTTATGTAAAAGTTCTGGCCATGTTGCGTCTATCGTCATTGAATACGCGATAAAAGCAGACATTGTGAATTCGTGATTATGGTATCAAAAACGGATAGTTGCGTTCAATTAGTAGTCAGATTTAGGTATTGCGGTCGTGGTGGCTCTGAATAGTGCCTTCGGTGATGGTCCTGAGGGGGAGCGTGGGGAATTTTCGTGGTGAGAAGATTGGTCAGCTGTTACCAGGGTGCGCCGGGCTTTTATTGTGTTCTGGACGCCCCTCGGGGAGGCTCTTTTCATGCCTCCCAGCCACGGTGCGATTGTGGAGCCACATCACAAACGATGCCTCACTTCTTGTCGTGCTCTCTGTGTAAAAACACCAGCACTATGGAAGACCTTTGCGAGGCTAACGGTAACGCTGTCGAAGTAGCCAAATTCTGGTCGAGGCTTATATAAAACTAGCGTCCGCCCGCGACTTCGTCCGTGTGAAATTTCTTGTACCCCCGACCCACCCCGTCGCATCGCATCGCCTGTCCGAGCTACACTTCGTTTTCGCTTAATATTCTTTCTGATTTTTTTCTTTTTTCTCGGCTCCTAATGGCCTTAGCGTGATGTTAAATAGCTTAAAGCCTTACTCAAGAACTGGGCTATCAAAAGCAAAAATAATTTTTCAAATCCGACTGGCAGTTCCAGAGATTAGCGCGTTCAAATACACAAACAAACTCTTCAGCTTTATTATTAGTATAGATTTGATTACCATTCAAGAAGTTATAGTGAGCCAACTTAAAATGATAGACTTAAGCTATCGCGGAATTTTTTTAGAACTTTTTAAGAGGAACAATTCCGTCATACATGATTGTTGCGTAACTTTAACCGTTTACGCAGCGCACGCAACGGAAACTCAAAAGGAATAAATTGTCCCTGTTTTTGCAACATTTTTCATTGATGCTCCGCTCCTATTAGTCGTAGCGTGATGCTATATAGGCCTTTCTCGATAAATGGGTTACTAAAAAAAAAATTCATTTCAAACCAGCAGTTCCTGAGATTAATAAAAGAGAATCATCGATACGACGAAGAAGAAGCATAGTCTGATTATGACGCGGCAGATATTCAATTAAAAATGTTCTAAAGCTAATTTCGGTTTGATCTCAAAGTTGCAAATGTCAAATTCGTATAAGTACCTACTTACTTATTTTTTTAACGTTTTGCAGTTCATTCTCCTGCCTTCATCCACGGTCATTACGTCTTTTTCTTCCATACTTACATTAAAAGTTTCACTTCTTTTTTTTTTTTTGATCTAAGTAGTCAGACGATTGTACCTAATTAAGTAAATAATCAGTTCCTTACGAACGAAGCGGATGAGGATCTTAAGTCTTATTACTTATTAGTCATTGTAAAAGTATTTACAGTTATGTATGATGAATTGTTGACTAATCGGAGTTCCTGCTACTTATCAAATCTTATAAATTATAAAATCAGCGTCAGGTGGTACACCTTGTGTTGTCATCTGACAATATGCTGAGCTGAGGCCCTTTTGGCATTACAATCTTTGTTTTATGTTTTTTATAATTTTAAGGTGTATTTATTTATTTTTTGCTGTAATGGCAATTAAACGCATTTTTCTTTCTTTCTTTCTTTCTTTTATCATTTAATTCTTTCAAGCCTTTTGCATGAATTAAGTTCTTATGATTTATTATTTTTATTATTTATTTATTTATTCAGTAGTACACTTACAATTGGTGTTTGGTGTTAGAATATAAAGTGTTCCTAATTCTAAACTTTGGATTGCTTGATTAGTAATGAGGGTTGTCTGGCCACCAGGTGGCGCCACTTTGGACAAGAGGTCTTCCATTTCGACAATAAATTTATGGTACAGTCCTACCAACTTATCTGTGAATTGAAAGAGGACGCCACCGTCGATGCGTCGACACAATCGAATGACATGCGTCGGCACAATCGAAGACATTTCAATTCAACATGACGGCCGTAGTTCCAATTTTCGCCATTTCACAGATAAGTTGGTAGGAGTGTATATGATGACGTTCATCATTCGTTTCATTCATTTGTACATCATTCAGTCTCGACCACAGAAATATAAATTATTTAGATTTCTGTGGTCTCGACTAAAGAAAATATTGGCACTTTGACCGGACCTGACGTCTTAGTGCTGCCACCTAGTGAACGTCATTTCAGAAAACCCTCATTTGGGTTAACCATAGATGTAAGAAAGAAGTTTTTTATATTTCTATGGTGTTAACCAAATAACTATTGCTTGTTGATTAAAAATATCTTGTTAGTAAGCTTACTACCTCCCATCTAATCCATTCTATTCCATACTTTATTATTTATATACAAGTAGGTGTAAATTAAATACCTCACAACCTCTTAAGGGGTCATTGTACTCATTATTATGAGCAACTTTTACTATGGTACCAAACCTGAAATCGCCAAAAGAACAATCAGCTGTAGTGCTACTCTGTAAACATCTCGCCGTGATAACTCAGGTGAAGTGAGCGTGAAGTGAGCCGTCATTCCACATGGGTTGACACTATTGACAGCTCACTTTAAGATCACTTCACTTATGTTTTCACGGTGAGATATTTACAGAATAGCACTACTGTTCCCTATATTTACATAACACATAAAACAGATAATTTTTGTTTCGCGATTTCAGGTTTGGTCCCACAGTAAAAGTTGTTCACAATGATGAGTACAATGACCCCTTAAGAGGTTGTGCGTTATTTAAGTTACATCTTGTATGAAACCAACTCTGTCTGTGACTCGTGAACCTATTTTTATAAATAAATATAATAATACTCGTAAATATATATTATAAATAAATAGGAAGTCTGGGACCTCAAGAAGGATAAAGGCTACTTTTTACCCTGGATATTTGTATTCGCGGGTAACAGCTGGCAATAACATAACAAAATGTGCATACTATTACTGATACACCTCTGCCTTACTCTTCGAGGAATACAGGTATGATGTTACGTATGATAACAAAAAAGCCAGTCATGGCTATTGCCGACAGAAGTGAAATCGCGCGCGGTCTGGCAACGTGGCATTTCTAGAGGTTTTTCGTGATTATTTCAATGAATTTAAATCAAAGGGCAATTTCCTCTGACAAATTCTTAGATCGTTGGTATTTATATGTATTTATGCTATTTTTTGACAGTTATTTTGGTAATTACTCTTAAAAACATACGTGTCGAATTGAGAACCTCCTCCTTTTTTTTTCGTCGGTTAAAAAATAGAAAATAATTGAAAATTTATGTAATTTTTTCAGAGTAAATTCCAAAATAACATACTTATAAATACCAACGATCTAAGAATTTGTCAGAGAAAATTATCCTTTGATTTAAATTTTTCATTAAATTTATAATAATAATCACGGAGAACCTCTAGAAATGCGACGTTGGCAGCCCGCGTGTGGTTGACGCTCTTAAAACTTTGGAATCACGTCACATTAGTCGGTGACGTTGTCACGTTGGCATGTCGGTGACGCGAACCCATAAGTTTTGCCCCTACCAAAAATCGCTGAACGCGGGTAAAGAAATTTTTTTAATATTTTGACTTGTTTTAAGTATTTTTTTTTTTTTTTTTACGTAGTTCTCACATGTAGAAGCAACTAAAATAATGTACCCAGGATGTTGTATTACTTATCTTGATTTAAAAGAGTGTCCGTGGAGTTTCTTGCCTGTTCTTCTCCATTGAAATCTACGTTATGGAATGGGCTAGATGCCCATTCCATAACGTAGATGCTTCAACTTTCTGACTTAGGCCTCGGTCTCGAATTTTGCGGGCAGCGGGGCGGCTGCGGCGGCGGCGCGTCTCGCATTGTCCCGCCCCGCTTCCGCGCCGCTGTTTTCGAGGTTCGGTCCATTTGTTTTTACGCATAAAATCCTGCCGCTCCCGCGCCGCCGCCGCTGCCGCCCCGCTGCCTGCAAAATTCGAGGCAGAGGCCTAACTGACCGACTCTTTGACAATTCAAAAGTGGCTGTAAATGGTTTAATTGAAATAAAATCTTTGAGTTTGAGTTTGCACGTGATGATGGGGAGTCATCATGAACTCGACCAGGGCCATACCAATATCTTGTGATGCCGAGATTGAGCGCATGATGCAGTCAGTACAAATGTACCAGACTATTGCCTTGATCGTCAATTGTCACCAAATTGATGGACGCCGGCGATAAGGTGACTCATCATTTTATTAATATTAACTCCGTCAGTCGGCTGGTGGGTTAATAGATGTGATTTAAATGTTTTCGGAACAGGAAAGTAGGTAGGAATATAAAAGTGGTGTCTAAAATATGGGATTATTGGCATATGGGTTTATCGATATTTCGGTCGCCAAATTTAGGACAAAGCCAATTGATTTCTGTTTATGGATTTCACCTCCTAAAAAGGAAAAGGAATAGATAGATAGAATACTCTTTAATTTACACAATAAAAATTACAAATATAAATGTATAAATTTTACAAGGGGTGATACAATGGGCTGTGTCCGTCTTATCTAGTGACCATTTTGGCTACCCATTGAAAGGGTTTATCTAAGCAGTTAATCAAAAACCCATACGATGTAGGTAACCCTTTTGAATGGCTTTAAAGGACCATTTTGGTTATCCGTTGAAAGAGTTTTCGAAAGGGTTTATCTAAGCAGTTAATCAAAAACCGATACGATGTAAGTAACCCTTTTGAATGGCTTTAAAGGACCATTTTGGTTATCCGTTGAAAGAGTTTTCGAAAGGGTTTTTCTAAGCAGTTAATCAAAAACCCATACGATGTAGGTAACCCTTTTGAATGGCTTTAAAGGACCATTTTGGTTATCCGTTGAAAGAGTTTTCGAAAGGGTTTATCTAAGCAGTTAATCAAAAACCCATACGATGTAGGTAACCCTTTTGAATGGCTTTAAAGGACCATTTTGGTTATCCGTTGAAAGAGTTTTCGAAAGGGTTTTTCGAAGCAGTTCCCTTTTGAACGGCTTAAATTAAGCCGTTCAAAAGGGTTCAGTTCAATTCAATTCATTTTATTTATTGCATCAAATATGGTAAGTACATGAAGTTCTTATTTAAAATAAGCTAAGCTTAAGTTAAGCTTCATTTCTCTTAAAAACGTAATATGATTTGTCGATACATACAACAAGCAAGCATACATACAACATACATACAAGAAAGCATACATAAATACAAGCAAGCTAGCATACATACAATAAGCGTACATGCGTAGCTTGCATATATTGCAAGTAGCTAATACGGTAACCCGAACAAAACCCTTATATTATACGAGTATGGGTTATCTTAATGAAAGGTTACACATGTTAATGGTAACCTCATAAGTGGCTTACCCCTTCCGAGGTTGTACAGCTGGTCTTGTCACTAAAAGCAATCTTTTAAGGACAACTTTTCGGGTATAGTGGAATATAGGGTTAATTTTAAGCTTTTCGTTTATTAAGACTAATAAGTCCCCCCCCCCCCCGTTACAAATATGCGGCATCCAAAGGGTTATTTAGACTCCAGATAACATTCTGTCTAACCATGTATCTGTTGTCACAGACGGTAGTATGTACAACAAACCAAATTGTGACGAAACAAAACATGTTTCGACTGGACAAGCAAACGAGTAGGTAATGAATCAAATTGCTGATATCGGTCAGCGTGGCAGACTGGTACAACGTACGAGGTGGCGCCGACTCGAGTGACAGCCGGTCAAATCCGCTGAATTAGTGACGTCACGCATATTATAGGTATAATGCCTCCGTACCATGTAGACATAAAGGAGGTGGTATCTACCTATAATTACCTACGCACTATAGATTGGTCGATGTTGAAGACTTGCCGTTGGAATTATTGGAATGTCGTTGGAAAAATCTCGATAGGGTTTGCCATGGTCTGGCTTTTAACTAATGAAGGAACTTGAAGGTGCTACGACCCATCCAACCCTAATAGTTTTTGAATTAAAATGCTCACCTCGCTGGTTTTTTATCAGACAGTAAATATGTTGATACAAATTGTCCACTACCGGTCGTACGGGGCGTGGAAAGCCGCTAGAACCTCTCAGATGAAAACCGCTCCATACCTTCACAGACAACTCCTGGCTGGGCTAATGGGGTGGCTGACTGGTTGTTTGTATCTGTGCACATCGAGTTCGACTGTGGCCTCTTCAAAGTAATCGCTTTTCTATTCTCTACTGTCCTCTTTAAAGTTGAACAACAATAGTTCTCCATTTGCACAACAACTGGAGGTCATATACTGCCATCCTTGCAGGACCTTGCAGGTCTTCGGTTTACATGATGTTTAACTGTCTAGTAAATTCAATGACTCCAAAATAAATGAATTGCTGTTCTAATACATTGAAAGATACTTGTAGGCGCAGATAAAGCCACTCGTAGAGTACAATCGACTGATATGCGGGAGGGTTTTCATTGTAATTGCCCCTTCGTAGGTCTTACGACTCTCTTAATCTGTACTGTAAAATTGTTAAGAGTTTGTAAAACGGGCGCTCGCTAATCGGTAGAATGTGATACCCTATTAATATCTTCAGCGAATAGGAAACTATAATATGTATTATGCCACGGACTAGGAAAAAAAGGACTCCGCGCCACGCATATCGAAAATGAAGCACCGTTCCGACCTATGTGTGCGTGATTTGACATAGACGCCGTCGTGTCACGTAATGGCGGCTGGTCGGCATAATATGCTGTAAATGTGTGCGTGAGGCGCATGTTTGTACAAATGGTCCCGGCATACTTACTGTGCTTCACTTTCGATATGCGTAGCGCGAAGTCCTCCTTTTTTTTCTAGTCCATGTATTATGCAGATCATTTTTGTTGGTGTTTTTCACGTAAGTAGCTGTTGTAGCACACTATATTTTCTGAAGCTCTTATTAACTTTGGCCAATGATGATCGTCTATGAGGAGCCGTCAAGAGGTTGACTTTGCTTCGCGAGACTTACCTCGAAGATTAATTTGATATAATTAGAGGCTTACTGAATACTGCGACTTAATCCCCGAACATTCTGTTGTATGTATCAATAAACTCGAAGTGTTTAACTTTTTTGTAGTTTATTATTTTCGAATATTTGGCATTTCGAGGCAAGCCATGTCATAACATCATGCCTGTTCCCAAAAGGGGTTTGTAGAGGTTTGCAGACCCACGTTTTAGGGTTCCGACTATAAGGGGGTCTTAAAAATTCGAAGTGGGGCTACTAGGGCATGTGAGGTATCATATGAAAGAGCCCTGTTTGCACATTCTCAAACATTTTTTTTCTTTTTTGTAGGCCGCATAGTTTTTAATGAAAAATTAAAAAAAAAAATACCGTTCCCCCCCTTATTTGTGCGCGAGTCCGACTCGCTCTTACCCGGTTTTTTTTTAATTTATTTTAGTTCCATGTAATGATGTAACATTACGAGACATCTTTCAATAAAGGTTCTTCAAGGATAACTACACGATTCCATGTTCTGCAGATAAGCAGTGCACTTGATAACAATTACGCACGAATAACTTTTGTAAGTGAAGCGAACGCGGAAACGTTACGCTAGGATGAAAAAGAACAATATAATCTAAAAAAAACGTCTTTTGTATTGATATTATGCGGCTTGGGGCACTTTGCTGCAGCAAAGTTCCATTAGGGCGAATTTAATTCAACACGCGCGGCTTTGATTCCGCTACTAAATCAGGACGACTAACTAATTCTTTGCTGACGATATGATACGAGTAGGCCAGGCGCACTCCGCATTTTAGGTATGAAGCTACAAGTAAGCGGCGGGTTCGACTTGTCGCGCTAATTCAGTGTGGGCTGCCCCGCACCGGCCGACTCGCACGGTTTTTCAATACTAATTCACGCGCCGCGTCGTAAAAGAACACAACCCTAACGAGTCAGATGGTGTAAGAGTTACGCGATAGAAAGAGAGACAACATCTAAATGAATAAGTGTAGATAATTAACGCTGTGCGACCTGAATTGCACTTTATTGTGTCGTAACAAGAGTCGCTATTTATTTAAATGATTTTGCGGAGTGAATCTTCTGTATTTGTACTATTATTCTATTCTGTGATGATACAAAGTGTACATGTTAGTGTAGTATTTTTAAACGACTTCAAAAAGGAGGAGGTTCTCAATTCGTCGGAACCTTTTTTTTTTTTAATTTTTTTTTTATGTATGTTCCCCGATTACTCGAAGATGGCTGGACCGATTTGGATTTTTTTTGTTTTATTCGAGAGGGTATATACATCAAGTTGGTCCCATATAAAATTGATTAACTTTTCTTCGGTAGTTTTTGAGTTAGCTTCAATAATACGTATTTTTTCCCCACTTTTATATGGATGATGTTCTAGTTTGTTTTGCAGATAGTGGTAGTGGTATTAGAATTTGTGTGGGGTAGGTACACAACTAAAAAGTGAAAAATAAAAACTTTTTTGCAAAAAAATATAACCGTCTTCCAAAAACAACACTACAAAGTGAAAAATAACTTTAATTTCGGAAGTCGGTGGCAAAAAACGAAAATACATTTAACTAGACACCGACTTCCAAAATTAAAGTTATTTTTCACTTTGTAGTGTTGTTTTTGGAAGTCGGTTGTATTTTTTTGTAAAAAAGTTTTTTTATTTCACGACGTGACGCGCTTTACTTGTGGTTACCAAGTGTACAAACACGCTGTGAATGTGTGTGTATGCGCAGGAGCTCTCGGTACCGTCCGAGACACGGACGAAGTTGGAAGTGTGTGAGGGATGATTGCGAATTACCATAAGTTTTAAATCAGTATGGAATCCCGTATATTTCCACCTTCCTTGAGGAATCCTTGAGGTACCAAACGTGGAAAGCCTTTTAATCACAGCGTGTTACTTTTATTGGGCTATCGTGGCTAAGTAATAACAGCCGCACGGCCCGATCGATCAGATTAAGCTACGCTTGCCGCGGTTGGTCCGTGGATGGGTGGCCATCTTTACATACCGAGACCTCTCCGTGCCTCGGAAAGCACGTTAAGCAGTTGGCCCGGCTGTCATTCGTGAATCTTTGACAGTCGTTACGGGTCGTCGGAAACCCGAAAGTCTGACAACCAGTTTTACCAAGGGGTATCGTGTTACCAAGTAACTAGGTTGTGGAGGTCAGATAGGCAGTCGCTCCATGTAATATACTGGTATTCAGCTGCATCCGCTTAGACTGGAAGCCGACTCCAACATAGTTGGGAAAAGGCTATGATGATCATAATGATGTAATCTATAAGTCTTAACTCAACCTTATATTGCCCACCGCCCACTTTGAGATATTTTTTTTTTCTAGAGCACCATCATTTTGTTTACTTACCATCTGTCACGAATCAGACACAGGTATTGCCACGATTATATTTAAACGTGTAATATTACTTATATAGTCGTAAAATAGGATAGGGTATCCTATTTCTGATTGTAAAAAGAAGAATGTTTCAATGAGAACAATTCAATCGCATACTTAATTATATTGAGTATTTTTATTAACATTAACAAAAGACATTGTATTTATATAACTTATCTAATGTGAAGGTTGAATTTGATGCATTTTAAAGAGTATGTTAAATTACGAAAACCAAAGTTTTGAATTTTTTAAATTCAAATCGAAAATGTTTTTTTTTATATATTTTTAATCTGGCCACGGGCTCTCTGTGCCATCTCTACGCCCCCTAATTTTCTCTGGGTCTCCTACTGCCCCCCTGAAAGTCTCGAATGCCCACGAGGGGCGTTATCGCCCACGTTGAGAACCTATTGTAACCAAACCTATTGTTACAGCGACCCTTATGTGCGGGTGGAGCTGCAGAAGGTCGATGGTGACGTCACCATTGAGACGTTTCTCACCAAAACCAAGAAAAAGGTATGTAATCATATTTCTATCTGTTTCTAGTCCTCTACGCGGGATTTCCTTGTGTTAGCCTCCATATTGATGTGTCTGTCTATTTTTGTAATGATGAGTAATTAGTTTAAAGGCCAATGCTATCATGACAGTTTCCGTACGCATTGGTACGGAAACCAATGCGTAGGTACCGGCCGGTGCGCTGGTCCATTCTGATGTTTAATTTATTGTTTTTATTCTTTCAGACATTGAACCCAACATGGAATCAGGAGTTTGTATTTAGGGTGAGTTGGTATTGTTTTGTTTGTGTTCATGACATGTAGTGCTCTGTTTCACTTTTACTATTCGGAGGTTATTTTTATAAATTTTTAGGGTTCCGTACCAAAATGATAAAAAGGAACCCTTTGCTGTGACTCAGTCTGTCACAGCTGTATATCTCAAGAACTACTAATGCTATAAACTTGAAATTTGGAACAGTTTTAGTTTTTTTCACTTTTACCCAACTATTTTGCAGATAAGAAAGAAATATTTTTTTTTGCAATAGGGACTGAAAGGGGGTCTTAAAAATTTGAAGTGGGGCTACTAGGGCATGTGGGGTATCATATGAAAGAGCGCTGTTTGTACGGTCAGCATCAGAAGTCGGTTAACACTGGTACTTTTTGACAACATCTAAATTAACACAAAATAATGCGATAAACTGCTTTTTTCGTTTAACTGTTTAGAATTAATATTCTTAAAATTTTAAGTACTTCTGTTCCGATTTTAATTAAATATTTCGCTTAGTAATTAAGATTAAAAAACTGCAAGTGTTAATCGACTTTTGTTGCTGACCGTACAAATAGCGCTCTTTCATATGATACCCCATATGCCCTAGTAGCCCCACTTCAAATTTTTAAGACCCCCTTTCGGTCCCTATTGCAAAAAAAAATATTTCTTTCTTATCTGACATTCTCTAACATTCTCAGTCAGTCGACTGACTCATCAACGCCCAGCCCAAACCCTTGAACCTAGAAAGCTGAAATTTTGCAACGCAAAATTTCCCTTTATAATGTAGACAAGGAATAAGGAAGGATTTCCCGGTAGTACGTTTCCGTGGGATATATATTATGAACCTATGCGGTATGACACTCAAGGGGTAACTGCACACGAGGCAGTTATGGTATGGACATGTAATGCTGAGGAATGAGGCAAAAGTCGTGAGGAAAGTTTTGAGTATGAATGTCGATGGCTATAAGAGTAGGGGAAGACCAGAAACGTTGCATGGACTGTGTGAAAGATGGCTAGAAAGGGGTTGTCTACCGAGATGACGACTAATTGAGAAGTATGGAAAAAGGGACATGTTGGCCGACCCCAAATAGATTGGGATAAGGGCAGGAGAATGATGATGAGGCTATAACAAATTTTCTGTCTCCCCAGGTAAAGCCCACAGAGCACAAGCTGCTAATCCAAGTGTTCGACGAGAACCGCCTCACCCGCGACGACTTCCTGGGCATGGTGGAGGTGCCGCTGTCGGCGGTGCCCACGGAGACGGCCGCCAGCGCGCGCCCCAACGTCGTTAAGTACCCGTTGCGACCCCGCAGGTCTGTGTAAGTAATACTCTAAGCATGCTGTGGGCTTCGTATACATTTTTTTTTTTAGTTGAAGGATGATTTGTGACCCCTGAGTTTGAGGTTTTGATGTGATTGAAATGCGTAGAGACATTTTAGTAAATGGGGATGTTTACCAGAAGCTTCGCCGCGAGAGCGCTGTGTGTTTGTCACTTGTCATCTTGAAGACAAAGCGACTAATCGGCGACAAGGAAAAATACTTAGCGACATCTCGCGGCAAAGTTTTCAGCAAGGAACTCCATTGACAGTTGAATGAAAGTAACAAACATTTTGCGCCATCTAAGCGGAACTAATTTGGTAGTTTTCTTCCCCATTGGAATTAGGTTTTTGAAACGAAGTTTTTTTTTTGTAGAATGTTTTGAAGAATAGCGACATTTTTAATAAAAGTTATTTATGAATAATTATGCTTTTGAAATAAAATGATTTTGTGGAATGTCCTAGAAAATAATTATATTGTATTATACTCGTATATTATCGTATGAACGCTTTCAAGATACTGCTAGGGATTCTTACAAGTGCGAAAATGATCTAATAAGAACTAGCAATAATTGGAATTAATTGATAATTTGTGACTGAATTATGTCAATGTTACTGTACTTTTCACTCATAACGGATTTGAATTTAAATTATGTTACATAATAGATTGCGGTTCTCAGAATTTTGAACCAAAAGATAAAATATTGATTGTATTCCTCGTAGCGGTATGAATCATCCTTATTACTTTAGCTACCCGATCTAACTCAGAAGGTATATTATTTTCTATTTATTATTTATTTGTGCGTATTTACTAACAAAAGTTCGTGTGTGAGTGTGTATCGCTAATAACATGTTTGTTCTTCTTATTAAGCCCACGTTCGATTTCTTAATGCGAAATTTCTTACCACGCACTGGATTTTAAATGTTCGGCCTAGCAGCGAGAGTTGAAAATCCAACCGTGCGGTTTTTCAACGCGCTTGGGATGCGCTCTGTTGGATTCTCAACGCTCTGCTCGACGCCGACAGTTGAAAATCCAGTGGTAATAAATCGCGTTAATAAAGCTCTAGTGCGAACGTGGGCTAAGAGTTTGCCTCTTGGACGCAATTTTTGGCAGCACAATACTGTCTGTTAGACGTACCACAAACGCAATGTCGAGGAGACTCATAAGCAGAGATCGGATAATCGGATGCATTACCTATGCTAAGAAATTATGGAAGCGACTTCATATTTTTTTTTCTTAATATAAATCCCGGTATTCCAGAAAATCCGGGAATGCACAACTAATCGGATACATGGTATAGAAACGAGTTCTTAAATATGTCGTATTATTTATTTAAAAAATACCGGGACACAAAGGTCTGATCTATATAATTAATTGACATTCATTTTCCGTTGCAAATATATGGTTTGGCAACCTACTTTACAACGTTAGTCAAAAGGTACTAAATTTATCAATTCCGGAATCGCGAGATTTTTACGATCGATACAAATACGCATTCCATATTAGCCAACACCTGAACGCAAGTACCAAAATATAAATTCGATTCTATAATCAAAACTCAAAATTGGTCGATCCCGGAATTCTGGGATTTTTTCGATACAAAAGCAAATTTCATACTAGCCAACACCTCAACTAAGTAAATACGCATCTGATTATCCGATCTCCATAAAAGTTTTTTTTTTCACAATAATTATGGCATACAGAAAGTTCTTAAAGAGTGCTCTTTATTATGTCAGAGGGTGTATAAATGTGTGTAATGAACTAATTAAACCAGCTAACACTCACTAATTAAATGAAATAAACCTGGGCGATGAAAAACAAATAATAAAATTAAAAATACGACGCCTATGAGACGTAGCAGAGGTACGACATCTGTGAGGTATGTGATAATGCCTTTGAGTCATATATGAAAACTCTTTAAAAAGTCATTTGTCAGTAGCTTAGCTTAGTATTTCTAAACTATGCGGTTTTCACCATTATTTCGAGAATTTCTTCGTCGAAATTGGGATCGTGCGAGTCCTGGGCGGGTCGTAAGTAAATATTAATGGGGATTACATTATTAAATCTATATTTTAATTGACTGGGTGTTTTGCAACTAATAAATCAAATGCTTTTTTAACCTACAAATATAAGTTTTATTTAAAAGGTATGTGTTAATCCCAGTATGAATTGTTTAGAGCTTGTGATTACCTTGCTAACCCCTAATTGTGTAACTTGTATGCTTGAAGTGTTGTGTTATTTGAGTATTTAATAAGTGTGTATTATAGTTTTATGTTTTCAAGTTGTAATGTCGTATTGATAAAGACAAGAGACTAAATAACTATTGTGTTTAATAAGGATTTATGTTATTACTAGCTGTTACCCGCGACTTTGTCTGCGATCCAGGATGAAAAGTAGCCTATGTCCTTCTCCAAGTCATGGTCTACCCATGTGCTAAATTTCATCCAAATCCGTTCAGCCGTTTTAGCGTGAAAGGCCTATGTCTTTCTCCAGGTCATGGTCTACCCATGTGCTAAATTTCATCCAAATCCGTTCAGCCGTTTTAGCGTGAAAGGCCTATGTCCTTCTCCAGGTCATGGTCTACCCATGTGCTAAATTTCATCCAAATCCGTTCAGCCGTTTTAGCGTGAAAGCGCAACAAACAAACTCACTTTCGCATTTATATTATTAGTTAGGATTATTCCTTTTAACAAAAAGGTTGACAATAGTCAAATATGCATACTGTTCCTCGTTTTGATTAGCCGGAAAAAATCGCGCTCGTGTAATCGTGCCCTTATCCTTCCTCTTTTTTAATACGCCTTCAACCATTTGCTTCATTTTCTTGTTAATTCTTCATTCCTATAGGTTTAAAGAATTTTATTCTCATAAGAACTTAAATAACAGTTCACTTAAAATGAGATACAAAGTGCTTACATCTACGTAAAATAAATTCCAAATAAATTCCTATCAAACCTTTATCCTGTATCCACCAACAACTGATCTATCATTCTATGCCACAGTGCTCGCTCCAGGGTGCGCGGCTACATAGAAGTGTACCACGCACTAGTGGGGCGGGTTGGGGAGCCCGGGACCGAGGAGCCGGCGCCCGAGAGCGATTGGGAGCTCGTGGAGCCTTCGCCCCAGCAGGGAGTCGTGCAACCGGTGAGGACACTTTCAATACCTATACTGTTACAGGACTGTTTGCTAAAGAAGTGAGTGCCTTTTTGGTATCAGTGACTTTTATTAAGCGTTCGTAGGGCCCATTTATTTACGTGGCGAGAGTATTGCGTCGTACATACTCTTAAGAGTGTCAATCGTGCGCGGGCTGGCAACGTCGCGTTTATAAAAAAATTTCGTGATTATTTGAATAAATTTAAATCGAAAGGACAATTTCCTCTAACAAATTCTTAGATCGTTGGTATTTACAAGTAATGTATGCTATTTTTTGAAAGTTATTTTGGTAATTACTCTTAGAAAATAATTGACAATATTTATGTCATTTTCTAAGAGTAATAACCAAAATAACTCAATTCGCCTAGTCGTTTCCCAACTATGTTGGGGTCGGCTTTCAGTCTAATCGGATGCAGTGTTTGTCTGACCTCCACAATCTAGTGACTGGGTAACACATACCCTTAGGTAAGACTGGTTGAGACTTTCGGGCTTCTGATGACCCGTAACGACTGTCAAAGATCTACAAATGACAGCCGGGACCAACAGCTTAACGTGCTTTCCGAGGCACGGAGGGGGTCTCGGTATGTAAAGATGATCACCCATCTACGGACCGCCGCGGTAAGCTTAGCTTAACCTGATCGATCAACCCGTGCGGCTTTCATTACTTAGCCACGAGCCCCTCATAATACCAAAATAACTGTCAAAAATAGCATACCTACCAACGATCTAAGAATTTGAGAGAGGAAATTGACCTTTGATTTAAATTTATTAAAATAATCACGAAAAACCTTTATAATTGCGACGTTGCCAGTCCGCGCGCGATTTCAGACCTTTAAAAACAAGATGTGTCACGCGGGAAATAAAGAACCTTGGAAAGCTAAAACATATTGAGTGATAGTCTGTACTGTCATATCAGATAATGTCAGTGTGTTAGACACACGTTCGTTGCGTCCACGACTGACAGAAAAATCTTCCACGCCAGATTGTCATCAGTTGTCTGACCTAGAAAGTTTCGTATTCAGTTTATTATTATTTTAATGCTTATCACTCCCTACATCCTTGCTTCGTATTGCTTTGTCGAGTACATGTGCTGAGTGGTTCCTTCGTGGTAGATCGTGTCCTGCTCGGTTCCATCGTTCACCGGCGATGACTGGCAGCTGGTCGAGGCCACGCGGGTAGATAGTGTATGTCACCCTTTTTATATTTACAAGCTTTGTAAAGCTCGCTTCCCATGGCGTGTCATGCCAGCCTCGTTCTCGAGTAGGGTTACCATTTCGAAAATTTAAAAGTCCTAACAAAAAGCCGGATATTTGTACAAAATTTCGGGAATTTTACTTACTTTTCAGTATACATTTTTTTTTTTCAAAAAAGAACCTCTAAGTCGAAGATTCTGGACATATGCTGCTGGAAAAGTCCTGACGGGGGACCAAAAAGCTGGACCTGTCCAGACAAATCGGGACGGATGGTAACCCTAATCTCGAGCCGCTTCTAGTGTTAGACCCGGTTCACATTAGGTCGGACCGACAGTTTTACCGTTAGCCGACTGTCGGTTCTTGCTGTTCACACTATAAGCTGCCAGTCCGGCGCAATACAAAGCAGTATGCCAATATTATATCCGACCCGATCGAAATCGTGGCTGAACGTCCGGTAAAAATGTCATCGTCGTCAGCAGTTTTATCGGGTTGCCCTAATGTGAACAACGCTATGGAAATACAAATATGCCAATATGCATCCGACACTCGTCGATCCGGTAAAACTGTCGGTTCGATCTAATGTGAACCGGGTCTTACGGAGCGTAGGATCGAATTTGATTGGCGCAATTCGTAATATTATGCACTAAATAAAATAGTGCCGTTTTTGAGACAATTCTGATATTCTAGTTCACACATTTTGAATCACAAACAATCTATAATTTGATTCAAATACCATAAAAAAATTGTAAATACGTTTACTGGGAAGATTTTGACTGTGTTAATGGCACTTAATTGTACTTTGTGTTTGATTTTGGGAGTATTGTTCTGGGAGTTGGTGCTGTAGTTAAATGGGTTTAAGGTACGACCTGAACGCTAGTCAAGCCATTGGCGCTCAGCATGCTTGCTTTCATACCTGTTGTCTTTGTTTCTTTTGCTTGCTTTTAGCCCCTTTTACCATACTTCCATTCAAGCCCTACTCATGACAATGAAACTTTAAGGGCTGACCCAGATTTATCCACCTGCATTCGCATTTTTCTGTGACTATCCCTGTTGCGCAGAAATCTTTACTGTTCTCTCTCGATCTAGGATTCTATTCTAGAGCGACAGAAAGGTTATTGTTACAGGAATAAGCGAATCCAGGTTGATAACTCTGGTTTGAGCTCCATTCAGCTTTTGTCTATAGAAAAAAAAGCGGCCAAGTGCGAGTCGGACTCGCCCATGTAGGGTTCCGTAGCAGCAAGTAACATAATATAAAAGTTCTTGTAGTTCGTTGTAACTTTGATCGATGTTTTAATAATAGACCGATTTATGACGTATTAAAAAAAAATACTTACTAGATCTCGTCCAAACCAATTTTCGGTGGAAGTTTACATGGTACATCATATATTTTTTTTAGTTTTATCATTCTCTTATTTTAGAAGTTACGGGGGGGAGGGGGGACACATTTTACCACTTTGGAAGTGTCTCTCGCGCAAACTATTCAGTTTAGAAAAAAATGATATTAAAAAACCTGAATATCATTTTTGAAGACCTGTCCATACATACCCCGCACGTAAAATTGAGTTTTAGTTCTAAGTATGGGGAACCCCCAAAATTTATTGTTTTTATTTTTTTATTTTTGTGTGAAAATCTTAATGCGGTTCACAGAATACATCTGCTTACCAAATTTCAACAGTATAGTTCTTATAGTTTCGGAAAAAAGTGGCTGTGACATACGGACAGACAGACAGACATGACGAATCCATAAGGCTTCTGTTTTTTGCCATTTGGCTACGGAACCCTAAAAACAGTTTTGTATGGAACGACGCGGGAACAGCTTTCCGAGCTGAACGAATGCGTACGCATCTCCTCAAAACAGTTTTTTTTTTCTGTGGACAAAAGCTGAATTTAGCTGAATAAGTGTAGTTAGCCCCTTATGATTGAAACATTGTCGCGGTCATGAAAGTTTATTGTCGATTTGACAATAATTTTGTTCCACTCTCTATTCCCGACGAACTTCAACAGATCATAACCAAATTTATGAGTCCCAAACTCCACGTACAAATGCATGCATATGCACGCGTGCCTAGACTAGTAAATAATAGTTTATCTGTTTGTTCCAGGCGATCGGTGGGGATCCCCTGCCTGCAGGCTGGGAGGAGCGCCAGGACGCCAACGGCAGGACTTACTACGTCAACCATATCGAGAGGTCCACGCAATGGGAGCGGCCTACCTTCATGTTAGTATTGCTGATGTTGTTTTATTGTTAGGATACAGGGTGCATCAGAAAGGTGTGGTCAAACTTAAGGGTGTGGTACAGACAATCAAACTGAACAACTTTCTCCATGGGACCAACATCGTAATCGGGAAAAAAATATCAGCTGCCCCGTACAAACTCAAACTCAAAGCATTTATTTCAAATAAACCAATTACAGGCACTTTTGAATTGTCAATGGGTCGGTCAGTCAGAAAGATGAAGCTAGTTGCCCATTCCAAAGTGTAGTAGATCCCTATGGGGAAGAACGGGCAAGAAACTCCACGGACACTCTTTTAAATCATAATATTTTTACAAAATATTGGTTACATCGTTCATATTGAAAATATATATGTGAGAACAATGTAGAAAGACGTGCACGTTATAAAGCGTCCGTAATAAAAAGATAAAACTAAAACAACTAAATTAAATAATAGGTCTTTACCTATGAAATTGCCGTTTTGTATGAAAAAATTTAAACGAATTTTTTTCATGCATTTTTTATTTCTATTAATCGAAGTAATCACCCATGCAATCAATGCATCTTTGCCAACGCAGTGGCAGTTTATTGATGCCCTTCTTAAAGAAATCAGCTGGACGGGAGGCAACAAATTCTTCAAAGGCATTTTGTACTTCCTCTCGGGTATTGAATTTTTTTCCCGCCAAGAAGTTATCCAAATTCTGGAAAAAGTAGTAGTCTGTAGGCGCAAGGTCTGGTGAGTAGGGCGGATGACGGAGAGCTTCCAACCCCAGTTCTTGCAACTTGGAGACCGTCTGCTGTGCAGTATGAGGTCGCGCGTTGTCGTGCAGGAGCAGCGGAGACGAGCGATTGACCAATGCTGGTTGGAGATGTGCCAGCTTCTCCATCATTGTGTTCAGTTCTTCACAGTACACATCTGAAGTAATGCTCACCCCGTTTGGTAAGAAGCTGTGATGAATCACACCGGCGCTAGACCACCAAACAGTGACCATCACTTTTCTAGGGGTAAGTTTTCGTTTAGGGCATTGTTTAGGTGCTGAACCAGGATCCAACCAACTTGCTGAGCGCTTGCGGTTATCAAACAGAATCCATTTTTCATCGCAGGTAACAATGCGGTTCAAAATTCCTTCATTTGTGTGTCTGTTGAGCAGTGCAAGGCACGTCTCGACGCGTACTTCGCGCTGGCGATCATTGAGTTCGTGGGGCACCCATTTGTCAAGCTTTTTTACCTTGTCAATTTGACGCAAATGGACCAATATTGTTTTGACGCTAACGTCGAAAGCTGCTGCTAATTCAGCCGTAGATTATGTATCATCAGCTTCCACAATCGCCTTTAATTCGTCATTGTCGACCAAAGTCTTCGGACGACCGCGAGGTTCATTTTCCAGGTCGAAATTTCCAGAACGGAAGCGAGCAAACCAATAACAAGTGGTGCGTTGGTTTGTAGTGTTAGCTCCGTAAACGTCGTTGATGTTGCGTGCCGCTTGTGCCGCGTTGCTGCCACGACGGTACTCATATTCCATAATTACTCGAATTTTTAACGTATCCATGATGACGAAAAAGATTGAAATGCGATGAAAATGTAACACTAATCAATAAACAAATTACTACTTTTGGAAAAAAAAATCCATGTTTTTAAAATAAAATTAATTTCAAATTAGAATTCTTAGCCAAACAAAAATTATTTTGATTTGAAATGGCCAGTACTGCAGAACGGCAATTTTATAGGTAAAGACCTAATATTAAAATTAAAAATAAGCCATGGCAGCTAAGAGACGACCAGTCCCAACTGACGGCGCCCGTTCACGAACATGACGCATGGATCAGCACCAAAGCTTCAGTTCATACTCGACTCGATGTATGGGACGGCTTCTTTGTTCACCTAAACAAAGAAGACGAACGCATGCTGCGCCGACCTCAAATAAATTGGGATAAAGACAAGAAAATGATGATGATAAGTCACATAAGCATATTAAAATATAGTATACTCTAATTTTTAATTTGCTATACTAAAATTACATAACATAACATGACTATAATGTGGAAATGACAAAAAAAAGTCGATCGCAGCGCAGCTGTAATTTTGGTCTAGCAAATTGAAAATCAGAGTTGAATAGATGCTGTTCTAATTTAAGAGGTCTAAAATTGTGTGTTATTTACTCGGCACCGTTCACGAACTCGGGCTCTGATTAAGAATTTTAAAACAGAAATTCCTTTCTGCACATTTCATTCGGCAGTATTTATTGAACAAAAATGCTGACCCGAAGAAATTACTAAAGTCGTAGTCGGCTAGTGCCGATCGGCAAACTCCGTTCGGAATCTCCCTTAGTGATTCATGTTCGGGTCGGCTAATTATAATTAGACGGCCGGATAATTCGAGCTAAGAGCGATCTTTTCCCAGACATATTTCCATACTAGCTATTGCCCGCGACTTCGTCCGCATGAAATTTCTTGTCTCTCCGACCAAGC
This sequence comes from Cosmia pyralina, assembly GCA_946251885.1. Taxonomy (NCBI): domain Eukaryota; kingdom Metazoa; phylum Arthropoda; class Insecta; order Lepidoptera; family Noctuidae; genus Cosmia; species Cosmia pyralina. Next base: position 1,785,278 of record OX276357.1, on the reverse strand, counting down.
CCGTCGCATCATATCGCATCGCCTGCCCGCGCTATTACTTCGTTTTCGCTAAGCTGTTCTTTTTTATTTTTTTCATTTTGTTCGGCTCGTAAGGGTCCTAGCGTGATGTTAAATAGCCTATAGGCTTCCTCAAACATTGGGCTATCAAATACAAAAATAATTTTTCAAATTCGACTGGTACTTCCAGAGATTAGCGCATCAAACAAACAAAAAAACAAACGTTAAGCTTTATTATTATTTCGTTTATTTCATTTATGTACATATATTTCACATTTTTAAATATTTTTTATAAAAACATGAAATAAAAAAAAAAAAACATTTAAAAATATAAAACATAGTAGCCCACCGGTATCGGGAACAGGGTCCAAGCTACCGGCAGTCAGGGCTCCAGAGAGAGGAACCTCCTCACAATGCGCGCCGTGTCCAGAAGTACCGCTCTCTGAATCAGGCCCTTAATCCAGCTGCCCAACGAGAGCCTCCTTAGATGTTGGTCGAGGCTCTTGGCGATTAAGCCATTGGCTGATTATTATTATTATAGATATGTTCGATTTAGCCGCCCGGCTGTGCCACATCATGCCTATCCGAACAAGTGTGTAGCACCCCTAAGACATCCAATTATTTGAACTTTGATCAACATGAATCCGCAAGACTAGACATGTGTACCGATTTCCGCATCACCTAAAAACCACAGTGATCACTAATAACCTCTCCATTTCACGCCTCAGGCGCAACATGAGCACAGAGTCTCAAGCCGAGCGCATGGAGACAGCGGCGACAGAGTTCCAGCGCCGCTTCCACATCTCTGCCGACGACGAGCTGGCCTCCAGCCCGGGAGCCGCGCAGAACCATCACCAGGTACGACCTACTGTCCAGGGTGACCTGGCGCCGCGCCGTCAAGGGAGACGTTTGAGGGGAGAGTATTCCCCAGGGTGACCTGCAGATCTATATTGTAAAAATCTCACCTTAAAAACTTAGGTTTAGTGAGCTTGAAGTCGTTCAGGTTCAGAATGTCCAATTCCCAAAATGTGCAACGGTTTCATAAGGTCCATTTCCTAAATTGTCCAATTCTCAAAATGACTAATCTTTGATAATGTGGTAAATTGTCGCAGTCCTAGACGGTCAAAATTGCTTGACAAACACGTGATTTTGTCAAGCAATTTTGACCGATTAGGGAGCTACTGAGGACTTAGCTATAATTTACTGCATTATCAAAGATTGGACATTTGGGGAATTGGACATTTTGGGAATTGGACATTTCGCGAATTGGACATTTCGGGAATTGAACATTTTTGGAAATATAAATTTTGAAACCGTTGGGCATTTTGGGAATTGGACATTCTGAACCTGAAAGCTTGAAGTGAGCTGTAAATAGTGTTAATCCTTATTGATGAGGTGGAATGACGGTTAGGTTTTTACAGAATAGATCAGCTGATGCCATAAGGGGGATGTTTGAGGAGAGAATGTTAGAGTGGAGGGGGCGTTTTTGGTTGAAGTGAAGGTTGGATGTTTGCCCTATTATTGCCGGAATGGACTGAGGGGCTAAAATTAACAGTCGTTCGTTTTGAGATCCATTTGAAACATTAATGTGCAGTAGTTTTTCGTTGTATTTTTTCCGAATTAGCTGACATACTTTATCTGCTAAAGCGATGGCCAAAGAAATTGGATCTAGTTTATATTTTTGCCAAAATTGAAGTTTGCATCGAGGTCAAAGGTGTTGCTGGAATGCACTGCTTCAATAATTTTCTATCCATCAGGTTAAGCTACGCTTGTCGGGGTTGGTCCGTGGATGGGTGACCATCTTTACATACCGAGACTCTTCCGTGCCTCGGAAAGCACGTAAAGCCGTTGGTCCCGGTTGTCATTCATGAATCTTTGGCAGTCGTTACGGGTCGTCAGAAGCCTGAAACTTTAACAACCAGTCTTACCAAGGGGTATCGTGTTACCGCGCTCCATGTAAAATACTGGTATTCAGCTGCATCCGGTTAGACTGGAAGTCGACCCCGACATAGTTGGGAATAGCCTAGGAAGATTGAATATGAATTATGAATAATATGGAATGATACGGCGGAAAAGGGTTTAATGATAGTAGCTGACTTATTTTGGAAGTTCTTATGCATGTGAATATTTATTTATATATTTTGTTTATCTTATGTATGAGGCTCGCCATGAAAGACCATTTATATGCCATTTGGCCCTAAAGCAAAAGGAAATTAAACATTTGTCCGTCTGTGGCTTCGTAGCTTTCAAACGGATGAACAGTATCTTTTCTAATATTGTCTTTTTATTTGCTTACATTGGTAGGTATATAAAATAAAAAATCCATAGGAATTCTTATTCCTATGGATTTTCATTATTTTTTTTTAATTTCATTTTTTGTTTTTTTTTTAATTTTTTTTTTTTGATGTCTTCATCAGATTATAATAATATACAGCTTTTTAAAGGGCAATCAGTGCATTACGGCAATATACGGGAATATTTGGTATAAAAGAATTAAGTTCAAGTTCAATTTATATCACCAATACCGCTCCTATTGATTCATTTTCGCCCGGTGGCAGTTTTACATGAAAAAGGAATTCATACTTTTGTTACAGTATTTTTATCTCACGAACGACACGTGCTTTACTTGTGTTTACCAAGTGTACAACACGCTGTGAGCGAATGTGTGTGTAAGCGCAGGAGCTCTCGGTACCGCCCGAGATAATGGCAAAGTCGGAAGAGTGCGTGTGTTATGTGCTGACGCTACTCGCCGGTAAACACAAGTAAAACGCGAGTCGCTTTGTGACGCAAAAATATTACACTTACATAAGGGACGTTAGCTGTAATATCTCTTATGCCGGTTAGCAGCAGTATCGGCACTTCACTATAAAAGGACGCATGCGTACTATAGACGTATTCATTGGAATAAAATATAATTTGTTTAATTACGAGGATTTATGTTACCTAGTACTGATTCTGTTAGTGAATATTTTGTTCCGCAGCATGGGCTTCAGCGATAGACATTATGTACTAACAAGACATCGATACATTATACTTTTCTATCTGGGAGTCTGAATTATTAAAGAAAACCTCCGTTACTAAAAAACGTGGAATAATGACATAGCAATTTTTTCGAAACATTCATTTCAATATAGACCTTATCACAACATGGCTCGGTATAATTTTGAAACATACGTTATTCTGTTGACGTAACTTTATTGTACGTTTTTAGGTAAGGAGGTTTGATTATGTTTCACCGGTATATCACACGGGATTTAAATAAAATATTATCGTATTCAGACTTCCAGTAAATATTCTTTAGCCGTGTACTCATTTTTTATTATTTACTTTTATTTGCACTCAGCAGCTAAAACTTTTTGAACTCTATTGGGAATCAAATAAAGCATGTTTTCGTTAGTTTCAACTTCAATATTATACTCAAAACTAAATACACTTTTCGCTTCAAATATTATTATAATACTATTATTATTGTTATTTACAAATATGTTGCATGATTGATTAAGACGCATGTTCGCTTGCCGCAGTAAACTTAACGCCTGGTTTCACTAACACTAAGCCACACGTAAATGTAATGCTTAAATAAAAGTACACTGTTGTATTCTCAACGCTCGGATCAAAGCAGAGAGTTGAAAATCCAACAGTGCAATAATATTTAGGCAATAGGGGTGATGTATGGGTAAAAAATAAAAAAAATCTATTTAGTCCGTCAGTCGGATGATAAAAAAATATTAGACACGTATTTTTTGCTTTATCATATTAATAAAAAATTACCTAGATAAAATGCAAGTTGAGGAGTGGGGGCTCGCTATGTTACAACTGCGTATAAAATCTACAAAGTCGTGACGTCCGGCCACATTTTTAACTCGAATGTATCGCCGTAATCTTTTGATTACAGTAAGTGCGGGTTACTCTGACTCTAGGGCATAACTTTGGCCCAAATCGAGACAGATGTTTACTGTCATTAAATCCACACGAGGTTCCGCAAGTACGCGTCTATATCACCAACTAATAGTTACCGAAGGACATACGACGTTCGGTTGTGTGGTCGTGACACTTCGGGCAGTTTATACAGTTGTCTCGATTTGGGCCAAAGTTATGCCCTAGAGTCAAAGTAACCCCCGCCCTTACGGTATGCAAAAAAAAAAAAAAAAAAATACGTGTCCAATATTTTTTTAAAATCTACACGACGGACAAAAAAAATTTGTAGTCATCCCTATTACAGTTAGGTGTCAGTGTCAGTAAAACGAGTGTGAGCGAGTCATTGACCTCTCAACAAAGCATTAAAAAATGTGCCATTTTGTACGGCAACGGGTTGCCAAATACGTTAAGTGTGTCAGATATTTATGCGCAAATATTGGCGCTAAGGCTTGCTCTATCAATTATAATATAAGTTCGAGGCTTTGCGCATTTCGCAAATATCTTAAAAATTGCTTCACATTTTGGGGCTTTGCTTGCCTTCGTTAAATGTCTGGCGCTGACCTTATGTAATTGACATATAATTATGTGTAATGACGATTCATTTTGTAAAAATAAATTGTAAAGGTTTTACACTGTATTTAAAAAATGTTTAAAAATGAGTACATGGTTTCACATTAGGACATTTTTCTGAAAGGTTTTTTTTCCGATTGCTATTGTTCGTTATATGAATTTTAAATTGTTAATTCGCAAAATAATAAAATGTATGGTAAAATTATAGAAACAACAATGTGTTTTTTATGTGAGATCTTTCAGGAAATTGCAGATAGCCATTCATACATACAAACACTAATTTATAGTCTGTTCTCATCGGTACGGGTGTTCCATAGACATCGACTGTGTTGTCCTCACTTTCATAGACAATTCTACAGCACATTGATGCTTCACGCTTACAAGCCCAATATTTCTTTGGGAATTAATGAATATGGGCCACAAACTTAAACGTGCAGTTGAGAAAGAAAATAAAACGTCATATTTGTACAGAATAAAGATTTGTCGAACTGCACGAATAAGTTTGTGCGTCAAGTATTATCCAATGTAAATGTCTAACAGGAGGATATAAACAATAGAAGTGTGGACACTAACTCGACCGAGCCCACGCCGTTTTCAACACCGATCAGATCGCCGGAACCCGTCGCCGTTCCCGACACCGTCGTGACGAACGCGCCAACTAATAGTATAAGTGATGAAACAGACTGTGATAATAATTTAAGAAATAATACGATACAAGAGGAGGATGACGTTGTGTGCGCTAACGAACACGCTACCGGCGCTCAAAGTGACGCCAGTGCTAGTCAAAACACAGCGAGTGAAACTACTGACCACGCAGAACAAAATGAGATTACACATACAAACGCAAGTGAAGTTAATGTGAACAGTACTGACGAAGTAGACGACGTGGTCACAGCTACTGATGACCGAGAGAGTGACAGTCGAGGAGTGACGGAGAATGTTACAGAGACAAATGAAACACAGACGCTTAATGAGACAGAAACGCGGACTGAGACAGAATCCCAAAATGAGATAGATACAGTCATTGAAAATGCGACAGAAACGCAAAGTGCGACAGAGATAATCAATGAAAATGCGACAGAAACGCAAAGTGCGACAGAGATAGTCACAGAAAATGCGATAGAAGTAACAGAAAATGAGACTGAAGATCAAACAGCGCTACCTCAAACAGAAGTAGTAGTAGAAGATGCTCTAACATTCGATGAGAATCACTTCAGTACTCCAACGGGGGCCTCGCCCGTGACGTCACCGGGGGCCCGGCGACGGAGGACCACCACGAGCTCGATAGAGGACTCTGAGGTAAGACACCGGAGGCCGCGTGCGGGCCGCGATGCGATGTAGCCGGTATAGGCTTGTTTGGTACGCAAAAGCAGTGTAGGTGAACAATAATTGTTTGTAAGGTTACGTAAAAAGGTATTTGGTGTCATCTATTTAGGCGAATTTATTCTTTCTAAGTTTTGCAACAAGGTAATGGCCGTCAAAATGACACATCATGTTTTATTTAAAGTTTGGCTCACGTCGTCTCTGTCACTCATACCTACAGTCTCTTTCCAATGTTCGATGTGTCAGATATTCAAAGTCGAATCATTTTATTTCAAATAGCCACACAAAAGGCACTTTTGAAGACTATTATTTTGATTTGTCATCTGAGAACGAAGTGAAACGGAGCTAAGTTCGTTTAGCTTGCTCATGTAGCTAACTTCGGTTCATAGTTCGCAGTGAGAAGCAAAGTATGAAAAGATGCAGTAGCTACATGAGCGAAGCTTAACCAACTTTCGTTTCGTTCTCTGTGTGGCCTGCGCTATAGACGCGTCGAATACTTTGGCTTGTAATTTTTTTAAACAATATTTTGAAAGTGCAAGGTTAATTATGTGCACTTTGTTCGTTTTTGAACCTGGGTAGAATTCCAAATCTATTGATGTCATTACCTTTTGCATTCAAATATAGACCTTCTCAGAACTTACTATATAATTGCGTCGCAACCCGCACTAGGCCTATGGCGGAGTGCTTTGGGAAATTGTCTATGAGTAAGTGTGAGGCACAACATGCTACTGTGATGTCTGCTTACGTCACTAACACTCGAGGCCACGCGTCGCGCCTTTGACTCACCGACAAGCGACTATGGTACTTAATACTTAGGTACTTAGGCTGTTTGTAGCACAAGTCTGCTAGTTTTGCAACTTGACTTTCGCACTGCCGTGCTTTGAATTCGAATTACTATTCTTGAAGCTTGTAATCTTTATTAAGTAGCGCGCAATGAGGGTTTTCATGAAAATTCACACCACCAGGTGGCGCCACTTTGACAAGAGGTCTTCAGTTACGACAATGAATATAAAATATATGATGATGTTCATTATTCGTTTCATTCATTCGTTCATCATTCAGGCACCACTGAAAAACATAATAGATCCTTTGACACTCTTGACAGGTGCCCGGACCTGACTTTTCAGTGCTGCCACCTGGTGAACGTCATTTCAGAAAACCCTCATTGGATTGTTCTTTGCAGGCTTTAAAATGCCTTTTCAGTTTTCTTCTGAAGAGTTTTGGAAAGCACCTAAACTTATATCGTTTGCAAAATTATGAAATGGAAGTATTTATTTCTTGTGCTACAAACTTTAAGCTGTTGTAAACTATCAGGCTATGAGACCAACTTATTACTTTGACAATAAGCTAATTAAAAAAACTAAATTGTTTTTCCTGGTCGTCTCATAGATTGCAGTTCACAGCAAAATTATGAAAAAAGAAACGCGTTCATAATAACACAATTTAACAATAACTAAGCTAATTTGACAACGCTTTTGACATCCCGTTCTAATTTGACATCGTATCTACATACATGTTGCTTGTGCTGTTTTGCTTGATTAACTTGTAGTTTTTAATGTTTAATTAGTATTTATTCTGTAGTTTGAGAGTTTGTGTATTTTTGCTTCGATGTAGATTTTTTTTGCCGGTTTTGAAATATTATTATAATGATATGGTAAGGCTTGATATGTTTAAGTTATATTTTAAATGTCTATTTACATTTTAGGTGATATGGGAATTTAAACATTTGGATTATGTTCTTGTACATATTTATATTATTATGGTATGAGGAAGAAAACTTCTTGGTCTCATAAAACAAAAATCATTTAATTTTATTTCAAAATAATTTATTTCTTCAGCTTCAGAGCAGGCCCATTCGGCAATAAAAATAGGAGTTTTCTTTCATTTGTAACATTGTTACAAATACGAATATATGTAGTTCAAATTCTATTTTCTTGTCTAAAGCATTATACGTATTGATTTGGCTACATGAAGTCTTATGTGGCAGTTACACTGTCAGATTTAATACAAATTCAGTCTTGCCTTAAGAGCGTCATACAAACTTTCCTGAAATGTTCTTAACTAACTTTTTAGACCTATGTATCCTGCTTATGCATAATATAAAGTTTCATTAAAATCGGTTCATTCATTTTGATAAACAAGGACTTGAAAGTTTGTATGAAATGCCGTACGACGTGAACGCTCTTAATATATTCTACTTAGGGCTGATTGTTCAATAGCTTGATAACTCTTACCTGAAGAATAAATGTGACATTTTGACATATTTTCCATACAAAAGCTGTCAAACCGCCATATTTATTCTTCTGATAAAAATTATCTGACTATTGAACAATCAGCCCTTAACTTTATTAATGTACTCATTATTTTCTGGTTCAGGTGAAATAAATTTTCTTCCAGATAAGAGTTTATTAAAATATGATATATGTTATACAATGTGCCGTTTTGCAAGCTCGTCAAATTTCAGGGTGTGGTACAGAACATCAAACCGAATAACGTTCTCCATGGGGCCAACATCGTAATCGCGAAAAAATTTTCAACTGTCCCATAGAAAACTTCAATAGCTACTCGACGCAAATGTATGCGATGGCTGATTATTTTTACGCGATTACGATGTTGGTGCACTGGAAAAAGTTGCTCGGTTTGATGGTATAGACCACACCCTTAAATTTGACGAGGATGCAAAACGACACGTTCTATATAGCTTGTTTAGCAGATTGTAAATTGTCTAAGCTTCGGGGCTATATGTGTACATATGCGTAGGTATATTTCGCACATATTTGTATATAAAAGTGTACATTCAAATGTTTAAAGGATTGTAATAGGAGGTTGAATTGTCTGTATTCGGATAGTTCAATCTTCAAACAAATATCCAAACCCAAAACCTGAACGTTTGTCAGTACACGCACTCCGCTCGAAGCAAACACGGCTGTATCGCCTTGTATATAAAGTGTACTATCAAGTGTTGGTGTTATAAAGTGACATGTTTGTAGGACGAGACGGACGGCTCCACAGAGAGTACCCGGAGTAGCAGCGCCAGCAGCACGCAGAGCCAGAACCTGCCGAATAGTGACGGTAAATACCTATTTATCTATACATCTTAGATATGAGCGCCGATGGCCAATTCCACGGCGGCGGCATGGCCTGTTAATTTCCACAGCGGCGGCGGCGTCGCGGCGGCGTGGCGTGGCCGGTCGTGGGCCTGAGTTTTTTTTTTTATCGGGGAGAGTTTTCTTAAAAATAACATAAAGAAAACCATATTGTTATTACCAAAAAAAGCTTTATAAAGGAACGTATTTATTAATTACAATTTTACAGTCTTCTAAATAATAATTGGAGATCACGTTTACTGAAAAATAATAATTTCTCTCTCATCTCATCTCGAAGTTGCTGCCATCGTTAACACAACACAATAATACACGTTTACTCGGTAAAATATTGAACTCCACTGCGTAAGCGACGAGTGTGCCGAAACGACTAGGCGAACTAACGCGGTCGGGCCGCGCGTGCGAGCGAGAAAGCAAGTTGTGAGTAGCTGCGACGGCGCGCCGCGTGCTGCACTCGGCGGCGACGCGTCGACATGAACTCACGGCGACGGCGGCGCGCCGGCGCGGCGCTCATATCTAATACATCTATACATAAAAATAAATAAAATTGAAGTGTCTGTTCTGTTTGCGTAATGTCAAAATAACAGCTTTATACTAAATGCATTTGTCAGTACGAGTTTATACGCTACTTATAACAAAAAAAAAAACAATTTTTAAAATTTTTGTCTGTTTGTTCCGGCTAATCTCCGAAACGGCTGGTCTGATTTTGACGGGACTTCATTAGATTGCTGATGTTATGAGGAGTAACTTAGGCTACTTTTATTTAAAAAAAATAGGGTTTCGCGTAAAAGAATTAAAACCTATGAAATTCTGAACAAAATCCGATTCAAATAGGGAAGTATTGGCATCCACGCGGGCAGTATTCAATATAATCAGTGTCAATCATTCAATCCTGTCGCAGTCCACTGCTGGACATTGGTCTCTTCCAGGCTGCGCCACAACACTGTCCTAAATATATAAATAATCAGTATTACTCTTCTCAATTTCTTTTTCTGAAATACAGGGTGTATAAATACCCATCAAATAGCCGTTATCTACGCATTCTGTAAGTACATCACACTTAGGGCTGATTTTTTAATACGCAGATAATTTTTATCTGAAGAATAAATGTGACAGTTTGACATATTTTCAATACAAAAGCTGTCAAACCACCATAATTTATTCCTCAAATAAAAATTATGTGACTATTGAACAATCAGCCCTAAGTAACATTGAGCTAAACTTGTTGCCGGGAAACTACGCTTATTTTTGGTTTGAAAATCGCTGTTTACAGCAGCGCACGATTTAACGCTCGCAAAACATTGTGCTAATGGGTGCATGCAGCGGTACAGACGTTGTGAGGGTGTTCAATGTTTATTTATTTTATGTACAAATTGTGAATAAAATACATAAGAACTTTTAGAGATCAGGGTACGCACGTCTACAGATCAAGCTATAATTTTCCAGTATAAGCTGATCTCGAATTGTATAGGATTACCTTACAATGAGAGGTCAGTGTAAACTGGAAATGTATAGCTTGATGTGTAGCCGTGTGTACAACCCCGGTTAAGAGTTAAGTCTTTCGAAGGGTTAAGCCGTTTATGAGGTTACCTTTATCATGTGTAACTCCTTGAATGTGTTTTAAGCTTGAAACCCAGTAAAAGGGTTATCCCTTCAATATGGATAACCTATTGAATGGGTTCTATACTTGAAACCCAGTGAAAGGGTTACCCCGTCATTAAGATAACCTATACAGTATGGAGCTCACATATATGCAATAAATCTAACCACATACTTGATATCACCTTTGCTGACGATATACAAAAAATTAACAAAATCGGTCCAGTATTTAGGTCAAAAAGTAGAGTTTTAATTTTGAGTAAATTTGAACACTGTAGATTCGATCACTAGGTCTATGAGTCAATGAACTTGAATCCTTGAACATGTGTGCAAACAAAAAATCCCTGTTTGGTGAACAATGGAATGGGCACTGTGGTGCACCACAGGTGGCCAGCTCGGTTGTCTAAACAGAGTGATTACTTTTACTGAATTTATTTTGATATTTATTTTGTTTGAAAAATTAACTTTTTTAATTTATGGTTTTTAATTTAACATTTAATTTTGCTATACTTCTGTGGACTAGTATTGCTAGTAGATTAAATTCTTTCACATTGTGCCAGTTCCATACTGTATAATACACTTCTGGACACATCTATTGGCCCACCTTAGAGTTTAGGTTTCGATGGCCCCTACCGAAATATGATTGCTAGATTGAACAAAAACTGTTGATGCAGTTTTAAACCTGATACATTTTACCATCTTTTTCGATCGTATTGTTTTAAATTTGAATTCAGAATACCATACGACATGGAGCTACGCCTAACAAGTCGGATATGCGCCTTGTTAAAGGCAATTGATTTTTGAATAAAAAACATGTTTTATCAAATAAAGGTTTAATTTAATAACGCGTGTTGCCTCCATGGGCATCTACCACAGCTCTCATACGATTAGGCATAGAGTTTATCAACCGCTCTATGAAATTTTGAGGGATCATCTCCCATTCCTCTTCTATGGCAGTTTTCAACTCCTGCATCGTCTGGGCAACTGGCTGACGAGCCCTAACACGTCTTTTTAGCTCGTTCCACATATGCTCAATAGGGTTCATGTCTGGGCTTCTGGCTAGCCAGTCCATGACTGTGATGTTCACATCCCGAAGATATTCCCTGACGATGCCGGCCGCATGGGCTCTTGCATTATCATGCATAAAAAGGAAATTTGGGCCCACATAGTCCGCGTATGGTCTCACGTGAGGTTCTAAGCACTCACGAATGTACCTTTCAGCATTTAATGTTGGCAGCCGTGGTCCTGTAACAACCTCAAGTTGAGTTTTGCCGCTCGCGGATATACCGCCCCAGACAGTCCATGAGCCACCGCCATAAGCAACCCTCTCTTCAAAGCAGTATTGTGCGAAACGCTCTCCCTTACGTCGGTAGACCTTCTTCCTTCCATCATTGCCATGTAACACAATTTTAGAATCATCAGAAAAGAGTACACGGCTCCAATCTGGCTGTGTCCAATTTAAATGACTGCGTGCGAAATGAAGGCGCGCTGTTCGGTGGGCTCGCGTTAGTTTGGGGCCATTAGCTGGCTTGTGTGGTACCATATCGCGTTCTTTTAACCTTCTCCGAACAGTTCGAGCGCTCACAGATACTCCGTGGAAGTCGCGAAGTTGGTTTTGTATCTCAATGGAGGTAAGGTGACGATTTCTCAAGCTGGTCGTCACGATGAATCGATCCTGCCTTTCAGTTGTGACCCGAGATCGTGGCCTTCCTTGGCGACGAACAAAGCCGCCAGTCTCTAGGTACCTCCGATAAACATTTCGGACCGCAGATCGACTTAAATTAAGTTGAGCACTCACGTTTCTTTGGCTGTGTCCGGCCTGAATAAGTGCCACAGCTTGGGCGGCGACTTCAGGTGAAGTATCCATAGATTATTGATAGAACCTCACCTTAATGTTAAGAATAAGTAATGTTTGTTGCAAAACCAAAGATATCAATCACTTTTTCAAGAATTAAATCCAAGTAAACCAATAAAACCAAGTTTTCTTAGTATTCGATTGTTTGATATCAACAAACAGGCTCCAAATTGTCTTTTGTTTCTTTAAATTCTGTGTTCGAAATTCAAAAAAAGACTATTGAATGAAATTGTGAATGTGCCAGGTTCAAAACTGCATAAAAACTTTTTGCTTGACCTAATATAAAATTTTAGCTAGGACCAAACGAAACTGAAAATACAAGGTGGGCCAAAAGATGTGTCCAGAAGTGTATATGGGTTTTTTTCGGGTTATCATATTAGCTATTTGCAACGTATGCCCATCATCGAGAGGTCATATTACATTGCTCCGAGTCGGAATGTTACGCTGTTATCGTTTTTAAGAGAGTTGAAGTGAAACCCTGGCTTAATTTATGTCGTTCAAAAGGGTTACCCACATTGTATGGGTTTTTGATTAACTGCTTAGAAAAACCTTATCGAAAACCCTTTCAAAGGATAACAAAAATGGTCCCTGTTAGAGATACGACAACAATATAACATAACATTCGAAACTTTTTTTCAAGAAAAAAAAAATTTTTGGAACTTTGGTCTTCAATATCTCCATAACCAGAAGGTTCTCAGATATGGTCCAGTACAAAAAAAGAATATCAGAATGACGGGAAGTACAAGGGACCCTCTGCTTCGTCAGTCGTCTTTTTACACACGTTATTGTAAGACTTCATTTCCGTATCCAAAGGCTTTAATTTAACGTATTTTGTGGATATTGCTACTCGTATAAGACACTCTTATTGCTGAACAAAAGAGGAGCTCGTGGCAAAGTAATAACAGCCGCACGGGTCGATCCATCAAGTTAAGCTACGCTTGCCGGGGTTGGTCAGTGGATGGGTGACCATCATTACATACCGAGACTCCTCCGTGCCTCGGAAAGCACGTTAAGCCGTTGGTCCCGGCTGTAATTCGTGGATATTTGACAGTCGTTACGGGTCGTCAGAAGCCCGAAAGTCTGACAACCAGTCTTACCAAGGGGTATCGTATTACCCAGTTACTGGGTTGTGGAGGTCAGATAGGCAGTCGCTCCATGTAAAATACTGGTATTCAGCTGCATCCGGTTAGACTCGAAGCCGACCCCAACATAGTTGGGAAAAGGCTAGGCAGATTGATTGCTGAACAAAAAATATCACTGATGCCTAAGACTATACTTGTCTGGAAGGCCATTCTGGGGATTTTAATTTTAGAAAAAAAAAAAACACATAAAAACATGTTTCTATATTTTAAAAGACCTGTGGCGCCGACCGCTAATAAATTGGATTAAGGGCAATAGAATGATGATTAAACACATTCATTTGTTGTCAACAGTCAAAACAATGTATGAAATACCACATTCATATAAACTATGATACTTATTGCTTCTGACTGTGTCTGTTTTAGGTCTTCCGCCTGGCTGGAGTATGCAGAAAGCGCCAAACGGCAGGATATTCTTCATCGACCACAACGCGAAGACCACAACATGGATAGACCCCAGAACTGGTGAGTGCATATTTTCTGTCCTCACAGAAACTGGGTAACTGTTTAGCATGGGGTTCTAAATTTGATTCTCGGGTCGGACAATGTGTTACTGTTTTTTTTTAATTAGAAAATCTCAGTAGCAGCCTCGAGTCTGAATTAGGGCGTGGCTGATAGCGATAGAGTCGCCCCCTATTACACAAACATCTGCTTACTCCTTCGTAGAAACAGACATACGTGAAGTGTTGTTGTTTTTAGGGTTCCGTACCTCAAAAGGAAAAAACGGACTCTTATAGGATCACTTCGTTGTCCGTCTGTCTGTCTGTCTGTCTCTGTCAGTCTGTCAAGACCCTTTTTCTTTTGTAATTAAATATATTTTTTTGTGATTTCTAGTTTTTCAACTACAATGTTAAGTTTGTTTTTGGCATAAATAATTTTCAACTACGGAACCCTTCATTGTGCGTGGTCCTACACGCATTTGGCCGGTTTTTTATAATTTGTAATGTGAATATTATTATGCTCATTTTATGTACTTTTCGTCAAACCCTTTATAGATAAAACATTACCCCTTTAAATCCAGATGTTCAATTCTAAAAACGTGCTAGCAAATCCTAAATAAAACATATATTTTGTTAGGCTGCGCCTCCAGCCTGCCAACATCGGCTGCGCCGGCGCCGGCCGAAGCGGACGAGCTCGGCGCCTTGCCGGAGGGGTGGGAGGAGAGGGTCCATACTGATGGACGGATCTTCTTTATTGACCATAGTGAGTATGCGAAACATATTACCTGCAATGGATTCAGATCCTCATCTTATCTAGCTTTTAAAATAATTTTTGACATGTAAAATTGTTTTTTTACTTAACAATTTACAAAACAAACGTCATGTATGAGACAAAGTGAAGCCTGTGTAGCAATACACTATATACACGCTGCTTTTTTATTGGCCAGGGAGCTGCCACGATAGTGTTGTACTTATCATTATGAACAACTTTCACTTTGGAACCAAAACTGAAATCGCGAAAAAAAAAATCTGCTGTTTCCTACATTTTGACGAGTTATGCGAACATAAATGTAGGGAACAGCTAATTTTTGTGTAATTTATTTCATCACCACTGCTCTCAAAACGGCGAACGAAAACATCGTGAAGAAACCAGCATGTCCTAGAACCAAAAATTCGAAGACATCTACCAACGCGCGCTGGGCCGCGTGGTGGATTACAGCCCACTTCCTCTCATAGAGAGGAGGCCTGTGTCCCAGCAGTGGGAACATTATAGGCTGATTGTGCTAAATATTATATTTATATTACCTATCTATCTTTCCTACTTTTGGTATTTACACTGTAAAAAACATCGTTTTCCTCACAGACACTCGCACTACACAATGGGAGGACCCTCGGCTGTCCAACCCGCAGATCGCGGGCCCCGCCGTGCCGTACTCGCGCGACTACAAGCGCAAGTACGAGTACCTTAAGAGTCAGCTGCGCAAACCGGTACGTTATGTTACAGATATGTTACCTTACAGACACAGTTACTACGACATGAAAATAGTTCATAGATCCATCATGGTTCCGTTGTGAAAAAAGGTTGGTACTTTAGGTCGTACATAGCTCCGTCTTTCTCTCTCTCACACTGGAAACAAAAGACAAGAGTCGTTTGCTCAGCAAGCGAACGACCGTTCCACGTCGCCATAAATTGTAAATAGCTGTAAATAGGATAGGGCAACATAGAACAGCATCATAAATTTATATAACTTTATTCTGTACACACTAACAAGCACACAGCACACACTACACGACACTTATATAGATCTCTCTCAGACAAACATACTGACAATTTACTGACAAGACTGTACTATGAACAGTAGCTATGTGGATGCATGGACACTATGAACAGTAGCTATGTGGATGCATGGACACTATGAACAGTAGCTATGTAGATGTATGGACACTATGAACAGTAGCTATGGGGATGTATGGACACTATGAACAGTAGCTATGTGGATGTATGGACACTATGAACAGTAGCTATGTGGATGTATGGACACTATGAACAGTAGCTATGTGGATGTATGGACACTATGAACAGTAGCTATGTGGATGTATGGACACTATGAACAGTAGCTATGTGGATGTATGGACACTATGAACAGTAGCTATGTGGATGTATGGACACTATGAACAGTAGCTATGGGGATGTATGGACACTATGAACAGTAGCTATGGGGATGTAGGGACACTATGAACAGTAGCTATGTGAATGTCTGGATTTTTAGCTAGCTGACACACCCACAGGCCCAATACACCACCGACCTGTGGACATAATATTTATTATTACGCCATTTGATTACATTTTTCAAAAAAGCATATATTCATTCAACATTCTTAAAAATTTGGTCCCGTGTGAACGAGAGAGGTAACAAAATGCAGCCCTCTTAAGAACTCTTATGAATTCTCAATAGTTTTTATAAATATCTCGAATCATCTGTATGAGGCTTCCACGATCATGTCTAATAAATATTTCGTTTTGTATCTTTCAGAGCAACGTGCCAAACAAGTTCGAGATCAAAGTGCGACGTAACTCAATTCTGGAAGACTCCTACCGCATCATCAGCTCAGTCAGTCGACTGGACCTGCTCAAGACCAAGCTGTGGGTCGAGTTCGAGTCGGAAGTAGGACTGGGTAAGCTATCTCTGCCTTATCATCAGCCTAGCCTTTGCCCAACTATTTTGGGGTCGGCTTCCAGTGTGCCCAGTATTTTTTTATAAAGAGCAATTACCTATCTGACCTCCACGGCCCAGTTACTGGGTAACGTGATACCCCTTTGTCAAGACTGGTTGTCAGGCTTTTGGGCTTTTGACTAACTGTAGCAACTGTCAAAAATTTACGAATGCCAATGGGGACCAACGGTCTGACGAGCTTTTTGAGATACGAAGGGTCTCGGTATGAACATTGAACCCAAGTCTTTTCTGAAAATTGTGCATTCTTGCATCTGGTGTGTAAGGTTGTCTTGACACTAATATTCTATAGGTGAAAGTTTGTGAATGTGTGTGTGTTTGTATGTTTATTACTTCTTCACGCTCAACCGGCTGGACCAATTTTGATAAAATTTGGTATGGAGGTAGCCGACACCCTGAATTAACACATAGGCTAGTTTTTTATCCCGGTCTGCGCGGGTGAAACCGCGGGGCGCAGCTAGTTGGCTTATAACAGTAAAACAAGCCAGGCAAATTTATTGTACACTAGCTTTTGCCCGCGGCGTCGCCCGCGTGGATGTCAGAAAATATCCCACGGAAACGTACTACCGAGATAAAAAGTATCCTATGTCCTAATCTAGGTCATGGTCTACCTATGTGACAAATTCCATACTAATCCGTTCAGCCGTTTTAGCGTGTAAGCATAACAAACAAACAAATTATCCCTCTTTCGCATTTACAATATTAAAAGTGTTATTCTGTGGTCCTACGATCGGTTTTTCATCATTACTTATTTCTATATGTTCTCTTTACAGACTACGGCGGCCTAGCTCGAGAATGGTTCTTCCTACTCTCAAAGGAGATGTTCAACCCCTACTACGGGCTGTTCGAGTATTCGGCCATGGACAACTACACGCTTCAGATCAACCCTAACAGCGGCGTGTGCAATGAGGAGCATTTGAGCTACTTCAAGTTCATCGGCAGGGTCGCCGGCATGGCTGTGTACCACGGGAAACTGTTAGATGGTGAGTTATCCCAATTTATTCGCGGTCGGCGCAACATGTCCCTTTTATTCCAGAGTTCTCTAGTAGTCGTCATCTCGGTAGTCACTCCCTTTCTAGCCATATCATCTTTCTTACCGAGTTATAGGACCGTAGCTCAATACTACACAACTTCAGGTCAAGTTGAAAACCAACGTCAGGCTGTTTCATGGGTTTTCTGTAATTTTTACTGAACTGCACATAATAGGGATGTTTCTGGGTAAAAGAAAGAAATTCTATTTAGTCCGTCAGTCACATAATAAAAAAGTATTGGACACGTATTTAATGAAAATGCATTAAATTTGGGGAGTGGGTGCTCGCTACGTCACAACGTATAAAATCTGGCAAGGAGTGACGTCATGCCACATTTGCACTCGATATATGACCGCCGTAATGTTTTGATTACGTAAAAAAAGAAAAAAATACGTGTCCAGTATTTTTTAATAACCTAAATGACACAAAAAAAATGTTTAGTCAACATCCCCATGGGCGCAGCTGTGAAGCAAAAACACCTGCTTTTTTGTTTTGATTTGTCAGTAGGTATGTATGTTGTCTGTTTTTTAGTCTGTGCTACATAAATGTATTTTATATATTTATTTTCTGTTAAGGGCAGTCCTCGAAATATACTTGTTTAACAAAGAGAGATTCATGCTATGTTACAGACATCTGCTAGGAAAATAGTATTATTGGGATTTTGAGGTTTCCCAGAAACGGCGGACCTAAGATTGACCCCTGTGCCATACCCATCTGCATAATTATTATAAAAATATTAACTGTTCTGACTATCTACACTTTGTTCTACAAAACTGAAGTAAAATATGTATTAAGACAGGCAGGCAGGAATGTGTCGTCACTTTTTACGCTTTGCTTGTAACTTGTAACGGTGAACCGAATCAAACGCTTAAGGGAGAACTCGCCCATAATCCTCTAATATCTCTTACTTACTTGAAAAATATTTGAACAATATTTTTTTGTATTTCCAGCGTTCTTCATCCGTCCATTCTACAAGATGATGTTGGGCAAGACGATAGAGTTGCTCGACATGGAGTCGGTAGACTTAGAATACTACAACTCACTCATGTGGATCAAGGTACGGTTATATTGCTTTTATTTATTTCTATTTGTACCTAAGCTATGGGTGAATGGATTCAACAGTCTGATTAAAAAAAAAAAAATTACATAGAGCGACTGCCTCCACAACCCAGTCACTGGGTAATACGATACTCCTGGTAAAACTGGTTGTCAGACATTCGGGCTTCTGACGACCCGTATCGACTGTCAAATATCCACGAATGACAACCGGAACCAACGGCTTAACGTGCTTTCCGAGGCACGGAGGGGTGTCGGTATTTAAAGATTGTCACCCATCCACGGACCGACCCCGGCAAGCGTAGCTTAACCTGATGAATCGACCCGTACGGCTGTTATTACTTAGCCACGAGCTCCTCCCATTACCCAATTGAAACCGAGCACCTAGCTTCTGATGTTTCATAAGTGCCCATGTAGGTTTATGTGAAATAAACCATTTTGATTTTACCCCGGTACCATGCAATCTTCCAATCATAAGCATTGTTTATAATTTATTTTGGTTCGTCTGTAACTGTTATGTAAGCTAGATGGTTTGGCCTGTGATGTCGGGGCGGCAAATAAGTTATTATTTAATATTTATATTCAATAAACACAATTTTATTTATTATCTCAAGTAGAGACTGTCAAGTGCGTTAGTTCTTATAACTAAATTATACAAACATTTATTTACAGGAAAACGACCCGTCAGAACTATACCTAACATTCTCAGTGGACGAAGAACAGTTCGGTAAGACGATACAACGCGATCTCAAGCCC
Source organism: Cosmia pyralina (assembly GCA_946251885.1). Lineage (NCBI taxonomy): Eukaryota > Metazoa > Arthropoda > Insecta > Lepidoptera > Noctuidae > Cosmia > Cosmia pyralina. The sequence continues at coordinate 1,765,758 of OX276357.1, read as the reverse complement.
GGTGGCGCCAACATATCCGTAGACAACGAGAATAAGGATGAATACATCAAGTTAGTATACACCACGCCTTCTTCCCATGGGGTAGGCAGATACTATAGAACGTGACCTGCTACGATCTCTACATACATAGGTTATTAATTATACAATTCAATTTAATTTTTAGGGTTCCGTACCTCAAAAGGAAAAAACGGAACCCTTATAGGATCACTTCGTTGTCCGCCTGTCTGTCTGTCAAGACTCTTTTCTCAGGAACGTGTGGAGGTATCAAGTTGAAATTAATATCAAATACGTAAGTCTATGGTCTCTTGAAGTCCTAAAAAATTGAAGCTTTCAAGTCAACGCAATAAAAACATACGGCCATTTATGCGACATATTTTGATACTGGCAAGTAAATCAAAACCTATAGGGTACTTCGCGTTGACCTAGAATAATGAAATTTGGCAAGAAGCAACGTCTCACAGCACAAGTAAAGCAAAAAGTCCAAAAATGGTTAATTTGTAGTTTTAAGACATAAAATTTTTTTTGGCCGGTTTTTTATTGCATATCATGTGTTTTGAAAGATCTTAACAAGCATATCGCCACCGCCACCATCATTTACACCCTGACTGCAGCTCATTTATGATGCTATTGTACAGAGGTGAGCACATCAAGCTACCCCAATCTGTCAAATGTTCGCAATTGAATATGAACCTTATTCCTTTGCGGTAAAGTTGAAATCTATCAAAGAAATTTGACAGATTGGGATAGCTTGATGTGCTGGTCTCTGTACATTGATCACACCTTGATAATCAAGAGCACATAATACATAATAGTACAAGTACCGAAGATTCTCTTCGCAAAATCATTTAAATAAATAGCGACTCTTGTTACGACACAATAAAGTGCAATTCAGGTCGCACAGCGTTAATTACCTACAGTTATACTCACCTAGAAGTTGCCTCTCTATCGTGTAACTCTGACTCGTTAGGGTTGTCTTCTTATACGACGCGGCGCGTGAGTGAGTATCGAACTAACGTGCGAGCCGGCCGGTGCGCGGCAGCCCTTACTGAATTGTGTCGACAAGTCGAGCCCGTTAGTTATTATAGTTATTTATATATGGCATCTCGCAGTTGACCACTAAGGGTCGAGACTGCTCAACCGGGCGTTTCCTGTGGGTTCTTTAAGCGAACTTAAAGCCCCCGGCCAGGCCTAAAACTAAGGTAAATTATTAGTCGACTGAGCGTCGCTAATAATAATATGACAGCCAGACGGGGCAGGCTGGATCATGACGGGGGGGACAAGTGCTACAGGCTCAGCTGTGCCCCCAGCTGGCACAGCTTCACCGAGTAGGGGATAGGGGGGGGGGGCGGTTACGATTGCGACCTCGGCGGCGAGGTCGGAATGTATTCCGGGGTGGTCTACGTTTATAAAATCGAGCCCGCCGCGTACTTGTAGCTTCATACCTAAAATATGGAGTGTGCCTGGCTTGTCAAGAGTAACAAAGATTCGATGCAAGCCGTAACGCTTATGAATGCTTTCGAGGTATATAGAAAAAAAAAAAAATAATAATTTGTGGAAGCTTTTAAACGGTGATAGCGTTGTTTCCCGGAAGATTCGCCATAAGAGAGCGCTGTGTGTTTGTCACTTGTCAAAGTTCTTAAAGACAAAGCGACCAATCGGTGACAAGAAAATTTACTTAGCGCCATCTCGCGGCAAAGTTTTCAGCAAGGAACTCCATTGCCAGCAGAATGAAAGTAACAGTAGCTTTCTTAAGAATAAATAAATAAATAAATAACAAAGCTGCGCTGTGCAAGGATTGGAAATTAAAACAATCCCTTAAATTGAGTTTTTCAAGCTTCTTTGAAATACAGAGAATTATTGCAAACTGTAAAAATGAACACTTCATCTGGACTTCATCAATTATTTTACTTTGGTTTACTACATTATTGTTTTATCATGAGTTTCATTTCAAAATAATTGTTTACGTTGAGTTTAGCACACTATTACTCTTTGAAAAACCGATCCATATTCTCATCGATAAGGGCTGGCCGCTGCTGATCGAAACAAACTATAACATCATTTTATTTCCTCTCCCCAGACTAGTAATCCAATGGCGGTTCGTCAGTCGAGTCCAAGAACAGATGTTCGCGTTCCTTGAAGGCCTCGGAGGCTTAGTTCCTCTCCCTCTGCTGAAGATCTTCGACGAAAACGAGCTAGAACTGCTGCTGTGCGGCATCCAGCACATTGATGTCAGGGACTGGAGAGCTAACACATTGTATAAAGGAGACTACCACGCCAACCATATCGTAGTGCAGTGGTTCTGGAGGGTGAGTACACAGTGGGCCATGATGGTTATGTTATTTGTGTTATTAGAGGTTTGTAATGTGAAAATGTCACCTTTGGTGCATGAAAATTATAAAATTTTATAATTTGACAAAAAATAGCGCGTCATGCGAGTGTTTTAAACCGCGTTATGTGCAGTTTTATACACTAGTTTATCTAAACATCAAACCCAAGTGGACTGTCGGGATTCCACCGCGGGGCGTGCGCGCATTATATATCATCTGTGCCTGTGGCGGGATAACCCTTGTGATGCAAAACTTTCACAACTTAACTGCTACTTAATAAAAATTATTTGCTGACATTAATTTTGTCACAAGTTTTCTACTATACCTTTACAGAGAACGAGGAATTTCAGCAAATGACTACTATAAACTACTACAAAACTACTATAATAAAACTGTATTACAGTGGAACACTTGTTCCACTGTAAGTAAATCTTTTCTTTACATAGTATAAAACAAAGTCGCTCCCGCTGTCCGTTCGCTTAGATCTTTTAAACTATGCAACATATTTTAATGCAGTTTTCAGCAATAGATAGAGTGATTCAATAGGAAGGTTTCTCCATAGGTACCTACTATGCTTTGGAATGGGCGCCTAGCTTCATCTTTCTGACTGACCGACCCCTTGACAATTCAAAAGTGCCTGTAATTGGTTTAATTGAAATAAATGCTTTGAGTTTGAGTTTGAGTTTGAGTTTGAGTTTATCTTATATATAAAATTCTCGTGTCACAATGTTCGTTCCCGTACTCCTCCGAAACGGCTTGACCGATTCTCATGAAATTTTGTGAGCATATTGAGTAGGTCTGAGAATCGGCTAACATCTATTTTTTATCCCGGTCTACGCGGGTGAAACCGCGGGGCGCAGCTAGTATTGTATAATAATACATGGGAAATAACGATACCCACGCGGGCGAAGCCGCGGGCAACAGCTAGTACAGTATATAAGGTCTATCTATTCACACACGAAATATAAATGATTTTTCTTCGCGATTTCAGAGGGGCAATTCCCGTATTTTTAACAACGTTCGCAATCTCACCTCAGTCTCAATCTGTCAAAAATTGTATAGGGTTTACCTACATTTTTGACATTTGATTGTCGCTGGCATGAGATTGCGACTTGAATTTAAACGTTTTTAAGTACGAGAATTGTCCTTCAGGTGTGGTTCCATAGTAAAAGTTGTTCATAATGATGAGTATAATGACCCCTTAAGAGATTTCCTGTATGAATAGATAGGCCTTATATAGTCTTACTGAGAACAGTGAATCAGTTCAGTACTAACAACCATTATAAGTACCGGTACATACCGAACTAAAGAATTGTGCAAGGTTGCTATATTGATTTGGCAAATAAAGTAGTTTTTTTTACAACACAGTTTGCAGACTCCACAATATATTTTGAAATAACTTTCTTTCTCCAAAAACCAACATCTAATCACTCCCTCTCTGTCCCACAGGTGGTGCTATCCTTCTCCAACGAGATGCGTTCCCGCCTGCTACAGTTCGTGACGGGTACCTCCCGCGTGCCTATGAATGGATTCAAAGAGTTATACGGTAGCAACGGACCGCAACTGTTCACTATTGAGAAGTGGGGATCACCTGATAATTATCCTAGAGCACATACGTGGTAAGTGCTTGAATAAGTTATTTTTAATCCCCGACGGAAACAGAGGGGTATTATTTAGTTTAACGTGTGTATCTGTGTACCTGGCTGTGGCATCGTAGCTCCCAAACGACTTGCTACATCTCATGAACCGTAATAGCACAGTATAAAAACATACAGTAGGACGACGCCTTTGATCTCGCGGTAAATGCCGACAACGTCTAGACATTGTCGCAACAGAAAGGGTTGTCCCAAGTAAACGATATTAATAATGAATTAATTTGTTTATTTGAGATCAACATCGTCATCAACATTATTATTATTATAAACGACATTTGAGTGCCCGCTTATTTCTTAATTTTTTTTTTCTAATTAGTTTATTATTTTTCTCTTTAGTTTATTTTTTTTCGACACGGATGTCATTCTCATGGTTTTTGAGGTCGCTGATATATCCCAAGAACCATGAAAATGACACCAATGACGAAAAATTTTAAAATTTTCGCAGCCGCCATCTTGGATTTTCATTTTGACCCCACTATCGTTTTCAGCGACCTCAAATATCATGAAAATAACACCCGTCGAAAAAAAATAAAAATAAGTTAGGTAAAATAAAAAAAATAATAAGATAATTAGAAAAAAAAAAACTTAATAAAATAAGTAGGCACCCAAAGGAAAGAATACAGGCGTGATGTTATGAAGAAATCTCATGTCCGCAACTTTTTCGCGCAACTGTCCTGACGCGCAAGTGGATTCGCGCAAGTGTCTTTAGCGGAAATGTCTTTCGCGCAAGTGTCTTGCTACCCTCAAATGTTACTATGTCGTATCTCTGTATTTTTCCGTGTACATAAATTAAATAATAATAATAAATTAAAACAATAATAAAATCAACACGATAGCCCTGAAAATTATGTACCGAGCTACTAACACGGTGGAAGTATGCAGCTCGGTCTCGCGCCTCCCGCGTCTCGCCCCTCACACCCCGCTCGATTGCTGTGTCTAGACGGCTTCGTCGGACGACTGTATGATGTATAGACTGTGGTAATAGGTAGACAGTTGAAATTCATCACATATTGTGTATTTCTATGATCGCTATAACAAAAAAAAAAAAAAGTAAAAAATTAGGGTCCCCATACAAGAAACGAGTTTTTTAAAATATGTAGTGTTAAATATTGTACGGTAATACGGAACCCTTCCTGTGCGTGTCCCGGACTCGCAAATGGTCTGATTTTGCATGTTATTGAACGGTCTTCATAGCATCACAAGACTTCTTGTTCGTCGTGCCTCAAATATTGCATTCCATTTAGCTAACAAATCTTTCTTGCCCCCCAGTTTCAACCGCATCGACCTCCCTCCCTACGAGAGCTACCAGCAACTCCGCGAGAAACTCATCAAAGCCATCGAGGGCTCTCAGGGCTTCGCCGGCGTCGACTGAGACTTCGCCCTCTCGGCCGCCACGCTGCTGCACTACCTGAGCCACAGGCTTAGAGGTACTCTTATGGACTGAGGCGATAGGCTGCATTTTATTACTTAAAAGGCCAAGGAAACTAGACAATTTGGCGGAAACCCCACTGAGGGAGAACGCAAATGACTAAAAATTCGGTGAGAATAAAACATTCAACGTTGAAGTTTTGCATCGCAAAATTGTTCTAAAAAAACGTCGGTTTAAAATCTCACATAACATAACATAGCTGTAATCCTCCAAGGGTTAGGCAGAGATGTACTTATAGTACACCCACATTTAAATATTTTTTTCTTGAAACTTTCTTTCGATTTTGGTCTTTTTTTTTTTTTTCAAAAATACTCACCGAGAAACTGTCATCTGCGTTCTCGCTTACCGTTTCAGGTCCCGCGTTCGTCTTAGTACCGTACATTTATTTACCCTAAATATTTGTAATTGTATAAGTTGTCTAATTTACATGGTTGGCTAATACAAGACTTTATTGTAGTCTAGCTAGAAGCCTATGAAAACTTCGGCCATACTTACAACCTGTCAAACAATTTTCAGGCACTTATGTCAGAACGTACCATCCTGGGGGCCTAGACAAATGGCATTCGCTTCGGAGCAATTCTATTTCTACAATAGCTACAGCTTCAAAGTGACATTGACATGATCATGTGACGTTTTGGTAGCTTATGTCAACTCCTTACATTTTTTGTCTAGCGTCATCGCTAATTGAATGTTACTTTGTCTAGGACCTCTGATCCGCAGTCAGAGTATATCAATACTCTATCTACGTCACGTAAATTTTTTCATGCCGAATTGAAACGTATAAAAACTCTACAAGGATCTTTTGGCTCGTGGTCAAAATCGGAACTAACGGCGCCATCTTGTTTTTCAATACTTTTCACATAACAATTGCACTATATATTTACTAACAGCGCCTCTGTCTACGTCATTCAAACGCCAAAAGATTCTTGTACAGAGGCCAGCACATCAAGCTACCCCAATCTGTCAAATTTTCCCAATTGAATATGAACCTTATTTCTTTGTGGTAAAGTTGAAAATCTATCAAAGAAATTTGACAGATTGGGGTAGCTTGATTTGCTGTACCATCCTACACCCTATTGTATTGATCTCTACCGCTAGCGCCATCTACCGGATTATTCAAACACCTGCTCAAACATGGAACAGTTACATACCACCACGCGATACTTATTATAACAGACTGGGCAGAACTCTGCAAACGAAATTATATTTATTAATATGATTATTGTTATGTATTTCTTACATTTTTTTTTTGTGATTGTGAAGGATGACATTGCAAATAATTCACAGTAATTACTAATAACTGAACGTTATGTATATATAAACTATGGTTCTTTAAAATATGAAACAATTTTTACGGATATTATCTTAAATTGAGATTTAAGATAAAACTGAAATCTTCCAACAAAATAATGTAAATAATAAAATTTTGAAATTTCCGTAAAAATAGTTCGGATTTACTGAAATTCTCGCAAATTAAGTTTTGGTATTTACTCATATTAAAACGGTAATTTAATATCATTATAGCATAGGAGGAATAAAGTCGTATGTTGAAAATTTTCTGACAGCCTTATCGAAACAACCTGGTATCGAGTCTCATACCTTATTTTTCTAGGATCAGAAAGTTGTTGTTGTTACCTTATTCAACTAATCACAACAGTAAACATAATTAGACCGGTATAGACACAAGTTCGCCCTAGCGAACGGTTAGTAAACCCGATATTTTTCAATTTTGCTTAATCTTAAGAAGGATAGTGTGGTAGCCCGCGAAATTCTAATTTTCTTTTTGATTAATTTACGTCTTTTTCCTTAATCATTTATGCTTTGGTTGGTATGTGTTGTTGGTTTTATTTGCCAAAGGACTGACAAATAGGTTAAGGCTAGTAATTTTAATACGTTATGGGGGATGCGCTGTGATAGCCAAATTCATTTATCTTTGGGTTTTTTTTTCAATTGGCAGGTCCGTGTCAGTTTTATCTTGATCAAAATATGATACGTGGCAATAAAACATATGTATTTACATAATTTTAATCATATAAATCATCAATACATCTTTCTAAGTTAGATTTCGTGCAGATTCATCGAACGAACGAAATCTAACGACTCAGCACGAAATCTAAGTACAGTGATGTATTGATGATTTTTATGATTAAAATTATGTAAATACATATGTTTTAGTGCCGCGTATCATATTTTGATTAAGATACAACCTGACACGGACCTGCCAATTGCAAAAAAACCCAAAGATAAATGAATTTCGCGGGCTATCACAGCGCATCCCCCATAACGTATTAAAATTACTAGCCTTAACCTATTTGTCAGTCCTTTGGCAAATAAAACCAACACATACCAACCAAAGCATAAATGATTAAGGAAAAAGATGTAAATTAATCAACTCAAACTCAAACCATCTATTTCAATGGAGAAGGCCGGGCAAAGCTAATTGTAGATGGCGTGATTATAGCTATCGTACCTATGACCTATAACAAATTTGACATTTCGTTCATTCATGAGTTTGGTTTTATTTCACTATTTCGTTATTTTCGTTTGCTTCAATATTTTTAAGTATTTGACATGTCTCGGAATTTAAAATCTTAAATATTTCCTTGTAAACACTTTCTTCTTTAGAACTCTGTTTAATTTTTTTTTAAATCTCTACGATTAGCTTTAATTCACAATTTTTTAATTTTAGGGTCTCTCGGGAAATGGTGGACCAATTTCGAAGTATTCAGGAACACAACAACGCGACATTTTCGAAAAAATAAAATAAAACCACCTCACGCGTTGTATTATTAGCTTGTGTTGGGAACTAGCTACGACAGTGCCATTTTGACTGTTGTCTTCCCCATTAAACCATTTACAGGCACCTTTGAATTGTAAAGGAGGACAACATACGTCTTTTTTCGCCGGAGCGTTAAAATAGGAGTGAGCAAATATTATATGGAATTATAAATGAGTATAGTAGTTCGTACGTGTGATTATTATTCTAAATGAGTGCCTATCTATATTTAATTGGTGTCTAATCTGCATTCTTAATTTTTTTCTTCACAACGACAATATTTTTTACGTGATTGTCCTCACTCTTTCTATCTAAAACCAGTTCCCGTATATAGAAACGTTCAGAATCTAGGCGCAATCTCATCTTAGCGACAATCAATCATCTGCAATCTGCCTAGCCCTGTCCCAACTATGTTGGGGTCGGCTTCCAGTCTAACCGGATGCAGCTGAATACCAGTATTTTACATGGCGCGCCTATCTGATCTCTATAACCCAGTAATTGGGTAATACGATACCCCTTGGTAAGACTGGTTGTCAGACTTTCGGGCTTCTGACGACCCGTAACGACAGTCAAAGATCCACGAATGACAGTCGGGACCAACGGCTTAACGTGCCTTCTGAGGCACGGAGGAGTCACGGTATGTAAAGATGGTCACCCATCCACGGACCAACCCGGGCAAGCGTAACTTAACCTGATGGATCGATCCGTGCAGCTGTTTTTAATTAGCCACGAGGTCCTCCTCATCTCAGCGACAATCAGTGTCAAAATATTGTTATATATGTAGGGAAATTTGAAGTTTTTTTGAAAGATTGGACAGCTTAGGATGCGACCGTTCCTAAAAGACGGAAATTGCCTTTTATACATAGGGCGATAACGCATAGTAACATCTATATATCTACATATAGTATGACTTTGAAAACAATCGACAAAATTTAAGGGGGTGTTCTACCAGTCAATATGAACTTTTACTGTAGCACCAACTCAGAATTCGCAAAAAAAAAACGACCTTCCCTTATAGACGTGGGCTATTTTGTATAAGGTCGAAATTTTTTTGCGAATTCTAAGTTGGTCCCATAATAAAAGTTGTTCATATTGATGGATTGGTCACCCCTTAAATTTGTTTTCTAAATCACCCTGTATAAATACTGCTTGGTTATGCCTTTTCTAAATCGTTTGCTGGTAGACGCAATTTTACACTCTTGACAGTTTTTTTAGCTTATAGAAATGCACTGTGTATAAATAAATGAATGCTTGCGTTAATAGTAGCAAAGCTGGTAGTGCGGATTTCTTAACAAAAATATATAGATATAACACCAAGATTTGATAAATGTTGCTAAGTGTTTCGTCCTTGCAAAATGTATGAGGTCTTGATAAAAAGCCATTTCTGCTCTTCGAATTACTAGCCTAACAGTAATCAATGAAGACGAATAAAAATAAACCTTATTGTAATATCTACAGGGTTTAGAAGCTGTATGTACAATCCGAACTTGTCTTTCCATGGCCGAATAAAAATGCATGTCTTTTCGCGCGATGGGACAAGACTACATCACATATACTTTAGCCAATAACAACAAAACTTCAAAGCCATGTCGAAAGCTCATTGGTTCATCAATGTGTATGACGTAGCCTTGGGCCAATTACGTGGCTCATAACAGCAGCAATATTATTGTAACATGAGTCGAATCCACCTTTGACATAATTAGCTTTACGACTAAGCCATAATAATGTAATGTTGATATAAAGCTTTTACTATTAAAATACCTAAAGTGCGCCATTTTGTAAGGGGCCTGTTGACTACAGGGCTAATTAAAACAAAAAAACAGTTTTCGGACGAAATTGCAATAAAAATTCTTTAGTTTCAGTTAGTCCTGTGGTAATAGCCCTATTTTTTTTTATGTGAAAATTATTAAAAAAAGGTGAAGTTGATAAACTGTATACTGTAAACTTATAATGTACATGGTGTTTCGTTTTCTGCCTGTCAAATCTGACAGCTGTCAACGTCGAACCACGGCAACCAAGGTAGCCTTTGATAAGTGAGTGACAAAGCCTATGTGCAATGTTGATAATTTATTCCACGCATTATTTACGATTTTAAATTCTAAATAACGTGATATACTCGGGCAAGGTGGAAATAAATGTAAAGTTTTATGAGAAGTTTCAATTATTAGAGTGGGTAAAGTAGGCCATCTTGTCCGGACTTGTTTAGTGATTAAATAATTATTCATTTTGCGTCCTATACGTTAGATAAATTGCTTTTCGCTTTTATGTATAAAAATATATTTTCATATATAGCACACTTGTACATAATTTTAGTATAAGGTGTAAAAAATTGCTATTTGAAATATGTATAAATATAAAATAATTAGATAACCGGAAGGCGTCCATGAAATGGACAGTTGAAATTTATAACTATTAATTGATTAAAAGTAATATAATATTTATTGATGGAGCAATTGTTTACACCCTGTATTTATTTAGTTTTAGTCAAGTTGCGTTTTCGTCTATGATCGTTTACTTAATTTAGATAGTTTTATCAATATATTATTTGTATGTCTTTATAATTTTAGGCTTTATAGGAAGGTATTCAAACACTTCTTTGGCCAATTCGACGTAACTTCGCTCGTCTCGTTTCCTTTATCTAATAAAGTGAATCAAATACAAACCAAATTATATTTTGTAATCTACGTTTTCACAATAAAGTACATCAGTGAAAATATCGTAAGTATTTATTTTTGAACTATTTTATTATTTGCCTAAAATTATAAAGGTGATTATCGAAAATAAAATTTGTATAATTCCATATTATTAACGTTTTTGATTGTAACATGTTGACGAAACATCGTGATATTTTATATAGTCTAAGAGACAGCAAAGTTTAAACGCGCGTCATCTTTGAATGAAAAATCTCCTGTCATGCTATCTCAGGGAAAAAAAAACTGCTTATAGGGCCAGCCTCGTAACTTTTGCTAACAAATAAAGTAAGACAAGTATGTAAAAAATCTAGCATTTAAATAGGAATTAAGATATTGTAATCGAAAAGTACTAAGGTAGATAATTGATTTACTAACCTAGCTCCTAGACATCACTACATTTAAAGATGATGCGCCAGATAACGTTGCTATCTTCTCTTGTACTACAAAGATCTATGCAACAATTATTCTCGCGGTATGTGCAAGCGCATAATGGTTAGTGACACATTAAAACTGGAGAAAAAATCATTTTATTTTTGACAGACTAACTACTGTTGTTATAGCTTCCATACATTAATACTATGAATACATAATCACTGAAGCTGCTTACATAATCATTTAGGATTTTTTCAGAATAAGTCTGACCTTTCAACCAATATGGATGATGTATGAGTAAAAAAAAGAATTTCTATTTAGTCAGTCAGTTAGATAATAAAAAAATATTAGACACGTATTTTTTGCTTTATCATATAAATAAAAAAATACTAAGGCGCTTTGCACATGGAGCAACTATTGCAGCAACTGGCAACTAGCTGTTTACAAATATTTCAATTGGACTGCGCACACATAGCAACTCGATGTTGTATTTGATTTGTTCGATATGTTGATAGTTGTCTCAATTTGCGTTGCTCCATGTGCAAAGCCCCTTAGTCACAACTATAACAAACTACGTATAAAATCTGGCAAGGAGTGACGTCATATCACATTTTAACTCAATATATCGGCGTTATCTTTTCATTACGTAAAAAAAGAAAAAAATACGTGTCGAATATTTTTGAATAATGTACACGAGGGACAAAAAATAAATTTTTAGTCATCATCTCTATTCCTCTCTTTTAGTTTTTTAAAAGTTGTAACGATCAGACTTAGAAGAGAAAGTTAGAATGTATGTACTGAGGGCTTATATCGCAAATATACCTACATTGCTAAGTAGATAGTTTATTAATCAAGGATTTAGATAGCTTCTAAATAATTTTATTTTTAGTGAACAGGCAAGGAATGCCACATCCACTAACTTCTATATTTAGAATATTTTTAGGTGAAGTGAGATTTTTCCAGTTTTGATATGTCGCTAATTAAAATAGGGTTGTCAAACAATGAACAATTCGCGGTGTTGTCTAAAGTAATCAACGATATTTTTTATTTTATGTTTACGATAAGATTATTCATGTAAATATTAATACATATTTGAAATTGAAAAAAAAAGTTCATTAAAAAGTCATTATTTTGATGTGTGGTTTTTATTTTTGTTGTTTACCTTTGGAGAATATGCTTTACATGTCTCTAGCCCTGAATGAGAGTTCCCTATGTAGTGTTTTTATTACAACACGACGAAGTTTTCAAAAAATATACAAATACTTCCAAAACCATAGCCAGCCCCGTTGATCTAGTTGATGCAAACACAACAGCTAAGCGTGGGGTTCGATCCCCATGTGAGCAAATTGTATTTCGTTTAACCGTTAGTAATTTATCACTAAGCCCCCGTTCCCACGGGCGTAATAAAATCTCGGCGGGATTTTATAACGCACTGGATTTTCAACTTTCGTTGTTGAGCCGAGTGTTGAGAATCCAACTTAACAATAACAGAGTACTTTCTAGCGCGTCGAAAAAACACACTGTTGGATTTTGCACTCTCGGCGCTAAGCAGAGCGTTGAAAATCCAGTGCGCGAAAAAAAATCGCCGCGATATTTTTACGTCCGTGCGAACGTCGACTAACTGTCCGTTTTGGTGGCCTCACATGGGTTTTTATCATTCTTAATTCGTTGTTTTTTTTAACCAATCAATCTGCCTAGCCTTTTCCCAACTCTGTTGGGGTCGGCTTCCAGTCTAACCGGATGCAGCTGAATACCAGAAATGTACATGGAGCGACTGCTTATCTGACCTCCACAACCTTTGGTAAGATTGATTGTCAGTCTTGGGCATCTGACCTCTGTCAAAGATGTACGAATGACAGCCGGGACCAAGAGGCACGGAGAGGTCTCGATGTGTAACGGATGGTCACCCATCCACGAGCCAACCGGAGAAAGTGCAGCTTAACCTTTAATCGACTCGTGCGGCTGTTATTATTTAACAACGAGCCCTTCGAACAAAATTGTCAAAATGTCAGTTGATTATACATCTCTGCTTACCCCAAGGAGGAAAATAAGCGTGATATTATGCTGTCATGTTGTTTGTTCCAAAGCTATTGATTACAAAAAGCAGTAGGTTGCATAGATTAGTAGGCTCGGTGCTGCAACCGACGCAAGACCTTGACCTGAGGAAGTGGACGTTCACCTCACACATGTGGTAATACCATCAAACTTGTTACTGTGCGAAGGAGGGCTGGGATGTACCTGATATTAGTTGGATGGTAAAAAACTTGTTTTAACTATGGGTTATTTATGGTTGTTAAGTGGGTCAAGTTCGGAGCTATTATATTGAACAAAATTCCAGTACCTGTTTTTAATTAAGTATGATTAAAAAAAAAATCGTCTTAGAATAGAATATAATATATTTATTTGCACACATAACATGGTACAATAATGGTCTTATTATTAGTGATAAGATGTTCTACATGTCTCGCAGTTTAACAAATATTTTAAAAGAGAACAAGTTATAATTATGCACCTAGAATCACTATTATCAGTGTAATTAAACAGTTATTATAGGTACCAGTGTAGGTACAGCTATTATTACAAAATTGTAATTCAAAAATGATTACTATGTCTATTTTTAGTTTTAAATCTTAGCAGTATCTAATCAAAATAATATCAGTAAATAAGTAACAATATTTATCACTTACTTTTTTGATTAAAGAATTCTTTTCTATTATAAAAAGTATTACATATGAGCCATTTATGTAATTTACATTTAAAATATTTCAGACGGAGTTTATCTTTTCGGATATAAGTATAATATCAGCCTGCTATTGCGTACATTCCAATAAACGAAAATTGGGTTGTTACTATAATCACCACTTTCGTCAGCTGGATTGGTGATTGCAGTTTACAGTTTTTTCAGATGCAGGGTCAGTTAGAGATTCCTGTAGATAGGTAATGGTCACCATTCATAGATTTAGGCACATCGTATGTAGTCATACTGGAAAGTGACCTATCCTGTCCACCATCATGTGCAAAGAATTAAAGAAAAAAATGCTATTTGTCCACTGACATTGGGCTAGACTAGAATGAAAGCTATAAGGGTGTTTTAGCACCAGCAGAATGGTGCAACGAACGGTGCTAGTAATGCTGCAAGCAACTTTAATGTCTCATTCCTTCGCAACGATTATCTAGGTGTGTTTATGTTTAAATACAATGCAATATCCCAAAATATTCCAAAATCAATGACATGTTATTGCGCATTCTATAACCAGTCACGTTAAGACATCTCGTACTGTTTAGCAACTCACACTTGACCAGATTGAAAATCCTCGGCGATGTCGCATAACAGGCACAAGCAAAAGGTTGACTCAGTACTCATTCATGACATTTGGCAATCCCTTCAGTACATGCCAACCTCAAAGACTAAAACGAGCAACATCACTGGTTCAGAGTAGGCCTGGATGTCCTGAACTCCTGATTTATTAATGCCACCAGCTCCTATTTCGGATGAAACCTTAGTATCTAGATGTGGCCAGCAATTGGTGACCTATTTTTTTCTTGAGGGATGTTGAAATACCTGTAAACATGAGCACATCTCCAGTCTTTGCAACGGAGGGAATGACGAACCCTTTTAACGAGTTGAACCACTCCAAACTACCCACAACTATATACCCTGTTTAATATCCCTCCCTGCTTTACACTATCCCATATCACGAGGTCGTTCCCTTTAGCTGTAGGTGAAGATGCATAGCGACAGTTCGAGTGGGTTCTACACAACATAATGTTTTAGTTGACTTTTCTGCACCTCCATACCCAGTGGCACAATGTAACCGAGATGATCTGTCGTAATGCAGAGAAGGGCGGCGCGGATGCGTTTCTCAAGTGTTCGCGAGTCGGCTCGAGTCTGCGCCCGCGCAAGGTGTGTTGATCGATATGTGGCGCCTGTGGTTCGTTGCGTGTTTTTGTTCCGTGCTGGGAAGTGTTGTTGATATCAATGGTAAGTTGGATGAATGTGTTTTTGTCAAATAAAAAAATTGAATTTTTTTTTTGTATTTTTATGAGTAAATACATAAACATTTTGGTAACTACAAGAACAAACATAAAAATACGCATTTTATATTTTAAAATTACAAGCGTTTTGTAGAAAAAACATTTGGATTTTTGAAAAATTTGTAAAATAGAAATTTTAAATCCTGGAACCTGCATGCTTCTGGAACACTCCTGCGTGCATGGATCAGCATGCATACATAAAATGTAGATGTTCTAGGAAACCGTAATTACAACACCAAAATGATTTCAATAGTTTGTTGGTTGCGATGGTGGCTGCCCAGCATAAGGTCTTAGATTCAATTCCCAAGGCAGATAAATAGTCATCAATCTGCCTAGCCTTTTCCCAACTATGTTGGGGTCGGCTTCCAGTCTAACCGGATGCAGCTGAATACCAGTATTTTACATGGAGCGACTGCCTATCTGACCTCCACGACCCATTAACTGGGTAATACGATACCTCTTGGTAAGACTGGTTGTCAGACTTTCGGGTTTCTGACGACCCGTAACGACTGTCAAAGATCCACGAATGACAGCCGGGACCAACGGCTTAACGTGCTTTCCAAGGCACGGAGGAGTCTCGATATGTAAAGATGGTCACCCATCCACGGACCCGTGCGGCTGTTATTACTTAGCCACGAGCTCCTCCTCAAGGCAGATAAATAGTCATAATCACCATAATTCGACTGCAAGTCAGATGTAGTAGAAAAAAGAAGAGTCCGAACGAAATCCCTTTATCTCGTTTAAAACATCCCTGGAGGGTGTGGAAAAGGTGACGGCCTTTCCTAAAGGAATTCCTGTAACCGAACCTATTTACAAACCTAATAAGTAGGTGCCTTTACATGGTGTAGCAACAGTTGTGGTACAGATAATCAAACTGAAAAACTTTCGTCCATAGGACCAACATCGTAATCGAGAAAATTACCAGCTCTCCCGTACAAAGCTTCAATACCTACTCCGTAATCGACCCAATGGGACGGCTGATAATTTTTTCTCGATTACGATGTTGGTCCCATGGAGAAAGTTGTTCAGTTTGATGGTCTGTACCACACCTTTCTGATACATCCTGTAGAAGATAGTAAAGAGACTAGAATTATTACCAATCTGTAGGTAATCAATCAGTAGGTACCGACATAGCCATAATAATATAAACTGTCTGACCATCAAGCAGTCCGTTTTAACGGTCAAGGTCACAACAACAATTACAAAAATATCGGCCTACAACCTACCAGTACATAATTGTTCCCAGTTAGGATCTTCACGCACGTGTGTAGACTATGTGATAGCACTTACGTACAATCAACCACATAATTATCTGAACAACTATAGAAATACACGTAGGCATTAGGTAGGTAGGTACCTACTACGCCCCTAACCGGAATGCACAAGGTATAATTATTAGCATTCAAAAGGTTTCCAACAGTAGCAATGCTACAATAGTTCCTACGTCCGGTGAAACTTGGGTTGGTAAGCTCCGACAATTGACGCTGACTGGCTGTAACTCAGTTCACAAAATCATCTGCCTAGCGTTTTCCCATGTATGTTGGGGTCGGCTTCCAGTCTAACCGGATGCAGCTGAATACCAGTAGGTATTTTACATGGAACGACTGCCTATCTGACCTCCACAACCTAGTTACTGGGTAATACGTACCCCTTGGTAAGACTGATTGTCAGACTTTCGGGCTTCTGACGACCCGTAAGGACTACGAAAGATCCACAAATGGCAGCCGGGACCAACGCCTTATCGTGCTTTCCGAGACACGGAGGGGTCTCGGTATGTAGGTAAAGATGGTCACCCATCCACTGACCATTCGCGGCAAGCGTAGCTTAACCTGATCGATCGACCCATGTGGCTGTTAGCCACGAGCTCTGAATCAATTCACAAAATCTTGAACTATTTTTTCGTATGGACGAGCCATAAGCCGCCACAAAAGAAGAAGATGAAGTTGAAATTGTTGTTGTTGTTGAGTGGTTGTTGTTGTTGCGTTTTCTTAGCAAAATCGAAACAGTACAGTGGCTGAAAAACAAGCACTAAGCCTTTGCAGTTACCCATTATTTTCTTGGCGCTTCCTCAATATCTTCAATTCTTCTCACTAAAGGCAGACTAGGATCTCCGCCACCCCATCTCTTATCTGCCTTAACAAAATTGTGATATTTATTTCTTCGTTTAGAAGTTTTATGTTTGTTTGCATTTGAGTGCTGAGCTATTACACTAGGCCTGTGGCCTAGGGCGAAGGTCCACCGCGGCTTCTCAATATCTTCTGTTCCATTCCAGACACGGTGTTCGCGTCCCTCCCGCCCCTTTATGGGTTGGACGACTGGGGTCAGTGCCGGCGTCCTGGCGACGTGTACTGCATCGTGGACGCGGCGCTCTTCTCCCGGGAGCCCTCGCCCTCTATGATGCTGTTACAGGTATGTATCAGTGGAAGCCGTCAAGGATATCCTTGCAGTAGGAAAAGCCAAGGAATAAGACTTATTTAAGGCAGCTGTAGTTACTGTTGTCTGAGCATGCGATCTGCGGTCGAACGCAATAGGGATGTTGGCTAAAATTTTTTTTCTCTGTCATGTAGAGCATTAAAAAATATTTGACACGAATATTTTCTTTTTTTACGTAATCCAAACATTACAGCGATACATTGAAATGAAATGAGGCATGACGCCACTCCTTGCTAGATTTTAACGTAATTTGCTAAAGTGATGATTGTGACGTAGCGAGCGATTCCCCAACTTTAATGCGTTTTATCTAAGACATTTTTTATTAATATGTTAAAACAAAAAATACGAACTAAATAGAATTTCTTTTTTTTTGCCCAGGAATCATGTCTATTGTGCCAGGTACACGCTACGATTGTAGAAAATCGTTTTCGGCGAAACAAAGTAATATACTCGTAAACCAAGTGTCAGATCAATGTCATGCTTCGCGATAGATATTGTGAGTAATGTTGTAATCGAAAAAGCTCGTAATAATTATTAAAAAACAAAGTGTCATCAAGCGAGTGAATCTTTTAGACCTTGTCCTCCGTAAAATACGGCGAAACTTTGTGTCCATCTATTACAGAAACTATAGCATCTTTTTGGTAGGATACATACACAGTAATCTACAATACATAACAAGTCATTTCATTTGTCCTGAAATCTATTTTAATTTATAGAACTAAAGAAAAAAACAAACCAACTCCAGGTCTATTTTTTCTAGTTTTTATCATATTACTTCTACAATTTTCATTAAAAGTGATCATAAATTAATTTCATGTCATTACTTTTTTAGGCCAATCATTATTTTTTTTGTAAATAGATAATTGCTTCTTAGTTAGCAATAAATTACCAGCGTCGTGTCATCGCGCTCCTTTTTCTTTTCTATGCTGTCCGTATGCAGTGTCTAAACTAAATGCGGTCATTGACCTCAAAAATAAAACTCATCAAATTAAGTATTTAGTTTTTGTTTTATCGTATTTAGATGTCGCTACCCAGCACGTCTGCGGAGTTTCGCTAGCGAATTTAATTTGACCTTGTATATGCCATTAAATTCTCAAACATTCGAGAAGGTTGTACGAGAAAGCCATTCAGGTTAAAACCTCTACTTGTATAACTAAGCTACTACGATACCTCTTCCAACAAGCAGCCTGGCCGTTTGAGTGGCTTCGGAGCCGGTGAAATTACAGTCAAATGAGACGATTCAACTTTATCTGTAAGGTCAGTAACTCGATGTGTCGAAAGTTGTGTTCAGACTATTGATTAAGCTAACTTCACCTTGTGCTAGACTTGTAAAAAGTCTAAGCATCCTTAAATAAATAGGTCCTGTGTAAATGCCTCAAGGCGAGCTGCAGTACGATGCCATTCTAAATTAACGCTTAGGTTGGCACACAATAATGATTATTATTATAAATAAAATAAATGGTAAAACAATAATCGTTAAAGTTGCTCGAGACGAGAGATAAAACAATAATTTAGTAATTATTAAGCACCCCTAGCCTGCTCTTGACTCCTGTCTATATAAACTAATATTATAAAGCTGAAGACATTGGTGCCGATTCTCTTGTGAACGCACTAAACTAAAATTAGAGAATCGCTATCTTTTACTAACAGGCAGCGCGAGAAAAGGACGGCTATAGCAATGAACTAAGTTGGAGATGTCAAACTAGTTCACGCCTTGCGCTTCACCGTGTTTTTTAGTCGACATGTTTTTACGTGTCGTCTAAATGTCTATGGAAAAATTAGTTCTAACTAATTTGACAGCTCTAATTTACTTCCGTCCCTTTCTTGTCACAATAGAGAGAAAATGTTAGCAATAGCCTAAATTAAGTTTAGTTTGTGCACAACAGAATCGGCACCATTGTTTGTTTGTTTATTTGGTTGAACGCGTTAATCTCAGGAACTACTGGTTCGAATTGAAAAAATATTTTAGTATTAGATAGCCCATTTATCGATAAAAGCTAGATGCTATATAACATCACGTTAGAACCATTAGCAGCAGAGAAAAGAGAGAAAAGTCAGAAAGAACATTAAGCGAAAACGAAGTAATAGCTAGCTAGATGCGACGGGGTGTGTCGGGGAGACAAGAAATTTCAGAAGCTAGTGGAATATAATAATACATAGCTATATAAAACCATATAATTACTTATGTTTTATTATCATTTGCCTTGCGAAGACCTTAGGTCTGCGAAATAGGATTTGAAAATCCTTAAAGTTATCTACATATAGGTATGTAAATATTTGACTGGTTTCGAACGTGGGAATTCAATGAACTTCTGATTTGAAGTGTTAATAGATTTATTTATACCCGAACTATTTAATATATCTTTATGCCATACGTTCACGCTTTGCTGGATCTGTACCAAACCATTCACAGTAGATTTTAGATCCATATTTGTCATAGTGCAGCTAGTTGAGAGATTTCTCACCTTTCCACCTGCACTAAGCGGGCTATTATAAATTTGACAAGAACAACACTGACATTATAGATGCCGCTTCACAGCAGCCCACGGCTGACGTGAACTTAGTTTCGCATTGTATGAGAATGTAGGCGGGATCGTCGTGGCTGACAAACAAATGAACCGCGCAGCTAACATGCTGAACCTTTCAGCGGTGACTAGGCTCGCAGTGGAGACCCGTTATGGATAATAAGCAGACTGCATTCTGATTTCTGATAAGTATTATTAGTGATCCCAGGCTTCAATATATGACTGATGTTGCCAGTGACTATTATGGCAAGCCCCCCCTCCCCCTACCCCTGTTAACACTGTTAGTATACTTCAAAAGACTTGGTTTGCATTATGGAACTTAATTAAAAACGAGTATTTAAAGATTTATATATGGGTCATACTTAAATCTATACATATTCTATACAAATAAATCAAATTGAAGTGTCTGTCTGTAATGTCTAAATAACAGCTTTTTACTAAATGTATATTAAATTATATACGGTACTCATTAAAAAAAAAAAACAGTTTATAAAATTTTTGTCTGTCTGTTTGTTCCGGCTAATCTCCAAACCGCGGGACCAACTTTTAACTGATGTTATAAGGAGTACTTAGGTTATTTTTATTTTGGAAAACGAATTAGGGTTCCGCGCAAAAAAAAATAAAAACCATGAAATTATGAACAAAAAGTCGGATTTGGAAAATATTTTTGCATTTGCCCTTACTCTTAGAAGCTGTGCAAAAAGAAAAAAAGTCTGAAAAAACGCTAAGCGAAGAAAGTAAAAGCGCGGGAGGGCGATGCGACGCAGCGGGTCGGGGGACGAGGGAGTTTTATTAAAAGGTGGCTGATGTTCTATTATATTGTGTATCTGACGACTTCCACGCGCACGAAGTCGCGGGGCACAGCTAGTAAAACATAACACAGATGCACAAGATGTTTATTTTTTAAGTATAGGTTCTAACAATTTAATGTTTACTGGTATGGTAAGTGGGGCGGCTGACCACATAGTCAATGGTAACATCAGTCATATTGAAGCCTGGGATCAGCTGGGATTATATCAGAAATCAGAACGCGGTATGCATATTTTGCAAACGAAATCCCCATTGGAGCTTGCACTACGTAACAGTGGACAGAGGACGCTCGATGTTCATCTTCATACAATGAAGTGTGTTCAAGAATACATGTGCATTTGCTTTTGACAAAACCGAAGATTTCCACATAAGGGAAAATCGGCTATTAAACACGTCTTTTGCCTCGATTCTGTGGCCGACACCTACCTACGTAGTACGTACCTGTGTCAGTTACTGTTGCAGCGACTAAGATTCATTATTTTATGTTATTGCAAACAATAACCTTTTGATTGCACGCCTTGGCCTCAACACTTCAATTTGCGGTCCATTATTATTATACGAGTAAGTACGTGTAGTTTAGCATGGATAAATAAAATAATTGTGTTTATTTTATCTGAGTAGCTGCGGGTTAGAAATATTATATTTTCATTAGGAACTAATTTTTATTGCTTGTTCAAGTAATAATTGCGTACACAAGGAGGTTTAGGTAATTTAACTTATACTCTCAATAGAAGACAAAAAACTAAAATGAAATTTTCGTCACGTCGGTATACTTAAAACGAAAACTTTTTACAAAAAAAAAAAACGAAGTGAAAAATAGCTTTAATTTCGGAAGTCGATGTCTTTGGTTTTGTATTTTTTGCTACCGACTTCCGAAATTAAAGTAAATTTCCACTTTGTAGTGTTTTCTTGGAAGTTGGTTGGCGTTTTTATGAAAATGTTTTTGTTTTTTTTTCACTTTTTAGTTATGGCACCTAGCAGCCCACACAAATTCCTATACCACTACACGCTATGTAAACAACAGTTACAGGAAGATATAAACATCAACATAAACAAAGTGGAAAAAATACTACATACGACGAACGATACGATGAGCGCGTTGATGTCTTTTGTTCCTAATAGCTAAGTTACAGTTTTTAAAACGTCAAAATTCTCTTTTATCCCACTTCAAAAGAGGAGGAGGTTCTAAGTTCGTCTGCATGTTTTTTTTTTATATTCATCGATATTTTCATCAATTAATTGAGGACCAATTTTAAAAATTATTCTTGGTAAAGGAAGCTCGCGGACTGGGGCCGTACTATGACGTGAAAAAAGATGGATCACGACATGGTTCCAGAGAGAGAGAGAGAGAGAAAGAGAGAGAGAGAGAGAAAGAGACGGAGCTATATACGACCTATAGCACCATCCTTTTTTTCTCAACGGAATCATGATGGATACATGTCCTTTTTTCACGTCATAGTATGGCCCCAGGTCCCATATAATACTTATGAACATATAATGCGTATAATACTTATGAACATATAACATATTTATGAACTTTGCTTCGGTAGTTTTTGAGTTAGCTTCAATAATACGTATTTTATCGACTTTGTGTATGTCTAAGATGTTATTAAGTTCCCGTCACTGTTGTTTACATACGAAATTATATGGTCAAAAACAAAAGAAGTTTTTAACAAAAAAAACCGGATAATTTTTTTCAATATATTATCGGAAGTCTTTGGTTTTGTATTTTCGTATTTAGCCACCAAATTCCGAAATTAAAGTAATTTTTTACTTTGTAATAGTGTTTTTTTGGAAGGCTCTCGTTTTGTTTTGCAGAAAACATTTTTTTACTACTCAGCTCTGCAAGCAGAGAAGTAACTGAAAAGAGTGACAGAGTCACTAGACACAATAATTATAACCCTTGTTCTGCATGACATGAACAATTGTTTACGGAAACAGTTTACTAGTATCACAAAAATGCATTATTCTAGAAGCATCGTCCATCTCATATTCTAAATCAGTCACTACACGTCTTTACTTATATATTTACTACAGTAATAGTCAATGCAGGCTTACAGCAAGCGATGCTTCCTAGATATATTGCAATATAATTATATAAGGTATTCCCTGCACGTGGCGCGCGAGACTTGCAACAATTATACAACTTATGTAACAGTAACCCATCTTTACTCGAACAGTCTTTGGTGATATAACCTGTTGAGGTTCTTGGCTCCAAACAGTGGTTAAACACCTATTAAGTATGGGCAGAAGCATCCTTCTGTGTGCTAGTAACCGATGTTATAACTAGCGGTCACTAAACTTGTGTTGTTTTCTCATGAATGTATTTTGTCAAGGAAAAAGTGTCATGACTGTATACTCTAGTTCAGGTTTCATCATACCTAATAATGTCCTTGGAGAGATTCTTTACTTCTACCATTCTAATGTTAGTTAAACATGTCACTATTTATAACCGACGAAATAAAAAGGAGGAGGTTCTCAATTCGAAATATGTATATATATATTTTTTTTATGTATGACCAAGTATAATATTTTACAGAGTCGTTCGATTTGAAAATTATTTGTTTTTTTTTATACATCAAAGTTGGTCCCATATAAAATTGATTAATTGATTAACTTTGCTTGGGTAGTTTTTGAGTTAGCTTCAATAATACGTATTTTGTCCCCACTTTTATATGGATGATGTTCTAGTTTGTTTTGCAGGTAGTGGTATTAGAATTTGTGTGGGGTAGGCACAACAACTAAAAAGTGAAAAATAAAAACTTTTTTACAAAAAAATACAACCGACTTCCAAAAACAACACTACAAAGTGAAAAATAGAAGTCGGTGGCAAAAAACGAAAATACATTTAACCAGACACCGACTTCCGAAATTAAAGTTATTTTTCACTTTGTAGTGTTTTTTTTGGAAGTCGGTTGTATTTTTTTGTAAAAAAGTTTTTTTACGGGCCTAGTGCAATGCTTCCTTTTGCTGCTTTTTTTTTTTTTTTAAAAAGTTTTTATTAAAAATTATTTTAAATATTGTTAAGAAATCTGAAGGCCAATTTCTCGTACCTAAAAATGTTCAAATTCAAGTCGCAGTCGCATGCCAGCGACAATGAAATGTCAAAAATGTAGGTAAACGCTATACAATTTTTGACAGATTCAGACTGAGATGAGATTAGCAAATGTTGTTAAAAATACGGGTATTGCCCCTCTGTTGTCTATTAATAATTGTAAGAACTCATGCCGCTTGTGATACAAGTTTATCCTACTACAGGCGTCAAAGTTAATTCCTACATTATTTAAAAAAAAAGAAAAAAAAAGTTTATTTTATTTATTTAGTTCTGAACTCCAATGTTATTAAAAGCCTAGGGTCACGATAAAACCATCCACAAGTGACGACCCTACAATTCATTCGACTCATTCTGTCTGGGTATTGCCGTCCCTTACCATCGGCTTTGACTACTAAAATTATATCGACAGATCCAGTATTTCAATCCATTACTGGAATCCTACTGGATTCATGAATATTCAAATATCAAATCTTAACTAATATTATAAATGCGAATGTGAGTTTGTTTGTAACGGTTTCACGCTAAAACGGCTGAACGGATTTGGATGAAATTTGATAAACGGGTAGACCATGACCTGGAAAACGACATAGGCTACTTTTTATCGACATAACACGTGGGCGAAGCCACGGACGGATGCTAGTATTTTATATATTTGAATAATTAGCGGCTGTTCTATAAAAATCTAGCCCGGGATCCTATTCCTTGCTGGACTGGATTGCAAAGTGTTTACATTGGTCAAATATCGATACAAGGCTTAAACTTAGCTAATCGGCCTTATGTTTCTGTTGTATATTCAAGCCGGCACGAGCAAAGTTCATAGCCCTGACAGATATACAAGGTGTAACTAAAATAACGCACAACCTCTTAAGGGGTCATTGTACTCATCATTATGAACAACTTTTACTATGAGACCAAACCTGAAATCGCGAGAAAAAAATACAGCTGTTCCCTACATTTATGTTCGCATAACTCGTCAAAATGTAGAGCTGATTTTTCTTTCGCGATTTCATGTTTGGTCCCATAGTAGAAGTTGTTCATAATGATGAATATAATGAATCCTTAAGAGGTTGTGCGTTATTTAAGTTACACCTTGTATACGCATCTCTGCAAACTCACGCACGTTGCAAACCTGACGAAGTTATGTTAGGATTAGTTGTCGAAACATTTCGTAGCTTGTTTCAACAAATGTAAGTGTAGCAAAGGTCACGACAGTGTGCACACAGCTGACGCGGCGGCTGTTTTACTAGATATTTCATTCACTGGATTGTGTGGCAATTAAACTTGATTTATCACAACAAATGCCTCTTGCCATTTAAATTTGTTCACAAAATTCTCCGAATAGCGCTGGCAAAAGCTAAACGCGATTACCTACTGACTATTTTCCTTAAGCTTAGGCTCGTTTATCATAACATGATTAAATATAAACTCAAACTCAAACTCAAAGTATTTATTTCAAATAAACCAATTACAGGCACTTTTGAATTGTCAATGGGTCGGTCAGTCAGAAAGATGAAGCTAGTTTCCCATTCCAAAGCGTAGTAGATCCCTATGGAGAAGAACGGGCAAGAAACTCCACGGACACTCTTTTAAATCATAATATTTTTACAAAATATTGGTTACATCGTTCATGTTGAAAATATATATGTGAGAACAATGTAGAAAGACGTGCACGTTAAAAAGCGTCCGTAATAAAAAGATAAAAACTAAAACAACTAAATTAAATATTAAAATTAAAAATAAGCCATGGCAGCTAAGAGACGACCAGTCCCATATATATAGGGTGCTTACACCCTGTAAACATGTAAACAGTGGCAATATTTTAAAGGGTCATTTTACTCATCTTTATGAACTACTTTTACTATGGGACCAAACTTCAAATTGCGAAAAAAAATTAGCTGTTCAGTAAGTACATTTATGTTCGCATAATTCGTCAAAATGTAGGGAACAGCAGTTTTTTTTTTGCGATTTCAGGTTTGGTCCCATAGTAAAAGTTGTTCATAATGATGAGTACAATGACCCCTTAAAATATTGCCACTGTTTCCACTTACACCCTGTAGAGGTCAATCAATCCGCCTAGCCTTTTCCCAACTATGTTGTAGTCGGTTTCCAGTCTAACCGGATGCAGCTAAATACCAGTATTTTAGACTCATGGAGCGACTGCCTATCTGACCTCCATAACCCAGTTACTGGGTAACATGATAACTCTTGGTAAGACTGGTTGTCAGACTTTCGGGCTTCTGACGACCCGTAACGACTGTTAAAGATCCATGAATGACAGCCGGGACCAACGGCTTAACGTGCTTTCCGAGACACGGAGGGTTCTCGGTATGTCAAGATGGTCACCCATCTACGGACCGTCGCGGCAAGCGTAGCTTAACCTGATCGATGACCCGTGCGGCTTTCATTACTTAGCCACGAGCCCCTCCACAAGATTAAATATAGAGGTATCTTTGATTAAATATAGATTAGGAATAGATCGACTGTTTCTTTTAACTACATCGCACCCCCCTCTCCCCCCTCTCGGCTTCTTAATGCTTTTTTAAATCTTTACACCCCCCATACCTCTTGAAGGTACTACCACTGAAGAAAAAGTAGTAACTAAATGAAATAAAAATACGATTACCAGAATAAATAAATTATAATAAATACAAAACAAAAGAAGTGCTGTTCCTCCTCTCTCCTACTATGCTGTGCCCGACAGGGTCCATAATTGTGTCATTCATTTTAAGCTTAGCAACTGTTTTACGTTAGGGAATGCAATAATGAATTGAGAATTGAAAAGGTGTCGTAAATAGCGACTAAGGGTAACATGCTGCGATCTCAAATCCCTTTGGGCAAGTGTGGTGAAAATCCATTAGGTCATTAACCCTATGAAGGTATATTTGGTCGTTCTATAATGTTGATGGTGATAAAGCATGGTTGGTTTGCTGCATCAGATTGCGAGTTTCAATACCTGCCGAAGCATTATTATAATTAAATTCACTTCGTCAACTCTACTTTCTACTTCTTCTAGAAGGTTAGTTTTTTATTTCTAAGTTAATTACCAACTAAATTATTATTATAAATAAAGGTTATCTTTTATCTTATTTCGTAAACATGTCCTTCTTCTTGAGAAAGTAAGTAGAAGCTCGAGTTGCTGGGTTCACCGGTCTAGTGTTGTAACTCTTGTAGCCCAAGGTTGCTCTAAGTTGTGTTGCTATAGCGTTTGTGTAGGATGTGACTGTGAATAATTTAATTAGTTATAAATAGTACAATGCATGGAGTAACGATCATTGATGAGGATTCATTACGACATCAGGGAAAATACGCGAAAGTTTTGTTGTTGCGCGGTAGAGTAACATTTCTTTGTTAAACTTCTCAAAAAAAACCGGCCTAGTGCGTGTCAGACCACGCACAATGAAGCGTTCCGTAGTTGAAAAGAATTTATCCTAAAAACAAACTTAACGTACAAAAAAAAAATTCACCCGAATTTTTTTTTAAGTTGTAAAATTACATATCAACAATTTTTGGACTTTTTCCTTTAGGTAATTGTGCTGTGAGACCTTGCTTCTTGCTGAATTTCATAATTCTAGGTCAACGATGGGAAGTACTCTATACTATAGAGTCTATAGGTTTTGATTTACTTGCGAGTATCAAAATATATCGCTTATATGGCCGTATTTTTAAATTGCGTGGACTTAGAAGCTTGATTTTTGATAACTCTAAGGGGCCATAGATCTACGTATTTGATATTAATTTCAAGTTGATATCTTCACGCGTTCCTGAGAAAAAGAGTCTTGACAGACTGACAGACAAACAGATGAACAACGAAGTGATCCTGTGAGGGTTCCGTTTTTCCTTTTGAGGTTTGATTTTCCGAACTAGCAACTTACAAGGAAATCATGCCTGAAGTCATCGCATGCGCATGCTTAGGCAACCAGAGTGTGGTGATCGCAGTAGTTCATATGATTTCGAACACAGGAATAATTCGTTTTTACATATTATTTTATGAGTCGCATTCGCCGACGAATGAGGCGGTGGCCAATTTATTGCCAAATACCATTTGTAAAATAAAATTTTACTGGTGATCTATGTCAACCATTTTATACATAAACCAAATGATATCAAATAGTGTGTAATGTATCTTAAGTATTGTGATTTCCTTTCAGGACTACTCCAAGCAGACGTTGAAGCACTACAACAGAACCCTGATCCACAGGGGAGTGTGCGTCTCGCGCTGCGGCCGACAGAACCAGACAGCAGGCTGGCGAGATGCTGCACAAGGATGCATTTCCAGCAGTGTGGCGCAGTATGGCCTTGAGGTGAGAAGTATATAGTGCACTGTCCCAGAATGTTAGCTGCGCAAGGGACTATCTCAATGTGGCCACACCTTGTGCTGTTCTGGTGTTATATGAAAATATTAAATTGTAATCGTTATCCACAAGACTTGAACAAGCCGCACGACCACTCTTAAGCCCAATTTCTAATTCAGATACTTGAGGTTCTAAACTCAGCATTTTTGACATCAATATGTAAGCATCTTTTGTCACTCTCATTCTTCCTACGTCTGATTCCAGGCTGAAGTCCTCTCCGTGGAGTGGTGCATGTCGGTGGACTCTCCACCCGACAACTCGGGGCCGGCGCGCTCGCTGGCGGTCATCTGCACGATGCTGGTCGCGCTGGCCTGTCTGGCCACTGGGGTGCACGTGCTCGGAGATAGATGCGCTAAGGCTGAGTGTAAACATACTGTAGTTTTACATTGATTTTGATGTTAATAGTATAAAACCTGATTTACACGATGCGAATTAGTTGCATGTGGCTAAGGGTTGACCGAGACAGGTTTTTCGTTCTCGACCGAGCCCGAGATCAAGACCGAGAATAAAATAAAATCACGGTCGAGACCGAGAAGTTTACAAATCGTGAAAAAAAAATGAAAATGCGCTAATTTTGTACATTATACATTTAAGAGTGTAATAGTTTTAATATTCAAAATTAAATTTATTTTATTTTTAATTATTTAGGATAGCAAGCAAGTGCGCAATAATTTTTAATATTTAGGTACAGACATATGATATATGTTGTACTCGTAGCACAAAAAAAAATAATTTTTCGGCGTTTTCACCCTTCAAAGATGTCGCCTCTCGTCCTATAACTGACAGCTCTACTAAAAAGCTGTTTATTTGCTACAATAGTAGGCGGCGATGATAAACACTTTTTTGCTGCACGCACTTTACAAGCTGACGAATAGCAGTAGGTACTCAAAAATATTTGCATTTCTTTGCAGTCTTGGCTCTCTAAGGAAGCTATCAAGCGCTATTTCGATTACAGCATTTGAACTATTTTCGTCTCTGATCATTGGCTCATCTTCAAAACGTCAGTCTCGGTCTTCTTCTTAGCGTGTCGATGGCAAAAACAACTCGAAAAAAAAAACATAATTACTTATGCAGTTTTTTAAATTTGTTTGGCCCAAAATTCAGCAACGCAAATACCGTTCGCTGACGCAGCCATTAGATCCTCACGTGTGCAGGTGACCGGGCATGTGGTGCAAGATGGGAGTAGAACCATTGTCTGTGGAGAGTCTCGGTTATGGCCGAGAATCTCGGCGATTTTTAGCCGAGAACCGAGGCCGAGTTCTCGGTTGGATTTATAGCTGAGAATGCCGAGACCGAGACCGAGACCAAGATCTCGATCAAGCCTTACATGTGGCATACCATAAGTTGAACCAACAATAAAAGTTGCACCGTCTAAAGTTCTAAACAGTGTTGTGACGATGCAAGTCATTTGTCGCTTCAAATATATTGTATCCCACAGGCAAGAAACTTGCATCGTGTAATTGGGGCTTTCGTCAGGGTATCATGGTTGTACATAATTATTATGTTATCCATAATCAGCCTATAACGTCCCCACTGCTGGGACACAGCCCTCCTCTCTGTGAGAAGCAATGGACCGTAATCCACCACGCGGGCCCAGTGCGATTTGGTAGATGTCACATGTCTTCGAATTGTTGGTTCTATGACATACCGGTTTCCTCAAGATGTTTTCCTTCGCTGTTTTTAGAGCAGCGGTGATGAAATAAATTACTTATACAAAGTAATGCGCCTGCCTGGGTTCAAACTCGTACCTCGGGGCCATTAAGTTGCTATTATGTTATGCTGTTGAAGAATTCTTGTGTCTTAACAATGGAATATTGTTAGACCATCTTTGTGTAATGTTACTCGTGTTTATCAGGAGTCTTCCAAGCTTGAGGAAATTGTGACTGCGACGATCATGATCATCATGATTCTAAGTTGGGGATACTTACATTCTAAGCTGGGGATACATACATTCTAAGCTGGGGATATTTACATTCTTAGCTGGGGATACATACATTCTAAGCTGGGGATACTTACATTCTAAGCTGGGGATACATACATTCTAAGCTGGGGATACTTACATTCTTAGCTGGGGTTACTTACATTCTAAGCTGGGGATACTTACATTCTTGGCTGGGGATACTTACATTCTTAGCTGGGGATACATTCTAAGCTGGGGATACTTACATTCTAAGCTGGGGATACATACATTCTAAGCTGGGGATACTTACATTCTTAGCTGGGGTTACTTACATTCTAAGCTGGGGATACTTACATTCTTGGCTGGGGATACTTACATTCTAAGCTGGGGATACTTACATTCTTGGCTGGCGATAGTTACATTCTAAGCTGGGGATACTTACATTCTAAGCTGGGGATACTTACTTTCTTGGCTGGGGATACTTACATTCTAAGCTGGGGATACTTACATTCTTGGCTGGGGATACTTACATTTTAAGCTGGGGATACTTACATTTTTTTCCATATTACTTAAAAAGTTCAAGGAGAATGTGAAAAAAATGATCCAACTTCATGGACGTCATCTTCGATGTTTGTAATTAGTATTAATTTCTTAAACTTTTTCTAATCACCGTCTTCCTGTTATTATTGTAGGCAACAGATATTTGCTGGCGTTTTCTTTGAAGCGAAACTTTGACATTCTGACGTATGACCGAACCAAGCCCAGGACTGACGACCGGATGAAAGATGTGGCGTGTATTGAAGGAATCAGGTAAATCTATATAATGCCAATCGTCTTTCATCATCATGATCATCATCACATTTGAAAGACTGTCCACTGTTGGACAAAGGCCAAGCATCGCTAAATTGATCGTCCGCCAAAGCCGAAGATCTAGGTATAAAGCATGGTATGGGATAAGTGTAAAACTGATGCCAAAGGAATCACTTTGTCCATCCATACGTCAGACATAATCCCCGCCTCATAAGCATGACCAATGCAGGTGGTTCCATGTTTGAATTTGGTGGTCACTATAATTCTGGCTCAATGTGGTACTTCCATGTAGACTTCCAGTTCATAGTTTTGTGAATTTTCAGGTTCTTGGGAATGCAGTGCGTGATATTCTCTCACGTCATGTTGATCTATATCTACTCGTACATTGACAATCCCCAGTTCGTTGAAAGGGTAAGACATTTTCTTTATTTATTCTTCTCTTGTAAGTTGGCCAATTATTTAGTTTTGGTTGAGCTTGCTAGTTGTGGAGTGAAAACATGACAAAATAACGCGTTTCGCAGCGAAACCACAGCGGTGCGCGAACGCCGTGACATTCTCGCGTTTAACCACTATCTCACTGACGTTCTTGATGGTGCGAAGATGCGGTCGACGATAGTGTACACTTGCATACTCATGATTAACACACCAACAAGAACCTTTCCATATCTTCCAGATGTACGACCACTTCACCTGGCAAGCAGTCCTGAACTCCCCGCTGTGGCTGCAGGCCTTCTTCGCCATGTCGGGCTTCCTCACCGCGTACGCCACCCTCGTCTCCTCCCCCACCAAGCCCATCACGTTCTTCAAGTGCTTGATGTCCATCCTCAATAGGTGGATTAGGTGAGCTGTGTGACTCGGCAGAACATTCTAACAGAACACCGGCTTTGATGGGAATTCAAATCGGTTAGCACCCACCAAACACGCCGAAGGGTTTGATTACATTACTAATTTTCCACCCTCGAGGATCTGAACACAGAAATGCTACTGGTGCTGTGCTGATGGCAAATTAGGAAGGAGGACGAGAAAATGAATGAAACGACCGACACTAGAACGCGCTAGAGGGCGTTTTGGGGGACTTTTTATATATATAAAAAAAAAAGTTTATTTCATCAACTCATGTAAATTACATTGTTAAGTTTGGAGTCGCCCTTTAAGCAAAGAAAAAAAAAGTGTTTATGACTTGGCTGTAATTTTGACGTTCAAAAAGTGCTGATTCTCAGCCTAATCGAATAAATGATTTTTGATTTAGATTTTAAAAGAGAGCCCTTTATTTACCCTTACCTTGAACCCTTTAGAGTTCTCCTTCTATTAAAAGTATTAGAGACACACTTTAAATTCTTTGTTCGAGATACCTATAGTTTTTATAGATTTCGTTTTTTAACGATAAAACCACGAACTATAAAAAAAAGAAGGACTCCGCGCCACGCGTATCGAAAGTGAAGCACCGTACCGACCTATGTGTGCGTGATTTGACAAAGACGCCGTCGTGTCACGTAATGGCGCCCGGTCGGCATACTATGATTAAATGTGTGCGTGAGGCGTGTTTGTACAAACGGTCCCGGCATACTTACTGTGCTTCACTTTTGATATGCGTGGCGCGAAATCCTCCTTTTTTCCTAGTCCGCGGATAAAACATAAGCCTTCTGATACCCAAATTTATTATTCCAGACTTACTCCACTAGCAGTATTCGCACTTTGGTTCACGGTGGCATGGTTCCCACTGCTGGGCAATGGACCTCAGTGGTCGTGGCTGGTAGAGCGTGAGGCTCACGACTGTTCCGAACGGTGGTGGTACCACGTGCTGTACGTGCACAACCACCTCCCTACTGGAAAGTTCTGCATGGGACATACTTGGTAAGTTTTCATCAACTTACATATCAATTTAACTCAATCGGTAAATTCGATGGCGGACATTGTAACATTGACATCATTCTAAAATAAGTATACTCTGGATTTTGGGGACCATTTTTATAGTCCTGTTTGCCTATTTTTAACACGGATGGTGACTCTAAGCTTCAGATCAACACTTCCCTTCTTTCAGAAAAAAAAAAGCTTCACTGGGTCTATCTATTGAATTGTTCTTCAGTGGCGAGGTGTGAACAAAAGTAAGAGAGAAGCCGGTGTCAACTTACATACTCACCAATAAAGTAAAAATTAATCTGTTCACTTAAATAAATAAAATAAAATTGTTTATTGGGTCTCAAACAGTTACATTTGCAGATGTGATTGAGACAGCCCCAGTAAGTAATTAATAATACTTGTGTTGGGGTTGACTCGCTCTTTCCCTTAATTGTTAAGTATACACTATTGAGACTCTGTAACAATTAAAATAAAACTAATAAATCTAATTGAACTAATTTAGAAACAAAGAGAATACAATGATATAAAAAAAAAAGTAGTAATAATAATAATAATAATTAGCAGCTCTATGTATTTTGCAATTGTGGGTATGTGTTTGTGTGACTGTAGTTGTGTCTGATCATGGTTTGTTTGTGTGTGTGGGGGTGAGTGTGTGTGTGTGTGTGTGTGTGTGTGTGTGTATTAGTGTGTGTTTATGTATGAGTTTACGTGTTAGCTGATAGTGCCATTATAAATCGCTATTAAAGGTACAGTTAGGTGATCAAAAAGTATAAGATTATGAGAGAAGTATTCATGTAAGTCTAACTAGAATATGCTCTGTTTGTTCGTAGCTTAGAGTTTTTAACCACTCAGTTATAACTATTTTGCATTGATGCGAGACCTCATGGTGGAACTTAAGTTTAGCGTTAATTTTATTGTATATGTAGGCTGATTGGCATACATACTGACGCTTTGCAAAAACCGTACGTACCGGTGTAGTGGAAGCCACAATATCTTTCCTCCTCTTAGCCTGTCTTTCTGAGTTAACTGGAAGGTATTTATGTAAATATAGAATGATGTTTAAAAGGTACAGTTTCCTGACAGATAATAAGCCATCAATTCTATATAGATCGAGTGTGGGATACCTATGTGGCTTAAAATAGATTACTTTTAAAAGTGATCTTTGGGCTCTTTCTAACTCTAAAAACTTAGTTTTAGCGGCCCCTCCCCATAATCACTTAAAAAACTTTTTTACAAAAAAATACAACCGACTTCCAAAAACAACACTACAAAGTGAAAAATAACTTTAATTTCGGAAGTCGGTGTCTAGTTAAATGTATTTTCGTTTTTTGCCACCGACTTTCACTTTTTAGTTGTGTACCTACCCCACACAAATTGTAATACCACTATCTGCAAAACAAACTAGAACATCATCCATATATGTGTGGAAAAAATACGTATTATTGAAGCTAACTCAAAAACTACCGAAGCAAAGTTAATCAATTTTATATGGGACCAACTGTGATGTATACCCTCTCGAATAAAACAAAAATAAAATAAATAAATAAATAAATAATAAATAAATAAAAAAAATCCAAATCGGTCCAGCCATCTTCGAGTAATCGAGGAAACTACATAAAAAAAAAAAAAAAAGATTCCGACGAATTGAGAACCTCCTCCTTTTTGAAGTCTGAATGAAGTTACTGAATTAAACACCATCTATCGTCAAATAGCAGAAACAAAAAGAAGCTATCACTACACAAACAAAACTTTCAATGATTTAGAGAAATAAACTCAAGTAAATTAGATACTTACTATCATTCTAAAATTATTATAGGAATATAAAAGATCGAATACATAGAATACAATAAGTTGAACTGGTGAAAACTAAATAAAATGTGCAATATTCCTTCATCTCGTTCTCGCTGACACATTTTTCCTATATCTGTCTCTATCGTAACCCGTTGTACATCGGCTCGCTCTCGTCCATTATCAAGCGGTGCCACGTGACCTAGAGTGACGTCATGACGGGATCGCTATTGTATGAATTTTCAGTTCTCGATTATGACGTTTTGGCGACGAGTTATATTAGATTTTTTTTTTGTTGTTTGAATTCAAAGTTAAATAGGCGTTTTTGTTGTTTCAATATTATGGTGAATTAAATATCAAACTCAAACTCAAACTCAAAGCATTTATTTCAATTAAACCAATTACAGGCACTTTTGAATTGTCAAGGGGTCGGTCAGTCAAAAAGATGAAGCTAGGCGCCCATTCCAAAGCATAGTAGGTACCTATGGAGAAGAACGGGCAAGAAACTCCACGGACACTCTTTTAAATCAAGATATGGTTACAAAATAATGGTTACATCATTCATGTTGAAATTTCACATGTGAGAACGATGCAGAACGTTAAAAGCGTCCTTAAAAAAAAAAAAACAATTCAAATATTTAAATTAAATTAAAATAAGCCGTGGCCGCTAAGGTATGACCAGCCTTCACTGACAGCGCTTGTTCACGAACCTGACGCATGGATTAGCTAAATGATCCAACACGCGCCACCAACAGCGAGACATTAGAGTGAGCGTCACATACTCTCAGCCGCCAGGGCACATTCAAGTCAAACAAAGACGTACCCAGTAAATGGTAGCTTTAGAGTATGTACATAGTACTCACACATGTGCAATGCAATTATATAATACAAAGGAGATTGAGTCTATACAATGCAATGATAGTCTTACAATCTTCAGCAGCTCCAACAGTATCTTCAAATGTTAATTAATTAGTTGTGGTTGTGGAGCAGGACCAGCATTGAGCCAAGCATTTTTATCAGTTATGTAATCCCCAAACTTATAATATGCCTGCCTGCATAGTGTGCGTTTTATACAAGTTTTGAATTTAGTCTCATTGAGTTGAAGTATCTGTGGAGGTATTTTATTGTAACATTTTAAACAGTACCCCATGAACGACGAGTCTACTTTAGCTAGTCTGAAACCTGGTTGAGCTAATAGGTCCCTTTTTCTAGTACTATAATTATGCCTTTCACCTCTTTTACTAAAAAGATGTAAATTTTTCCTTACGTACATGATATTTTCGTAGATATATTGACAAGGTACCGTCATGATGTTAATTTCCTTAAATAGTTCCCTTAGAGAATCGCGCTTGCGGAGATTATATATGGCTCTAATGGCTCTTTTCTGCAGAATAAAAATTGACTCGATGTCTGCAGCCCGTCCCCAAAGTAAAATACCGTAAGACATGATACTATGAAAGTAACTAAAATAGACTAGCCGCGCGGTATCTACATCAGTAAATTGACGGATTTTTCTGACAGCATATGCTGCTGAACTTAGCCGTCCTGCAAGTGATGTTAAATGAGGACCCCATTGTAGCCTTGAGTCGAGCGTGATCCCCAAGAAAACGGTTTTATCGACGAATTCTAGTTTCTCTTGATTCAATACTATCTCACAATCACTACTTTTTACATTTGGTAAAGAAAATCTAATGCACTTAGTTTTTTTCCCATTTAATACTAAATTATTAGCAGTAAACCAATTTTGGACCTGCAGTAGGGCGTTATTAACGTCGTCAAAATTTGTACAAAATCCACATTGTAACTGTTGTTTTTGGCACCAGTAGACAATATTGACTGTGCCATTTTTCAATACCGGTAGAGTAGTGAACCGTCGAAGGGAAGCCGGTAGGAATCGTGTTATTAGGTGCTTTCTTCGTTCTGAATAATATTAAAGTTGGTGTCACATGTATTTTATTTTCATGTTATAATTTTTACCTTCACGTTTCAAGGTATTTAGCAGCGGACATGCAGCTCCACATAATCGGCGTCTTCCTCCTCCTGATCCTCATGAGATACAAGCGCGCCACCATCCCGCTGCTGATGCTGTTGGTGGTCGCGTCGTCATTGACAGCTGGACTCGTGGTCTACTTCTATGACCTGACACCCATCGTTACTGCTCAGACTCCAGAGTAAGTATAATGTTGGAGGATTATTAGGAATTTGTAGGAATTCTTGAATTTATGACACAGGTAAAGTCCGTCACATCATAGTCACCTGGCAGTTTTGGCGAATAAAAGTTATCCTATACTATTAAATGAGCAATATTTGCTTACAGGTTGAAATTGAATTCATGGGCAATATTTTAAGGGGTCATTGTACTCATCATTATGAACAACTTTTACTTTGAGAACAAACTTAAAATCGCAAAAAAAAACCAGCTGTTTCCTACATTTTGACGAGTTATGCGAGCTTAATGTATGGAACAGCAGATTTTTTCTTCGCGATTTCAGATTTGTTCCCAAAGTAAAAGTTGTTCATAATGATGAGTACAATGACCCCTTAAAATTATTGCCCATGAATTCAATTTCTCCGTGTATATTTGTAATCACGTCCTCGAAAACGGCTATAATGATTTCGATAAAAGTTGCAATATACGGGGGCGAAAAATTTATCTAGCTAGGTCTCATTCTGGGAAAATTCGTTTTCTCTATTTTCACCCGAGCAGAGCTCGGTCGACCAGGTACTTAGATAATAGCATTTACGCGTTGAATACTGCAGAGGGTGTAAGAAAAAACAGTTTTCTGATTATCTTACTCTGCAAAGACCAAACATCAATACGTCTACAACACTGATATTATAATGACGTCATATTGTTAATGTTCAGAGTTCTTCGCAACATGTTCGCCGGCTCCAAGATTCTGTCGCTGGTGTACCTTCCGTTCTGGATGAACCTGCCGGGCTACATCGGAGGCATCGCCACCGCCTTCATTCTGTACCACAACAATATCAAGGGAGAGATCAAACTTAAAGACAGCAAGGTAAAATGATTCAGTATTTCAGATTAGGTATAGTCTATGACGAATAAGGCCTGCTCACTAAGTAAACACGTTTAGCTCTCGTTCTGTTTCTGTCATTCGTTTTTAGTGTGTTTGTGTGTCTCACTTGCATCACAAACCACATAAAAAAATATTGTTATAATATATTATAATTAATAAAAAAAATAAAATAAAATCCCAACTACGGAATCCTTAATTGTGCGTGGTCCGATACGGGCTTGGCCGGTTTTTACAAGCTTTTATTATTACTTGTCTTCAATGTACAGATACACCGGATTTTACTGTTTGATTATCTGTACCTATAGATAATATATATTATGTCCGCTGGATGCGGGAAGCACAGAACCGGTCGAAGTGGCGGTGCTTGGGGAAAGCCTATGTCCAGCAGTGGACGTCTTTCAGCTGAAATGATAGCTACAAAGATACTTAGCTAAAATCTATAGTAAACAAATTATAGGTATACTTTAAGTTACTTTACTTGGTAGTGGTCGGGTAGATGAAATCAACAAAAACGGGCAAAAACTGGATGGTCAAAGCCAAAAACTAGATGGTCAAAGTCAAAAACTAGATGGTCAAAGCCAAAAACTGGATGGTCAAAGTCAAAAACTAGATGGTCAAAACAAAAACTGGATGGTCAAAGTCAAAAACTAGATGGTCAAAGCCAAAAACTGGATGGTCAAAGCCAAAAACTGGATGGTCAAAACAAAAAACTGGATGGTCAAAGCCAAAAACTGGATGGTCAAAGTCAAAAACTAGATGGTCAAAACAAAAAACTGGATGGTCAAAGTCAAAAACTAGATGGTCAAAGCCAAAAACTGGATGGTCAAAGCCAAAAACTGGATGGTCAAAGTCAAAAATTAGATGGTCAAAGCCAAAAACTGGATGGTCAAAGTCAAAAACTAGATGGTCAAAGCCAAAAACTGAATGGGCAAAGTCAAAAACAGGGAAACCTGGAGTAAATTGGAGGAGGCCTGTACCCGGAAAGGGGCCAGATTCCATTGTTTTTCATAGTTAATTTTTTTACACTCTATTTTTCATTGTATTTTTAGTAATCTACTTGTATAACTTATCTTTTGGTTACGGGCTATTATTATACTTCAAGTGGTTCAACGTGCTCTTCCACGCCGCCCTGTTTCTGGGCAGTGCGGTGCTGCTGGCGGGCACCGTGTTCCTCTCAGACTCGCCGCTGCCGCTCTGGGCCTCCGCCTTGTACTCCGCGCTCGACAGGCCGCTGGTCGCCGTGTTCTTTAGTATCTTCATGCTGGGCTGCTTCTCCAGATGTTGGTGTGAGTATCAAACCACTTTGGAGTTAAATCTGATAGATTTGGACTATTGGAGTTATAGAAGTCATTGTCACGTTGGCGATTGTGATTTTATACGACAAATATATTAACTTCGTATTGACTTCCAGGTTTGTTCACATTAATTAATAGATCTAGATCCAGGTGACTGCAGCTGCTGTGAATATCTAAAAATAAAA
Source organism: Cosmia pyralina (assembly GCA_946251885.1). Classification (NCBI taxonomy): domain Eukaryota; kingdom Metazoa; phylum Arthropoda; class Insecta; order Lepidoptera; family Noctuidae; genus Cosmia; species Cosmia pyralina. The sequence continues at coordinate 1,726,420 of OX276357.1, read as the reverse complement.
GAGAATCCAATTCAGGATCAGCATACATACACATTTTTGTTTGTAGAGACAAACAAAAATGATTTTATTGAATTTGATTTTCTAAGGAAAATATATGGAAGAGTCCATATATTTTCCTTAGAAAATCAAATTAGTGATTAAGGCCCTACCTTGAAAATAAATAGTAGTTTGATGGGCGTGGCTTTTTGTCCCCGCACGCGGGGAAAGACGGTTCCATCTTCCGTGGTCGGTCGGTCGCCGCCACAAACTTATCTTGCTCAAAAGTAAAGAAAGAAAGAAAGAAAAAGTATTTATTGTGACTCGCACAGGAAGATCACCAACTAAACTAAAAACACAATAATAAAAGTTGGTAAAAAAAAAACAAAGTCCTGCACGAGGAAAAAAAGTAGAACTAACGAAATTGCTGACCGGAATTTAAAAACGTTACTTAACATGGGCTTTGGCTAAGCATTATTCTTGTCACTTTCGCCCAACTGTCAAACTAAAAATGCAAGATAAAGTCAGAAACATATATAAGAAAAAAGTGCGTGCTAAGTAACGTCAATTTATCTCGGTTTATGTTTTTGCACATAGCGAACTGCGGAGTAGACAAATAATACAAAATATTTAATTAACAACTAAAATATTAAATTTATTAATTAGGTAGGATTCAACATGAAATTAAAATGTGTTTGTGTTACAGCCCTCATCCGTGACTCACTGGAATGGCGTGGCTTCCATGTCCTGGGCAGGCTATCTTACTGCGTGTTCCTAATACACTTCATCGTGCTACGAGTCACGCTAGCTGGTAACACGCAGCTGGGACATGCCTCTGTGCTATCCATGGTAACATTATTTATGCCTTTGTCTAAGTTGAGGCACCTTCAATGCCTCGCCCAAACCACCTTGGGTATATTACACGTATTTAGGGCTCCGTACCAAAATGGTAAAAAAGAACCGTTATGGTCTGTTCATCTGTCACAGCTGGATATCTCAAGAACTACTAATGCTATCAACTGGAAATTTGGAACAGTTTTAGATGACGTTTGCCCAACTATTTCGCAAAAAAGAAAGAAAAAAAAAACATTTTTTTTTTTGCATCAGGGACTAAAAGGAGTTCTCTTAAAATCAGAAGTAGGGCTACTAGGGCATGTGGGGCATCATATGAAAGAAATTTGTTTGCACATTCTCAAAGATTTCTTTTTTTTAGGCCGTATATTTTTCGAGTTTAATGAAAAATGTAAAAAAAATACCGTTCTTCCACTTACGAGTATCTCCGAAGTTTGCATAGAGAAAAATCTGCAATTATTCTATGTGATAGAAGTTTATGTAAAGATTACAGGAAAAATAAAACGATGTCTCTAAATAGCACACTTTTTCAGAAATCGGAACGGAACCCTCGGCGCGCGGGTCCGACTCGCCTTTGACCAGTTTTTTTTTTCTGTGCTAGTCTAGATCCATTGCTGTCTCTAGTTCTATTGTTAAATAACCCGAACACTCTTGTGAACTATGAAACCACTCTTTTCGTAAGACTAAAGTTATTTTGGGATTCTCCCATCGGTAAAAGTCCTTTTGTTTTGCCTTCTAGCTATCCCTCCTAATAACATCATCAGTGCTGAGCTACATCGCATCCGTGCCACTGTGCCTCCTGGTGGAACTGCCTCTCATTCAACTGTGGAAAGCCGTCACTGACTCCGACGGTCCCGAGAGAAGACCCTCGATACCAGAGGAGTCTCCAAGGAAACTCGACCTGGTCTCACAAGTTAGGAGCAGGAATGAGGCTTGAGACTATGGATGAAGACTTAGCTGTTACGGCTGTTGTAAATATTAGCGTTTAAGATAATTTTATCTAGATTATTGACGGAGGTAAATGGAAAGAACGTGGAAAAAGAGGAATCGAAAGAGATGGGCGAGTTATAAAGTATTATTCGTCTTCTTGAGCTGCCACATCAAATTAGAACAGACTTGAAGCCGTTGTGGAAAATCGCGTTCAAATGATAGCCACTACCAACGGCTTAGCGTGCTTCCGAGGCACACAGGAGTCGAGATAGGATAATGGATGTTCACCCATCCATGGACCGACCTCGGCAAGCGTTGCTTAACCTTGAAGATCGACCCACGTATAGCCTAGCCTTAGTACCTAGTGTTTAGACGAGAACTAGTCTGTTAGCACTCGGCAGAAGGAAACCGAAGCATCTTCACGTAGATGTGATGCCGACCAAGTAATGCTTGCTTTCACTAACACTAGGCGACCCCTTGAATGAGTGCCTAAATAAAAGCGCGTTGTTGGATTTTCAACTTTCGATCCTGATCCGAGCGTTGAAAATTCAACAGCGTGCTTTTATTTAGGCATTAATTTAGGTATCACCTCGTGTTCATAAAAAGGAGCATTAGTGTCGTAAACTAAAGCCAATGCTTGTGATTTGTATATAAAGTTAATCATATATATACTGGATGACTTTTTTTACAGTCTTGAAAAAAATAGGGTATATTAGGTGAACGGAGTAGAAGCCTATGGCATACCTAGTTTTTTTTTTTTTAATAGCGTGGTCAGAAAAAAATATCTAAGTTTCAATAAATACTACAAATTCGATGTAAACTTTTCATTTTAGATCAACAAAAACAGAAATTTTGAAAAAAAAATAATAAATCGTTTAAAAATATCGAAATTCAAATCATATGCAACGTGCATATGATTTGAATTTTGATTTTTTTAATATATTTTTTTGAAAAAAAAAAAGTTAGGTATGCCATATTCTTCTACTCTGTTCACCTTATTATAGCCTATTTTTTTCAAGACGGTAAAAAAGTCATCCAGTATAAATAAGTAGGCGTTGAATAATAATTAATAAGTGCCTTTATCTTTTACTTACTACCCAAAAGGAGGGTAATGACACAGAATAATAAAGTTACAGTAGTTTATCTGGGCAGTGACCTTGAATTAATTACCTGCGGCCGCTTGGTACATAAATACGCGTCCGTCCGTGCGTAACTACCGTACACCTACTGACTGGTAGGTATGTACAGACAACAAAAGAGATATCTAGGCAGGGTATACATATAGGGATCTAAAACAGGTAGTGGCACAAGTGCTGGAATCTTCTCAGAGAACTTCAACATACACATGGCAACACCATTGGGGGTCCATAAACCAGTGTTCCAGGCCGAGTGCATGGACATTTCCCTGCCGCTTCGGCCATCATGACCAGGGAAGTTAAGGACCGCTCGATCCCCATACTCTCAAACAGTATGGCTGTTCTGCAAGCGCTAAGTAGTCACACAGTGGACTCTGGGTTAATATACGAGTGCCACCAGCGTCTCAACCAGGTGGGTAGACTCAATAATATAACCATTCAATGGATCAAAGGACACAGCGGCTCGCTAGGCAACGACGAAGCCGCCAAACTTGTCAGAAGGGGGTCGAGCATGGCACCAGTGGGACCAGAGCCCATAGTGCCGCTCCCCTTCGGGTACTTGCGCACTCTGGTAAGGAGGCGTAACAGCTGCGTACAGTTACAGCTGCTATAACTGGCCATGGGTCATTTAATAAACACCTCTTAATCAGTAATTTAAATGGTGTGCATAATAAAGAGTATTCTATTCTATTCTATTCTCTTTATTTGAGTCTTTGAGGACGACGAGACAGCAGCTCATGTGCTTCTAAACTGCCCGGTGGTCGCCGCATACAGGGCAAAGTACTTCGGTAACCCAGGTACCCTCCGTGAGGTTGTCAGTAACATCAAGGCACTGCTGGCCTTCTTTGAGGAGCTGGGGTGGATCAAATAATCGATTTGCCCACCCATACGCAAAATACGCGCATTGTCGTGGAGTTGCGGATACCAGCACCTACCTACCTGTTAACATTATTATTCTGTGGTAATGACAACTAACGAGTTTATAGCAGACGTATTACGTGTGATCATAACTGTGGTGTTTAAATTGCTCTTGATAAAAATTAATACTCGTGTCTTTGTCATTCTCTGATAGCTAGCATATAGGGTTATTTTAAATTGGGCAGATAAATTCTGCAGACGAGATGGCTATCGTTATCTAAACACGATAACACATGAGAAAACAGTTTTTCTCAACTCATACTTCAAGTTACAACACTAACAGCGGTCGTTGACCTGCTGAAACATCATCAAATCTTTTTATTTTATCGTGTTTAGATATCGACGCCCATCGCGTCTGTGGAGTTTAGCTACCCAATTTAAAATAACCCTGTATAAAGTTAGGGAGGTAAGTTTTAATACCGAAATGTTTTTATATTAAAAATGTTTATTTGTACTTAGTTTAATAAAGAAATTTTAATTAACGTGTATTTTTAGTTTTCCCTATTTTGAATCAAAATAACAAAACTACACTTAAAACACTACTACACATTACACTACACACACACACTCACACACACACACACACACACACACACACATACATACACACACACTTGAACTATACTTAAATAAAAACTTAACTGATGACTGCACTTGACTCAATGTAAAAAGTACTTACTATTAGTTACATACCTACATACAGAAACTCACGCCTGTTTCCCACATGGGGGTAGGCAGAACCAACGGAATGCCACCTGCTACGATCCTTACATACTCCTTATGCCATCTGGTCATACTCGCGCACGGTCCGATCCCAGTAAAAACGTGACATGGTTATTTTCAAGAACTGGGTCGGAATAGGTACGGTACCTCAGAGTCCACAAGTTTATATTTCAAAGCAAGTTGCTGGTGAATAATCCTGGCCACTTTGCAAATATTCGCCGTTAGCCAGATGAGAATAACCAGAGATAATATGTCTGATGGACTCACCCGGACGGTGGCACGCCCGACACGTCACCATCCCGTCCTTCTCACAGAACAGATAAAGAGCTTCTAGTCCAGGGCCGGTAGTCTCGACATTCGTAGAGACCCCTGAACGACTGAAATCGCTCGCTAAGTCGTAATGGGGTCCCTAGATAGCCAAAATGGTTTGACAAGCATGAAACAATCATTTTCAGTTTCAAAGCAGTTGCGACGAGGACCGTTTTGACGACTGGTTTTCGTTTTATGGAAAACTGCAGCGTTTCGTCGTCAAAATAATTGACTACGACCCACCACAAAAATCACGTGTTAGTAGCAAAGTCCTAACGATCCGGATGTAACGATATTTGGTAGCCTTGAAACTCAAAGTTATCGATTGTCATCTATATTTAACCGAATCTCTATGATTTTCGTAATGTGTACGACTACAGTTAGCGACCAATTTTGAGAGCCCGCTAAGTGATTCGGTTGGTAGCGAATTGTAAACTATACTTACCAAATGTTTTGGTTTTTAAGTCAATACAAACATAAATTATACGGATCGGGCTCGAAGATGGGTTTGTACCGATGAGGCTTTTACGTCCACTTATAGGTTCGGAATATACTCAACATACTAAGTGCGAAAGCGTCGCCGATATTCATAGCATTCGTTCATTTATTATATTAATCTCTTTAAAGGGTGAGAATCGTGCTATTTTTCGTGTATAAATAAATAACACACAACCGTACCTAAATCATGTATTAACTTTATTTAATCTCTATAAAGTATGACAATCATCTCCTAAGTTCACACATTCTAATAATCTAGATCTAGGCACTGTTTATACGACACATGTTGCATACCTATCCACATGAAAATAACAATGCACTCAGGAGTTTAATAAAGTGGATTGAAAGTAATAATTTAATTATAAATCTCCAAAAACCAAAATCATGCACTTTTGCCAACGGGTATCCATGAGTAATTAATGTAAATTAAGTACACTAGTCAAGTAGAAAAAGTGAATGTTAATTTTTAGGGATCTTAATTAACACCCAGTTAATGTGGAAGTCACAGCCAGAGGACATTATTGTAAAAGTGTAAGTACATAGCGGTTCAAGCCATTCATAACATTTAAGTGTGCTCACATCACTAATGTTTTGTTTAGACTTACTACTGTCAATATAATTTGATACTTACCTACTTAACTTTTCATACAATTGTTATACTTATTAATTCTTTTATAAGCTGCATAATTTATCAAAAAGAGTAAATCTGCCGGCAATATTGGTTGCCTTATGCCTAGGTACCATTGTTTGATACTTTACAACCTGGAAGTAGCCGCATTTGTAAAACCTATATATAAACATTTTAATTTTCTACCTCAAATTAAACTAGACAATGTGGTTCTGTACCACATTGTCTAGTTTCATTGTTTAGTAGTTTTTTAGTAGTTTTGTTTGAGATCTCAATATCAGAAATTTTTGTGCACGGTATTCTCAACTTCTATACTCAAGAAAAAATATTAGTTAGGTATCTGTATGGCACCTGTAATTTATAATAAAATACCTAACAATAATAAATACCTACCTTGTAGGAATTTAGAAAACAGCTAACAGTTTTTATTATCTGTACAAGATTTCATAGCGGATAAGTTAACTTAATTGAAATTTAGTTTTTGTAATTTGTTTAAATGTACTAAATTTGCATGCTATATTAGCTAGAATGTACATGGATTCCTCACAACTGTAAAAACTGATTTCAGTTTCAAATGTAAATAAATATTGTATTCTATTTTATTGAAAAATAAATGACAGCCACAAATCATGTTTTCAACTTTATTAAATCTCCATTATCACAATCATCTCCTAGTTTACACATTCTAGACACTTTACGCGAGGCATGTTGCATACCTATTGAAAAATCTTTCACATGAAATTTTAAACTTTCACTATTCATTTATTTCAACATGTTTTCTTCTACGTTCGTGCCTTCAATATATTACATCTCCTCCAAGCTATGTGGCCTTCTGAGGTGTGGACCGCTTCTTACTTCATGCTGCCTCCCAGTCTTCAGACACCCTTGTTAGGGATAACTTTCTGTAGAATACCAATCCATACAAATCCCCAAGTATCATTACGCAGCTATTATGTACTATAATGAGAAACTATAAATGCAGTGAGGTCGCCGCTTAAGCCAGAAATGTGTTAGCCGAGCAATATAATTTGCTGTCAAGTTATTTGTTACTAATGAAACAATTATTAGGAAAATACGAAAATAATACTATTCAAAATATTGAGTTTCCAAAGACAACTAATCAAACTATAGATTTCATCTTGACATATTGACTGTGATACTTGCTTGCTATTAGAATAGTAATGTTGCAAGGAGGCAAATTTCTAAATCCTTAGATATTTAACAATTTAAAGTTATTGCTACTTATTAGTTTGAACCTTGAACCATGAAAAATAGTGTTTCCAAGATAAGGTTTACATATTCACTATAATTTTCAAGAAAAACAATAATTAATTTTATTATTAATTATAAAGTTCTCAAATTTTAAGGTGATTGCGCAGTAGTAGCCCGCGAAATTCAAATTTTCTTCCGTTTTTTGCAATTTGCAGGTCAGTATGTTGTATGTTGATAATAATATGATACGCGGCAATCAGAATATGTATTTAAGCGTTTTCAAAAATAAGTTTACCCTTCACTTTTGGGCTGTCCCAGTGTCCCCTGTGTTTGATTCAAACGATATACCATTTTTAACTACAAGGTGGCAGTTTTTGGCCCCACTTAATTTACTCGATGTTTCAAGCGATTTTGAAAATTTTTTGTACTAGGGTAGCATGGGTTTTTTGTCATCGTTTGAAATACTCTAGTCGCCGATCGTCGCAGGTAGTTTTTAATTCAAGTTTTATGCTCATTTCATTATAATTTGATTTACAAGGTGCCAGCCGGAAATGTCGGTTTGGCCATGACTAAAACTGCCATTTCATTATCTACGAAGACTATTTTAGTTTTTGAAATGGTTACAGCATCCTTTACGTACACCGATCGCCATATAAAAAATCGAGTTCAGGTTAATTTTCATAATTTAACTAATTTCAGATGATGAACGTTATATACATTTGATAATAAACGTAGGTAAATGTGTACACACGACTACACATCAAGCTAAACTTTCCAGTTTACACAGACCTCTCATTATAAGGAAATCCTACACAATGTGAGATTAGCTTATAATGGAAATGTATAGCTTGATACGCAGTCTCGCTTCTGTCGCGAAGTCGCACGGTCGCTTTCGTTACCTGTGTATACTGCGTTGATAATAGAATTCCAGCGATTGCCAAATTTTATTTTATTTATTTATTTTTTTAAATTTTTCTATTACGCGTTGCACTTTGCCATATCTACGTCTTTCATAGTCATGGACGCCTTTAAGTGTGGAGCATGCGAGGAGCCACTAACCGATGGAGTCCACTGCACAGTTTGCAATCGGGAGTTGCACTTTCACTGTGCGGGCATAACAGAAGCCGGTCATAGGAAACTGGGTGATAGAAAACTAACATGGCGCTGCAGCAAATGCAAATTATCAAGCTCCACCCAAGCCCCAGCGTTATCAAGCTCTACTCAAGCCCCAGCGTCTCCAAGGCCCGAGTCAGAATCACTCATACTGAAAGAAATAAGATCTTTGGCGGACAAACTAGCCCCATTGGAATGCCTAAAAGAAGAGATTGCTGAACTGCGCACGGACTTAGCTGGCTTCAAGTCATCCCTCTGTGACACTAACCGGGAGCTGAAGGAGTTTAATGGAAGAATTAAAAACATAGAAACTCGCCTTATGCGCGTGGAGAAGGTACAGGAGCAAGTAGATCTCATCCAGGCTCGATTAGAAAAGTTAGAAGCGGAGTCTAACGCTAAGGATCAGTGGACTAGATTAAACAACATCGAAATTAAAGGAGTTCCTCAAACCAACCACGAAAACCTTTTCGAGCTCATTGGAAAAATCGGCACAAAAATTGATTACCCAGTCTCGAAAGCTCAGATTAACTTTATTACGAGAGTTCCAACTCGAGTAAAAGACCATGCGAAGCCCATAATTGTGTCTTTCTTGAATCGGTACGTGAAGGATGACTTTATTGCAGCTGCTAGACTGGCGTTTAAAGCTTCTGCTCTTTTCACAGGGCAAATCAATCTGCCGGGAAATCAACGTATTTATGTGAACGACCACCTGACAATGCAAAATAAAGCTTTATTGGCAAAAGTTAAAAAGGCAGCAGCTGAAGCTAATTTTCAATATACCTGGGTGAAACACTCGAAAATTCATGTGAGGAAGACCGATACGTCACCGCCAATGGTGTTGAAAACAGAAAAGGACCTCATAAAAATAAAATAATTAGTGTCCCTAATTTCATTAAGTCGGTTTCGGTTCATGTTAAACCAAGTTGTGTGAAAAAGATTGAGAACCATATCGTCGGGAGTGCTACTAGTGTATTCCAAAAGTTAATGTGTCGCTCCGTGTTAAACTTAATATTCATTCGTAAATGTAATTATGATGTGGTTGTTTACAGGTATGCCATTATAGATCTAATTACATTCTCCTTAGGATACATTTTTAAGCACCTTGCTTGTTTAGATAAGCCTATTCAGCCATACATCGTTTCTATTGTTCCTTATCGCAACTCATTAGTCGTAGTCTCTTCAAACTTGTGTGTCATAAGTCGCTGTGCACTGCTGTGTTTAGATCATTATTATATTTTTTTACTTACTACCTGCATTCTTTTATGTTATTCTTGGTTTTCTCTGGTTTTGTTTATCGTATTCATACTTGTTATAACAATCGGTCATTTAGTTATTGTGAGGTTCAAAAATGGTTAACATATATTACCAAAATGTACGAGGCCTGCGCACGAAGATAAATAGTTTATATCGTAACATTTTATTAAATTCGTATGACGTTATTGTATTTACGGAGACCTGGTTGACAGATAATATTGACGATAGTGAGTTTTTGGATGACCGATATCTTGTATGGCGGCGCGACCGTGATTATTGTAGAACAGCACAAGCACGGGGTGGTGGGGTATTAATAGCAGTGAGGAATGATTTGACCGTCATCGAAAGATACGACTGGCGTACTACAGCTGAAGATTTATGGGTAACCATCACATTTAAGAGGTCCAGACCTACTGTAACTTATAATATTCATATCTGCTCGCTGTATTTATGTAAAGAAAATACGGGCAACTCATACACAACTCAATTAAAAAATTTTCATCAAAACCTAAATAATTTGATAACCACTCACCCAATGGACATTTTTATTATAATTGGTGATTTTAACTTCGGTAATGATGTAGAATGGCTCAGCCGAAGTGATAGTGCTGAACTGAACCCCTCAGGTATGACTTCCCAACACATTATACATTTCCTTGATACTTTAAACACTTGTAACTTGTCTCAATATAACAGCGTGCGTAACTTCAATGGAAGATTATTAGATCTTGTTTTTTCTAATGGATTGCTAAACGTAAAGGAGTGTTGTGACCCATTGGCCACTCCAGTGGATTCGCACCACAAACCTTTAGTTATACACGCTGACTTTATTGAGATACACAAATGTTTTGAAAAACACAGTGCTAAGTACCTTTATTACCAAGCCGATTATCCTGCTATAATTACTGCATTGGATCGGGTAGATTGGAGTGAATTTTTATCCGCTGAATCTCTGGACCAAGCTGTTTGCCTTTTTTATAATAAACTTTACGAACTCAGGGACTTATACATTCCGGTTAAAACAATTAAAAAAGCGGCTCATCCCCCATGGTTCACTCGTGCATTGATTAAAGTTTTAAATGAAAAATATAAACATCATCACAAATATAAAATATACGGTAACATATCAGATTATCACTCCTTTGTTCTCTTGCGAAGCCGCGCCAAGCAGCTAGAGAAAGAGTGTTTTTCTGCTTATATGACAAAAATCGAAGCCTCAATCGTCACTAACCCGAAATTATTCTGGTCGTACGTAAAGGGTAAAAGGCGTAATAACACCTTGCCTAAAGTATTTCACTATATGGATAAGACCGCAGACACAGGTGAGAGTGTCACTGAACTTTTTGTCTCTTATTTTCAGTCAACCTTTCAGGTCACTCCTCCAAGTGATTTGAATTTGAATTCTGACACCAACTCCACTACATCAGTATGTTTGAGCTCGGTCACAGTTTGCCCGGATCGAGTATTAAAGCTACTTAAAAATCTGGATCCGTCGAAATCGGGTGGCCCAGACATGATCCCTCCTATTTTCATAATAAACTGTGCGGGGAGTCTAGTGGCACCTATCTGTTTTTTGTTTGATTGGTCGTTGAGATGTGGTGTCGTACCTAATATATGGAAGTCTGCCTTTGTCACACCTATCTTCAAAAAGGGAGACAAATCTGACGTACAAAACTATCGGCCTATATCTAAATTGTGTCTTTTTTCAAAAGTTTTGGAGAGAGTAGTGTACACAGAAATTTACTCGGCTTTGAAAAGTCACTTTAGTGATGAGCAGCACGGATTTCTCAGAAAACGGTCTACTATCACCAACTTAGTATTGTCCAACGATATCATAACAGATGGAATGGAGGGAGGTCATCAGGTAGACGTGATTTATACCGACTACAGTAAATGTTTTGACAGGATAGATCATCGTGTGCTTCAACAGAAGTTGTTGTCTGTTGGAATACACGGTGATTTGTTTCGATGGTTTTCGTCATATATAGAAAATAGATCACAGGCTGTCGTGTTACGGGGATATACATCTCGATGGAGTTCTATCCCATCAGGAGTACCTCAAGGTTCGATCTTGGGTCCTTTATTATTTATTATATTTATTTCTGACATTAAAACCTGTTTTAAAAACGCACATATCCTTTTATACGCAGATGATATGAAGATCCTTAAATCGGTGCGTACGTTATCTGATGCAGAGCAACTCCAGTCCGATCTGGACAGGTTTGTGGAATATTGCAGGCATAATAAACTGCAGCTTAATGTGTCAAAATGTTTTCACGTACCGTTTACACGGCAAAGGCGTTTAATTGATTCTGCGTATAAATTAGATGGTAACTATATCAATAAACTATATAGTGTTAGAGATCTAGGCGTGATACACGACAGTAAACTAATTTTTGACGAACATGTAGAATCCATCGTAAAGAAAGCCTCCAAAGCCATGGGATTCATAATGCGAACTTGTTCTGACTTTCATTCTCTAAAACCAGTAAAGGTACTTTACTGTTCTTACGTGCGCAGTACTCTTGAGTATGCCTCCCAAGTATGGAACCCCCAATATGATTTGTATAAATCTCGTATTGAATTAGTTCAGAGGAAATTTATGAGATACCTAGATTTCAAGGCACAGCAGTTTTCAGACGGCTATGCACACCGGTGTAAGCGTTATCACTTTCTACCATTAGAATTAAGGCGTAATATTAATGACATCTGTTTTCTTGTAAAAATTGCAAATGGATCAATAGATTGTCCCGATTTACTTAGTAAAATTTATCTTCGCACCAATCAAAATAATCTAAGATTACGACCATTACTGCAGGTACCGTTTACAAAAACAAATTATAGGCGTAACGCTTTTTGTATACGCAGTGCAATATTATTTAACAACCTGCCATCGTATTTAGAAGTCGATTTATTTTGCACGAGTCCGTCAAGAATCAGGAAAGTCTTGGGTGAGGAATTCTTTAATGGGTCATTCCCCCATTGAAGAGTTCTTTACTCGGGATTTCGCTTTTTATTATTTCAGGATTTCAGGGTTTATCATGGCATGCCTACCTAATTTCCATAACTCTTCTTTTTTTTTTTTCTTCTTTGATCTTCTTTTTATAACACTGTATTTTAAATGTGGAAGCTTGTAATTAGCGATTGTCAATTGTTATTTATTGTTACTATTTACGTGTATTAGTCTGTAAGCTTTCCTAATATTGTAAAAATAAATAAAATAAATAAATAAAATAAATGATCTGTAGCCGTAAGTACGTCAAAATTTAATTTTGAATATAAAATGGGAAGATCGGTCACGTCCGTTTGATAACATTTTGCTCCTTGACCTATCTCACAATAAGGCCAAGACTACATGTAGTGCTTTTATTTAATTAATATTTAATTTTATTTCATCTTTTTTATTTTATATGATTTTTAATGCATGTGTGTTTGGCAATGGGTATTATTAACCTGATATAAATGAATTTATTTATTTATCCAATCAACTTCAGTTACTACAACAACTTAAATATGATTAACCTCGGAATGAAAGTTAAACAACATGACTATATGACGTTTTCATAAATAAATACTCGTTTGACAATAAAAGAAATAATTTTAAAACTAATTAAGTAAAAAAAGGTTTAAAATAGTTGTGTTTTATGTTATAAATTTATGATTGAAGAAAAATGTTACATTGTTACAAATCAATGTTGGATAATACTGAAAAAAAAATTGCCTAAACTTATGACTGTGATATGTAATACCTACTCGTAGTACCTCTCAGTTTTGGTTTAAATTAATGTTTCTCGTAGGTACTATCACAATATAAATATGGATAGTAGGGAAACTACGTACAAAGGGTCGAAACGGCACACCCACACAGACAAGCGCATTGACGAGGCCACAAAGCGATAGTCGCGGTGCTCTGTCGCGGGTGTCGTGTCGAGTAGGGATGAACATCGCTCATAAAAATCATCGATACTAATATCGATGTTTTTCATGAGCAATGTGCATCCCTACTCATCAATATTTTCAAAAGTAAAACATCGATTTTAAAAACATCGAAATTGAGAATATGAACGATATATCGATTTTTTCGATGTTTTTTATCACCATTTAAATCTCTAATAAAAAAATAGAAATCGGCAGAAATTTTACTTTAAGTAATATATATATATATATATATATATATATATAGATTATATCTTCAAACTGACAAAAAATACAATAAATTACAACAACAACTAACTCGGCAATATAACCTATAAGCTCACTTTTTAAACTAAAACAATGAATTAAACTATAATTATAATATTGAAATAATAGGTACACACGGCTGCACACAACCTCCTTCCAGCCCGCGTCAAAATTATCCCGGCCCTGAAGGTCGATAAATTTGCGGGTATGGCCGGGCCTCTAAAAAGGATAAGAGCGCATCTGTTTGGCCACTCGTAACACGCGGTGAACGCTTACGCCTGAAATACACACATCAAAAGTGTCTAGGGATCAACATATATTTTTGCAATAACTTTTCTCCTGATTGATATTAATTAAAATTTTCTTTAAGGATTCATCAAATAAAGTGTTTTCGTTTGTCACAGTAACGATAAACCAAGTCACCTTTGCATTAATAAAGAAATTTGCCATTTTCCTAATAAAGGGATTTTTGACATTTGAACCACTAACATTAAAGTTCGAAAAAAAGACTGAAATAACAGTTTTCTTTAAAATTTTATTGGGTAACTTAAACAATTAATAATCCGTGTTTCTACCGCGAACACTAACAACACAAGAACATCGGTTTGGCATACTCAAAATGAGTTCATCCAAATCACGCTGTGGAATGGCCGCCCATGTTCGTTGCAACAAGAAAAAAAGGTCTTCTTGCGACTGGATACCCTCCATATTCGGCAGAGCTCTTCTCTGTAGCATATCCCATGCATGCTCAATCGGGTTCAAGTCTGGCGACTGAGCAGGCCAGGGCAGGACATTGATGTTAGCTGCGGCGAGAGTCTGTCTTACAACTCTTGCGGTGTGCGGTCGTGCATTATCATGCATTAACTGAAATAAGGGACCGATTTGCACTTGTAGAGGAACGATGACGTCTGATACAATCGTCTCAGCATAAATTTGAGCGTTGAGGTTGCCTCTGATCCAAATCAACTCAGTTCTTCCGCCGATCCAAATACCCGCCCATACCATGATGGTTCCACCACTATAAGGATGGACTTCCTGGCAGGATTTTAATCGCTGTTGGCGTCCAGGGGTTCTCCAGTGTCGTATACGTCTTGTATCCGGTCTCATACCAAAACGAGACTCATCAGAAAAGCACACGAAACGCCATTGTTCTTCTGCCCAATTTCTGTGTTCAAGAGCCCATTGATATCGAATCCTACGATTGTGCATTGCTATAGGTGGTACCCGTAGCGGTCTTCGGGAATGAAGGTTCACTTCATGCAAGCGGTTTCTGACTGTTTGGTCGCTAATTAAGTTCCCTGAAGAGTGATGAAGCCTCACGGCTAACATCATGGCGGTTATAGTTGGAGCTCTTCGAGTTAAGATTTGAATGTATCGGTCTTGTCTCCGTGTGGTGCAGCGATACCGTCCTCCATGGCGCTCAGCCACGGTACCAGTGCTTCGGTAACGTGTCCAAAGTCGACTGATAACACTCTGACTTGTATTCAGAGCTAAAGCCACAGTACGTTGCCGGGAACCAGCTTCTATCATTCCCACGGCTCTGAGCATTTCTTCCCTGCTTAAATGACGTCGCCGCTCCATAATAACGTTGGTTTTAATCAGTAGTAGGGAAACAGTAGCACTAATAATGTCTTCAATGCGTTGTATGTTTTTATAGGGAAAATATTGACAGCTGATTTTCATCTTTTACTCGAATTTGATTCACAGTTCCTGATTCAAATTATGAAATGCACCAAAAAGGATCCATATAAATTTATAAAATCATAAATTTATTACAAAGCCACATCTCAATCTCAAGAAATCCGCATAAAAATGCTTGATCCCTAGACACTTTTGATGTGTGTATTTAAATAAACTAGAACCAATTTTTCAAAATCTTAACATTATTTGACTCATTGAGTTCAACTGGCTATGGTTTGACTAGAATAGTCAATAGAAAAAGCGATCAATAATGAACCGACAAATCAGATTAGAAAAAAGGTGTTGTAGTTTGAGATCGGGTACTTACTTGACGCCGCTCGGACCCGGGCCTGCAGCTGCATCTGCTTCTCTTCCTCCAGTCATTTTATTTTATAAGAAATAGTACCTACTTATTGAAAAACAAAACAAAACAATATTTTGGACGCGAAGTGGATCAAAGATAGTATTGATAGTAATTTAAATCGGGTAGTAATATAGGTACTTATTGGTTGTCTATGACACCGACGTAGTGTTGCAAGGAGGCAAATTTTTATGTCCATAGATATTTGACAAGTTACCATAGTAACTTGTCAAATATCTATGGACATAAAAATCCCAAGCCATAGCCAAAAAAACCATAACCAAAGAAAAAAAAAAAAGCCATAGCTTCCTATGAATTTCCATGAAAAATAATGTTTTCAAGATAAGGTTTACGTAATGAATTTCCAATTTTCAAGATAAACAATTATTTTTATTAAATCATGATCACCAATTTTCCTCGTTATTAAAGAAGATTTTGAAGTGGCCAATAATTGTCTTTGATAAAACCGAACTATTACCAATTGCCCTGAACTATTACCAATTGTCGAGACTGCCGGCCCTGGGCCGGCAGTCTCGACATTCGCTACGTTCTCATAGCGACTTGAAATCGCTCGCTAAGTCCTAATTACATGCTCTGTGGTCCTAATGAGCTCCCCTAGACGGGCAAATGGTAATAGTTCGGTTTTATCAAAGACAATTATTGGCCACTTCAAAATCTTCTTTAATATCGAGGAAAATTGGAGATCATGATTTAATAAAAATAATTGTTTTTCTTGAAAATTGGAAATTCATTACGTAAACCTTATCTTGAAAACATTATTTTTCATGGAAATTCATAGGAAGCCATAGTAACTTGTCAAATATCTATGGACATAAAAATTTGCCTCCTTGCAACACTAAGTCGGTGTCATAGACAACCAATAAGTACCTACTCGTATATCTACCCGATTTAAATTAGGTACTTTCAATACTATCTTTGATCCACTTCGCGTTCAAAATATTGTTTTGTTTTGTTCTTCAATAAGTAGGTACTATTTCTTATAAAATAAAATGACTGGAGGAAGAGAAGCAGATGCAGCTGCAGGCCCGGGTCCGAGCGGCGTCAAGTAAGTACCCGACCTCAAACTACAACACCTTTTTTCTAATCTAATTTGTCGGTTCATTATTGATCGCTTTTTCTATTGACTATTCTAGTCAAACCATAGCCAGTTGAACTCAATGAGTCAAATAATGTTAAGATTTTGAAAAATTGGTTCTAGTTTATTTAAATATTTCAGGCGTAAGCGTTCACCGCGTGTTATGAGTGGCCAAACAGATGCGCTCTTATCCGTTTTAGAGGCCCGGCCATACCCGCAAATTTATCGACCTGCAGGGCCAGGATAATTTTGACGCGGGCTGGAAGGAGGTTGTGTGCAGCCGTGTGTACCTATTATTTCAATATTATAATTATAGCTTAATTCATTGTTTTAGTTTAAAAAGTGAGCTTTTATGTTATATTGCCGAGTTAGTTGTTGTTGTAATTTATTGTATTTTTTGTCAGTTTAAGATAGATAGGTTTGTATTACTTAAAGTAACATTTCTGCCGATTTCTATTTTTTTATTAGAGATTTAAATGGTGATAAAAAACGAAATAAAAAAAATATAATCGAAAAAATCGATATATCGTTCATATTCTCAATTTCGATGTTTTTAAAATCGATGTTTTACTTTTGAAAATATTGATGAGTAGGGATGCACATTGCTCATGAAAAACATCGATATTAGTATCGATGTTTTTTATGAGCGATGTTCATCCCTACTCGACACGGCACCCGCGACAGAGCACCGCGACTATCGCTTTGTGGCCTCGTCAATGCGCTTGTCTGTGTGGGTGTGCCGTTTCGACCCTTTGTACGTAGTTTCCCTACTATCCATATTTATATTGTGATGGTACCTACGAGAAACATTAATTTAAACCAAAACTGAGAGGTACTACGAATAGTTATTCATAAGTTTAGGCAATTTTTTTTTCAGTATTATCCAACATTGAATTGTAACAATGTAACATTTTTCTTCAATTATAAATTTATAATATAAAACACAACTTTTTTTAACCTTTTTTTACTTAATTAGTTTTAAAATTATTTCTTTTATTGTCAAACGAGTATTTATTTATGAAAACGTCATATAGTCATGTGGTTTATCTTTCATTCCGAGGTTAACCATATTTAAGTTGATGTAGTAACTGAAGTTGGTTGGATAAATAAATAAATTCATTTATATCAGGTTAATAATACCCATTGCCAAACACACATGCATTAAAAATCATATAAAATAAAAAAGATGAAATAAAATTAAATATTAATTAAATAAAAGCCCTACATGTAGTCTTGGCCTTATTGTGATATAATGGTCACGGAGCAAAATGTTATCAAACGGACGTAACCGATCTTCCCATTTTATATTCAAAATTAAATTTTGACGTACTTACGGCTACAGATCAAGCTATACATTTCCATTATAAGCTGATCTCACATTGTGTAGGATTTCCTTATAATGAGAGGTCTGTGTAAACTGGAAAGTTTAGCTTGATGTGTAGTCGTGTGTACAAATTTACCTACGTTTATTATCAAATGTATATAACGTTCATCATCTGAAATTAGTTAAATTATGAAAATTAACCTGAACTAGATTTTTTATATGGCGATCGGTGTACGTAAAGCATGCTGTAACCATTTCAAAAACTAAAATAGTCTTTGTAGATAATGAAATGGCAGTTTTAGTCGTGGCCAAACCGACATTTCCGGCTGGCACCTTGTAAATCAAATTATAATGAAATGAGCATAAAACTTTCCTAAATTATTTATTCAACAAACTTATCAAACAGTAGAAATATTTTTTAACGTAAATGACTAACTAACTAACTATACAAATAAATACAAAACAAAAGGACACTTAGGCGTCGAAGTACTCGTCCGCATAAAACTTGAATTAAAAACTACCTGCGACGATCGGCGACTAGAGTATTTCAAACGATGACAAAAAACCCATGCTACCCTAGTACAAAAAATTTTCAAAATCGCTTGAAACATCGAGTAAATTAAGTGGGGCCAAAAACTGCCACCTTGTAGTTAAAAATGGTATATCGTTTGAATCAAACACAGGGGACACTGGGACAGCCCAAAAGTGAAGGGTAAACTTATTTTTGAAAACGCTCAAATACATATTCTGATTGCCGCGTATCATATTATTATCAACATACAACATACTGACCTGCAAATTGCAAAAAACGGAAGAAAATTTGAATTTCGCGGGCTACTACTGCTCAATCACCTTAAAATTTGAGAACTTTATAATTAATAATAAAATTAATTATTGTTTTTCTTGAAAATTATAGTGAATATGTAAACCTTATCTTGGAAACACTATTTTTCATGGTTCAAGGTTCAAACTAATAAGTAGCAATAACTTTAAATTGTTAAATATCTAAGGATTTAGAAATTTGCCTCCTTGCAACATTACTATTCTAATAGCAAGCAAGTATCACAGTCAATATGTCAAGATGAAATCTATAGTTTGATTAGTTGTCTTTGGAAACTCAATATTTTGAATAGTATTATTTTCGTATTTTCCTAATTTGTTTCATTAGTAACAAATAACTTGTCAGCAAATTATATTGCTCGGCTAACACATTTCTGGCTTAAGCGGCGACCTAACTGCATTTATAGTTTCTCATTATAGTACATAATAGCTGCGTAGGTAATGATACTTGGGGATTTGTATGGATTGGGATTCTACAGAAAGTTATCCCTAACAAGGGTGTCTGAAGACTGGGAGGCAGCATGAAGTAAGAAGCGGTCCACACCTCAGAAGGCCACATAGCTTGGAGGAGATGTAATATATTGAAGGCACGACGTAGAAGAAAACATGTTGAAATAAATGAATAGTGAAAGTTTAAAATTTCATGTGAAAGATTTTTCAATAGGTATGCAACATGCCTCGTGTAAAGTGTCTAGAATGTGTAAACTAGGAGATGATTGTGATAATGGAGATTTAATAAAGTTGAAAACATGATTTGTGGCTGTCATTTATTTTTCAATAAAATAGAATACAATATTTATTTACATTTGAAACTGAAATCAGTTTTTACAGTTGTGAGGAATCCATGTACATTCTAGCTAATATAGCATGCAAATTTAGTACATTTAAACAAATTACAAAAACTAAATTTCAATTAAGTTAACTTATCCGCTATGAAATCTTGTACAGAATAATAAAAACTGTTAGCTGTTTTCTAAATTCCTACAAGGTAGGTCTTTATTATTGTTAGGTATTTTATTATAAATTACAGGTGCCATACAGATACCTAACTAATATTTTTTCTTGAGTATAGAAGTTGAGAATACCGTGCACAAAAATTTCTGATATTGAGATCTCAAACAAAACTACTAAACTACTAAACAATGAAACAGAACCACATTGTCTAGTTTAATTTCAGGTAGAAAATTAAAATGTTTATAGGTTTTACAAATGCGGCTACTTCCAGGTTGTAAAGTATCAAACAATGGTACCTAGGCATAAGGCAACCAATATTGCCGGCAGATTTACTCTTTTTGGTAAATTATGCAGCTTATAAAAGAATAAATAAGTATAACAATTGTATGAAAAGTTAAGTAGGTAAGTATCAAATTATATTGACAGTAGTAAGTCTAAACAAAACATTAGAGATGTGAGCACACTTAAATGTTATGAATGGCTTGAACCGCTATGTACCTACTTACACTTTTACAATAATGTCCTCTGGCTGTGACTTCCACATTAACTGGGTGTTAATTATGATCCCTAAAAATTAACATTCACTTTTTCTACTTGACTAGTGTACTTAATTTACATTAATTACTCATGGATACCCGTTGGCAAGTGCATGATTTTGGTTTTTGGAGATTTATAATTAAATTATTACTTTCAATCCACTTTATTAAACTCCTGAGTGCATTGTTATTTTCATGTGGATAGGTATGCAACATGTGTCGTATAAACAGTGCATAGATCTAGATTATTAGAATGTGTGAACTTAGGAGATGATTGTCATACTTTATAGAGATTAAATAAAGTTAAAACATGATTTAGGTACGGTTGTGTGTTATTTATTTATACACGAAAAATAGCACGATTCTCACCCTTTAAAGAGATTAATATAATAAATGAACGAATGCTATGAATATCGGCGACGCTTTCGCACTTAGTATGTTGAGTATATTCCGAACCTATAAGTGAACGTAAAAGCCTCATCGGTACAACCAAAAGGGGGGAGGATTGTAGCGCGTAGGCATATTAAACATCTTTAGTCTTAGGCAATACCTATGTATGACGTAGCTCATAAGATTATTCTAAGTCCCAACCTTTGTATACATCCAGTCGTTCAGTAAAGCTCCAACTGAGAACACGCTCTTTTATTTGCCAAACCTTCTGAACATACACACACACCAACAACCTCATTGGCAAACCATCTTCGAGCCCGATCCGTATAATTTATGTTTGTATTGACTTAAAAACCAAAACATTTGGTAAGTACCTATAGTTTACAATTCGCTACCAACCGAATCACTTAGCGGGCTCTCAAAATTGGTCGCTAACTGTAGTCGTACACATTACGAAAATCATAGAGATTCGGTTAAATATAGATGACAATCGATAACTTTGAGTTTCAAGGCTACCAAATATCGTTACATCCGGATCGTTAGGACTTTGCTACTAACACGTGATTTTTGTGGTGGGTCGTAGTCAATTATTTTGACGACGAAACGCTGCAGTTTTCCATAAAACGAAAATCAGTCGTCAAAACGGTCCTCGTCGCAACTGCTTTGAAACTGAAAATGATTGTTTCATGCTTGTCAAACCATTTTGGCTATCTAGGGACCCCATTACGACTTAGCGAGCGATTTCAGTCGTTCAGGGGTCTCTACGAATGTCGAGACTACCGGCCCTGGTGTATTGCTCTGGTTCCTGTAGTCCAAGGAAAGTGGCAATATCTCGTGGCAAACCACCAATTTTAGTACTTCCCATAGGCTGTCTCCTTCACGATATTGCAAAAAATTCGATCGATCGGTGTATTAGCAGGGCCGGCAGTCTCGACATTCGCTACGTTCTCATAGCGACTTGAAATCGCTCGCTAAGTCCTAATTACATGCTCTGTGGTCCTAATGAGCTCCCCTAGACGGGCAAATGGTAATAGTTCGGTTTTATCAAAGACAATTATTGGCCACTTCAAAATCTTCTTTAATAACGAGGAAAATTGGAGATCATGATTTAATAAAAATAATTGTTTTTCTTGAAAATTGGAAATTCATTACGTAAACCTTATCTTGAAAACATTATTTTTCATGGAAATTCATAGGAAGCCATAGTAACTTGTCAAATATCTATGGACATAAAAATTTGCCTCCTTGCAACACTAAGTCGGTGTCATAGACAACCAATAAGTACCTATATTACTACCCGATTTAAATTACTTTCAATACTATCTTTGATCCACTTCGCGTCCAAAATATTGTTTTGTTTTGTTCTTCAATAAGTAGGTACTATTTCTTATAAAATAAAATGACTGGAGGATGAGAAGCAGATGCAGCTGCAGGCCCGGGTCCGAGCGGCGTCAAGTAAGTACCCGACCTCAAACTACAACACCTTTTTTCTAATCTAATTTGTCGGTTCATTATTGATCGCTTTTTCTATTGACTATTCTAGTCAAACCATAGCCAGTTGAACTCAATGAGCCAAATAATGTTAAGATTTTGAAAAATTGGTTCTAGTTTATTTAAATATTTCAGGCGTAAGCGTTCACCGCGTGTTACGAGTGGCCAAACAGATGCGCTCTTATCATAAGGGTAAACTTATTTTTGAAAACGCTCAAATACATATTTTGATTGCCGCGTATCATATTATTATCAACATACAACATACTGACCTGCAAATTGCAAAAAATGGAAGAAAATTTGAATTTCGCGGGCGCAATCTGAACTTTATAATTAATAATAAAATTACTTATTGTTTTTCTTGAAAATTATAGTGAATATGTAAACCTTATCTTGGAAACACTATTTTTCATGGTTCAAGGTTCAAACTAATAAGTAGCAATAACTTTAAATTGTTAAATAGGATCTCAGGATTTAGAAATTTGCCTCCTTGCAACATTACTGTTCTAATAGCAAGCAAGTATCACAGTCAATCTAAACGTGACATTGGCTAAATGCACAAACCGTGCGAAGCCAAAAGATAAAAAAAAAAAAAAAAATCACAGTCAATGTGTCAAGGTGAAATCTATAGTTTGATTAGTTGTCTTTGGAAACTATATATTTTGAATAGTATTATTTTCGTATTTTCCTAATAATTGTTTCATCAGTAACAAATAACTTGTCAGCAAATTATATTGCTCGGCTAACACATTTCTGGCTTAAGCGGCGACCTCACTGCATTTATAGTTTCTCATTATAGTACATAATAGCTGCGTAATGATACTTGGGGATTTGTACTACTGTTTAAATACTTTGGATATGGATTGGGATTCTACAAAAAGTTATCCCTAACAAGAGTGTCTGAAGACTGGGAGGCAGCATGAAGTAAGAAGCGGTCCACACCTCGGAAGGCCACATATCTTGGAGGAGATGTAATATATTGAAGGCACGACGTAGAAGAAAACATGTTGAAATAAATGAATAGTGAAAGTTTAAAATTTCATGTGAAAGATTTTTCAATAGGTATGCAACATGCCTCGTGTAAAGTGTCTAGAATGTGGAAACTAGGAGATGATTGTGATAATGGAGATTTAATAAAGTTGAAAACATGATTTGTGGTTGTCATTTATTTTTCAATAAAATAGAATAGAATATTTATTTACATTTGAAACTGAAATCAGTTTTTACAGTTGTGAGGAATCCATGTACATTCTAGCTAATATAGCATGCAAATTTAGTACATTTAAACAAATTACAAAAACTAAATTTCAATTAAGTTAACTTATCCGCTATGAAATCTTGTACAGAATAATAAAAAATTGTTAGCTGTTTTCTAAATTCCTACAAGGTAGGTCTTTATTATTGTTAGGTATTTTATTATAAATTACAGGTGCCATACAGATACCTAACTAATATTTTTTCTTGAGTATAGAAGTTGAGAATACCGTGCACAAAAATTTCTGATATTGAGATCTCATATCTGTACCACATTGTCTAGTTTAATTTGAGGTAGAAAATTAAAATGTTTATATATAGGTTTTACAAATGCGGCTACTTCCAGGTTGTAAAGTATCAAACAATGGTACCTAGGCATAAGGCAACCAATATTGTCAGCAGATTTACTCTTTTTGATAAATTATGCAGCTTATAAAAGAATTAATAAGTATAACAATTGTATGAAAAGTTAAGTAGGTAAGTATCAAATTATATTGACAGTAGTAAGTCTATACAAAACATTAGTGATGTGAGCACACTTAAATGTTATGAATGGCTTGAACCGCTACCTATGTACTTACACTTTTACAATAATGTCTTCTGGCTGTGACTTCCACATTAACTGGGTGTTAATTAAGATCCCTAAAAATTAACATTCACTTTTTCTACTTGACTAGTGTACTTAATTTACATTAATTACTCATGGATACCCGTTGGCAAAAGTGCATGATTTTGGTTTTTGGAGATTTATAATTAAATTATTAGGTACTTTCAATCCACTTTATTAAACTCCTGAGTGCATTGTTATTTTCATGTGGATAGGTATGCAACATGTGTCGTATAAACAGTGCCTAGATCTAGATTATTAGAATGTGTGAACTTAGGAGATGATTGTCATACTTTATAGAGATTAAATAAAGTTAAAACATGATTTAGGTAGTTACGGTTGTGTGTTATTTATTTATAAACGAAAAATAGCACGATTCTCACCCTTTAAAGAGATTAATATAATAAATGAACGAATGCTATGAATATCGGCGACGACGCTTTCGCACTTAGTATGTTGAGTATATTCCGAACCTATAAGTGGACGTAAAAGCCTCATCGGTACAAACCCATCTTCGAGCCCGATCCGTATAATTTATGTTTGTATTGACTTAAAAACCAAAACATTTGGTAAGTATAGTTTACAATTCGCTACCAACCGAATCACTTAGCGGGCTCTCAAAATTGGTCGCTGACTGTAGTCGTACACATTACGAAAATCATAGAGATTCGGTTAAATATAGATGACAATCGATAACTTTGAGTTTCAAGGCTACCAAATATCGTTACATCCGGATCGTTAGGACTTTGCTACTAACACGTGATTTTTGTGGTGGGTCGTAGTCAATTATTTTGACGACAAAACGCTGCAGTTTTCCATAAAACGAAAACCAGTCGTCAAAACGGTCCTCGTCGCAACTGCTTTGAAACTGAAAATGATTGTTTCATGCTTGTCAAACCATTTTGGCTATCTAGGGACCCCATTACGACTTAGCGAGCGATTTCAGTCGCTATGAGAACGTAGCGAATGTCGAGACTGCCGGCCCAGTAAAGATAGATCGATATGTATGCAGTAGGTTGCAATAAATGATCTTTGGGTGATAATTCAGCATTAAATAGATATACAGCTGAAATACATAAATCGACAGTAATCTCCGATATTTTATTAATATGTGTTGAGTAAATGAGCAATAAAGCTATAAAATTAAAATTAAGTGAGAAAATTCATATTCATGATATGACTTCGGTAGTTTCATATATTATTATTTATTAGATATTCATTTAATTAAGAGGAGGTATTATTACATCCTTCTTGTAATCATTCAAAGTCGTCTAGGATTCAAAAATAAAAGTACCTAAATAATTAAATAAAGTCGGCTGTGTCCGAGTCGCCAGCAAGTCCCACACTTTAGCATTGTTTAGTTTTTCTACTAAGTTATCTATAATCTGGTTCTTTAGAATACAAAGACATCATACTAATTTAATTAGTACCTAAGTAATTATTATCGGGGTTGTAATTTTAGACGATGCGAATGCGTATTTTTTTTTTCTTGTTGGCTACTGAGCCGATGTCGACTATTCTGCCAGATGCGTAATTTTCCGTTATTATCAACTTCTTACAAGGATTCCGTTGACGGTTGCCAATTGCTAGGCAGCAAACAACGTCTTCGTGTGAAAAACGTCAAAAACAGGTAGTTGCGGGTTGTCAGTTCCGAAACTCGAGTATCAAATTGCTCCGTCTGCAGAACGCCATAT
Organism: Cosmia pyralina; assembly: GCA_946251885.1. Taxonomy (NCBI): domain Eukaryota; kingdom Metazoa; phylum Arthropoda; class Insecta; order Lepidoptera; family Noctuidae; genus Cosmia; species Cosmia pyralina. The sequence continues at coordinate 1,700,462 of OX276357.1, read as the reverse complement.
TAAACTATGCAAATAATCAGGATAAAGCCACGGGCTAGAAAAAAAAGAAGGACTCCGCGCCACGCATATCGAAAGTGAAGCACAGTAAGTACCTACCTATGCCGGGAGTCCGGGACCGTTTGTACAAACATGCGCCTCACGCACACATTTACATCATAGTATACAGACCGGCCAGGCGCTAGGCGGGGCCGCCATTACGGGACATGTCTTTGTCAAATCACGCACACACAGATCGGTAAGGTGCTTCACTTGCGATACGCGTGGAGCGGAGTCCTTCTTTTTAACCGACTTCAAAAAGGAGGAGGTTCTCAATTCGTCGGAACCTTTTTTTTTTTAATTTTTTTTTTTACTTTTTTTTTTATGTATGTTCCCCGATTACTCGAAGATGGCTTGACCGATTTGGATTTTTTTTCTTTTATTCGAGAGGGTATACGTCACAGTTGGTCCCATATAAAATTGATTATCTTTGCTTCGGTAGTTTTTGAGTTAGCTTCAATAATACGTATTTTTTCCACACTTATATGGATGATGTTCTAGTTTGTTTTGCAGGTAGTGGTATTAGAATTTGTGTGGGGTAGGTACACAACTAAAAAGTGAAAAATAAAAACTTTTTTACAAAAAAATACAACCGACTTCCAAAAACAACACTACAAAGTGAAAAATAACTTTAATTTCGGAAGTTTTTTTTTCTCTCCCGTGGATAAAGCCACCTCGTTCAATAACACGAGGGCACATTCTGGAAGTTGCCAAAATCGCAGATAGCTGTCAAAGTGTCAAATATTTTGTTACACTGTTTTGATTACTTATGAAATATCACTCAGTGTTGCATGTGTACTAAAATAATGAACTATCTTCTTCCCATCATTTCGTTCGCGTGGAAATCATAGGACACCACAATGTACTAAAATAACAGCCGCATTTTCATAACTTCCGTGTATATGTTTGTAGTTTTGGTCTCAGCAGCCAATATGTAGGTATAGAGAGTCAGGATTGGTGACGCGGGAGTAAGCGACGTACAGAAGTTGATTAAGAATTTTATTATTGCATGCAGGAAAGTTTAACGTAACTAAATTCGGCCATCTTGGTAATTCAGATTATATCCTCTCCTTTGGGAACTCATTTATGACCATATAAGATGACTGTGACCTAGGACCCAGGTCAGTCAACACAGTGGTCGAAATGGTAAATATTTCACGAAGAAGATCACGAGATTGTCAACAGCTTGCACCTAAGTTCGATAGATAGCGCTGCTAGGGTCAAATTCGCGCTTTGGTTTCGTTCGTAGCCCTGAGTATGCATTGTGTGATTATCAATTACATTACGTTGTAACAAACTTTACGTTGAATTAAAATTAAAATAAATATATTTTGAGAGGTTTTTAGGGTTCCGTACGTCCGAATGAAAAACGGAACCCTTACAGCAGGTATGGGGTAACCTTTGACATGTTGAGGGCCAAACTTTAGCGTGCAAATACGTTCGCGGGCCGCGTTTAAAAGTACTTAGTGCATTTTAAAGTACCTAGTGATAATATTGTTTGCGATAGATATTAGACATGAAATAATACGACAATGTTATTATAGTACAATTTATTAAAATAACAAAATGAAATTTAAAAAAATGGTACATTATAATTAAATCGTTAAATTTGCAATTGTTACAAACTACGAAAGTTAAATACACCGAAATCAATGAGACACGTTGATCTTGAATTTGGGAAACTAATCCATCGATATTTGGATTAATTCCACTGATACAAAGACGTAAAGAATTTTCCAAATTATCGTCAGTCAGTCTTGTACGATGTGTTGATTTATTAACTTTCATCAATGAAAAGAACTGTTCGCATTTATTAGTATAATCTTCTTGCGAATTTTCTAAGCTGCGGAAAATTGTCTTCTTCTAGGTATTTTTTGTAGAAATCGCACAACTCTACGTCTTCAAATTTGGATTTTAGGAGTGAGGTTTCTTGAATCTCGATTAACTCCATTTGTAAGTGTATTGGAGCATTTTGTACATTACATTTTGTAGGAGTAGCAAATAAACTGAAGCAGTCTTCCATGTTTTTGAAGTAGCTAAATCTGTTCAAAAATTGTTCCGACAGTAACTTGAGTTCTTCAGCTTATTGAGCATAAGCAATATTTTCATACGCAGAGAGCGTGTTGAAATGGTAACTATTACCAGACAGCATCTGTGACTCCCACAAGCGTAGTTTGATCTGAAACGCATTCAAATGGCTGTACAAAGCATTTACTAACTGTCCTTGTTTTGAAGTTTCAAATTTAAATAATTCAAATAGCCTGTAAGATCGACCAGAAATGCTAAGTCACATATCCATTTTGGGTCACTTAATTCAGATAGTGGTTTATCTTTTATTTTCATAAAGTCTGCTATCTTATTTCCAAGCTCTTAAAACCGTTTCAACATTTTTCCTTTGCTCAGCCATCTGACTTCACAATAATATGTTATTACGTCGTTATATTCAGATGATATTTCATCCAAAAACGCCTTGAACTGACGATGGTTAAGCCCTCGGGATCGAATAAAGTTGATGGTTTTTACTACCACATTCATAACATTCTGGAGTCGAATGGACTTAGAACACAAATTCTGTTGGTGGATAATGCAATGACAGACTATCAAATCATCTTTTTGCACATTTAATTCTGTTGCTTTTTCATTCAAAATTCCGATGAAACCTTTACGTAAGCCGACCATAGAAGGTGCACCATCAGTGCATACTGCAATTAATTTTGACCATGGCAAGCCAAAACTTGTGAATACCTTTTGAACTTTAATAAAAATATCCTCTTCTGTAGTGGTTCCTTTAAGCGGCTGTAAAGCAAGCAATTCCTCAGTAACAGTGAACTCCTTATCAACACCTCGAATAAATATAGCCAGTTGAGCTGTGTCAGACAAATCGGTGCTCTCGTCTAATGCTATGGAAAATGATTCAAAACCAGCCATACGGTCAGTCAATATCATTAGCCATCATTTCTATACGTCGAACAACAGTTCGTCTTGACAAACTAATTTTTTCAAATTTCAGTTTTCTTTTCAGGACACAAAATACTGCAAGCTTCTAACATACACTCATAAATTCTCCTTCGGCAAATGGTTTTAATGCCTTTGCCAATTTTGACCTAACTATAAAACTAGCTTTCACAACATTATCAAGTTGTGTTTGTTTATGAAACATTTGTTGCTGTTTTTCCAAATTTGCGATAAGCTTCTGGATTTTGTCTGTTCTTAATTGTCCTGTCACTGTGTGTAGCGTAGCATGCTTAGTTAAGTAATGCCTCTTTATATTGAATTCTTTCATTACTGAAATGGATTCATTACACAGCAAACAAATAGGCTTACCATTGTGCAAGATAAAAAAGAATTCTTCAGTCCATTTATCTTGAAACTGGCGACCCTCTGTATCTACTTTTCGTTTCTTTCTCCCAGACATAATTTTTGTTTACTTTTCGTTCAGTAAACTTAATAACAAACTATAGTTAGTAACCACTCAAGATGCACACAAAGTCACAAAGCAAGTTGACGGCTCGAGCAGTTCGCTAGGATATCGCTTGTCCACGTTATCACCTCGGCAGCTCAAATAGAACTGAACTAACGTTGGTTAGTTATTAGTTATTTATATATGGCATCTCGCAGTTGACCACTAAGGGTCGAGACTGCTCAACCGGGCGTTTCCTGTGGGTTCTTTAAGCGAACTTAAAGCCCCCGGCCAGGCCTAAAACTAAGGTAAATTATTAGTCGACTGAGCGTCGCTAATAATAATATGACTGCCAGACGGGGCAGGCTGGATCATGACGGGGGGGACAAGTGCTACAGGCTCAGCTGTGCCCCCAGCTGGCACAGCTTCACCGAGTAGGGGATAGGGGGGGGGGGGCGGTTACGATTGCGACCTCGGCGGCGAGGTCGGAATGTATTCCGGGGTGGTCTACGTTTATAAACCGTACTGGTGGCCTTGCTACTCTCCTGAAGGAGGGTTATGGGGTCATCAGGGTCGGTGAGAATATGACGCGGACGGCGAGTCTTACTAATTTGAGAGGGGGTATAACGCGCGGCCTCGACAACCAAAGGGTTGCGATGCTTCGCGGCGGCATCAAAGAAACGCTTCGAGCCGCGCTTCAAAAATTGATGGATCGTGGGGATCCTGAGGTCAAGGTGGAGGTCCGCGTTCCGAACGAACCAAGGGGCGCCCGTTATCCTTCGGAGGAAACGGTTTTGTAATGTCTTAACTAACGTTGGGGTTATCCACCCACTTATATAGGCAAAATGAAGGAATAATCTGGAATAAACTAGTTTAGAATAATTGAGAACCAATAAATCTTTTGATGTGTTGCCCGTGAGGCGGCAAACCTCAAAGAATTTGATCGAGCAAGCCGAGTGGCGGCGATTATCAAAGAGTGAGGCGGCAAACATCAAAGGATTTGATGTTTGCCGCCTCACTGTCACTCCCGTGAGTATAAGTATCTAATTTAATATTTTTTAAATTAGGTTTTCTCAAAATTTCTCGCAGGCCGGATAATATCTTACAGCGGGCCGGATCCGACCCGCGGGCCGGTTGTTGCCCATACATACCTTACAGGATCACTCGTCTCGTCACGTGTCTTTTGTTTGTCTGTCTGTCTGTTTGTCCGTTTGTCTGTCACAGCCGATTTGCTCCGAATCTACTGGACCGAATAAGTTGTTTGGTCCACGTAGGAATTTCACGAACGTGTAACGTAAATAAATGAATTTTGAATATGGGGTTCATGTTGGGGGAAAAATTTGATAATAAAAAAAAAGTTTAGCAAACTGTAACATGTGATATATCAAATTGATGATAGAGCTTGTTATGACGATTTAAAATATATAATTTTTCATAGTTTTAAAATAAATACTTGGTGAATTTTCATCAATTTTCTTTAATAACTTTAGCCAAAAAATTTGAAAAAATATCGAGAATATGGAGTTTTACACTCATAGATTACAGGAAAACCTATAAGAAGTGTATGGTCTTAAAATAACACTGAATTGCACTCAACATTGTGCGTACATGCGTCGTGCGTGCGTGCGTCAAATTTGCAGTTGGAATGTATGGGGGAACTTGTTTTTCAACTACAATGTTAAGTTTGTTCTTGGGATAACTTCATCCCAACTACGGAATTCATCCCTACATTTTGACGAGTTATGCGAACATAAAAAAGGTACCTAGCGAACAGCTGTTATTTTTTCGCGATTTCAGGTTTGATCCCATAGTAAAAGTTTTCAAAGTCTTTTATTTGCTATAAATGCGGTAATACAAAGGTGGTAAATATTCTTGTGCGACGACACATTTTGCCATATTTTGGCTGCAAATATTAATAGTAGATGTGGTGCTTATTTTATCAGCTTATTTTAGCAATATCTATAACACAATTGAAAAAAAAAATTGCAACATGAAATTATTTAAAATAATCAAACTTCAATTTACACAGCCAATAAAAAAAGAAGAAAATACACGTTTGGTACAACATAACAAAATAACAATAACATTATATCTACAATCACGGATTTCTATAATATTCAATAATCTACATCTATTAGTCTACAATGCATTCCTCCGCTCACACGAGGGCGGTGTGAATCGGGTCCGTACCTAATATTGTACGTGGTATGAGTTCTATACCAAGAAAATAGTACGTTCATAATGATGAGTACAATAACCCCTTTTTTTTTTTTTTTTTTTTTTGTGGATGGGAAATCATCATATGACTTCTCCCGCTCTGGGCAGAGCGGGAGGGCGTGTCAGACTTTTACTGACTAAAACCCACCCATGCTCCTTCAACTGCCCGTGCCAGGGCCACGGTATCTCTTTCGAACTACCCGCGACCCCGGCGGCATCGGCCCAATTGACCCCGTCACTGCTGACATCTCTTTGAGGCGCGCGTGGAGCACAACGCGCCGTCGACCCGGGCCTGTTCCTTACCGGACGGCGAGCTGCCCATTACTCGTCGTCCGCAAGCCCGCGCCTACGGTGGCCGGGAATCAGCAATCGATTCCCGCCGCCCAGGGCGTCTCCTACGGCGGCTAGAGGCGCGAGGGCGCGGCGGTTGCCTCTTCCTCACGCGTTCCGCTTCCTCCTTCGCGAGCATTACTGCTTCGCAGAAGGAGGTGACGGCTTCCCATACACTCTCGCTCCGCACCATGGCCTGGACCAGGTTTGGACGCGAGAGATCGCCGCCGCCGATCGCCTCCGTGAGAACACGGCGGTGCTCCGCCCAAGCCGGGCAGACCTCCACTGTATGCTCCACCGTGTCCTCCGGGCGATCCACACAATGGTGACACCCGGGCGTTTCCTCCCGCCTTATCCGAAACAGGAACCTCTCGAAACAACCGTGTCCGGTGAGGACCTGCGTCAGGCGGAAGGTGAGGACGCCGTGGCGCCTCTCCAACCACTCCTCAAAGAGGGGACTTATCGCCGCAATTGTGGCGTGCCCAGCGCTGGGTTGCAACAATCGCACTCTCCATGTCGCCATGAGATCCCGCCGGAGCTCTGTCCGCTGTACCGTGATTTCTCGCGGCAGCGGAGTTACGCCCCGGCGTTTCGCCTCCTCGCGCCACTCCCACACGTGCGCGAGGACTTTTGCCTCCAGATCCCATGGCGGTAATCCGGCAAGGAGGCACGCCGCCTCACAGGAGACCGTGCGGTATCCCCGGACTAGCCGGATGGCCATGACCCTCTGGGACGCGTTCAACCGGCGGGCTGGTCGCAGCCTCAGAGAACGCGCCCACACCGGTGCCCCGTAAAGGGCCATGGACCGCACGACCCCCGCGTAAGTACAATAACCCCTTAAGAGTACGTTATTTAAAATACACCTTGTATAAGAGCTGGATTAATTAAGCAAATGGTGGTGGCGGAGCCCTCGACAACAAGACGTATTCTTCAACATAATAAACAGGTCCTCGCGCGTTCTCTGTTTCTCAGCGAGACGTCGTTGAGCGGAGTGCGAAAGAAGGCCCCGGCATGAGTAGATAAAAGCTTGTCTACACTAGACTACATTTTGCTTTGAAACGCTGAGCTTTCGGCTTTGCAAACAAGTATGGGGAAAGGGAAAGGAACACAATGTTATAGATGTAGCAGTGCGAGTGTGGTTGTGTGTACAAGGGTTTAGAATTGCATCAGAATATGTAACCCACGCGTGCTGCTTTAAAAATTGCCTTTCCTTTACCTAATAATCGTTGAAGACAGATTCAACTGTGTGGTAGCTTTGCAAGAGTTACCTTAGCTACAACACAAACTAACAGACTAAGTCGACGTTCGCACGGACGTAAAAATATCGCGGCGATTTTATTTCGCGCACTGGATTTTCAACGCTCTGCTTAGCGCCGAGAGTTGAAAATCCAACAGTATGTTTTTTCGACGCGCTAGAATGCACTCTGTTGTTGTTAAGTTGGATTCTCAACGCACGGTTCAAGAAAGAGAGTTGAAATCCAGTGCATGATAAAATATCGCGGCGATTTTGTTTCGCGCACTGGATTTTCAACGCTCTGCTTAGCGCCGAAAGTTGAAAATCCAACAGTGTTTTTTTCGACGCACCAGAATGCGCTCTGTTGTTGATAAGTTGCATTCTCAATGCTCGACTCAACAACGAGAATTAAAAATCCAGTGTACGATATTTTTACGTTTTGCGAACGGCGGCTTAGGGCTAATTTTTCAACAGTCAGATAACTCTTATCTGAAGAATTAATATTTCAATTTGACAGCTTTGGCATGGGCGTACCAAAGGGGGGGGGGGGGCAGGGGAGGGCAGCTGCAAGCCGTTGGTTCCGGCTGTCAATCGTGGTTTTTTGACAGTCGGTACGTATCGTCAGTAGCCTGAAAATCTGACATCCAGTCTTACCAGTTACTCGGTTGTGGAGGTCAGATAGGAAGTCGCTCCATGTAAAATACTGGTATTCAGCTGCATCCGGTACAATCCGGTTAGACTGGAAACCGAACCCAACATAGTTGGGAAAAGGCTGGGCAGATTGTATATCAATTTATAGGGGAACATGTTCTTCAACTACTAAATTCTTTTCAAGTACGGAACCCTTCATTGTGCGTGGTCCGAGACGCACTTGGCCGGTTTTTTTTAAAAATTAATTAAACATATTCTAAGTATAAAATAATGTGCTCTCGGAAAATAATGAGTGTTCAACAACACATTTGTTATACTAGAAGATCTCGTTCTCTGGAGTTCGCACGTTTGAATGTTCTGTTCTTCATATAGTATTCTCATAGAGAATAATTAATGAATAATGGAGAAGTTGTTAGTGTTGTTGTGTTTATTACACGTCTGTTATGGTGTTATTTACAATCTCAATGGTGAGTGACTTTTATTTTAAGGGTTTCTGTGTTGTGTCTAATTAATTAACAAAATCCTTCGAATAATGACATTAAATTATAATTAAGTCATAAGTAATTTGTTAAAACCTTCTGACTTAATTATAAATTAATGTCATAAATAGAAGAATTTTGTTAATTAATTAGACACAACCGAGGAAACCGCCATCTCCTGAACCAAAAATTCGAAGACATGTGACATCTACCAACCCGCACTGGGCCCGCGTGGTGGATTACAGCCCACTCCCTCTCATAGTCAAGTTTATTAATAACATTTACACACGATTTGTTCAATGGTTAATAGATTAGTTTATTTATAGCTAAGCTTTTAAACGGGCGCGGTTGTTTTTATCGACAAAATACATATTCTGAAACTAATGAAGTACTTCCAGAAGAGTGGGTCTTAAAATGAACATGGTTAAGATCGGAGGCGCTGCACTTGAACTTGTGCACGAGTACGTTGAAGTACCTAGGAGTTTGTTTGTTGGACCTACCCGACTAGGTAGGTCCAACTTCGACAAAGAAGTCAATCGACCTATAGACATTAAGAACCTACATTCAATTGGTATTTTTAAAAGGAAGCTAAAAGACTTCCTGATTAAAAAGGCATATTACTCTGTAAAAGAATTCCTTGAAGAAAATAATTATTAAATATTAAAAGATTGTTGAATAATGTAATGTAAATTGTAAATAATAATTTATATTTTGGTGTTCTAAAAATACTAACTCGCCAAGTAACTGCGACCAACTGTGAGAAAAGGTCAGAAAGCTAAAAGAAAGCTCATTTTATTTATTTTTTAATTGCATAATATTTATTATATGCTGCACCGGTCGACGTCATCGCGTCAACGCCGGCTATCGCTGAAAACCAGCGCTGGGGCTCCGTTTCGCATGGGGTCGCGGCATTATGCTGAGCGGTAGCCGTTTTGCGTAGATGTGACGCATATTTTCCCCAAAACTTGCTTTTTACATTGCTTATTTTATTTTTTTTGTCCTTTGCGTCATGGTTACCGTAAATAAACGTATTTTCTTTCTTTCTTTCTTTCTTTTCTTTTATCAATACAGGGTTAGTTTTCAATGACCAGCCAAATTTTCACAGGGCGTTCTACCCGTGAATATGAACAACTTTTACTATGGGACCAACTTTAAAATCACGAAAAAAAAAAACAGCCGTTTCATACAAAAGTTCAATACCTACTTGACCAAAATGTATGAAACAGCTGATTTTTTTTTCGTGATTTCAAAGTTGGTCCCATAGTGAAATCAATCTGCCTAGCCTTTTCCCAACTATGTTGGGGTCGGCTTCCAGTCTAACCGGATGCAGCTGAATACCATAATTTTACATGGAGCGACTGCCTATCTGACCTCCACAACCCATTAACTGGGTAATACGATACCCCTTGGTAAGACTGATTGTCAGACTTTCGGGCTTCTGACGACCCGTAACGACTGTCAAAGATCCACGAATGACAGCCGGGACCAACGGCTTAACGTGCTTTCTGAGGCATGGAGGAGTCTCGGTATGTAAAGATGGTCACCCATCCACGGACCAACCCCGGCAAGCGTAGCTTAACCTGATGGATTGGTCCCATAGTGAAAGTTGTTTATGTTCACGGGTAGAAAACCCTGTGAAAATTTGGCTGGTCATTGCAAACTAACCCTGTATTGATGAGCTTCCTTTTAACTTTCTGACCTTTAATAAGATTTTTCATACAAATTTTCATCCCCTATATGACAAAAAAAAAAAGAAATATATATATAATAGGTTGGGGAAAAAGTTTCTTCGCATTTTTTAAGAAAATTCAAAACATTTTTTAATATACATTATTTACATTTATCTAAAGTATGTAGGTACCATTTTGTTCGATAACTTTTTGCCATCTTGTAGTAAGGGACATGATCCCATTGCTATAGAAATTTTGGGACTTCTGATCAAAATACCGCGACAAGTGGTTTTGGCAGTCCTCTCGTGATGTTAACTTGATACTGCCTAAAGAATTCTGAAGAGACCGAAACAGGTGGAAATCTGAAGGTGCAAGGTCAGGAATATACGGCGGATGCATTAACACCTCCCAGACAAACTCTCTTAATTTTTGCTGAGTGGCTAAAGATGTGTGAGGTCTAGCGTTATCATGATGAAAAACCACACCCCTTCTGTTGATTAATTCCGGCCGCTTTCTCTCAACTTCTTGCTTTAATCTCATCAGTTGTTCGCAGTAGAGTTCAGAATCAATGGTCCTGCCTGGTGGTAACAGCTCATAATGAATAATGCCCTTCCAATCCCACCACACACACAGCATCACCTTGTTGCGAGTTAACCCGGGTTTCGCCACAGTCTGTGAAGCCAGCTTAAAATATAAGTTATAGCTAGGTTACAAAATATAAGTTATAGCTAGGTTACAAAATATTACTTATAGCTAGGTTACAAAATATTACTTATAGCTAGGTTACAAATTATTACTTATAGCTAGGTTACAAAATATTACTTATAGCTAGGTTACAAAATATTATTTGCCAGTGAGCCCCAAACTAGACAGTTAGTCTGTATCTTGGGGCTCAGGGTACGGATTCCAGAGTGGAGACTAGAAAGGTAATTTCTAGTGTTGCATGGTATGTTTGTATAAATGTGATGTGTGTGTGTTGTGTGTGTGGGGGTGTGTGTGGGGGTGTGTGTGGGGGTGTGTGTGCGTATTTGTTCACATTGTGCGTCGTTTGACGTTTGATTCTGTGTCAGGTCAGGGTATTTATATTAGTTGTTCCGAGTCATCTTACTCAGAGTTTAGCAACATTTTCTTTATTTTTTTTTTACAGCTGAATAAAGTAGTATTTTTAATTTCGCAGAATTTGCAGACTTCATTGTAAGTATTAATGAGAGAGTAAGCTGGGGAGCGTCTAGCTAGCATTGAGGTGTTGTCAGGTGTTGGGATTCTATAGTTTCTTTTGCTTATGATTGATGTGTAGTCGGGTCTGCTTTTAATAGTTTTGTGAGTTTTAGTGCAGGCAGACAGGATGAAAAGCTGGCGGACTCTGAGAACTCTCGTTTCACGATAGAGTAAGTCAGTAAAGAACCGGTAGGGCTTCTTAAAAGTTACTTTAAGAAGCGCTCTCTGTGCTCGTTCTACTTCAATCAAGTAGGTCTTTCCAGCACTACCCCACACACTGATGCAATACTGAATTATGGATTGGCATAGCGCTAGGTAAACTTGTAGCAGTGTGTCTGTGGGCAGGCAGTCTCGTAGTCTACGCATGGTGTGAATGAGTTTCCTTATTTTAGATTGACTAACTCATCAACGCCCAGCCCAAACACTTGGACCTAGAAAGCTGAAATTTTCACAGAGGTTTCCTTTATAATGTAGACAAGGTTTAAGGAAGGATTTTCGTTCCCGTGGGATATTTTCCGACATCGACGCGGGCGAAGCCGCGGGCAAAAGCTAGTTTATTAATAAAAAACCGACCATCATTAGAAGGACAATTAGTATTTAGAAGTTTTTCATATTTTTGACTGACCGACCCATTGACAATTCAAAAGTGCCTGTAATTGGTTTATTTGAAATAAATGCTTTGAGTTTAAGGATCTAAATAAAAAAGAAACTAAAGTTTTGCCTCTTTTATTCAGAAACGGAGTACGACCGCATGCCCCCCAAGTATGCAGGCGACTCGTTTGAGAAGTGTCACTGGGACGCTGACGCCGTCTACTGCTTCGGAGAGTTCGTGCTGGTGTCGGACGCGCCCAGTCCACTGCTGGATCTGATACGCGTAAGACTAGATTAGAGAAGAATACTTTTAATAGACTGCCTCGTTGGTCTAGTGAGGCAAGCGCTACTGTTGAGCATGAGGTCCTGGGATCGATTCCCAGGTCAGCAAGGTCGGCAACCCTTTTTATGGCCGGAACGTATATAATATATACAGTGACAGAGGTAGACCAAAGAAATCAAACTCCAACTCAAAGCATTTATTTCAAACTAGCTGACACGACAGACGTTGATCTGTCTTAGCTATGAATATTCTAATGTAAACGCGCGAAGTTCCCGAAGGCGCAATCTGAGAACATTTTGAATTGTGTGGGAAAACTTAATTTATATTTTAAGAATTGAACAACGATTTTTTGCTCAAAAGTAACCCGAAATAAATTTAAAGTAAAAAAAGTCAAAAATATGAATACAATTAATTGGAGCAATTTGAAAAAAAAAAATTGTTTTGAGTATGTATTATATGTCGGCAATTGATTTTTATTTAGAATACTACATAGCTGACCCGCCAGACGTCCTGTCAAAATTTCAATAAATCTTACGGCAGGAAAACAAATGAACCACTGATTATAAAATAATTTGAATTTGGAATTATAAATAGAATTAAGGACGATGTTACAAATCCAAAAATCATTACTTTTTTACACAAAAGTGTGTTTATTAAATAAAATGCTTTGCATTCTTAAAATGTTTTTTGGCCAAATTGTTGATAGATGTGCATGGTACGATTTTGAACTATAAATATAATTTTAAATAAGTACATTTTCTCATTAAATGTACCGAGGTAAAATTTTTCACTTCGGTACATGGTTATACGAATCGCAACCCGTGAAATACTTAGGTATAATTGAGTAGTTCAGATGGCCATCTCTGGTCTTCATCAAATCAAATCAAATTAAATCATTTATTCGCATAGAATGTAGGTGTTTAACAAAAAGTTGGTAAAAAAATATATATTGACCCGTGCACATTCTGCCTGAGTATTGGCAAGCAAAATTTAACAAATGAACTTTCAAATTTAAATACAGTTGGAACACCAATAAAATAATTAATATAATAATTTCAAAATTAAGTTTTAAACTTCAATACTATTAAGGAAAACTAATAAAATAAATAATATAATACTTTCAAATTAAAATGTCAATAATAGCTACTTAATGTCAATTATAATTAATGTCAATAATACTTCATGTCAATAATACAATGTTCATAGTGTAACCGCAATGTCACAGTAAAGGTTCATTCAAAAAATCACTTATTGTATAGTAACATTTCTGAGTCAAATATGCCTTGAGTTTGTTTGTAAATTGTTGAAGGGTGCCATTTTTTATATTGTCCGGTAGTTTATTAAATATAATTGGACCCATGCAAAGAACACTTTTTCTAAGTAGTGGAGTTTTATAGCTGCTGACAGTTAAAAGATTTTTGTTTTGACTTCTAACGGGACCTTTCTTGCTGTCTGAGACCTTAGCAAATAGCTTTATGTTGCTTTTAACAAAAATTGCCATTTCCAAAATATACAATGACGGAAACGTAAGAATTTTTAACGACTTGAAGTAGGGTTCACAGCTATCTCTTGGTTTTATGGCACATGGCTCTTATACATCGTTTTTGGGCTTTAAATATGGTATCTCTTAAATTCTTCATCATCAGTTCTACTTCACCAAATTGTGCTTTCCGAAAGCATATGCATGAGTTACTATAAAAATACCCAAATCGCTATTAGGTGTGCCTATAAAATTTGAGGGTTTCTCTCGATTTCCATGGAATTCCCTCATCAGATTCTGACTTGGTGACAACGGGACCACCTCGAGAGCAAACCCTTCAAAATACAAAAAGAGTTTTTAAAATCGGTCCACAATTGACGTAGAAACCGCGTAACAAACACACAAAAAAAAACATACAATTGAATTGAGAACCTCCTCCTTTTTGAAAGTCGGTAAAAAACTAGTTCAAGTTCAAGACGTGCAGCCCATGCGGGTCGTAGGTGTTATCCAAAGTTATATAATATTACTAGCGGATCCGACAGACGTTGTCCTGTCTGAATGATCCTAGAACCCGACTGCAGCGCCACCTACCGGGTCCAATTGTGTTTGCAAACCATCCAGGAACCCATTGAAATAAATATACAAAAAAATTTCGTCTAAATCGGTCCATTTAGGAGGAGTTAGGTGACAAACACACGTAGGTACAGAAGAATTATATATTTAAGATAAGCAATTTTTACGCAACATCTCACAATCATAATTTCTAGCTAAATGTTATAATTAAGTATTATGTAAATGAACTGTACTAGAAATATTCGTATCTAATACTGTTACACCACAGGGTATGTTATTACATTCAATAGTTTATATCTGAGCCTGATAGATTTATCGTAATTCGCGCATTGGCTTTAAATTATCTGTCAGCCTGTCTGTCTGCCGACACATGACTCTTGGTTTGTTTAAAAACCGGTAGTAATTGTCACAGGACACATGTTTCTAATGATGGCAAATAATACTTTTACTGAAAGTAAAGGTAAAAAATCATGATGTAACACAATTTTTTATTTCCAGGAGTATTCAGAGCACAACACAACCCATTTCAACCACACAAAAATACGCCGTGGCCTCTGTGTCACACAATCATGCACAAAATTCAACTTGACAGGTCTGGACATAGGATCGGTCCTTGAGGCATGCCTCAACGAGTCCATATACAACACATACCAATTGAAGACGAGAATAACGGACATGTACTATTGTAATCAGCCCTCAAAAGACATGCAACCAGATACATTGGATATGGTAGTTGGCGTCATTTGTGCTCTAATAGTACTAACTACCCTTGTCGGAAGCGTATGGGCACCCTTTTGTGGAGAAAGGAAAGATGGCGGTAAGGATTTCATTGTTGTACAAATACATCAACACTAAATAATCTTTATTTGTCGATTCGTTCGTAAATCACTTACGTTTGAAATAGCTATGTGTAAAGAAAAAAATTCATCGTTACATCCAAATGCTAATCGTTTTTAGGGTTCCGTAGTCAACAAGGAACCCTTATACGTAGTTTCGCTCTTTCCGTCCGTCTGTCTGTCTGTCCGTCCGTCCACAGCTTAGCTCAGAGACTCTTAGTACTAGAAAGCTATAATTTAGCATGGATATACATATTCATCACGCCAACAAAGTGGTAAAATAAAATCATGAAAAAAAACTTTTTTTAGGGTACTTTCTGTATACGTAAAGTTGGGATGTTTTTTTTTTCTCGTCTACCCCATGGTGTGGGTGTTGGTCTTTCAAAAATTTTGCGGGTTTGTGACAACAATTTTACGATTTAGGGATCCGTTTCTGAAATATTAAGCTTTAAACTGCTTATTTTTGTTGGAGTCAAGTCCCCCCCCCCCCCCCCCAGCTAAACGGTTAGTTTTGAGTGGGTGAAAAAATTCACGACGAAATTAAAAGAAAGTATCACAGCTAGTAGGCTTTTCAATTTTATGAGTAATAGTCAACCAACTTGTAAAATGCACTTGGAATAGATAAGTTTATGAACTATGTAAAAATATACAAAAATAAAATCATAACATTCTTAATAATAATGATTTCTAAATTAATAATATTTACGCTCGAATAACGACGGGCGGCGGCGTGCACTACGGAACCCTATTACTGCGCGTGTCCCAACACGCACTTGGCCGGTTTTTTCTTTAGTTGATAATAATTAATTTTCGTTAAACCTCAATGACAGTTTCCAGGTTTCTTCAATGTTTTTCAATACGTAAAAATTGGAGGAAGCTGACGGCGCCCGTCGCTGAAGGTCGGGACCCTCGACTGATAAGATTGAAGTCGCTTCATGGTATCAGGTGATCTATATCTTGTTATTAACAACATACTGCCGAACCCAATACCAGTTTTACCATACTGGAGATAGAGAAACCTATCTATCTATGGTTTTAACGTCCCAATAATCTAAGACAGATAAAACAAGAATGACGTCAGCGGGTGGTACTATCGACTAGTTTTTTTAAGCGGCGTTCCCGCTCGCGTTAGCGGATAACTATCAGTCGTGATGGCCCAGTGGTTAAGGCCTCGCCAATCTGCCTTGAGCAAGCGTGGTGATTAATACTTCTCTGTTCATACAGAGAAGTATTGATCCAAGTATTGATTGAGTATTTGTTTTTTGTTTTGATGAGAAGAGGACTTGCCCTGCAGTGGGACAAATAATAGGCTGGTATTATCATCCATACCGTAATAAGATAATATTACCCCGCTGGGTTGATTCCAAAACAGTTTTTGTTTATTTCATTGAATTACTCTAGTATTGACGACGTGGATTCCTTTCCAAGAAATGAACACGTGCTATAGAATTCCTAGAAACTATGCCGCTATCGCAGTTTGTAAACAAACGCGCCCAGCTGGCCGAATGACGTCAGCGGGTGGTACAATCGACTAGATTTTTTTTGCGGCATTCCCGCTCGCTTCAGCGGCTAACCATTTTTTTTTTTCAGAACGATAACGACTGTTTTCGTAATAATGGGACACTCAATTCTCGCTGTTGTGGCGTATATAGATAATCCTGAGTTCTTAGAACAGGTGCGTGAAACTTAATTGTTTGATCGTATCCTTAACCCCCTTTAAGAAAAGTAGAGTAATGTTACATTAAATTGTATCTTTACTCCGCGTTTATTAATAAGGTAGTAGATGTTTATAACAGTTTTACATTAAATATTCATTGCCAGTATCATATTTTTCTAAAGGGGATCAGATGGATTTTTATTTTATTGCATTTTTATTTATTCTGTTTTCGTCATTTCGTTTTTAATAAAATTAATATGGTTTTAGATGTACAAATTTGAGGCAATGAAAGTCGTTACTAACGGAATGCTAATAATGCAGACGTTTCTCGTGATGTCCGGATTCCTGCTAATCTACAACGCTCTATTGCAAACTGAGAAGCAGAAGATCTCGTGGGCAATGCTGCCGAAATTAATCGTAATGCGGTGGTTGAGGTAACGACTATTCATGATGTTTATACAATTCATCAGGGCAACAGGCAATGTTGTAAAATATGTTATAAATGCAATAACTACTGCAGTCGCTCCATGCAAAACACTGGCATTCAGCTACATATTCGGTTTGACTGGAAGCCTATCCTAGTTGGGAAAAGGCAAGGCTGTGATGATACAATAAGTACTGCCTCGATGGTCTCGTGGTCGAAAATGCGCCTGTTGAGTGAGGGGTCCACAGTTCAACCCTCGGGTGGGCAAAGTTTTATCCCCCGGTGGGTTCCCGCATTGTCGAGGCGGGGTGGCTCAGTAGCCGTGGCTTGGTCATCCACGGTGAAGCGAAGAGGAACCCGAGGAGGGGACCGCTCGTCAGGGCTTTTGCCGATAACCCGACGACGTAGCGGCCAAGAAGTTGGTTGCGGTGCCGCTTGGGCGACATCGCAACTGAGGCGAGCCGCGATGTCGTATGGGAGGCATCGCGGCTGAGGGTTAAGGCCGCGGCGGGACAGGAGTGCCGGTATTGCGGTGCACCGCTCTCCCTACCTTCCGCGGCCCTGACGGGGTCGCCATCGTCTGATGGCGGACGCGGTGGATCCGCAGTGGAGGAGGAGCGTCGGTATGAAGTTGGCCGCTCTCCCTATCCTCTGCGATCGAAAAGTGGCAAGCGGTGGCGGGGCCAATGACCTGACCCGTTACAGGGGGACCAAGGGTGCCCAGACACGGGATCGTCTAGCCCCCATGTGCTGGTTCAGTTCCTGGAGCGGTCACGGTTCTGGTGCGTCGGTGATGGGGAGTACTCCCTAGAGGAGGGTCCGGTGATGGACAGCCGCTGCGGGTTCGCGGATGAGTGCTAACGCGTGCCCGTGTTCCCGCCGTAAGCGGCAAAGAGGACACCGTGGAGCTTTAGTGGGTTAGAGTCCCACATAACTGTACTATCTCCCCGTGGTAGTGCAGAATGCATGAGCATTTCTCCACGATAAAAAAAAGTGGGCAGTGTTAATGGGTTTTTTCTTTAGGTATGCACAAACACGGGTTAGGTCCATTGACTGACGATGCATTTCTGATCTCTTTTACCATAATTTAAATGTTCCTTGTGTTTTAGCCAGAGACGCTATTTGCTTTACATCTTCTGTTTGCTGTTAGCCTACCTAACGTATTATTTTCTATTTACAGATTAACACCAACTTACGCAGTGATATTGGCCCTGACGGTGACTTGGTTCCGGTACCTCACAAATGGTCCGTTTTGGCAGGTCAGTTCTGTCACTGTGTTATACAAACAATTTCTCTTTCTGTCACTCTCTATAGAAAATGAATCATGCTGTCAACCAAGATTCCCAAAATTAAGCATGTTTGCTCGCAGTTTTATATAATCATCATTTCCTGCCTAGCCTTTTTCCAAATATGTTGAGGTCGGCTTCCAGTCTAACCGGATGTAGCTGATTACAAGTATTTGACATGAAGCATGGTAATATTGTTCCATAAAATGAGAATGATAAGTTTTTGCTAGCTGAATGAAATGTTCAGTATGTTTATTATTTGCAGGAGCTGATTGCTAATGAAGCGATGGACTGTAGAGAGAACTGGTGGATGAACCTGTTGTACATCAATAATTATAACGACAATTCTCAGTGTATGCAGCAAACTTGGTAATTACCTTAATCCGAGGGTCAGCAACATCATCTGTCAGCCTGGCTTTACCTGCTTCTGCGCATAGGCATCTCTTTGCTTGGCGATGTGACGATGTGCCGATGTGGAGATGTGCCGATGTATCGATGTGCCTATTTGGCGATGTGCCGATGTGGTGATGTGCCGATGTGATTGTGGAAGGCCTATGTCTTTTTTGTTTGACTATGTGCGAGTATAATGTTATGTTTATTTTCTTATTAACAACGTTTTGTTTTATTTGTGCAGAACAAATACATTTTTGGAACTATGGAAGTTCTTTAACTTTTTACAGAGCTATCCGATTTGAAAGATTCTTGTTTTATTCGGGAGGGTATACCTCGAAGTTAGTCCCATGTGAAATTTATTTACTTTGCTTGAGTAGTTTTTGAGTTAGCTGTAATGTACGTATTTTCTTCTGCTTTTTATGTCGATGATGTTCTCATTTCTTTTGCAGATAGTGGTATTCGAATTTGTGTGGGGTAGTACCACAACTTAAAAGGAAAAAAGTATTTTTCACTTTGTAGTATTTTTTTGGAAGTCGGTTGTTTTTTGTTTTGTAAAAATGGTTTTATATTTCATGATTATTAAAATTTAATATTTTCTTTAGTTACTTAATTTTAGTTAACCGTGCGTTATTGGCGATCAGATCAACACGCGTGGCGCGCGCGTGGCGTACGTGGCGTGACGTTGGCGTTGTGTTGGTGGCATTTTAAGGTCTACATTCCCGTGCGCGTTTCAGGACGGCGCTGTCGCCTACTGAACACGGAAAAGGAAATAGGAAACCTGGTGTCCCAGGCCACAAAACCTCCCGAATTTTTTTTCTTTCTTTTTTTTCGGCTGAATACCTGTGCTTCCTCTTCCTCGTTAATGACTACATTATAATAATTTCCAGGTACTTAGCTGCCGACACTCAGCTGTTTTGTTTCGGCGTGACAGTCTTCGTGATCTGCACTACTCCACGCTCCAGAAAGATAATACTCCCGATAATCTTTGTGATCGGCTGTATTATCCCTGGCCTTATAACCTACTTCCAAAACTTGGATGGATCCTTAATTGTATCGCCTGAGTAAGTTGTATTGCAATCCCCTTAATACTAATAAATATGTATGTTAGGTATGTCATTCAGGGTAAATTTTGGAGATGGGGCAGTAAGGGCCTTTAACCTTGTAACCGTTGTAGCTACAAGAATACGCTCTTAGAAGACTGTCCTTAATTTTTCATAGATTTTGGAAAGATTATTCAGTCAGTTAGAAAAACGTCAATTCTCACGTTTTTTATGATGCCAATCAATGCAAAAGATTCTTCTCAATCAATTAATGTTAGAGTACCAGCAAAGCCAAAACGAACGAGTTTGATGCCGAAAATATAGTATTTATAATTTTTGTTTCAATTATCAGTTTTAGTATATGCGAAACCCGAAACACGTGTCTAGTATTTTTATGTAAAGAATCTATGTACAACATTTCAAAACTGTATCATGAAAAATCACAAAGTTATAATCTTGTTATGTTACCTGGTTGTCCGTACAAAAACATGATCACCACGCGGCGCCCGCTGTGCGCCCGTGCCTAGTGCTGCTATGACCTGCAGCGACTTGTGTTCGTCGCGCGGTGCCCATATTGTAACCTTTTTTAAGATTTTTGGGGCAAACTATGTCACGGCATAAAAATTATTGAATGTCGCAAAAACGGCTGAACGGATTTGGATGATATTTGGCACACAGATAGTTTATAGCTTAAATTTACACAAAAAGTACTTTTAATCCCGTTAGTACGTTTCCGTGAGATATTTTCCGATATCCACACGGGTGAAGCTGCGGGAAAAAGCGCTTCAAGGCGTTCGTGGTTCGTGTACCGAACTGTTACCTGCCCCTCGTCATGGAGGAAGACTTTTTGCCGCAGGACGTGGTGTTCCGTCGCTTCCGCGGACAAGTTCCACAGGGCAGCACTTAAAGTCAAGCTAGTGCAAAGAGGAGTCAAACTCAAACTCAAAGCATTTATTTCAAATAAACCAATTACAGGCACTTTTGAATTGTCAATGGGTCGGTCAGTCAGAAAGATGAAGCTAGTTGCCCATTCCAAAGCGTAGTAGATCCCTATGGAGAAGAACGGGCAAGAAACTCCACGGACACTCTTTTAAATCATAATATTTTTACAAAATATTGGTTACATCGTTCATGTTGAAAATATACATGTGAGAACAATGTAGAAAGCCGTGCACGTTAAAAAGCGTCCGTAATAAAAAGATAAAAACTAAAACAACTAAATTAAATATTAAAATTAAAAATAAGCCATGGCAGCTAAGAGAAGACCAGTCCCAACTGACGGCGCCCGTTCACGAACATGACGCATGGATCAGCACCAATTAGCTCAACCATTTAGAAGGGAACTTAATGATCCAACACACACCACCACCAGCGAGACATTTGAGTGAGCATGACATACTCTCAACCGCCAGGGCACACTCAAGTCAGTGAAAGACGTACCCAGTAAAAGGTAGCTTAATAGTAGCTACATAGTGCTCACACATGTGCTATGCAATTATATAATACTAAGAGATTGAATTTAAACAATAAAAAGAAAGTTTTCTCTCATCTTAATCTTCAGCAGCTCCAACAATATATCCGAATGCTAATCAATTAATTAATGCGTCCTTGTGGAGCAGTACAAGCATTCAGCCAAGCATTTTTGTCAGCGATGTAATCCCCCAACTTATAATATGCCTGGCTGCATAGTGTGCGTTTTATACAAGATTTAAATTTCGTTTCATTCAGTTGGAGTATACCTATGGGGAGGTATTTTATTATAACATTTTAAACAGTACGCCATGAAGGATGAGTCTACTTTAGCCAGTTTGAAACCTGGTTGAACTAATTGGTCCCTATTTCTAGTCCTATAATTGTGTCCTTCACCTCTTTTACCGAAAAGATTTAGATTTTTCCTTACGTACATGATGTTTTCGTAGATATATTGACAAGGTACCGTCATGATGATCTTTAAACAGTTCCCTTAGAGAATCGCGCCTGTGGAGGCCATATATTGCTCTGATGGGTCTTTTCTGCAGAATAAAAATAGACTCTATGTCTGCAGCCCGTCCCCATAGTAAAATACCGTAAGACATAATACTAT
The DNA here is from genome assembly GCA_946251885.1 of Cosmia pyralina. Classification (NCBI taxonomy): domain Eukaryota; kingdom Metazoa; phylum Arthropoda; class Insecta; order Lepidoptera; family Noctuidae; genus Cosmia; species Cosmia pyralina. The sequence goes on along the minus strand of OX276357.1, from coordinate 1,678,581 downwards.
GAAAGTAACTGAAATATACCAGCCTTGCGGTATCTACATCAGTGAATTGACGGATTTTTCTCACCGCATATGCTGCTGAACTTAGCCGTCCTGCAAGAGATGTTAAATGCGGACCCCATTGCAGCCTTAAGTCGAGCGTGATCCCCAGGAAAACAGTTTTATCGACGAATTCTAGTTTCTCTTTATTCAATACTATGTCACAATCAGTACTTTTAACATTTGGTAAAGCAAATCTTATACATTTAGTCATTTAATACTAAATTATTAGCATGGATCTGCAGTAGGGCGTTATTTACGTCGTCAAGATTTGATGCACGTCTATTTATCTTAAAAATTAAGGATGTATCGTCAGCAAATAACACCATTTGTGGTTGGTTTTTTTTTTTGAGTGCTACTAACATAGTCTTAAGCATAGAAATATAAAAAACAGGAGAAGTGGCATAGGGGCGTGTCTGTGTCCACGCGTTATGCGCACGCTGCGCCTTTACTCGCCAAATGGCCGTCTCCGCGAACTAGTACGATTTCGACCGTGGTCACGATAAATTATAAAAATGCCGTGTTGTTCAGTGGTTTTCTGCAAAAACCGAAGTGATATTAAAAACTTCGTATCTCACGGAATCACTTACCATATGTAAGTAAAAGTATTTTACTGTATTTAACTTTAAAATCATAAAAAACCACAAATCGTAAAATATTTCTTGCTTTTACTACGTTATTTTTGTTTTCAAATATCGCAGCGGCTGTACTATTTTTGCAGCAAATACATGGCTCCTTAACCACTACCTTAAGTATGTCGCTAAGCGACTGGACAAGCAATGTAAAAATAACAAAACGATACTTTATTTACGCGGAGCGTCGCATAGTACAGCCGCTGTGTCTTGCGGCGAGATAGTGATGAGGTTAAGATCCACTAAAGTAGGCTATCGATAATAATGTCGATTGCCCAACGAATATTATATTGCTATTATAGTTTATTTTTCAATTTGTCAACCGTTTTAGCCCGGTTGGAACACTTGAAAAGATGACGTTTAAATACGGTTGGAAAACCTTTCAGAATGTAAAATAATCTTTTTTACTGTTTTTGATTATTTTACAGCGTACCTAGTTGAGAAATGCATAACCAACGGTCGTAAAGTAAGTTTATTAATGTTTAGGTGGAGTGTTTTTGGGTTTAAATTATCGCATCTTCGTGCTATTTCCTTACTTTTTTTTTGGTTTTGGTATTTTACTTCCGCTAAAGTCTTTAACTATGCACCACAAGATTCGAATGCGTTGTAGTAATCGGTATGGTTCAGATAAAATATTAGTGATTTTTGCTTAAAATAAGTCAACATATTCATGCTATTTATTTGTTATGCATGAGTATGGTATGTGTTTGTATTCACATATTTAACTATTTCTTAACTAAGGGTTTTTTTTTTAATAACAAAAGCCTATTCGCCTGTTGCCTGCTACCTGCTTACTCATCGTGAGGTTAAGAAGTATAGACCGCGCGGAACTAGTTGACCGCGCCTTAGGTATGTGAGCGGTGGGATGGAGGAGCGGGGGCGCATTACTCAGTACGTGCGTTGCGAACCGCCGCCTCACTCCTGTCTCAGCGGCCAACTAGTTCCTAGACTATAGACTATAGCTTAAGATATTTATTTTGTAAATGATCATTAAGTTCTTATAGTATCTTTTTAGCTTCCCATAAGATACAAATACAAAAAAAGAATGGATTGATGCCACAGGAAGGCCACCTAACTGGTTCTCAACAAAATATAGCACCATATGCTCAATTCACTTTAAGGCAGAAATGTTCCAGCCTCTAAAGAAAACTCGCAGGCTTTTTGAATGGGCAACCCCAAAATTAAGAGTACGTCAAGTACTGAACAAATACCTCCACTTTACAGGTCAGTGAGTAAACACATCATAACAGGGTTCAACAATTGCTATGGTTTCACAGCCTAAACCAACTTAACCGGATTGTTTTAATTTATTGATTCGCGTTTTTCTTAAAAAATACCATATTTTTTTATTTAAAATATATAATACTTACTGGACATATCATTTTTTATTTTATTTTCAGGACCCCAAATTTTTCTTGTACAGTAATAAATGGAAGTATCGATAACTTTCTGATTTAGTCAATCACTAGCGTACTTATATGTAAAATAAATTGCTTTTTGCACAACACAATAATAGCGCCAGATGTTTTTGTGTGAGTAAGTTGTACGGTGCATGGTAAATGCACGCTGTGTGTGACGAGTTAAGGTTTATAATTGATTGTGTAGTATGTTCTGATTTATAAATTGCAAGTGTGTGCGCGACTTTGTATCTATTGCTTTTATTGAACTACATGTGTAGTAGTGGCGCGGTGGTGGGGCCAACCTAGCGACATCGGGTTCTGATACATTTTCAACTACCGGGCATATCTCCTTCTTTCATATATCTACGGTCTTAAGCCTATTTTATTAACACAAGTTTTGTTTATATTCAAATATGTATGTTTAGGTTAAGGTATTAATCTATGGGCCAGTGTAGCCTGAAATAAATTGTTTATTATTATTTCCTTTATTCCATTTATATACATATATTTCACATTTTTAAATATTTTTTTATAAAAACATGAAATAAAAAAAAAAAACATTTAAAAATATAAAACATAGTAGCCCACCGGTATCGGGAACAGGGTCCAAGCTACCGGCGGTCAGGGCTCCAGAGAGAGGAACCTCCTAACAATGCGCGCCGTGTCCAGAAGTACCGCTCTCTGAATCAGGCCCTTAATCCAGCTGCCCAACGAGAGCCTCCTTAGATGTTGGTCGAGGCTCTTAGCGATTAAGCCATTGGCTGATACGACTATCGGCACAATGATCGCTGAGTCCACATCCCACATGTCGACAACCTCGCGAGCCAAGTCAAGATACTTGATTTGTTTATCTTTCTCGGCTTTCACGAGGTTCCCGTCATGCGGGACTGTTATGTCAATAATCATTGTGCGCCGCTCTGTTCGATCCACCACCACTATATCAGGCTTATTGGCAACAATAGTCCTGTCAGTGATGATGGATCGATCCCAGTACAATGTGATATTTCCATTTTCGAGAACTGGGTCGGGCACATACCTATAGTACGGCACTTCCGATTCCGCAAGGTTGTATTTCAGTGCAAGTTGCTGATGGATAATCCTGGCTACAAGGTTGTGTCTATGCAAGTACTCTTCGTTAGCAAGACGAGAACACCCGGAGATAATGTGTCGGATTGATTCTCCCGGACGGTGGCATGCCCGACAGATGTCAACCGTGCCGTCTTTCACAATATATTTCCGGTAGTTGTTCGTCATCATAACTTCGTCCATAATTGCACAGACAAAACCTTCGGTTTCCCCAAAGAGGTCACCGGAACGCAGCCAGGCTACGGACGCTAACAAACCTACGTCGGGTCCATGTAGGGCCCGGAAAAAGCGTCCGTGAAGCTCCTTACTCTGCCATACCTCCCTGCGATCGTTAGTGTCAAGCACTACAGGTTTGCGCCAGTTCTCTTTAGCCAAGGAGAGCGGAGTGAGGCCCTTGTCCACCGCGACCACATCTCGATGCATCCCCACATCGGCTTCTAGGAAATATTCCCTGAGACTGCATATCTCGCGGTTGTGGAGAGTCTTAGCGTTTAAAAAGCCTCGGCCTCCACACTTTCGCGGGATATACAGTCTCATTACCGATGACCGTGGGTGATGCATTCGATATGCAGTCAACAGCGTACGGATCCTCCGATCCAGGGCGTCGAGTTCCGTCTGAGTCCATTTGAGTACGCCGAAAGAGTACATCAAAACCGGCATGACCCAACCGTTGAAGGCACGCACCTTGTTTCCGCCTGATAGAAGACTATTAAATACTTTCTTCAGGCGGCCAAAGAAGCGCTCCTTCAACGATTGCTTCATGTCAGTAACATTGATGCCCAACGCTTCCGACATACCCAAATACTTATAGGTTTCGGGTGCGGAGAGGGCTCTAAGGTTTATGGAATCCGAGAGTTGGGTTCCCACGGATTCCACAATCTCTCCTCGCTTTACATGCATGACCGCACATTTGTCCACACCAAATTCCATCCTGATGGCGCTACTGAATGTTTCAGTTACTTTCAGTAGCTCCATCAGTTGCAAATTGTTGGGGGCAAAGAGTTTTAGGTCATCCATGTAGAGGAGGTGGGATATAACCTGACCACCTCTCCGCAGCCGATATCCTAGACCTGAATCCTCCAGCAGTGTGCTTAGAGGATTCAAGGCTAAGCAGAACCAAAGCGGACTCAAACTATCGCCCTGAAATATGCCTCGCTCGATCCTTATCGGCTCGCTGTTCCTCTGGATATTTCGACATCCTGGATAGCGAAGGACCGTCCTCCATTACCCCATACACGACATCAGGAAGGTGCGCAGAGTTGCATCTACTTTATACAACTCCAACACCCTCATGAGCCATGTATGTGGCACCGAGTCATAGGCCTTCTTATAGTCTATCCAACATGTCGACAGATCCTTTCGGGAACGACGAACCTGTTGGCTAATGGCCATATCAATGAGGAGTAGCTCCTTAGTACCACGGGACCCATTCCTACATCCATTTTGAGAGGCAGACATGATGGAGTTGGTGTCTATATGTTCGTTAATTTTAGCTCTCAAAATGGATGTAAGAACTTTATAGACCGTCGGTAAACACGTGATCGGTCTATAATTTTTGGGTTCCGCGGTGTTACCGGATTTATGGAGCAGGTGGGTAACTCCTGTCGTTAGGAACTGGGGTAGCGAACCAGACTCTAAAGCAGACTGGTACTGAGCCGCCAAGCGAGCGTGCGATCCAAGAAACCATTTGATCCAGAAGTTGTGCAGTCCGTCCGGCCCTGGAGACTTCCAGTTAGGCAACGGACGGACTGCACGAGCTACATCTTGGGAACAGATGGTAATAGCCTCCATTTCTCGTATTGGATCGCAGGCTCGCTCGACTTCCCGAGCCCAATCACCTTCGGTGTGACTGACAGGTACCGCCCAGATACTGCGCCAGAAAGAACACATGGCATCATCATCCGGCAGGTGCGTGTCAGTCACACCTTGGTCCGGTCGCTCCCAACTCCTATAAACCCACCTTTCATCGCTCTGGAAGGTGCGATTCTGAGTGTATCGTTCCACTCGCCGCTTATACCTACGAATACGGTTTGCCCATGCATAGACTTTCTGCTTCAGGAAGTCGATGCGCTCTGTGACACGGGACATATAGTCCTGAGGGCTGACATCAGTCCCTGAGAACGCCCGTCTCACAAAGCGCATCACTCTAGGGCGAGTATTGCCCTCCCTGAAGCAGATTAGTTTGCCGATGAGTGCTCTGGCCCCACCAATACGGCGCTCAATTCTGCACTGCCAAGCTGGTACGGCTGGTTTCGGTCGTGTAGCTCTAGAGTCATTAGCAAATTTGACGTAAGCTACACGACATGCCGCTACAGCCGCGCAGTACAGAATTGAATGAGTATCGGTGAGGTCTTCGCAGTCATCAAAATAGTTTGACAACTGCGAATCCAGAGCCGCCACAAGCGCCCTATTTTTGTTATGCATGGGCAAACGAGGTAAGCGTGGTCTAAGTTCGGGAGACATGAATCGATATTCCCGAATCGCACCTTCCAAAGCACTCCTCAATTCTTCATTGCACTGGGTACTTACGTTTATAGCCCTGTCATCACTTCCCTCATCAGCTTGGTTTGTGTCCGACTGTGGTGGTTCTATATTAGTCTGCGACGGGGGGGCAATGACATGGCTACTCAGCATTTCATTTCGCAAGCGATCAAGTACAGTGTCATCCAACATATGATTACGCTGGATGACCCGCACCTGATCCGACAGTCGTTGTGCCGAAACGTTGACAACTGGCTCAAGCACCTGAAAAAGAGAGAGCATCCGAACACGGTACGCGGTCAGATTGTTTCCCCCCTCTGTAGCCCCATAGTATGAGCGCATGACGTTCTCATTAATGGATCGTGTCCATCTCATGCGCTGCACACTTCCGCCGGGAGCTGGGACCCTATCAGAGGCCGGTGGGCCTCGAGGTCCTAAACCGTCCGGCGGCCGGCGTCCTCCCCGTCGACGAGCAGGTGGTGGTGTCGTGGGCGGGGAGAAATACTCGTCACTCGAGCTCGACGCAACTACCGCGGCCAGTGTCGTCACAGCGCTCACAGTGAGGCTGGATACCGGCGGCGGTGAGGCGGAGCTGAGCGAAGAGTCCGGAGGTGGTAGGCGTGCTTTTCGTGCGGCTGATCTTGTCAACATATTTTGTCGGAATTTTTCATCGATGTTATTTTCGGAGATGACATGACAGATGTCATCGTTCTCCTATTCGGTAGTTTTTTATTCATATCGAAATGCTCTTTTTGGATTTAATTGATTGTAGGTATATTGCTGGGTTTTTTTTTTTAAAAAGCACTTATGAAATTCAAAATATTGTTGATACCTAATCGTTAAAACTGATAAAATATTTGTATATTATAAAATCAAATTCCAAGACGTTTGTTGACGTTGGTGTTGCCAGCCATTATTTATTATTATTATTAAAAAGCAAATCCACGACATTTTCAGCTGGACAAAGGCTTCATTTTTCATATTCCTCAGAAAGCTTCCCAATCTACTCCATCATCTTATTGAGTTTTAATTTTGTCTCCAGGGCAATCATCAAAATCTTCATGAACGAGCCCACGTTTAACCAAACTTACAGAAGAGGCCACACTAACCTCGCTGGCTACACCATCGGCCTCTCCATTGGCTACCTGATCTACCACTGGCAAAAGAAAGGCATTGACATCAAGAGGTTGAGGGTGAATAGATTTTACACCAAATACACCTTTATTGGCATGTAGCGACTTAATCCGACCGAATGTTCTCGTTTTACCTACAGTGTTATTTTTATCTTATCCGCTTAATACGTGAAGCTAAATCCACACAAGTCGATATATTCATTGTTGTTTCTTGAAAGTGTAGGTGAAATAGTCGGCCACTTTATTCACGATTCCTAAGACGCATTCGGAAACTCAAACTCAAAGCATTTATTTCAAATAAACCAATTACAGGAACTTTTGAATTGTCAATGGTTCGGCCAGTCAGAAAGATGAAGCTAGTTGCCCATTCCAAAGCGTAGTAGATCCCTATGGAGAAGAACGGGTAAGAAACTCCACGGACACTCTTTTCAATCAAAATATTTTTACAAAATATTGGTTACATCGTTCATGTTGAAACTATACATGTGAGAACAATGTAGAAAGACGTGCACGTTAAAAAGCGTCGGTAATAAAAAGATAAAAACTAAAACAACTAAATTAAATATTAAAATTAAAAATAAGCCATGGCAGCTAAGAGACGACCAGTCCCAACTGACGGCGCCCGTTCACGAATATGACGCATGGATCAGCACCAATTAGCTCAACCATTTAATCAATAGTTAGTAATATATCAATCAATCTGCCTAGCCTTTTCCCAACTATGTTGGGGTCGGCTTCCAGTCTAACCGGATGCAGCTGAATACCATTATTTTACATGGAGCGACTGCCTATCTGACCTCCACAACCCATTAACTGGGTAACACGATACCTCTTGGTAAGACTGATTGTCAGACTTTCGGGCTTCTGACGACCCGTAACGACTGTCAAAGATCCACGAATGACAGCCGGGACCAACGGCTTAACGTGCTTTCCGACGCACGGAGGAGTCTCGGTATGTAAAGATGGTCACCCATCCATGGACCAACCCCAGCAAGCGTAGCTTAACCTGATGGATCGACCCGTGCGGCTGTTATTACTTAGCCACGAGCTCCTCAATAGTTAGTAATATACATAATAATAATATGAAATAATAATAATAATATTTCACATCACAACGGCACTAGCACTAGCCACTTGAACATCCACTGAGCAACTGACTCGAGAAGTGAAGTGAGATGTCGCGACGCCCCGCAAGGCGCGTGGCGTGCGGCTCCAGGGCATTGCCCCCCGTCCGCGGATGCTTTGCTGCGACCCGTAACAACGGACCTCTCATTTTATTTGCCACTGGCAATGATATGTTTGGACGTGCTGCATTAACACGCCCATGTGGACAGTAATCTGTATAGGTATCCGTAAGCTGGTCACGACATATGCATACTGCCGCTTTCTTCACTGCGCCCCGGCCGTCAACTCCTACCGGGTGGAACACACACCTACATGCGTGAAGCCCAGCAGAGAGCGACCAGCAACAGAGACGCGGACTCGACGTTCCTACGGATGGGGTGGGTGGCTCCCGCCCGCCCCATTTTCAGAGCTAGCCGAGCCTGGCACGGGTTAGGGAAACAGTGTTCTGAATGTGTGGGTGACATTGAACTGTGTGACGTCACCCAGGTATCTTACGCGAGTTGCCGCCTGCGCGGCGCCTCAGCGTGTGTGTTTCTGCGCCTGTTTGGAGGTGAGTGTCTGTAGTTTGTCACGCGACACGCCTAAATTATCCTAGCACGCATCACGTGACAGCGTATGTTATATGTGGTGAAAGCGTTTGTGTCACAAGTGAGCCGTGTGTAGCCGGGAGCGACTCACTTGGAGGTCAATCCGGTACGGTGATGGGGTCATCGTCCGCAAGTAAATCGCGGGGTAGGGGCCTCGCGTCGGGGGTGCGCGCATGCCACGGCGCTATCTGCTTGACATGGGGCCAGGCAGACACGTCGGCACACGCGAACATTCCCTTCGCCAGGCGGCCCACAAAACTCGTCCAGGCTCTCAATCCCGAGGTCGCGGTGGAGCACGTCGTTCCTCACGGCGCGGGGGGCGTCAACTATCGTCCGCAGCGCAAGACTCTGCTGCGCGCGGAGCGACTTACGGCTCGACTCGCTTGTGAGGGCGAACCATGCGGGGGCGGCTGACTCGAATTTTTTTTTTTTTGGAATTGCATCTCGTAGAGTGACCATGAGAGGTCTCGACTACTTAACCGGACGTCATTACAATCCTTTTTATATCCTTTTTTTTTTTTTTTTTTGAATAGCATCTCGTAGTGTGACCATGAGAGGTCTCGACTACTTAACCGGACTTTCCTGTGGGTGCCTTTAAGCGAGCTCAAAAGCCTCCAGCCAGGGGCATAATATACTAACTAACATTTACATTTACGTTAGATGGTCTTAAACGCGGTGGGCCTCGGCGGCGAGGCCGGAATGTAGATTTGTGTTTGTGTTTATGGACGGTACTAGTTTCCCTACTACTTTCCTGGAGGAGGGTGATAGGGTCATCGGGTTCAGTGAGGGCATGTCGCGGACGGCGGATACTACTGATTCTACTGGGGACATAGCTAGCGGACTCGACAACCAAGGGGTTGCGATGTTTCACGGCGGAATCAAAGAAACGCTTGGAAAGGCGTTTCAAGTACTGACGGATGGTCGGGACTTTAAGATCTAAGTGAAGGTTTTTGTTCCGAACGAACCAAGGGGCTCCCGTTACCTTTCGGAGGAAACGGTTCTGAAGGGTCTGCATCCTATGGAAGAAGTGGGGCTTTGTGTGCGCAAAGACTGGGCCCGCATAGGTCATGATAGGTCGAATGCACGCTGTGTAAATACGCAACTTGCACTTAAGGGACAATTTGCTGCGTGCATTCAGAATGGAGTGTAAACGGCTGAGAGCAAAGTAGGCCCGCGAACGAACCTGCTTTATGTGCTCTGAAAATGTTAATTGACTATCGAGCGTCACACCTAAATATTTGGCTCAGTTTTCCCAAGGGATCTGCTTGCCAAACATGGTGATCGGCCGAGGAGGGGCGGTGAGCCGATTACGCCGTCTCGTAAAGAGAATGGCTTGGCTTTTATCGGGATTGACTTCGATTCTCCACTTTCGAAACCACTTGCCGAGGGCATCGACTGCGGTTTGGAGGGTGCGAGCGATCAAGTCAGGGCGAATTCCCTTGGAGAAAATGGCCGTATCGTCTGCGAACAGTGCCAACTGCGCCTTTTTACTCTTCGGGATATCGCTGGCGAAGAGGATGAAGATAAGGGGGGAAAGCACAGAGCCCTGAGGGACTCCTGCGCGAATAGGGTGGGGAGAGGAAAGTGCTCCTTCAATACGATAGCGAAAGGTGCGGTTTGACAAAAAGTCTCGTAAGATGAGCACGAGACGATCTGGCATACCGAGTTGGTACAGCTTATATAATAAGCCGTTGTGCCAGACTTTGTCAAAGGCTTTCGCTATATCGAAGAAGACAGCACCAGTCATCGCACCGCGTTGGAACCCAACGCTGATGTGCTCGACAATACGGTGGACCTGTTGCACGCGTTTGCTATTCGGTTTTCGAACCCAGCAGGGTTCGAAAACCGAATAGCTCGTCGAGAATGAGACCCTTTGTCTCGGAATAATCTCTGAGACGCTTATAAATAAGCCTCTCATAGATTTTGCCGAAGACGTTGAGCAGACTGATAGGCCGGTAGAGAGGGCTCGCTCTTAGCCTTGCCGGGCTTAGGGATACCGATAACGGTAGCCTGTTTCCAGGCAGGTATTATTATTCATGGCACCATTGAAGATGATGGTCATGAGCATAATCAAACGGGCAGGGAAAAGTTGGAACACCCTATTGGTGATTCCATCTGAGCCGGGGGCTTTTTATATCCTTCCACCCCTGCCATTTATCCCTTCCCATCAAACATCAACTGACAGTATTGTATCAATCGTTTCAAACAACCTGTTATATTAAAATAGCAATATAAATTCTAAGATATACTACAGTTACTATCAAATATTATTAAATTATTTATAGTAATAACATCTGTACGATTTTGACAAGTTAAGAGTGGTATATTTTGTAAACACAATAACTAATCCAATTAGATACTTCTACATTGGTCTCAAGCTTCGAAAATATGACAGAAGTCAATATCCAACAAACAGTTATTCTAATAATCTAAAGGTGGTTTTACAATGATTCGATGATTTTAATCACAACCGAACTAACTTCCGGAGTCAAGGTAATCTCAAGTATTTATTTTTAAATATTAGAAAAATAATAATTAACAACACAACACACACACAACACACAAACAACACAACAACAACACAAACAAACAACACACACAACAACAACAACACACAACACTCACAACAACAACACAACATAACGACACAACAACAACAACACATGCAATTTTAATGAACGGCAAAACTTGCATTCAGTTATTGTACGCGATTTTATGAAAATCACACGTGTGTAAACACTTGCATGCAATTCTTGAATGGCATTAATTAAACGTGCTTTATGACAAGCGATTATTGCTCTTGAACGTTCTAGAAACTTACATGATCTCTTTATTTTTGATTGCCTATAGGTTATTATACGGAGGTAGCAAATGTAGCTACTTTCCTTCGAGTAGTCGATTGAGTAAAGACAAACATAAATGCTCCATGAGTTAGTCGAGCTTTTGATTGGTGTTTGTTAAAATGTTAAGCCTTTTCCGACCAAAAGATATTTTTTTTATTTTCAGAAATACCGTTACTGCGTACCACTACTGGTTCTCATAGGATTGAGTATCTGCTACGCCTGCAGCCTCTTCTATGCCGACAGACCTCGGCCATCGATCTTCGTGAGAGCAGCCAGCGCTTGCGTGATCAAACCGATATTTGGCTTCACGATTGCTTTGATCTTAATTAGTATCGTCTTTAAGATAGATTGTAAGGAGCCTAAATGAATTTAAAACATAGAATAGATTGACTACATAATCTGCTATACACTACTATTTTTTAATTAGTACAAAAAAGAATGGCGCTCTATCCGTACCCGTTACTGATCATATTTGTGTAGTCAAAAGTAAAAAAAAATAAATCCCAAAATTGTCTACGAAAATTAGTCATAATTGGTAAATTCATAATTGAATCAATCATTCGTAACAGTAGCTACTAGAAAATACTACGCGCAGTGCTTTTCCATGCTCAAAGAATACTACTATGTAGCCTGTACAATATTTCCATAAACTGAGTGACATTTTGGGATATAAACAAACACTAATAACTTTGCTGTTTATGAATATTATTTATTGAGACTTTACATATATAATAATAAGAACTTCTCTAATAAGCCCTTTAAGTATTTGTACTAATTAAAAATTAGTGGTGTATACAGGGTGTAAGGGACATTGACGTGTACACTGTTGCCATGGATTTAGTGCATAATGTATCCAAGAGCGTTGAAATGTGGGTTATAAAAAAAATCAAAGGTCAAAATGTATGGAGTTGCTGATTTTTTTTAAATAACCAATACTGTTTGCATTCTGAACTGCTTTCTATATTTACAGCCTAAGGCCGTTTGTCAACCGCCACGTCAAGAGGACGGCAATGAGAAACAGCTGACGGTGCCGAAGTAGCGATACATACATTTACTATGGCCACGTGTCCACTGCACGTCCGCCAACAACGATAATCTCGTTTCTCATTCACGTCCTGTTGATGGTGGCGGTGGACGAACGCTCTTAGGGTATTTGACAGGCTTTGTTAAAGAAAAAGTTGCAGGATTTACTTTTTAGGGTTCCGTACCTCAAAAGGAAAAAACGGAACCCTTATAGGATCACTCGTGTGTCTGTCTGTCTGTCTGTCCGTCTGTCACAGCCAATTTGCTCCGAATCTAATGGACCGATTAAGTTGAAATTTGGTACACATATGAATTTCTGTGACCCAAACACGAACGGTTAAAGTAAATAAATGAATTTTGAATATAGAGGTCACTTTTGGGGGGCAAATAAGAAAATTAAAAAAAAAAGTTTTGGAATCTACACCACGTGGCATCTCAAATAAAAGGGCTTACTATGAAGGTATCAAAAATATTTTTTTTATAATTTTAAAATAAATTGTTTTAAAGTTATTTACGAAAATAGACGAAAATTGACAATTCCCCTCCCTTATCTCCGAAACTACTGAGCCTAAAATTTCGGAAAAAACTACAGAAAATAGATCTTTACCTGTAGATTACAGGAAAACCTATAAGAAGTCTGTGGTCTTAAAATAACATGGTAAATCTATCAATATTGCGAGTACAAATTTACATTTACAGTTGGAATGTATGGGAGAACATGTTTTTTAACTACAATGTTAAGTTTGTTCTTAAGATAAATTCATCCCAACTACGGAACCCTTCATTGTGCGTGGTCCGACACGCACTTGACCGGTTTATTTTTTATTATTCATTATTTTCATTTTTTTTTTATTGCCTTTATTATTCCATATTGTCTACTAAACCTGAAAAATAAACTACTTCCCTGATTAAATATCTTTCGTTGGCCTTTACTAGTTAAGTCTAGATAGTTAGATTTCTAAAATCTGTACCACATAACTAACTGAATGCTTCCACCACCAGACTTGTGCCGTCGCATCTTGGAGTGGCGCGGCTGGTCAGTCCCGAGCCAGCTGTCGTACTGCGCCAATCTGCTGCACATCGCGTTCATCAGGAGCTATGTGGCCTTCCAGACCACTTCCACACATACGAACTTTGTGTTGATGGTGCGTATGATTATCTTTACTTAGTGGTGCTACATAGATGTTCGGGTCAGCCTGGTTCGGCGGCAACATCGAATAATATAAACTCAATTATTAATTGTTTGTCCGGGAACTTATATTTTGTAAGATTAGACGGCAATATATCAGCCTTATTTTGGTACAGTCCACGCTTTTCATTGCTCCCCGCGCTAACATTGGTCTTTCGAGCCGGATCCAATGTTAGCGCGGGGAGCAATGAAGAGCGTGAAATGTATCGCTGCCTGCGCGTGCGGACCGCATGCAGAATGTTTTGTTGGGTTCTGTTCCCAACACTTCCCTTAATAAAAGATGTTTATAATGATAAGCACAATGACCTCAATGTTGTATAGGCACTATATAGAAAACTAATAATAAAATAGTAATAGCCACGAAAAAAACGTCTAGCTAGCTCAAGAGATTCACACGCCAGTGAAACTATTTGATTGATGATTGTTTATAAAAAAATCAATATCACTAAAAACGTGCATAAAGCATTGCCGTATATAAGTTTGGCGTAAATAAGAAGTAACCACATATTATCTGACTGACGGAGTCAGACAATAAAAAATATTAGACACGTATTTTTTGTTTTATCATATTAATAAAAAATTACGTAGATAAAACGCATTAAAGTCGGGAAGCCACCTTTTAACTCAATGTATCGCCGTAATCTTTTGATTACGTAAAAAAATAAAAATACATATCCAATATTTTATAAGCAACATGATGGACAAAATATTTTTTTTATACCATTCCCCCTCTAAAAAGCTTATTTTATTCACTGAAAACAGTGAATAATAAGCACTTTTAATCACTATTTTGGTGTTTGAATTTCGAAGACACCAATATATTTGAGCTATGACGTGTTCTAAATTTAATTTGATCAGTCGACATTTTCACATGGAGTTTAGCATTAGAATAAAAACTATATATAATATATAAAACAATGGTATTATTTATTTAACTGTAAACATAACCTAAAAATAACAAAATTATATACTAACATAACTAAAACTATTAAAAAACTAAAATATGGCGTCGAAAAATTCCTCCGCATCGCTGTCGACTGGTAAAGTACCCAAGAGAAAAAAACTATATTTTGTTATTTGCTGTCATTAGTAAATTGGCGCTATTTTAAATACTGTAAATTGTACGAACACAATGTTTAGTGTTACTTAATAATGAATCGATTAAAAATGCATTCAAGCGATGAAGATGTGTTAGCACCTGAGTTTATGAAAGAGAGGGCGGCCGATATGGTAGAAAACTTGGTACCGAACAAATCACGGCTGGTTTACATCAAAGCCTACGATGAATTTTGCGAATGGAAAAATGAAAATCAAGCTTCTGACACATTTTCAGTCTGTTTTCCTAACTTGTTTTTGCTTAAATCTTTCTTTTTCTCGTAGTCATGGTATAAAGTATATTATGCAACTCTTGAATAAAACGGATTTATATCGAAGGCCATGAATCACTCGCGTCTCTCAGGATTCTAACACTTGAATCATTCCCTACGGTCGTGATTCAGTCGTTAGAATCCTTCACTTGCTCGTGATTCATCTGTGGCCCTCGCTTTAAATCCGTCCTTTATTCACTAATTGCATAACATATATTAGTCATCATCCCTATTATATGCTTCAGCCTTAAAATATTTTTTTTTTCAACAGTTCCAAGTATTCATCGGTATTGCACTGGCATCGTTTTTAAGTGCGATACCATTCTGGCTAATGGTGGAAGCTCCAGTAGGAAACTTGATCAGAGAGTACATAATAAAACCAAAGAAGGACAGTGATAACGTTGATGAAGAAAAACAAAACGGTACAAAGGAAGAAAATGCCAAAAAAGACTTAAGCGACGCTGAGATAAACGCAAAAAAAACATCAATCAAGAAAAAAGAAAAAAAAAATTAATGAAAAAATAATTAATCTGCAAAATCAACGAGAGACACTCAGCTGATGGACAAACTAGATTCTAATTAATATATCCTAGTGTTGTTTTATTAATTATTTCGGAATATAGGTAATTTAGATGGTACAGTACGACCACTTTCAAAGGTTCCATCGTTTGTTTGCGGGAAATCCGAACTTTGCCGAATTAAATGTGCCTGGTCCAGTAGACGGACTGACGGAATTAGTGCGTCAATCTGTAAACATGAAATATGAGAAAAATAAGTTTTATATAGAAATTTGAAATTCCTCATGTTGTCTTTAAATCAGTGTCCTTTCAAAAATATATGTTTAGGAACCTACATAATCTGTAATCCAATCGGAATAAATACACACTACCCTATGAATATCTTTGATTTACAAATTATTTTGGTATTTCATTTGTCCAATAGGTGCCGCCGCGCCGGTGCGTAGACGGTGGCGCCTTTTTTGTGTAGAAATGAAGCTAAATCAATGTCCAATTTTTTTTCTACATTGGCAATGATTTACAAATATAATATATTCGGGTGTAGGTTCCATATCTGGGAAAATTCATTTTCTCTATTTTCACCCGAGCAGAGCTCGGTCGACCAGGAGCTGTCAATAAAACAAGAATAAATGTGAAATCTTTATTTCATTTTATACTTTAGTAGTATCCCCCCCTTCCTCCTCTCCCTTGCCCCTCCCCTGCGCAAGCACAGCACGCACCAGTCCTGCCGCCGGCGCTTCTACACACACGAACAGGATACACGCGCACATGTATGTGAGGAAGATGGTCGCCGCTAGAACTGAAAACTGGCAAAATAAATAGTTGAATGTAGAAACATTATATTGGCTTTATTCATTGATTTACATATCACTTAAGTTTTTAAATATTTGTATTAAAATAAAAACATTTAAAAATATAATAAATAGTAGCCCATAGGAATCAGGAATCAGCACCGGCTGTGGTTAGGGCTCCAGAGCTAGAGAGCAACCTCCTCACTATGCGTGCCGTGCCCAGGAGTACTGCTTTCTGAGTCAAGGCCTTGACAAGCTCCTGAGGTGGTATTAGGTTGATAAAATCCTTCGTCATGTCTTTTATCCGAAGAATGACTTTTGTCAATTTCTTATTTGCCATTTGCCACCACCACGTAGGCTTAATATACTGTAAATTTGTAGACCAATTTCTGTTTTGTTAATTACCTGGTATTTGTTGAAAGACCTACACTGCCCTCACATACCTAGGTAAAAGCCAATTATTTTTAAAGAGTAACTATGGAGTTTTTTGCCGGCTCTTCTCCTTAGGAAACGACAAATTGGAACCGTGCACCTAGCTTCTGACGTTTCATAAGCGCCCATGTAGGTTTAATAAATGGTGTAGGGTGAAATACAATACTTTGATTTTGATTTTTATTGATGTGCGTGGGTTACGTGTATGCCCCAACCGCTCCTAGGGTACATATCGCTCATACATACCACGTAATAATCCGTCATGTGTATGGTCTGCATCTGTGCCCCGATGAGTGCCCTCTGGAACAGTGTGTGCAGTAGGAAGGCACTGTACGACACTCGGCCCGTCCACGTCCAGCCCCGCCATTCCATGATTCCGCGGTAGATTGCTGTAATTAGGAAGATTCTTGTAAAATCCTAACTATTTACTTCGAATCTAAATGGTCTCGGCCCAGAATTCGGCTACTTGTTTGGCGCCATCACTAACGTCTAACCTGCAGCTGACAGGACACGCAGGACACGACATTAAGTGTCACATCGTTTGTGGAACAGCACCACATTTACACTCCAAGGCGGAGTCGTCTATGAATCTCCTCCTGAACAGGTTTTCCTTGCTTTGGCCAACCTGGCTCCGGAGTCTGTTTACTTCTAGGTTACCCAAGGCAACTCATGTCCAGGTGGGAGATCTTCAGCAGGTGGAACAAATGTTTTGGGTAAGGAAGCTCTACTTAATAGAAATCTGCTGGCTATCGATATCTAAATACGATAAAACAAATGAAAACAGTTTTTCTCAACTCGTACTTCAAGAAACAACACTAACAGTCGTCGTTGACCTCCCAAAAATAATCCATAAAATCTTTTTTATTTTAATTTATTGTGTTTAGTTATCGATAGCCATCACGTCTGCAGAGTTTCGCTAGCTAATTAAATTTGACCCTGTGTAACGAAGGTGAGCATTAAGGAAGGATTTTTAAAATTTTATCGCCTAAAGGGGTTAAGTAGGGGATGAATGTTTGTACGCAAGTTCGTCATTGTTGCCGATGAGAAATGTCACCGGGCACTCGGGTTACTCCTACTTAAATTGTATTATTACTGAGTGATCCTAGGTTATTTAAATTTAAAATAATCGACTTCAATATAAGTTTCATTTATTTCCAGTTAAATATCAGTCGTAAGATGTGATTTGTATGCATAACTACTTCAACTGAATGTATCTGCCATTTGACTACTACGAACGATGAGAATGACAATTTTGAACATTAAGACAGAGCAGTATAACTATAGGGATAAAAGCTATTAAATACTAACTTTAAACATAACACATCAAGCACTTTAGGACTTGCTTGACCTTGGAATAACCATAAAGATGTACCCAATAAAGGGCACCAGTGACTTACTTTCGAATTTGAAGACGCTGCCCAGTATGATCGTGACCACTAGCAGCTGGAACACTGGCCTGTAGAAGGTCGCGTACAGCAGGCTGAGCACCGCGGGCGCGCGGCCACTGTCGGAGTAGAACAGGCCTCCGGACAGGATCACCGCCACTCCGAGCGGGAAGGCCAGCCACATCACCCAGCGATGTTTCTGCGGAGTGTGGGCACATCAGTTACTCCCATGGCAGGATTTTAGCATCATTTTGAAATAGTTTCAGTTGAATCTTTCTCAACAATAAAATTGACGTCAGTCAACATGAATTCGTAGCTGGTGAAACAGGCTATCCACTTAATAAAAATCTTAAATTCACTGACAGATAATGCGCAGCATAAACCGCTGGGTCATGCAGCATGAAGCAAGCATGGTATTTTGAACAAGAGTTGTCTTTTATAATGATAGTTTGCACTGAAGAAGGATTTTTGAACGTTCTAGTGGGAAACCCCACCCACACACACGTCTTGTAACTCTAAATTAAAAGTCTGTCACAGCAATTTCACAAGGAAGGCAAGTGGTTTTTATAAATGACTAGCTGACCCGACAGACGTTGCCCTGTTCTTCAACAATTCATACAAAATTCCCACAGAAAATGCACTTTCAGTTTTTCCGAATTTTCCCGGCAACTTTTCCAATTTTGCTCTTCAAAAGAACCTTCCTCGGACTTAAAAAAAAATTTGAAAAAAAAATTGCCGAATTAGTTCAACCGTTCTCGAGTTTTGCGCTTAGCAACACATTTAGCCATTCATTGTTATTAAAACACGAGTGCCCTGCCAAAAACCAACTAAATGTAAAATAACAAGTTGTATTCCCAGACTAAACAGATAAATAAAATTGTCATAGCTGTCGGGGACCGTTCTGTGCAACACTTTTAATCTAAGAGGTCCCCCGACTGCAATGACAATTTGCCAGAAAATGAAGCTATACTGCAGCCATACCGATTAAAAAAAAAATATATAGCTAGTGTCACTCAGGATAATTTAAGGATTCTAACGATACATCCAAATCTGTGCAGACGCGTAAAAGTTATGGTGGAATGAAGAAATTCACATACATACTCGTACATACATGAACCCTGGAACATTACACTCCTTTTTTGGGTGGGGCAGTCGTGTAACTAGAGCGACTTAAAAAAAGATCAAAGTTACATGGTTCGAAATCGAAAAATAACCAATCATTAAAAACATTAGCTTAAATGAAACCAACTTTGTTTCAGACAACTATAATTTAATACAATAAATTTCTTAGTCATCCAATCCATTGACCTCTTATAGTTTGGAGGAGGAGGTGGCATGACCATCAGAAGCAGTATACCTTGTACTTGTCCAGGTCCTTGCCATCCTGCAGGTGATAGGCGAGGAAGCCTCCTGCCAGCCCGAGGATGTAAGTGGAAATGTTGGTGTGGCCGCGGATGTACAGGAGACGGAAGGTATCGTCGGTTGCGTATAGGTTGCGGTATGATCTGCAAAACCACGAAGGTTAAAAAAGTTAACCATAAGAATGCTGATAAAAAATTTATTGGGTATTACGTCAAAGGGATGGAACAACCTCCTCATGATAATAATCCTGATACTGTTCATAGGATAGTGATAAAGAAAACACACGATTAATGCACTTCAGACTAGATAACTGAACATGTAGGGCTGGAAATTAAACACTGGAAAGTGTAGTGACATAATTCCCTGACGCATTGCAAGGTGCATGTAGTTAACTTGTGCGTAAAAGGTTTCGAAGTTTAAATACTTAGTAGTTATTACGCATGGGTAAAAATCACCAATAACTTACTCGGGTGACTGTATGACCACTGGATCCAAGTCCTGGAAGTACGTGTGTCCTGCGACAATGGCTAGAGCGGCCACAAACAGTACGGACAGTAGAATGGCGCGGGTCTTACACTTGCGAGCCAACAGGCATACTAGGAGACCCAGGCAGAAGAGTTGCGTGTCGGCTGCTAGGTACCTGCGGGTGGTAGAATTATTGTGATTATTTGATGACCTTTTTAGGGTTCCCCAAAAGGGAAAAACGGAACCCTTATAGGATCACTCGTGTGTCTATCTGTCCGTCTGTCACAGCCAATTTGCTCCGAATCTAAAGGAGCGATTAAGTTGAAATTTGGTACACATATGAATTTCGGTGACACAAACATGAACAGGTAAAAAGTGAATAAATGAATTTTGAATATGGGGGTCACTTTTGGGGAACAAATTAGAAAATTTAAAAAAAAGTTTTGCAAACTGTACCGTGTGACATATCAAATGAAAGGGCTTATATATTTTTTATAATTTTAAAATAAATTATTTATAGTTATTTAAGAAAATATACGAAAACTTACCATTCACCTTATGTCCGAAACTACCGAGCTTAAAATTTCGAAAAAATAAAGAAAATAGTTCTTTACCTGTAGATTACAGGAAAACCTATAAGAAGTCTGTGGTCTTAAAATAACATGGTAAATCTCTCAATATTGTGAGTACAAACTTACATTTACAGTTGGAATGTATGGGAGAACATGTTTTTCAACTACAACGTTACGTTTGTTCTTGGGATAAATCCATCCCAACTACGGAACCCTTCATTGTGCGTGGTCCGACACGCACTTGGCCAGATTTTTTCATCTCTTGATAAAATTACGATAGTGTGTTATAAGATTGTGACAGTAACAATTGTCAAAGCCAAAGGGCTTAAATAAATGATTTTCAGAGGAAATCAGTTAAGGATTTTGAAAAATATTACAAAGATATTTTTTTCTTCTTTTTCGAACGAAGCCCATTTCTTTTGATACGATAGGAGTTTCGTAAGAAAAGAAGCTTAACATTAACTTTGATTCCACCAGCAAGCTACCGAATCAACAAAACTGGTATTTACAGTAGCGATCCACTTGCGGTTGTGGCAATACCTATGAGACAGATATATAGCATATGACAGACAGATGGCGCAAAATGAGACTCAGGACCAGTTTATCTACATTATACCACGCCAAGAGAGCTACTGTGGCAATGACATCAGAAGTTTTTAGTATTGTATGATACGTTGATGATCTCACCACGTCTGCGGCTGGCACCATGTGTCGTCATTCACGTAGTTGTTGACATACAGCAGCTGTGCCCACCAGTACTGTCTGCAGGCGTCTGCCTCAGTGGTGACTACTACTTTTAGTATTGTATGATACGTTGATGATCTCACCACGTCTGCGGCTGGCACCATGCGTCGTCATACACGTAGTTGTTGACATACAGCAGCTGTGCCCACCAGTATTGTCTGCAGGCGTCTGCCTGAGTGGTGACTACTACTTTTAGTATTGTATGATACGTTGATGATCTCACCACGTCTGCAGCTGGCACCATGCGTCGTCATACACGTAGTTGTTGACATACAGCAGCTGTGCCCACCAGTACTGTCTGCAGGCGTCTGCCTGAGTGGTGACTACTACTTTTAGTATTGTATGATACGTTGATGATCTCACCACGTCTGCGGCTGGCACCATGCGTCGTCATACACGTAGTTGTTGACATACAGCAGCTGTGCCCACCAGTACTGTCTGCAGGCGTCTGCCTCAGTGGTGACTACCAGCTGCCACAGCGGACCGCGGAACGCGTGCCGCATCCATGTCGATATGGAGAACAGGATGAACGCGTATGTTGGAGTTAGTCTGGATGGAGAGCCAAAACCATTTAACTAACGAATGGAGTTGATTACTTTTTAAAACAAGGTAATTCAGTTCACGAATTTAAAGATATATAAATTTTGTTAACGTGTCTGTAACAGTGTACGCCTCTTCGCGAGAAAGGCGTAACATTTCGGAAAAAGTGTTTTTTATTATTATGCGATAAATTAATATCCGATTGTAGAATCTTTTTGTGTATTTTTTTAAAAGTTTAATAGATAACTCATTTAACGTAAAAACACATATTAAAAAAAATCCCTATTGCACTACTTACGATTCCCTAACGTCTTCACTTAAGCATGTTTCACCTACGATTAAGTTCAAGAATAGCTCATATCATCATAATTAGTACTAGAAAAAGCAAAAAATACTACAAATATAGGGAAATTACCTCAACCATCTTAGAAGGATTCCCTTTGGAAACTGCATCCAGCTGACTTTGTGCTTCTCCGTGTAAATCTGGAAGTTAAACGCGAGGAGGAAGCTGGACATCACGAAGAATGTGTGCGTGACTAGGCTGCCGTTGAACAGGATCTGTTTGAAAGGATCTTCGTACGACTGGAAGAAGCACACAAATAACTGAAATTTATTCATTTACAACCATCACCATCATCATCTGCCTAGCTTTTTCAAAACTATGTTGAGGTTGGTTTCTAGTTTAACCGAATGCAGAATTTACAAGCAAAGTAAAAAAAGAAGCAGATGCTACAGTGGAAAAAACTACAGTAAGAATGATCTTGTAAAGACTGTTAAAATGTGTAGAACTTCGATGTAATTAAATCTAGATGAAGAAAAAC
The DNA here is from genome assembly GCA_946251885.1 of Cosmia pyralina. NCBI lineage: Eukaryota > Metazoa > Arthropoda > Insecta > Lepidoptera > Noctuidae > Cosmia > Cosmia pyralina. The sequence goes on along the minus strand of OX276357.1, from coordinate 1,656,049 downwards.
TTTTAAAACATATTACAACAGGCATTTGAGCTCAAAGTAGTACTTGGTGAGCTAATCAATTAAGTTGTCAAGTAAAACCAGAAACCAGATAGAACCAGAAATTGGTCTATTTGCATAACAAGATATAAGTTTATAACTACTAATTATATTACTGCAATACAAAATTACGCCCCATTAAAAAAGAAAAACAATAATAATAACGTTACGAAGTTCGTTAGGTCGAAGGTTCACTATTGTGCACACATAATTATAGGTTAACCACCTATCTTTACCTAAGCACGCAATTATACCTAACATTATTTTCCTCATTTGACTTAGATATTTTTTTTCATAATCTCTTCATCGATTATTTTATTGCTATGGTATTGTTTGTAATATTTTTAAGTAGAATCTTCTTGAAAACTAAGTGAAAGACGAATAATGACTTATTAACCACTTGCGCGACCGCGGGAACTTTGTTCCCCAACAGTAGGTTGTCCGTGGGAACAAAGTTCCCAAGACAATCTTTTTTTACTTTTAACCTTGTTCCACCACTATTAAGTAGGAATATCCAATTCCATGCATTTACTGTGATAGAGTATCTGTGTCCGAACCTTTTGAGATACGACAACACTCACTGAACTTGTCTATGACATTAAAAAAATATTATTTTCGCTGTCATAAAATCTAAAGTAAACAATAACAAGTTTTTGTCTCAACTTCGGAAGCTTATAAATAATGAATATTGTACTGTGGTAAGTGGTTTTATTTATGTTTCACGTTAAGAGTTAACACAGCATGCATTTTAGCCATGAAAAATATACGTCATCGCTTGTTTTTTCTTTGTAGAAATCTAGAAATCTGAAACTAACTGTGTTTGCTGTTTACATACCTATTTTTGTGAATTTTATACGATCATACATTCAAACGAAACATACACTACGATAGAGTCCAGTTCTCTGGCATCCATAAAAACATTCGAACGTTACAAGATTCCAAGAATCTTCGTCGCTTCGGCATTGTTTGTAAACACGTGTGAAGTGCTGGCTGACGTCACGGTGCGCGTACGCCTGACTGTATGATGGACTGTTTTTTTGTGTAGAGCCGCTTTCATTCTAGTGGTTAACAGATTTCTTCAAAAGGGAGGAGGCTCTCTATTCGTTTTATGTATATATTTATTTTGTTTTTTTTTTTTTACCGTAACATATACTGTACTCAATTTCATAAACATTCCGTTCAATTCCAATATTTATTTGGTAAATAGTGCCTATCAGAACATTGTGAAACTGGCTTCTAATGGAGGAATGTAAGTAAAAAAATATAAACCAATCTTACCGTTTCTATATACAATGGATTATCCACATATGAATACGACATTATGAGGGTTGTGTGTGAAAAGAATACACAAAACATCGTCATGGTCCTGAAAACATACAAAAAAATATTAGTAGGTAGTCTATTTAAGAAGTGTTTAATTCCAATATACACGACACAATTCTCTGTAAGGTTTATTTTTAGAAGAAGACTTTAAACAACCTTGCTAAACTTGCTCTGGTAATAGTTACCTTAATCCATAAAATAATTTCAGTCTTTCTAGCCGGGGCTCCTGGCCACTATTACTTGGTGCGACCAGCTTGTCCCAATTTCTGCGTATTGAAAACGCCAATAAATACGGATTCCCTGAAAAAAACACCTTACTTTATATACCATTTTCACACTTAACGATTTTAAAATTATCGGAACATAATTTAATTTCAATACCTGTTTTGTCCTCCTTCTTGCAGCAAAGGACATCGTACAAGCTTCCGGCAATGTTGAGCATAATTATAACTACATAAACCACAGCCATTACTATATCACTATTATCTATGGTCACCCTGTCCCCTTCCCTAATACAATAATGTATATTAGCTAGTCTTCCTTCCAGTCCATACTGGGAATATAGAGAATTGTTGAGGCATCCGTCAAGGGTCTCTCTTAGGCTCTGTGCTGTTTCATTTGTGTTGGGAACTGGTGTGAAGTCTTTGCAACTCCTTGTCACACATACTCCTCGGTGTATTTGTGTGTGATTGAAGTGTTTAATTTTGTGGTCTGAATATCCCTGAAATAAAAAATTAAGGATAATAAAAAGAGGGGAATAGCTTGAAATGTGTAGGAAATAGTCTATTATCGCGTAAACTCGCTCGAGTTTCTTACTTCTTAAATAAAGTGTACTTTGTAAAACCAAACTTGCTAAATTCCATATTTTTGTTCTTCCTACAAGTTTGATACAATGCCAGAAATCCACATTGTACTTTAACAAATAGTACTTAGATTATAATTATAAAGTCGACTGACTTAATATATAAACTACTAGCTGCGCCCCGCGGTTTCATCCATGTAAACCGGAATAAACAACAAAAAAAAAAACAAAAAAAAGCATATGTAAAAATAAAGTAGCCTATGTGTAAATTCAGGGAGTCAGCTGCCTCCATACCAAATTTTATCAAAATTGGTCCCGCCGTTTGAGCGTTGAGAAGTAACAAACATACAAACACACAAACTTTCGCCTTTATAATAGTAGTGTGATACAGCGGTAATGTCTGTAATAATACCAATAATCATAAAACAGTGCTCTCAACAAGACATATTTTTATCCTTTTACATGTGTTTATGTGTGTGATGATGAGTGAGTGAGTGAGTGAGTGAGTGATCATTTGACCTATATTGCAATGATGTATAATTGAGGAGCAATCTGTTAATTAACAAATTGCTCCTCTATTATACATCATTGCGATGTAGGTCAGCAGACCTCTGGCACTATTATATGTATAGTGTAGGATATAAGCTTGTAAACTATACAATCAGCAGTCATTATTATGACAGCCGTGACTGGTGTTATTATGTTGATTATAATGATCATGTGTTATGAAAGATCTAATCTTGTTACGGATCTGGGAGATGTGTTATGATAAACAAACGTCATGGTATTTAGATCTGCAAGTGACAAAGCAATAGTTGAAACTTATATTATGTTAATACACGTTGAGATATACCTGCACATTTAAGCATGTTAAATGAAACTGAGAAAATTTCGAAATAGGCCAATCATCGATTGGAAGCGATGCCCATGGTGGACCGGTTAACCAAAGTTCATGTTGAACTAACTGTGAAGGTAATACATAGTCCACGCGACAGACGATCCACGGGGTTTTGAGTACCCGGGATGAAACGAAAATATTCCGACGAGAAATAGGTTTGGCACTGGTGTTATTCTATTAGCGACGAACCGATGAGGAGAAAAATGAACCCAGCACAGAGCAACTTGTGAATCCGAAAAGGCATACACATCCTCGATAGGATGTCGTTTTGAAATAGTGTCATAAGCTACCCTTAGTATTTAGCAATTAAAAGAATACCACAAAGTTCAAGCCAAGCAAGTGTTACAGTTTTAATAGGAGCGACTTTAGATTTCGAACATAACAGCCGAACAATGGGCCTCTCATTATTATTCAAAACGTAGGTATAGACAACGCATCCATATGCCTTTTCAGATGTATCGGAAAACGCCAAGAGATAAAGCCGAGAATGCGAATCAACGCCCAAATGGCGGGAAAACAAAAGATTAGAGATTAATGGTAGTTCCAAAATAAACTGCTTCCACAAACGGAGAACAGCTTCTGGAGGTTGGTCTTCCCAGTCGAGTTTGAGAAGCCAAAGCTCCTTGATATGCAATTTCGAATATAGAATAACGGGACCAACAAGACCAAGAATGTCATACAAGCGAGCTGTAACAGACAAAATCGCACGCTTAGTACCCCGTTAGTCTTCGGGGCGCGACAGTGAATTTAAACGAATTAGAAGATGGCAACCACTGAAGGCCGAGAATTTTGAACGATGTGTCTGTATCGAAGGAGACTGATTCCGATTGGCGGTGAGTATCAGGAATGGTACGGAGCAAGTCAATAGAATTACTCGTCCATTTCACTAGCTCGAAACCACCACGCTTCAAAAGCTGGATTAGATCGGATGCCATTCCAACCGCTTCCTCAAGGCTAGAAGCGGAGGAAGCTAGATCGTCCATGTACATGTCGCTTTCTAACACGCTGCAAGCGAGAGGAAAGCTATCACGCTCGTCATGAGCGAGTTGTCGCATAGTGCGCAAAGCTAAAAACGGCGAAGAACGAAGACCGAAGGTAACACGATTAAATTGATAAGTCTCCAATGGAGCGTCATCCGAGAAGCGATATAAGATTCTTTGATAAGAACGATGCGAAGGATGGACCTCGATGCAGAGGTACATTTGACGAACGTCAGCGAAAAAAGCGAATTCAAATACACCAACCTTTAAAAGTATATGAAAAATATCATTTTGCAAATTGCAGCCAGTATGCAAAACGTCATTAAGTGACAAACCGGAGTCTGTCTTAGCACTAGCGTCGAGTACGATACGAAGTTTAGTCGTAGATTTATCCTGACGAATAACGGGATGGTGAGGCAAATAAAATCCTGACTCGAGACAATTCTCTGGCGGGACGAGCGACAAATATTTTTTATTAAGATATTCCGTGATAACGGCATTCCTCACGCACTGGAGTGCGCGGAGACCGCGCGAATTTACGTTCAAGAAACAAATATCTACGCTTTGCTGTTATAAAAGAATTGCCAAGCAAATCGACATTCTCCTTAAAAGGCAGATTAACAGTATAACTACCATCGGCACTTCGAGTAGTAGTAGATGTATAAATATCTTCGCAAACCTGTTCGTCAGGGCTTATAAAATTTGTAGAAGGCACTTCTTCTAATTGCCAAAATCTCTGAAGAGAATCATTAATTTGCTCATGTGTAAACGCGCAGAATGAACGAGTAGACCGAGGTGATGAAAGTAGGGTGGGTGCGTTTCCCATTAATATATATCCTAAACTAGTTTCGATTGCTGTAGGCAAATTGTTACCAGGACTAATTTTATTTAATAACAAAATGCAATATGAATTGACACCTAAAAGCAAGTCAATTTGTCTGGGTGAATGATATTCATCATCGGCAAGCGGCAAATTATCTAAGTATTGAAGTGCGTTTACATCAATAAAGGCGTCTGGTAACTGTGACGTAATCTTGTCAACTACAAATGACTGCTAGTTATACTGTGTCCTAGCGTCAAAACGAGATGTAAACATAACATTGGTCATGCCCAATATACGTTGAGATGCACCACCGATGCCTTGAACTTCAACAAACCAGTTTTTATTCGAAATAAATAACGATAGACGTTTACAACACGAAGCTGTGATATAATCACTCTGCGATCTGGAATCAATCAAACATCGCACGAAATGCACACGATTATGTTTATCTAAAACCTTTATTTTTGCGGTACTCAACAAAGCAGTCAAACACCTGTTATCAAAAAAGTCACGAGCAACACCACAAACAGACACATTATTGTTATTTGATGGCGAACTAGATTCCACTCCACTTACGCTTAAGGTGCGGTCATCCTGTTGAGAGGTAGCGGGAGCGGTAGCGACAGCGGACAAACTTGACGCATTATTTTGCGAATCAGATGAACCAAAATGCAAGATTGAATGATGTTTCGACTTACAATGACGACAAAAATTTTTTGAAGAACACGATGAGACTTTGTGCCCATGATTTAAACAATTAATGCATAACGCATTAGATTTCGCAAAATTAAATCTTTCGTGAGGGGTCATTTTTGTAAAATCAGAACACAAATATAATTTATTATGTTTGTCTGACTTACACAAAATACAATTATCGGCTGTCTGAGCGACAAAGGCCTTTGTGGATCTCGGTTTTGAATTAGACAAGTTTTTAATTTGGCCATCTTGTTGAGGCTTGGAAACTAAAGGACTGGAGCGTACTATTTTATCTTGTTTTTAACGAATTCAACTAAATCATCACAAGAAGGTATGACCTTTTTGCGATGACTCATTTCGAATAACTTAACTGTCTCGGAGACTAACCTTTGCAATGCGAGATGTAACAAAATAAAGTCCGCAAGATCTCCCAAATGTACCTGCTTGAGCGCCCTAACGGCGGTATCAAATGTGTTTACAAATGACTCTAAACCGGTTGTAGATTTAGCAGGTATAGGTTTAAATTCTAATAGTTGATTTAAATATGACGCGGCAAGAAAACGCGGATCATCATACTTAGATAAGCGACGAGCGAGTTCCATAATATTTTATAATTCTCAGGTGTAGGTGGTATCCCTGCACAAAATGAAGCGGCGCTGCCAGTCAGCTTACTAACAAGAAAATGAATGCGCTCCGAGTCAGACAGTTGCGTGTTATCATGAACTACGCGCTTAAACTGATTATAAAACAGCGACCAATTACGAATGTAGCCATCAAACGAAACTAAATCGATACGAGGTCATTTTGGGAAATTATTATTTGGCGTTTCCTTTATTTGAGATTGTTCTATTTTGAGTGAATTTACGACACGTTGAATCAAATCAAATCAAATCAAATCAAATATATTTATTTCGGATTCTGTTATATCCATAGGTGTTAGTAACAATATTATCCTAATGTTAGTACAGTTAATTCCTAGGTTTATTATAAAAATTTAATTGAAGCATGCGCCGGGCTGGGCGCCCGTCACATGTACACTCATCCACTGCTTCAACAGCGGAGAATCCCACCGGTTTGCCAACGCGTTCAGGATGCCGTTCGCAGTGCCACGTAGGTACGCGTCTGAGTATCGAAGCGCTTCGCTTACGGATGATTGCATAAAAGCAATCAGTGTGCGCCTCAGCAAACATAGTTGATGCGCTGCAAAAACGAGGCAGCCCAAACAACACCCTAAACGCGTTGTTATATTGAACACGCAATGTCCCGTACACTCGCTGCGTGTAGTTAACCCATAGACCACAAAGCGTCAGTTTAACTTGCTTACTACAACGTGTAAATCTACGGGCCAACATGTTGCAACGCACACACAAAGCCCTCCGCTCCCTCTCAATATCAAGGTCATCATCCAAGTTGTCTGTGACCCAGTGACCCAAGCATTTAAACTGCTGAACAAGCCTCAGTGGTAGTGGTTGAACCCGACAGTACAGCTCCTCAAACGAAATCCAAGATTGGTAACTTATAATAGCTGTAGGATCCACTTTAATAGAACACATATTGAAGGCGTCTAATACGCTTTGAAATTCATTACGTAAACTTTGAAGATTTACGACATTATTTAAAAATGACTCCCTACATGTTTCATCATTCATATCCTGTTTTGATAACTCGAATATTGTTTTGCATACGTTCGAAATGTGCATTACTTTTTTGTTAATTTATTTTTTTATTGTCGTCGTTCGACATGATTAAAACCAATATGTAAAATGCGAATGTGTAAACTAAAAAGGTGACGTAGGTATAGAAATACGTAATAGTGTCTTGCCGTTTAAGTTAATGAAATGAGTAAACGATTTACCTATTTCCAACGCGAGAGTAACGAAAGTAAACGACAACGATAAGTATGCGACAACAACGAATGGGGCTATTCACACTTACCCTTTGTAGGTAGGTATGTATGTGTGCAAAAAAACACCAATAAGTAGGTAGTAGGTTACTCAATACGAACAACGAGATGCCCCCGAATAGGGCTCCTGAATACACAACCTTAACGACATAGGTATGTACTAGAACGAAATTAATATGTATGAGTAGACCTAATAGTTTTACGAATAAAGGAACGAAATAAATAAACGACGTTCAAGACACAATTATACAAACAAAAGAATCAACGAATAAACGAAACGAGTGGCAAGTAGCGGCATAGAAGCCACGGCTTGTTTATGTAGGTAGGTACCTACGTATATATCGGCGCGCGCTTTCGACTACGAACAATGAACGAACTAAGTAGACAACTTTTATTACGAGTAGGTAGGTAGTTAATTGACCAATACTACTTGTACTTATAACACCGACTAAGTATATTTTCCTAGTTAATGTGTGTACCTACGATATTGAATACGTAAATCTGTAATAATCAGTTACGAATATAAGCTCAGCCAGCACAACACTGAACACCTACTGCAGTAATAGAATACAACAGATTTGATCTGATTGAGTAGGTATTTGTTCGAAATACGAATTTTAAATACGAAAATATGAACTAGAATTATCCGGCTCGATTAGACCAAAAATAATATTGATGAATTAGCGAAAAGGGTAAAACAAAAAAAAAAAGGTCGGTTATTGAAACGGACGCTTGATTATAAAGATGAATAAAATATTCACCCGAGTGGACTGTATTGTGAGAATTAAATTTTGAGGGTAGGTATTTTCAATGATAATAATAATAATAATAATCATCATCGATCATCGGTGATGAGACTGTACATCCCGCGGAAGTACGGGGGTCGAGGCTTTTTAAATGCAAAGACCCTCCACAACCGCGAGGTGTGCAGCCTCAGAGAATATTTTTTAAAAATCGAAGTGGGTATGCACCGTGATGTGGTTGCAGTGGACAAGGGGCTCACCCCGCTGTCCATGGCTAAAGAGAACTGGCGCAAACCTGTAGTACTTACTACCGATGACCGCAAGAAGGTATGGCAAAGCAAGGAGCTCCACGGGCGCTTCTATCGGGCTCTTCATGAGCCCGGTGTAGATTTCTTAGCGTCCGTATCCTGGCTACGTTTCGGTGACCTTTTCGGGGAAACTGAAGGTTTCGTCTGTGCAATTATGGACGAAGTTATCTTGACGAATAACTATCGGAAACATATTATGAAGGATGGGACGGTTGACGTGTGTCGGGCATGCCACCGTCCGGGTGAGTCCATCAGACATATTATCTCCGGTTGTTCTCGTCTGGCTAACGGCGAGTACTTGCACAGGCATAACCAAGTAGCTAGGATTATCCACCAGCAACTTGCTTTGAAATATAAACTAGTCGATTCTGAGGTACCATACTACAAGTATGTGCCCGACCCAGTTCTCGAAAATGACCATGTCACTTTGTACTGGGATCGGTCTATCATTACTGACAGGACTATTGTCGCCAATAAGCCTGATATAGTAGTGATAGATCGGTTAGTGCGCCAAGCAATGATAGTCGATGTTACCATTCCACATGACGAGAACCTCGTGAAAGCTGAGAAAGAGAAACAAATAAAATATCTCGACTTAGCTCGCGAGGTTGTTGATATGTGGAATGTGAGCTCGGCTGTCATTGTGCCGATTGTCGTAACGGCCAATGGCCTGATGGCCGAAAGCCTCGAACAACATCTCTCGAGGCTATCATTAGGCGGTTGGATCAAGGGCCTGATTCAGAAGGCAGTACTCCTTGATACGGCTCGCATTGTGAGAAGGTTCCTGTCTCTGCAGCCCTAACCACCGGTAGCTTGGACCCTGCTCCCGACGCCGGCGGACCTCTATTTTTTTATATTTTTAAATGCTTTTTTATATCCTTTTTTTAAGAAATATTTAAAAATGTAAATAGATAAGAAATTAAATAAATAAACGAAATAATAATAATAATAATAAATATGTTTGGACATATCACACAACGCCATCTAGCCCCAAGCTAAGCAACCTAATGCTTGTGTTATGGTAACGAGATGGCTGATAAACTACTTATATACATTTTTTTTTTGTAAATACATACATATTATAGATAGAAAAACACCCAGACTCGGAACAAATACTTGTAGGTCGTACAAATATTTGTTCCGTGCGGGAATCGAACCCGCGACATGCTGCGCAGCAGTCAATCGCTCAACCACTGCGCCAACCGTGTCGTCAAATGATTGCCTCAAAAAAGGGGGTTGATGGCTAGCTGAATGGAATTGATATAGCGTATTCAAGTCAGTGAACAACAGGAAAGGGGTTTAGGGCGTGAAAGGATTGCAAAACACTTACGATTGTCCAGTTTTCACCTTTCTAAAGTTTCTTGATGGCGGAATCTTCTTCCGCGTGCACGCGGTAACAAATAACCAAATATTGTCGTTGAGGGTTGTTTGAGCGTCCACCACAGCACTTACACTACACAAATGCTATAATAATTGCGAAAAACACTAGTTTAGAGTTAGACTTGGCCAATAACTTATTTAAAACGATTTTTTCTTCTAATGCGCGCGCGCCATTGCAATCGAGCGTTAGGAAGCGAAGTGAAGTGAGGTGCGGAGGGAAGGATTGGGGATGGGACATGTCACTGATTAATGAATACGAAGAAAATAGTAAGGTGTATCAAACAATATCGAACAATGACAATCAAGACATGATTTGTCTAACTCGATGAAACTATGTAGTCCGTGTACCCCATGTTTGAGTTCTAAACAAGTTTTCAAACTCAAACTCAAACAAAACAAGTTTTATCCCTATTCCCGACCGATAAAGCGAAATAAACACTGATTGAGTTTATGGGGTATAAATGGCAGCAAACATTTCCCCGATCAACATGGCTCCCAAAATAGATCACTGAAGCAGTCACAATATTTAATTCTTCCTCCAGATAGTCCTATGTTTTGCGCATATATTTAATTCTCCCTCCAGATAGTCCTATGTGTTGCTCATATATTTGTAGGATCAGGAGTGCCGAGCGGTATATCGTCAGGGTTTGTAGTTCCCATTTTATTGGGATAAACAAGACAGTATGAACAATTTCAGAATTATAATTAACACAAGTACACTTTATAAAAAAAAACACAATACAAATGATCAGTAATGATACAGTTAGGCGAACAAACCCATATGGTTACAGTTCGTATAGCGGCATAAGCCACCCGAATACAAAGTCTATCGCTATCAGTAAGGCAATACAACTATGTCAATATACAGCAGCGCTGTACCAAGTAAACCGACAGTTTTGTCGGGAGCAGGAGCTCTGTATCGAGTCGAATCCGAGGACCGACTGACTTGTATCGCCGAGTGCGCGCTGTTTTATAGGACGATGTCCCCACTTTGCAACCCCTCCACGACAACTCTGCCCGATGGCGCATTGCGGTACGTCTCGTGTTTACTTGATACAAAACACTAAAAATGGGCTTAAATCTAATAAGATTTACTTTAAAGTAATTAAATGACACAAGAATAACATTTTAAAATCACAATAACATCTCATCAATTGTTTTGAACAAAACTATCGGTTACAATCATCGAAATCAGTGCGTATACTGAGTATACACTGAGTACTCAATAAATTATGTTCCGATTTTACTTAAATTAGGTTATATTAAGAGAAAAAAAGAAACAAATCATAACAAATTCTGCGTCTACCCGCAATCGCAATATTGTAGTTGACAACCATCTCCGACATATTTAATTCTCCCTCCAGATAGTCCTATGTTTTGCGCATATATTTAATTCTCCCTCCAGATAGTCCTATGTTTTGCGCATATATTTAATTCTCCCTCCAGATAGTCCTATGTTTTGCGCATATATTTAATTCTCCCTCCAGATAGTCCTATATTTTGCGCATATATTTAATTCTCCCTATAGATAGTCCTATGTTTTGCGCATATATTTAATTCTCCCTCCAGATAGTCCTATGTTTTTCGCATATATTTAATTCTCCCTCCAGATAGTCCTATGTTTTGCGCATATATTTAATTCTCCCTCCAGATAGTCCTATGTTTTGCGCATATATTTAATCCTCCCTCCAGATAGTCCTGTGTTTTGCGCATATATTTAATTCTCCCTTCAGATAGTCCTATGTTTTGCGCATATATTTAATTCTCCCTCCAGATAATCCTATGTTTTGCGCATATGGATTGACTTGTTCTTAATACAGGCACATGTTATAATTACAAACAACCTTCGCAGAAAGGTAAGCACGTTGGTTTTCCCTTTCCTGATGATGATGGTGGAAATAGTGTAGCACGTAAACGACATTAATTACTCACTAGGAACCGCTATTACGTTTTGTAAGTACCTATAATTATTCCGTTCCTTCGTCGTAAATCATAGTCTGCGTCATCAAATTTAATGTCGTAAAGAAATTACATTTAGTTTGTTGTTTTAATCACTAAATGTAAGTAATATATAAATTTATCAGATAATTATAATTTGCTCTGGAGGAATTAACGTGCACGTCTTTCTAATATGTACAATTTTAACAGGGATGTAACTTATATTTTGTAACAGAGTTTCTTGCCCGTTCTTGTCCATAGGAACCTAATAATATACTACGCTTTAGAACAGGCCACTAGCTTCATCTTTCTGGCTGACCGACTTCTTGATAATTCTGCCTGTAAATGGTTTTATTGAAATAAATGCTTTGAGTTTGATCCACGCAAAACGGCCATCGCTCAGCATAATGCTACGATTTATGTCCGAAACAGAGCCACAGCGCTGGTCTCCACGCGACAGACGGTTTGACGGTTTGACGTCATGACGTCATGTCGTCGACTAGTGCAGCTTATAAAGTAGGAGTACCTAGATAAACAAATTAAGAATAAAATAAGAGAACCGCAATGCAATATGTTATAATAAGCGGAAACGATTTTCATTTACAAAAAAAAGTATCTGCATTACAAAAATAATAATGATTAAGATAGACAAACAAAAGATCAATTAAATAATTAAAGAAACTACGTGCTTGATATGATAATCATAGAAATAAAAAAGTGACACCTGTTTAAGTTTTATTCATCACTATATTAATACCTGAAGCAAAAACTTTGTACCCCTTTTTACGAAAATTACGCGAACGGAGGAGTATGATAGGTGTATTTCCGTTCGTCCCCTCGACCTCGTCCCCCTCGGGGGACGAACGGGAATGCGTTATTTATTTTCCCGATGGTCCCCCTACTTTTTTTGGGGGGACGAACGGGAATAATTTATTAATTCTTTTTTTAGTTCTTTTGCTCCCACTAAATAATATACCTAAGACTGGTGGTTTTAATTGGTAAAAAAACAAATTTGAAATAAAATCAGTCATCAGGCACAATTAAAGTTTATATGGAGAAGGACTAGAAAGCTAATATTTTTATAAGCATTAGAAATAAATTAAATTAATAATAAAAAAACATTACACATATTACTTTGCCTTTGACATAGATGTAATATGTGGCCTCTATGCTTCGACAAAAATATCCGCTAGGCTTAGCTCTACCAGTATCTAACCGACCAGCACCCTAATTGCGTAACACACTGTCGATCGGAATTTGAATCATTTTGAAACAAATTGCTAATCCATTGCTCATATGTTCGAAAAATTTGTCTGCTCGACAACGTAAATAACGCAATGAATATTGTTGAACTGTCAAAATGAAACCAACTCCGATTGATAATGTGTTACGCAATTAGGGTGCCGAACATGATCCAGGGAGGATAAATGGCGAACCGAGTTAGCCGACCGGCAAGAGCCGAATGAAAGAGGAATAGCTTCGTGTCGGCTTCGTTGTTCAAAAAGTACTGCCGCATCGAATGTGCCGACACCCCTTACCTGCTGCAGTACTACTGCTGAATTTAAGGGGATTCGATAAGTTTTGTGTTTTTAACATTTCTGTAAAACCAAATGTATAATTATGGTTAAATCATTTGGATTATCCATATGTGTTAAGTTAAGTCATGTCATTAATCTGTCGATCCTAAATGGATACTTTCCTGATAAACTTAAATTAACAATCATTAAACCTCTTTTCAAGAAAGATGATCCCTACAATATGAATTGTTATAGGCCCATAGCACTCGTACCGGTGCTCTCTAAGGTCTATGAAAGAGTTATTTATGACAGGATAAATAACTACTTTGAAAATTTCAATTTGTTTGCTAAAGAGCAGATAGGCTTTAGGAAACATAAAACCATTAATATGGCCGTCTATGATTTTCTGACCACAGTTATGACTAGCCTAGACAATAAAATTCCGGCGTGCGCGTTGTATATGGATCTAAGTAAAGCCTTTGATTACGTGGATCACCAAATTCTGTTAAACAAATTATACAGGTATGGAGTTCGGGGCACTTCATTACAGCTGATAGCTTCTTATCTTACCAACAGAAAACAGTCCACATTAGTTACTCGAGTATGCACCAAAACAAGAACAGAAATTAACTACACTTCAGAATACAGAGAAATCAAACAAGGCGTCCCACAAGGAAGTGTTGTGGGCCCTCTGCTATTCATCATTTATATAAATGATCTTCCCAAAGTAACTAACCACCCCACTATACTTTTTGCAGATGATAGTACTGTCGTTTTTACAAGTAAGGACAAGTTATCTCTAGAACAAGATATAAACAGCACTCTAAGTGATATTATAAAATGGCTAACTAATAACAATTTAAAAATGAACTTTGACAAAACTAAAATTATGATATTTCGCAATCGTAAAGCCCAATTTACTGACATTAATATAGATTACATAGGGAACAAAATAAATGAGACAGCAACTACAAAATTCTTAGGCATGTCAATTGATTATAATTTGAACTGGAAAACGCATATTGATACTTTAATTCAAAAATTAAATAAGCAATCATACGCCCTACACATGCTGGCAAAAACGGTAGACACTTCTGCTGTACTTGCAGCATACCATGGCTACGTGGGATCCTTGATAAAGTATGGTATTGTATTCTGGGGTCATTCCACCAATAAGGACATTGCATTCAAGGCGCAAAAGCGGTGTATTAGGGGTATGTTTAATATCAACCAGAATGATAGCTGCAGACCATATTTTATCAAATATAATATATTAACATTGCCGTGTGTCTACATTTATGAGATTGCTTGCTTCGCAAGAACTAACAAACATCTTTTTGATAAGTACAGAAGTAAGCGGCATAGTGATAAGATTTGTTGTAGGTCTAACAAGACGGCCTCATATGCCAGAAGCATTTTCAGTATGGCGCCGCGTATATACAATCACTTACCAAAGTCTATACTAGAAACTCTAACCATCGATGAATTTAAAAAGAGATTAAAAAGATTCTTGCTATTTAAATGTTATTACAGTATTCATGATTATTTAACAGAGGATGTAAGGACATATTGTTCTCAGAAATATTATTGTTGATGTGACATGTGATTAATCCACTAATTAGTTATCATTATTATTACTTTAACATTTATTTACAAATATATCTTGACATTTTCATTCAATACATGACATTTTGATCTTTAAATTATTCTAGTGACATTAAAATTTGCTAATGTTTAATTATTATTTGCCATGATGAAATTATCAAAATTGTTATTGCCTAATTATAAATTATTATTGCAAGTAATTGTAAGTATAACAATGTGATACCTACAGTTTAAACCTTGACATTTGCATGCCTCAAGGCGTAATATGGTTGAACTATGCTCTATTTTTAACAACTTTATGTAATTACCCATATTAGCAAATAAATGAATTTGAATTTGAATTTGTTATTTGACTATATTGTCTATTGTTACCTAAACATGATTAGGCATTTAAAATTTTTTCGACAGAAAAAAATTCCAAAGTAGCACCGTCTATTTTCTGTTTTATACAATTATACGTAAACAGTTCCTTATTGTGCAGTACAATTTGCCCTAAATCGAAGGTATTTAAATATGTTAAGAACTTACTAACAGCATTTTGTCATAAATCTACATTTAAATGAAGCTCGTTTAAGTCTTTTATCTCGTGCGTCAAACTAGACAGTCATAACGCCATTTGACTTACATACCGAGCTAAACCACGCTTCGATGTATCCTCTTAAAATAGTAAGGTTGTAGGCATGTACCTGTATCATCCGCATGAGCTCAGCGTTGGTCCCTGCGTGTAAGTTCACATCCACGATACAGTACGTGCCTCCCGGCTCCACCATACACGCGTCGTACTCATCCAGCCTGTACAGAGCCGGCATTTTGTTGTATTCACTGGCTGAAATTAAAGAAATAAGCAATGAAACAACATGTGTCGTCATGGCCCAGTGGTTCAGGTCTCGTCTCTCTTGCACGAGGTTGTGGGTTAAAATCCATGCAAGTACCAATGTGACATTTTCAATTCGTACTTTCTGAGTTTGTCTTGGATTACTGACATCGGTGAAGGAAAACATCGTGAGGAAACCTGGACTAGTAGTTAATATAAGTCTGAAATCGCCAAGCCGTCTTGAGCAAGCGTGGTGGTCGGTTTTTTTTTGTGTCAATGACCGCTGGTAGTGTTGTTTCTTGAAGTGTGAGTTGATAAAATCTGTTTTATCGTGTTGAGATATCCATCATCATCATAGACCCATCACGTCCACAAAAAAAAACTGATTTTTAAACTGATATTTTAAGTGACTACCGACGGTTAATGACCCCAAAAAAAACATCATCAAATTAATTTCTTTTTTTTTACCGACTTCAAAACAAGGAGGTTACTCAATTCGACCAACACCAATATATACTTTTTGACCAATATATATTTTTTTTGTGTGTTCGCGGATAACTTCGTCGTTTATGAACCGATTTTTATGATTCTTTTTTTGTTGGAAAGGAGATATCCCAAGAGTGGTACCATAATAAGGAAGCCAGGATCTGATGATGGCATCCCAGACAAATCGAGGGGAACCTTCAAATTTTATAGGCACACTTATAGCGATTTGGGTATTTTTTATAGTAACTTGTGCATTTGCTCCCGGAAATCACCATTTAGTGAAATGGAACTGATGAGGAAGACCACAGATGGCCATCGGAACTACTCAATAATACGTATTTCACGGGTTGCGATTCGATTATTGCTAAGCAATTTATGCTCGTCACAATACATATGTTGAAATGGGGCTGATGGTGACTTCACCATCAGTTCCAGTTCTCCTGGTTCCTTACTGGGAGAACTCCTCAACAATTAAAATCCTTGTATCGGGAAAAGCAATATTTTGTAAAGGTGATGAGCCGTTGACATTAGGCTATTGTAACTTAGATGAATTACAGACTGACCCACTAAAAAGTGAAAAATAAAAAAACATTTTTACAAAAAAAAACAACCGACTTCCAAAAAAATACTACAAAGTGAAAAATAACTTAAATTTCGGAAGTCGGTGGCAAAAAGCTAAAATACAGATCCAAAGACACCGACTTCCGAAATTAAAGTTATTTTTCACTTTGTAGTATTTTTTTGGAAGTCAGTTGTTTTTTTTTTTGTAAAAAAGTTTTGTTTTATCATGTTTAGACATCGATACACATCACGTCTGCAAAGTTTCGCTAGCTAATTTATTTTGACTCTGTTTATGAGAAGAAGCCTTGCTCTGCAGCGGGACAATAATGCCTGGTATTATTATTATGCAAAGCGAATGTTTCAGCGTAAGGATATTTGGACACAGTACCTACGAAACTCATGCGAGCTCGATGTAATGAGGGATTACAGTTCAGCCGAGGCAGAAGAGCAAGAAGAAAGGATCATAGGTAAGGCAATATCTTTACAGGGGCTAACATACAATATCTCCCCATAATGTTATGTGTTGAAAATATGTAGAATCTTATTTCCATTTGTACAACACATTCAATTCTCAAACCAATCTGGACCTACGGTATTCAGCCTTGGGGTACGGCCAGCCAAAGTAACATCGAGATATTGGAAAGGTTTCAGTCGAAGTTACTTAGAGTTATCTTTAACATACTACCTAAGTATTAGTAACAAAATAATATATCAAGATTTGACTTAATACTCGTAACAAGAGATACTCGTAACAGCGGCAAGTACCGGAAGTCACTCAAAATCAAAATAAACTTGCCCTAAAACGAAGTGGTGATGATGGCCTGAAATTTAAGAGATTAAGGAGACATAGCCAACCAGCCCCAGACCAACTCTTCTGAACAGATTAAGGAGACATAGCCAACCAGCCCCAGACCAACTGTTCTGAAGAGATTAAGGAGACATAGCCAACCAGCCCCAGACCAACTCTTCTGAACAGATTAAGGAGACATAGCCAACCAGCCCCAGACCAACTCTTCTGAAGAGATTAAGGAGACATAGCCAACCAGCCCCAGACCAACTCTTCTGAAGAGATTAAGGAGACATAGCCAACCAGCCCCAGACCAACTCTTCTGAACAGATTAAGGAGACATAGCCAACCAGCCCCAGACCAACTCTTCTGAAGAGATTAAGGAGACATAGCCAACCAGCCCCAGACCAACTCTTCTGAAGAGATTAAGGAGACATAGCCAACCAGCCCCAGACCAACTCTTCTGAACAGATTAAGGAGACATAGCCAACCAGCCCCAGACCAACTCTTCTGAAGAGATTAAGGAGACATAGCCAACCAGCCCCAGACCAACTCTTCTGAACAGATTAAGGAGACATAGCCAACCAGCCCCAGACCAACTCTTCTGAAGAGATTAAGGAGACATAGCCAACCAGCCCCAGACCAACTCTTCTGAACAGATTAAGGAGACATAGCCAACCAGCCCCAGACCAACTCTTCTGAACAGATTAAGGAGACATAACAAACCAGCCCCAGACCAACTCTTCTGAAGAGATTAAGGAGACATAGCCAACCAGCCCCAGACCAACTCTTCTGAACAGATTAAGGAGACATAACAAACCAGCCCCAGACCAACTCTTCTGAAGAGATTAAGGAGACATAGCCAACCAGCCCCAGACCAACTCTTCTGAACAGATTAAGGAGACATAGCCAACCAGCCCCAGACCAACTCTTCTGAAGAGATTAAGGAGACATAGCCAACCAGCCCCAGACCAACTCTTCTGAACAGATTAAGGAGACATAACAAACCAGCCCCAGACCAACTCTTCTGAACAGATTAAGGAGACATAACAAACCAGCCCCAGACCAACTCTTCTGAACAGATTAAGGAGACATAGCCAACCAGCCCCAGACCAACTCTTCTGAAGGTTCAGCTGATTGGTATGATAAACTTAACTGCTAAGTTATCACCAAGCTTCATAACATAATAAAAAAAAGCCAGAGATATCGGACAAAGAAGCTTATAGTTGTTGACGACAAATTGCTGCGAAGCAGAAAGAACAAAAAAAAATTACAACATATTCCAAGTTAATGTTTGTCCTAGGCATATCACAAAATTGCGTTTTGACAGATTAGTAATATGGAAGCACGGCGACGCATCGCATTTTGTAGAAATTTGGCAGTTGTAATTATGTACTTACGTTTAGTTTTATAATTTTGTTTTTGGTTTAAATTATGACATTTTAATTTATTATGAACTAAAGTTTATTCTGATACAAATTTTACGTAATAATATTAATGTTGTAAGGATAAATTTACTGTTAATTCTGAACGTTTTTAGTAGTTTTATGGTTTTAAATGTTTTTTTTTTTATAGATATTCCATATATTTAAAAATTTTGAGGCCGCTATGGATTAAACCACTATTTAAGAGATATTATTAGGTACATATTTTTCATTTAATTTTCTTATGTAAGTAGTTCAATCCAAGAGCTCAAAAAAGTGACGTCGCGCATTTTATGAAAAACTTGTTTCGGAGTTTTAGCTTTAATTATATAGATAAGAAAAATTGCGAAAAGTGAGGCCTTAATAACTATTCTCCACCTCTCATTAAGTCAAAGTTGTCAAACTCTCAGTTTCTCAGAATAAGAACGCCAAAGTCGCAAATATCACGCTCGAAATGTAATAGCGCCCTTAATATCTAACGTGCTATAATAGAAAGTTAAAAGAGTTAAAGTGTGCAAGTTTGAATCGAACTCTACGAGTACCTATCGATCATTGAAAAGCATTAATCTTATAATTGCACTGCAGCGAATAGTATTATGTAGACTGCAGACAATCAATTATGTGACCATAATTCTGCAGTAAATAAAGCTTAGCCAATTACTTTATATTGCGTTTTCTGTGAAGTTCTGGACAGGAATTAATTCACGGTTCACCCCAGGTTAGCATGTGTCACAAAATAATTGCCAAGGAAGCGCATACGTTATATGGTGGTGTGATAAAACAATTATGAAAATAGGAAGGAAAGGAAATTCAGACGGCAATAATAGGAGAGTCTGAAAAGCAGGTGTAGGTAGCGCTTTTAGAATAGACTTTAAATGAGGGATGCATCGATACGCCTTTTTTCCGATACGATACTGATACTGATACTTTTATAAAAATATCGGCGATACCGATACAGTAAACTAAAGGTAAGAAGGTGAACTAAATAAAACATAAGTTGAGTTATTTTTTTTACTTTAGGTCTTTACCTATGAAATTGCCGCTCTGCAGTACTGGCCATTTCAAATCAAAATAATTTTTGTTTGGCTAAGAATTCTAATTTCAAATTAATTTTATTTTAAAAACATAGATTTTTTTTTCCAAAAGTAGTCATTTTTTTATTGATTAGTGTTACATTTTCATCGCATTTCAATCTTTTTCGTCATCATGGATACGTTAAAAATTCGAGTAATTATGGAATATGAGTACCGTCGTGGCAGCAACGCGGCACAAGCGGCACGCAACATCAACGACGTTTACGGAGCTAACACTACAAACCAACGCACCACTTGTTATTGGTTTGCTCGCTTCCGTTCTGGAAATTTCGACCTGAAAAATTAACCTCGCGGTCGTCCGAAGACTTTGGTCGACAATGACGAATTAAAGGCGATTGTGGAAGCTGATGATACACAATCTACGGCTGAATTAGCAGCAGCTTTCGACGTTAGCGTCAAAACAATATTGGTCCATTTGCGTCAAATTGGCAAGGTAAAAAAGCTTGACAAATGGGTGCCTCACGAACTCAATGATCGCCAGCGCGAAGTACGCGTCGAGACGTGCCTTGCACTGCTCAACAGACCCACAAATGAAGGAATTTTGAACCGCATTGTTACCTGCGATGAAAAATGGATTCTGTTTAATAACCGCAAGCGCTCAGCAAGTTGGTTGGATCCTGGTTCAGCACCTAAACAATGCCCTAAACGAAAACTTACCCCTAGAAAAGTGATGGTCACTGTTTGGTGGTCTAGCGCCGGTGTGATTCATCACAGCTTCTTACCAAACGGGGTGAGCATTACTTCAGATGTATACTGTGAAGAACTGAAGACAATGATGGAGAAGCTGGCACATCTCCAACCAGCATTGGTCAATCGCTCGTCTCCGCTGCTCCTGCACGACAACGCGCGACCTCATACTGCACTGCAGACGGTCTCCAAGTTGCAAGAACTGGGGTTGGAAGCTCTCCGTCATCCGCCCTACTCACCAGACCTTGCGCCTACAGACTACTACTTTTTCCAGAATTTGGATAACTTCTTGGCGGGAAAAAAATTCAATACCCGAGAGGCAGTACAAAATGCCTTTGAAGAATTTGATGCCTCCCGTCCAGCTGATTTCTTTAAGAAGGGCATCAATAAACTGCCACTGCGTTGGCAAAGATGCATTGATTGCATGAGTGATTACTTCGATTAATACAAATAAAAAATGCATGAAATAAATTCGTTTAAATTTTTTCATACAAAACGGCAATTTCATAGGTAAAAGAAAGAAGAAAGAAAGAAAGAAAAATATTTTATTTGGGACACGCACAGGAAATACAGTTAAAAAAGAGCATATAAAAGTAACAAAATAAACATTAAAAAGCAAAAAAACAAAAAAAGAAATCAGAATAAAAAAAAAGAGACCTGTGCGAGGCCAAAAAGGCTCCCATCTCAGCATAAAGCTGCGATATTTAAAAAATAAATACCGCAACGCTGGTATTCTGATAGGGCCTGTGTGATGCCACGGACATACCCACGGATATCAATTAAAAATAGCAAGGGGAATAAAATCAAATAAAATAAAATACAAATACTAGAATACTTGAAAAGAAAAAAACAAAAACCGTCAATAAGGTGTAAAGATCGACTCACGCTTGACGCCCGACGGTCCAACCTCACTTGTCTATGCTATAGACTATTGTCTATATTTATGACAAGCGATGAGACCATGCAATGCATGAGACACGGGCGCAGGCGACTGGCTGTCAATGTGCATTAATGTAAAAAAGGAAGTAAAGTCACACAAATAAAACAAAGAGTGAATAATAAATACGACAAGAAAATGGTGCAAATAAATAATATAAAGTATTGAGTGTATGACTGAATGTGTTGTGTTGTGTAAGTCGGAAGAAAAAAAAAAAAAATAATCAATCACCGAGTGACGGTCTCCAAGTTGCAAGAACTGGGGTTGGAAGCTCTCCGTCATCCGCCCTACTCACCAGACCTTGCGCCTACAGACTACTACTTTTTCCAGAATTTGGATAACTTCTTGGCGGGAAAAAAATTCAATACCCGAGAGGCAGTACAAAATGCCTTTGAAGAATTTGATGCCTCCCGTCCAGCTGATTTCTTTAAGAAGGGCATCAATAAACTGCCACTGCGTTGGCAAAGATGCATTGATTGCATGAGTGATTACTTCGATTAATACAAATAAAAAATGCATGAAATAAATTCGTTTAAATTTTTTCATACAAAACGGCAATTTCATAGGTAAAGACCTATTATTATAAAAATTACAGACTTGGAACGAAATATTAAAATTAATAATTAAAAAACAAAGTATCTACTTATTCTCAAGTTTTGCGGAGCTAGGCGACTTCACGCAAGTCTGTTTGAATGACACCTGCGCGCTGCGGTGGAAAATAGCCTCTCAGATGCGACAGAACTCATTTGGAACTAAAGTATTTCTGCGCCATATTTTTCAAGTTTGGGTATAAGACGTCATTGTTCGTGGCCCGTTTGCAACGAATTAGACGAAATAGCACGCGCGTTTACATTACTTTTTTGAAGCGCAAAAAGTATCGTTGTACCGGCAAAAACTTTTTAATTTTTGTGAATGTGAGTACCATGGGGCCGTTTATTATTGTATTAGGATGTAGGTAAGTTTGAATTGAAAGAGCATGGCAGTTGGGAGTTTGTCATTCTCACTTAACCCGTCGCGCGCCAATTAGCAGACACAATTGAAATTCTATTGTTATCTGTACACATGGTGTACAATCGACATTTTAAGAGTTAAATATCTCGCTGATGGTGGCACGTGTGTTGGATCATTCGGTTCCCTACAAAATGGTTGAGCTGGGTGGTGCTGATCCACGCGTCATGTTCGTGAACGGAGACTGGTCATCTCCTAGCTGCCAGGGCTTATTTTTAATTTTATATTTTGACTTTTTTTAAGTTGTTTTGACGACACGGTTGGCGCAGTGGTTGAGCGATTGACTGCTGCGCAGCATGTCGCGGGTTCGATTCCCGCACGGAACAAATATTTGTACGACCTACAAGTATTTGTTCCGAGTCTGGGTGTTTTTCTATCTATAATATGTATGTATTTACAAAAAAAAAATGTATATAAGTAGTTTATCAGCCATCTCGTTACCATAACACAAGCATTAGGTTGCTTAGCTTGGGGCTAGATGGCGTTGTGTGATATGTCCAAACATATTTATTTAAGTTTTTTTTTTTTTTTTACATTTTTCTCACATGTAGAAGCAACTAAAATAATGTACCCAGGATGTTGTATTACTTATCTTGATTTAAAAGAGTGTCCGTGGAGTTTCTTGCCTGTTCCTCTCCATTGATATCTACGTTTTGGAATGGGCATCTAGCTTCAACTTTCTGACTAACTGACCGACTCTTTGACAATTCAAAAGTGCCTGTAATTGGTTTAATTAAAATAAATGCTTTGAGTTTAAGTTTGCAAAATATGGCCGATGCCGATATATCGACATCGGTATGGGATGCACTCCTACTCTAAATCTAAAAGCACTGCTTTAGAGATCAGGGTCCTTTGAGCCGATTTTTAGATGGCAAAGAATTAATTCGTGTGTTGTCGTACCCATCCGACAAGAATAAAGCATAGTCTTACAAGCAATTTACTTCTATAATTGAATTGTTAATGCCACTGCTACTTCAGTGTGCGCAGTTAATGTTCAATAAAATTGCTATAAAACCGACCAAGGTTTATATTATAGCAAGTACCATAAACAGTTGAAATGAACACAGACATAAAACATAACGAGACATTACGACACTCGGTATTAAAAATAGTTTTGTAAAAAAAAAGTTTTTTACAAAAAAATACAACCGACTTCCAAAAACAACACTACAAAGTGAAAAATAACTTTAATTTCGGAAGTCGGTGTCTGGTTAAATGTATTTTCGTTTTTTGCCACCGACTTCAGAAATTAAAGTTATTTTTCACTTTGTAGTGTTGTTTTTGGAAGTCGTTTGTATTTTTTTGTAAAAAAGTTTTTATTTTTCACTTTTTAGCTGTCGTACTTATCCCACACAAATTCTAATACCACTACATGCAAAGCAAACTAGAACATCAACCATATAAAAGTGGGGAAAAATACGTACTATTGAAGCTAACTCAAAAACTATTCAGGCAAAGTTAATCAATTTTATATGGTACCAACTTTGATGTACTCGTATACCTACCCTCTCGAATAAAACAATTTTTTTTCAAATCGGACGACCGTAAAAAGTTATGCGTGCTCACACAAAAAATGAGAAACCTCCTCTTTTTTATTCGTCGGTAAAAAAAGCTGATTTTGGTGGGTTCTCATTCCTTTGTTTTTCAATATTTTTTAAAATAAAAAATACAATATTTATCTACCTAAAGAGTTCTAAACAACGCTATCCAACTCGATGGGGTAGGGCAACATTTTTTTCGCACTTCCGTTAGATGTATGGGAGCCCCCCTTAAAAACATTTAAAAATATTTTTTGACAATTTGTATGGCTATAGGTGAACGATGCTTAAACTTAATACTGTGAAAATTTGAAAACTGTAGCTCCAACCGTTTGGCTTTAAACTGTGTGACAGACGACGGACAGACAGACCGACGGACACCTGAATGACAGCAATAGTTCCTCCTAGGCTCCGTTTGGACCCTTCGGGTACGGAAAACATTTGCTGCGCAGCTCCTGATACAGGCGATTTTTGATTTTGATGAATAATTCGCGCGCGACACAAAGCACCGCGTGCCGCGCGACGAGCGGTGCTTTGTGTCGCGCCAGTTTGAAGGAGCCTTTACGAACACGCAAAAAGTTACTTCCTGATATCGGGGCACCCGTGCAAGACCTTCAGAATGCGTAGGAGAAACTATCGTTGAAACAGCAGACATATTTAGTACGAAAAGACGGGTGTCACATAAACATTTTTGTGTTTTGTGTACGTTCGTACCTGTGTCAAAATCGACGATCAAATCAAATCATTTATTTGCTTGAATATGGGTAGTACATAAGGTAATAATTACAATAAAGGTCTTTAAACCATATCCTACCTTAATAGCAACCTACCTACCTACCTACCTTAACAAACTGACAGACGATTCTTGCTACTAAAATACTTAGCCCATAAAAGTGCCTTAACACGGGAATCTAACTCTCGGCCCTGAGCGACGTCCACTACGTCATTCAGGCCATCATATCTCACAATTACTTCACGCTTTACTCATTTTCCTGTCCGCTCCGTTTTTATTTTGAACTTGAACTACGGTTCAATGTTATTCCGCTTACGAACTATTTTCTCACGTAGTTTGTCTCCGCGAAAAACATCCTGAGCTATTTTGCGTAAAAGGCGTTTAGAACCTTTTTTAGGTTAAATGCGACATGATATGAGGTACTTTGCGTGAATACAAATCTGCACATTCAAGGTGCGACGTGCAGAAAGTGAGTCTTGTGATCCGGGACGGATTATGTAAAAGTACTGTGGATGAATGCCGAAGCACTACTTAATATCAGTTTAACCACAATATTTTGCATAAGGATGATGAGCTAAACTTGGAAGAAGTTAAACCCGCAAACATTGAAGTGATTTGTTTGCGGTCGCAGACGTTTTGATGTCCTACTTGCAGGTTAAATCGAACCTAGTATTCAATAACCAAGATCGATCGATCAAAAATTAGCCTCGACTGACGGAGCACGTGCTTCGGATAAGGACTGTTAAGGCGACGATAAGCGGTTTAATGATTTTAAAGTAAACATTACGTCTAATGATTTGGAAAAAAAATATAATAATATGTTAAATTAGAGTATTTTCTTATGGGGCGGGTTTCTGAGGTATGTAAACGGAGCTTATCAATTCGATAGTGGTTATTGGTTCGATATCGTCGTCTGAACACTTCGTTATGGAAGAATTTAGCTTAAAAGTCGAGTGAATTTCTATCGAGGACCTCAAAAACCGAGCACAAGGAAGGAATTCGCTTAAATTGACAATTTTGTCGAATCAATAGCTATTGAGAGTTTAAACGCCGTTAGGAATTCTTCAGAAACAATATCTGAATATTTTAGATTATGTTAAATTAATTACACTATGTAATGACATAGTGTAATTAATTTGTAAAGTTGTAACTAACGCGGATAAAAAAATGAGAATCACGCAAAAACCATCAAGCGTATTTTTATGAAACCTACCCCATTTTAAAGTCAATTTAATTATTTATCTTTTAGTACACTTGTTTTAATATACCATTTTGGGAGTCCTATTACTGGCTGGACGTACGACGCGTTGCGTGAGCTCAGCACAGAACACGCAAGCTAACCACTCAAGGCCGTTGGCACTTATCTGTGTCTTAATTGATAGTAGCCTGGCTATCGAACTTAGAAACGGTTTGTATGATGTTCCGTTTTTGACAGACAAATGTTTGGCTTTGCTGTAGGTCTGTACCTACATCTAATTGCAAAACCATTTGAGGTATCTACGGACAAAATATGAATCGTTATAACTTAATTACTTTTGTACTGTAGGTGTTTGATCGCAAGGAGCGTCATGTTGCGCATTTTAATTACTATTGTAATGTGACGATTATGACGACATGCACATAGCATAGTTACAGCCAATACCTATACATTTTCTTGATTTTCCAAGAGAAAAGTTAGATAAAGTATGTTTGTTTGAATGCCTCAGCCATCGATATTAAAAAGGAATATTGAAAGTAAGTAGATATAACGCACTACCACAAAATAGAAGGTACCTACAGTGTAGGCCGGCTCCATGCAACGAGTTAAAAACATCTCACGCATAGAAAAGGGAGAATTAAGGTGTAATATTTTTCTAAGGGCCGGTTTCTTGATCCGTAGTGAACTCAACCAATGGTTACATAGTCACTAATAGTTGAGTTAACTACCGATGAAGAAACTCATTCAAGCCTTTCATATTAGCCAAAATTCAACTATTAGTTACTACCTTTTAACCATTGGTTGAGTTAACTACGGCTCAAGTAACCGGCCTTTAGGCTCAGAGTATAGTTTATAACTATTAGTTATGTAGTGTACCTATTGGTCTGGTAGAAATCCGCCTTTGTACAGCATTTTTAGGGTTCCGTACCAAAATAGTAAAAAGGAACCCTTACGGCGACTAAGTCTGACTGTTTGTCCGTCTGTCACAGCTGGATATCTCAAGAACTACTATTGCTATCAACTTGAAATTTGGAACAGTTTTAGATTACGTTTGCCCAACTATTTTGCAAGTCAGAAAGATTTTTTTTTTTTTTTGTAATAGGGACTGAAAGGGGATCTTATCATAAAATATGAAGAACGAGAAAAATCTGAAATTATTGTATGTCATAGAAGTATATGTAAAAATTACAGGAAAAATAAAACGATATTTATAAATAGCACACTTTTTCAGAAATCATCAACAAAAATTACATATATGATGGTAGGAACCGTCCGTCAGTGCGCGAGGCCAACCGAGCGAGCTCTCGTCTCGTCTTGACCGGTTTTTTACTTGTGCATAAAGTTTTAATAAATAAATAAATATAGAACAAACCAGAAGGCGTCAACGAGCTTAGAACTGAGGCAATATCTATACTAATATTAGGTCTTTACCTATGAAATTGCCGTTCTGCAGTACTGGCCATTTCAAATCAAAATAATTTTTGTTTGGCTAAGAATTCTAATTTCAAATTAATTTTATTTTAAAAACATGGATTTTTTTTTCCAAAAGTAGTCATTTGTTTATTGATTAGTGTTACATTTTCATCGCATTTCAATCTTTTTCGTCATCATGGATACGTTAAAAATTCGGGTAATTATGGAATATGAGTACCGTCGTGGCAGCAACGCGGCACAAGCGGCACGCAACATCAACGACGTTTACGGAGCTAACACTACAAACCAACGCACCACTTGTTATTGGTTTGCTCGCTTCCGTTCTGGAAATTTCGACATGAAAAATGAACCTCGCGGTTGTCCGAAGACTTTGGTCGACAATGACGAATTAAAGGCGATTGTGGAAGCTGATGATACACAATCTACGGCTGAATTAGCAGCAGCTTTCGACGTTAGCGTCAAAACAATATTGGTCCATTTGCGTCAAATTGGCAAGGTAAAAAAGCTTGACTAATGGGTGCCCCACGAACTCAATGATCGCCAGCGCGAAGTACGCGTCGAGACGTGCCTTGCACTGCTCAACAGACACACAAATGAAGGAATTTTGAACCGCATTGTAACCTGCGATGAAAAATGGATTCTGTTTGATAACCGCAAGCGCTCAGCAAGTTGGTTGGATCCTGGTTCAGCACCTAAACAATGCCCTAAACGAAAACTTACCCCTAGAAAAGTGATGGTCACTGTTTGGTGGTCTAGCGCCGGTGTGATTCATCACAGCTTCTTACCAAACGGGGTGAGCATTACTTCAGATGTGTACTGTGAAGAACTGAACACAATGATGGAGAAGCTGGCACATCTCCAACCAGCATTGGTCAATCGCTCGTCTCCGCTGCTCCTGCACGACAACGCGCGACCTCATACTGCACAGCAGACGGTCTCCAAGTTGCAAGAACTGGGGTTGGAAGCTCTCCGTCATCCGCCCTACTCACCAGACCTTACGCCTACAGACTACTACTTTTTCCAGAATTTGGATAACTTCTTGGCGGGAAAAAAATTCAATATCCGAGAGGCAGTACAAAATGCCTTTGAAGAATTTGTTGCCTCCCGTCCAGCTGATTTCTTTAAGAAGGGCATCAATAAACTGCCACTGCGTTGGCAAAGATGCATTGATTGCATGGATGATTACTTCGATTAATACAAATAAAAAATGCATGAAAAAAATTCGTTTAAATTTTTTCATACAAAACGGCAATTTCATAGGTAAAGACCTATTATTAGAGAGAGAGTGATTTTTTTGAAATTGTTTTTATTGGAGGTTAATCTCCGGAACCACAGCTCATATTTGAAAAATTCTTTCACCATTTGAACGGGAATTTATTCCAGATGAACATAGGCTATATAATTATGTACATAAATACAAAAAGAAGTACTCATTAATATTAATGAAATACTATCTTGAATTCAGGCAAGCCTAATAGTACTATTTGTTAGGTTACTGCTCAGAACTTGTGCACAACGTGTCGTGAAGAGAATGTCGTCTTCACATGTAAATTGCACTCGTGGGAAACCAGGGAGGGTCGCTGCTTTTGTATAATTTCATGCGTGTCAAGTGAAAAGTTTTTCTCAAAAAATCTTAACGTGTGGTTTAAGCTACGCATGTTGGAAGAGAGTCAGGTGGGGGTGTTGATAAGCTTTTGGACACGGTGCACAGCATGAAATTATGATCGAAGGTGTCTTCTGGTTTTTTCTTTATTCTGAGTCCCGAGGAGGTAAGTAGATAATTAAAAACTATTAGCAACATTAATTAATTATTATGATTTTAACTTACCATTCAACCTGTAGATAACAGCCGCAGACCTCCCGAAGAAAACAAACAACACCAGAAATAATTGAAACATTTTGACTAAAACTTTTATCCGCTTAAAGCTATAAATTAACTACAACAAAACAAATAAATAATAAGCTTCACTAATTCATTAAATTTGAAAATGATTTCATTTTGTATTTTTTTTTCTAAAACTGCCGAAAATGGCATAGGAATTCAACATAGGGCTGATAAAAACAAATTTTGTTACTTATGAAAACTTTTGGTGTTTTTTTTTCTAAACACTACAAATTGTTTATTTACAAAGGCTTATTTATGATTGTAAATGTGTAATATATCTGTCACGTGTAGCTACCGCGAGTGTGGTGGCACTATAGTGCGGCAGTCATTTGAGCCGCTTGATATCCTTGTTTGATCTACGTATCCGACCTGGGACGCGTGACGTCAGTTGTAATGTTATATTGTTTGTTTGTTTATGCGTTTTCTTTAAGACGTAAGCCAGTGTCATCTTAGGATCGGAGTCTCATCAAGTCGTCACTCCTGGGCTGCAGCTAATAATCAGCGTCAGGTGGTATACCTTATGTTGTCATCTGACATTATGCTGAGCTGTGGCACTTTTGGCATTATATGCATTATTTTCTTTTTAGGTTTTTTTTTTTGTTGTAATGCTTTTTCTTCTTTATCCAACTTTATGGCAACCCCCGCCGATTATTCTACCATGGCTAATCCACAAACAAGACCACTGTCCACTGCGTGTCTTAGATCCTTTGCCTTTATGTTAGATGGAAATAATATACAGGGCCAAATAAAACTTGCTGGCAAAACATCACATAGGTATATGTGATGTAGGCAAGTAGGTATATCGATATCAAACGACGATAAAAAGAAAAAAAAAACACATTTTCTTGTACGCACGGCCACAGATCAAGCATCATCCCAGATCATTTCCAGTATAAGCTGCTCTCGCATTGTATAGAATTTCCTTACAATGAGAGGTCAGTGTAAACTGGAAATGTATAGCTTGATGTGTAGCCGTGTGTACTATGAGCGGCACTGATTGCGTTATAGAAGAAAACGGTTCGAAACAGTCATAATATTTTTTGGTTAGATATTTTAGATCCCACAATGTGTCACATTCTTCTGAACATAACTGAGTAGACATCTCTCTATATAAATAAAAAGAGAAGTCCTGACTGACTGACTGACTCATCAACGCCCGGCCCAAACCCTTGAACTTAAAAAACCGGTTTAGCACAGAGGTTCCCTTATAATGTAGACAGGGAATAAGGAAGGATTTCTCGGTAGTACATTGATATTTTCCGACATCCACGCGGGCAAAGCCGCGGGCAAAAGCTAGTAATTTATAATGAAGTTTATGTATGTTTATAGTATATATCGTAGTAAGTATGATGTAACCATTATTTTGTAACCATATCTTGATTTAAAAGAGTGTCCGTGGAGTTTCTTGCCCGTTCTTCTCCATAGGTACCTACTATGCTTTGGAATGGGCGCCTAGCTACATCTTTCTGACTGACCGACCCCTTGACAATTCAAAAGTGCCTGTAATTGGTTTAATTGAAATAAATGCTTTGAGTTTGAGTTTGAGTTTGAGTTTAAGCACGCACCTTTAGAACATAAGTATAATTTTAAGCTAAGTAAGCACTTTACTTGAAAGCGCATTATAAAATATATTCCTTCATGCATTGATTAAAGTACATTCAATCAAGTTGGTTGTCTAATTTAAAAGACCATATGTAGGACCCCCAACACTTCGTGGCGAACCTGCGTTAGGGTCTGCCAAGGGGCAGATTAAGTAAAGTTTTTGTTGCGAACGATTTTCAAAATGTGTAACTCCAAGGTAGAAAAGGACGAGGTATTCTTAAATCAAAATGCTGCTGGCGGAAACAACAACTACACAAGACATGACGGATATTTATGCATTCTGTCTGGGAGGTGGCACATCTCTTCGAAGCCGATGTGGAGCGATGCGGTATCCTATATGTTGACGTTGCGTGTCTCGTCGTAGATAGTTAATCATAACTATCTACGACGAGACACGCAACGTCAACACACAAGTACCACGCAACTTTAACACAACACAACAAGACACATCAGTGTCTTCGATGTCACTCGAGCCGCTACTTGTGTATAAGCCTTCCACGGATGATCATACTTGCTGTCATTTTGAGAACAGTTAAAAAAAAAAAAAAAATGTTTATTCTCACCATTAAAGTATAATTTTAGAACAGGTAACGTGACAAGTACTAAAACATTTTGTTTTGTGGTGGTTATTTAGTAATTAATGAATCATGAAATCAGATATTATTGTTATGCTCGTGCTAGGTCACTTAGCATATAAAGTGCTAATCAGGAAAACTCCAGACCAACACGCTTTTTTTGAAATGCTTATAAATACAAAAAAAAAGTCTAAAATTTGCAAGCAAAACCTCGTGTCAAAGGTAGTATGCCGTGTGGATATAATAATAATTTAATACATAAACGAGTACCTACTATAAAGCTACACAGTATAAGGAAACAAGAAAAAAATGCGGTTTGAAGCCTTCCTTTGTTTAAGAATCCAGTTCAACTTTGATGTCCATTCCATTTATGTCTGCGTCTAGTTAAAATTATATTAATATATAAAACTGTAAAATCACATCTGTAATATCACGTAAATCAGCGAAATCGGCAAAATTTCGTGTACGGCCTCTTAACTGCATTAAACAGTAAACCGTAGTCCGTGGTCACTATTTGTTCTTGAGCTGGATTAGCGTAGTACGGAGTTACGATAGAAAAAATTACAAAAAATATATTTTCAAAATTAAAGCAAATAATAAAGGAGAATGCCCATTTTCTTCAGAGATTTAGGCCCCTAAAAAGGTTGTCGTATCACGGTGGTTTCAATTTTATTTTGTAAGGAATAAAATTTCTTTTCATATTCTGTAAACGATTTGAATTTTTTCACCCAGGTTTAGGAGATATCTTACTTTTTCAGATGATGATATTGAGGTTTTAAAAATGAATATTAGTCTGTTTAACCTATTTGAGTATAATCGTGATTTACGATCTTAATTGTACTGTAGTAAATATTTATTTACGGTTAATATGAGGATAAGTTCCTGAGAATGAGGTAGTGAGGTCCCTCAGCCTCACTACCTCCTTCTCTCGCTAGAGAATATAAGTGTGCTGTACTCTATGTACTGTATCCACCAGCGAGTGTCATTAAAGATGAATAAAGGCTTTGGTGCTGCATTTTCAGTGCTCTATTGGAAGGTTTACTTTTAAAAAATAATACAACAATAAATAGTTTAAACATTTTAGTCCTCTAAGAAAAAAACGGCCCTCGCTTCATTCTCATAACATATAAACATAATCATGGTATGAGCGCAGCGTAAGTACCCTACTGAACGCTTTCCCAGAGCATCCATCACATCATCACATCATCAGCATCTTCAGCATCTTGCGCGGCATCTTCCGCTTTTTCAGAGTATTCTATTCTATTCTATTCTATTCCCACGAAACTGCAATAATAAGCATTGATGCTCTTTAAAGGACTTGCCCTATTTTGCTCACTTATCAATAATTATGTACACTAAGTCCTGCTGCTCACATGTCGTGATTTGATTCTGGCCCCAACCAGATTATTGTTTTGACCTAATAAAGGGCAAATTCTCTGTCTTCTTCTTATTTCTACACTCCAGGATAATAATAAAAAAAAACAACAACAATTGTTAATATCACCAACTGCTTGCCTCTAAACATTTCTGGTAACAGCCTCCCAATAAGCATGACAAACTTGATCCCAATGTATGACCTAGAAAGTAAGAAAGTGCTTATTATTATTATTTTGATTATTTACTTTTGTTTAATATCACTCATAGTAATTCTTCCGATTTAAAAACACTTGGGTAGCTATATGTCTATTTTGGAAATTTCTGTGTATTGCATACGGTTTTTTAGGTAAGACTCGATGAGTTTTAATATATTTCCTCTAATGTCATAAGCTTCTAACTTGTTGAGCAGAATGTCACGGTCAACATAGTCAAACGCCTGTGTCATGTCGCAGTAAATGGCACAAACCGGTTTCCTTTTGTCTACATAAGCCATACAACAAAATCAAAAATAGCCAAAATGGTATTGTTTTTTCGGAAACCTTTTTGTTCTTCTGTAAGTATATTTGACATTTCCAAATAATTGCAATTGTATATTTGTAGATATACAATTACTAAAAGTATTTTTCAAAGACTTAGGAAAGTATAGTATAAGCGCAATGGGTCTGTAACAATTCAAGCTTTGTTTGTCGTCTTTTTTAAACACTGGTTTTAGTATTGAAATTTTTTGCTTGAAGTATGTCGCTTAGTGTACTTGGTGACTTAAACATAGACTGATTTGTTTTGTCCATATTTGTGGTTACTTTGTTCACTGCACCTGGCTTAGGTTTTATTTTGTCTACAAAGAAATTTTTGAAGGTATTTGTTATCTTCTGTAGACAAATTATGGTTTTATTATCCACTTTTATGGAAGTGATCGTATGCCTTGATAGGTATATTCATTTTAGATCTGTTAATGTAGCTTTAGAATTTGATGTTTTAATATTATGATTGTTTTGAGCTCACTGCGTTAATTTAATAATATTTTTATAGAGTTTTGCTTATTTTTTAAATACTGTTATGTTTAATTCGTCACGATGTAGTCTATAATTCCACATTAATTTCCTCTTTTTGTTGCTATATTTCTATTCCACGCGATACCCATTGTGATTTTACTTTAGATCTACCAGTTATTTTTTTGAAAGGAAAACATAAATTATGTATAAAGATTACAATCATGTATAATACTGTATTTATAATGCTGTATACAGCATTAAAAGTGTATCTGTAATCGCGTTGTAGGCAGTGCTTGGATTATCAGTATCATATATTTACAAGAATGAGACACATTGTAAATAATCTTTAAATTCCTGCATATTCTAATAAGTTCGTATGTCTTCAAGTATTAGAGGCCTGTTTTGATCCAATGTGCGGCGGCCACCCTCTTGCAGGAAGCCGTAGCTTTGTCGACAATACATTTAGGTAGTTAGAAAAGATAAATTGTTTTGGTATTTTACGGACTGTAGGGTTGTGTAAATAAAGCCCCGTTGAACTTGATGATAATTTATTGGAACGTAACAATAATTGATTTACCATGTGGCAACCCTAAGTGAAGGAATGAAAGGGACTGCGGGGCTATCACCCTTCAGACCTTCCCTAGCTGTCTAGTCCCTGAAGACTGCCGAGCTATCGAACAGGAACTAGGTTTACTTAGGAAACAGAGAAGGCTGCGTGGCTACCGAACTCTGTACCTCTAGCTAGTGAATGCCGAATTGTTCGTTTATCGTTTTTTCGTTTTTGTAAATGGCATCTCGCAGTTGACCACTGGGGGTCAAGACTGCTTAACCGAGCGTTTCTTGTGGGAGCTTTAAGCGAACTTAAAGCCTCCAGCCAGGGCTTACAAACTAAGGTAAAATATTAAGCGACTGTGCGTCGCTAAAAGGAGGACAGCCAGACGGGGCAGTCTGGATCATGATGGATGGGTTAAGTGCTACAGGCTCAGCTGTGCCCCCAGCAGGCACAGCTTCACCGAGTAGGTGGTAGGGGAAGGGGGGGGGGGCGATTGCGACCTCGGCGGCGAGGTCGGAATGTATTCCTAGGTGGTTTGCGTTTGCAAACCGTACTGGTGGCCTTACTACTCTCCTGAAGGAGGGTTATGGGGTCATCAGGGTCGGTGAGAATATGTCTCGGACGGCGAGTCTTACTAATTTTAGAGGGGGCGTAACGCGCGGCCTCGACAACGAAAGGGTTGCGATGCTTCGCGGCGGCATCAAAGAAACGCTTCGAGTTGCGTGACGAATTGTTCGAGGACAGCTCTGCTTATAAAGGCGGACAGTTGACATGTGTGTGTACAATATCTACACATAGTCGTCTGTAGTTGTTATCTTCGAGTCTATGAAGTCGCTCATCGTAGTGCTTTGCATAAATTACACTAGATGGCGCTGTATGTTTGTTACAGGACTATATTAAAAAAAAAAAAATACGTTTTCTTCATTTAACATTTTAATGAACTTAGGGTCTTAGGTACCTACTTATATAAAAACTACTATCATTTTGTGGGCAAGTGAGGTAAAGTGTCCAAAAGGACATAAATAAATGAATAAATATTATAATAAGAATAACACAAATTAATTTCATTGTAACCACCACGTGCAACTTAGGTTATTTATATCTACTTATATCTAACTTATATTAGGTTACCCATAACAACCGCCTTCTGACAAGATTAACATAACATAAAATACTGAGCAAAAATAGTTTTGGACCCCTTGGAATATGGGTTGTCTTAAAACATGGAACAGTTCCACTAGTATATCTAAATTTTTTAACTGAAAACATTTATTTATTTATTGACTTATTAAAGACCTCAGAAGGCCAATTCTCGTACAGTTAGCAACAAAGGTCGATTCAAATTTGAGTTTTCTAAATCTTAATTATTGAGAAAAATACTTCATTAAAATCGGAACAGATGTAAATTTTAAAGAAAATTAACTTTTATCTAATAAATGAAATGCTAAAAAGCAGGTTATCGTATCATTTTGTGTTAATTTAGATGATGTCAAAAAGTAGCAGTGTTAACCGCCTTCTGTTGCTGGCCGTACCTAAAAACGTTCAATAAGTCGGAATCTCATGACAGCGACAATCAAATGTCAAAAATGAAGGTAAACGCTATACAATTTTTGACAGATTCAGACTGAGATGAGATTGCGAACGTTGAGATTGAAAATACAGAAATTTCCCCTCTGTTGTTTTGTTAGGGTTCTAACTAAACTAACTACCCTTAAATCATATGAGCTGTGTTTCCATAGCTATTTTATTTATCAGTGCAACTAAATTTTCGTCCGTTTTAACTTTATTAAAATCATTACTGTCGTTTCAGGGGTCCCTTAGGGCTCATGGACTGATGAGTTGTTGTCCTCATACTAGTTGCAACAAAAATAATGTTGGATTCATCAAGTCTCCAACTATTCAAAATATGGTAATGCATATCATGTAAAATTTAAATGACAAGGCTAGCCGATTCCCCTGCGGAAATCCTACCCGCATTCGTAGCCGATTGCTTCGCTGTTCCGTTATAAAACTGTACGTTATTTATTGGATCGGAGACCTGACAAGACGACAATCTTGTCTAAGCAAAAGGCCGAAGACCCCACAATTCACACGCGTGTATTCCGCAAAGGGTTAGGCAAACACAACACTAATCGGACTCAAACATAACTGGCTAACTGTTGATGTACTGTAATATACCTTTAACGTGCCCAGTTTTCGCCAGTTATGTTAGGGGGCGAGCCTATTCCAATCAACCAGGCACAAATCTAGACTCCGGGCTGAGCCAAAAACACCCAATAACACTTTGCCCGACCTGGGGATCGAACCCAACACCTCATGCTCAGCAGTAGCGCACGACCACTAGACCCACGAGGCAGCCTGACTGGCTTCTATTAGCATTTGAGAAGCCAGTCATTGCTTTCATAGCTTAGATATAGTTCTATATAACTCCCCACTCAACACAGTCGCTGACGAGGCTGCTGTACCGCTCAGCAAAGACCTGGGTCGGTGAGATGGCCAATTGCCCCACCTCCTGGATGCCGCTCATATGAGGAGCGTGCTCCGCCTCCACCAGCACTAGTGGCAGGACCACCATCGCAATGTACAGGGCTGGGCTCATCATCTGAAACAGTTAAAGGAATATTTGAAGGCGGTCTTTACTATGGAATTACCCAAGACCGCGTTTGCAAAGCGGGACGCAGTCGGACGCACGCATCTTATAGTCAGACGTGTGTGGAGCTTGTCTACTCTGAACAAAGCGAGAATTTTATAAATAGTGACTATCACTTGTACCATTTATGTGTTAATAGCGTTTTACA
The DNA here is from genome assembly GCA_946251885.1 of Cosmia pyralina. Taxonomy (NCBI): domain Eukaryota; kingdom Metazoa; phylum Arthropoda; class Insecta; order Lepidoptera; family Noctuidae; genus Cosmia; species Cosmia pyralina. Next base: position 1,618,614 of record OX276357.1, on the reverse strand, counting down.
ATGTCAACCCCAAATATCACACAATTTTCGTGATTAAAATATTCGGCTTTGCAAGAAAAAAAGTGTATCAGCTCCGGCGCACGAATGTCGAAAACAAAGGGCCTACGGTCCTTTGGTCAGGCAACTTTCTATTGTTGGACAACAATCTAGGCTTCAGTGGCATGAGGTTCGCCGTTCGCGTGGTAGTCGCGCAGGTGTACACGTAAAAGTTTCGCGTTGTAGTTGTAGACGCTCCGGGTTCGCGTCCCGCGTCCCGCTACTTGCTGCTCAGGTCTGGCCGTAACATTAGTTTCGTGCATCATCAGCCAGACTGCTAGGTGTAGGCCTCTCTATGCTTGTGCCAATTAGAATAGAATACTCCTTACACAGTGACTGAAGAAGGCCTATTGCTGTTTGTGAGAGCCAATATTGATTATGTGCTAAATGTATGTAAAATTATCTATACATATTATAGAATAAAGTCGCTTTTGGTGTCTGTCTGTGTGGCCGCGTCGTTCTTCTAAACTACGCAACGGATTTTGATGCGGTTTTAATTATCAATTAGAAAATTTATTGCGGAAGGTTTATATGTATAATATAAAAACCTTCATCTTTTGTCAAGACGTAAAAACCATGCGAAGCAGGGCCGGGTCGCTAGTAACAAAAAAACAAATACTTACAAACAAATAAAAAAAAAACAAATAAATAATTTATTTATTGTCTTTAATTGTTTTATTTCTTTATATAAATAGCAACCGACATTGATTTTATCGTAAAACTAAATCAGTAGTGCTATTCTGTAAATATCTCACCGTGAAAACATAAGTGAAGTGACCTTAAAGTGAGCTGTCAATAGTGTCAACCCCTAGCATTATGTGGAATGACGGCTCACTTCACGCTCACTTCACCTGAGTTATCACGGCGAGAGGTTTACAGAATAGCACTACAGCACAGGTTTTTGATATTGACTTTATCATAAAACTAATCCAGGTTTTTGATCAAAAAACTGGATTTTCTCAGGTGTAAGATAATAATAATTTAATAATTTTGTGTTCTTCTGGTTCTTGATCAAAAGCCTTAGATTTTATCATAAACCTGCGACACGTATATCTCTGGCAACTTATAGCTTGCATCTTTCAGACTGACCGACTTCTTGACAATTCAAAAGTGCCTGTAATTGGTTTAATTGAAATAAACGCTTTGAGTTTGAGTTTATCATGCTGAACCAAATCACCCACCTGTTTAAGTTCCCTATCGAAGGTCTCCCTGGGGTACACCTCATTGACATCAATCCCGAGCCTGTCCAACGCAACAGTCAGGCTGCTGAAGTAGTGCTCGATTAGTTGCTGATGATGTTCTCTTCTGAACTCCTGGTCTGTTCCCAGGAACTCGAAGTACAGAAGGTCGGTGGCGGGACAGCCGGAGTGGAGCGTTTGGTAGTCCACTACGATTGGGTCTAGGCGGCCATCCTGTAAAATAATTAATGGAAGAATTAAACTTGGTGATATTTAAGCAGTATTGGCTTTCGTTAGGAATGTATTTTGTGGGAATCAAATAGGTTTAATATAAAAACTGATCATCAGTCCATTTGGTCAGGACCAGAAGGACTGATGACTCTAGGCGGAACGTCGCGGCATAGCACAGCAAATTAATATTTGCATGCCCAAGCCTACCGCCTACCGCAGCATCCCGCGGTGACGATATCAAAGAAATGTGAATGCTAAGGGTGTGAAAATAAGATTCAAAATAATTTCCGCTTACGAAAATCCTTTGCCATGCAATGCAATACCGCGTCGTGCCGCCTGGTGAGCCGGCCTTTAGATAATGACGTCACCGAGGTCGTAACTATGTAGTAGCCTGTATTTATTTGAATTACATCAATCCTACAAAGATGTGTGTGTGTGTACTTATTTTAGCAAAGACAAAATTGGAGAAATCTCATTTATCGTCATATTAATGGCAATGTTGAAAATACTTAACTCAAGAAATCTTAGTCACACCTAATTGCAATATGTCATTTTATAGTAAACCCCTATCTAACAACTGTACGGATTTCGTTCGGGTATCTCCAATTCTCCACAGAAGACGCCGTCTCTGATTTCACCAACACCCTGATCGACAAACTGAACAATCGCCTTAAATGCTATGGTGTCAGAGAGTGGTATAGAGAGGTTAAGAAACCTTACACACGGGTCGGAACCAAGTTTGACAAGCGAGAGAGAAGGTGGATGACAGTGTTGAAGAGGTCCTTTCGGGTGATGTGACAGGTGATAAGAATGGTTGCTATTTGGAGCATGTAAATGTGTAAGTACGCATCTGTAGGTTATATTAATACTGAGTGAGAGATAGTATATGAAAGAACAATGGGGACAATATGAACGATGATAATTTAACCACCCGTACAACGAACATTAAGAACCTGAATATACCTATCTGACTATCAGTTAACCTGTTATCAAGAGTAAAGTCAAACAAGTAGTAATTACTATCAAGTTCCTGATAAAGCATAATAATTTTGCAAGATCAAGTAGTTTTACCACTATTGTTCAAATTGGTACGGTATGCTTGAGTTGTTACATTGTGATCTATCTATACTATCTATACTAATATTATATATTTTAATTACAGGCGGACGAAGTCGCGGGCAGAAGCTAGCTATGGCTACGTCCGCGACCGTGACATAATTTCCTGAATTTGATTCTCGAGCCGGGAAAATAGTTAAAACTGAAATACACATGCTAACCTTCCTTTTGCTTCGCCGTAGTCGGATAATATCGCTTATAATGGGAAATTAGTACCATTAATATTAGTTACCTCTAGCTTCCCTGCTCAAAGTTTCTACCTAATTAATAGTCAAAAAATCAATAAATTGCCTAGCCTTTTCCCAACCATGTTGGGGTGGCTTCCTGTCTAACCGGATGCAGCTGAATGAATACCAGTATTTTACATGGAGCGACTGTCTATCTGACCTCCACAACCCAGTAAGTGGGCAATACGATACCCCGTGTTAAGACTGGTTGACAGACTCGGGCTTCTGACGACCCGTAATGACTGTCAAAGATCCACGAATGACAGCAATTTGATTGATTGAAAATAATGTTATTAAAATAAATTTGTGCACGTTTCCATCTTCAAGGTTATTTCTATTATTTATAGTTACTACTATAACTATATATTGCAACAAAAAAGCTACAAAATACAGGGTGGCCAGAACATTGACGTCCAAAAATAAAATTTAGGTCTCTCGTATCGTGGGGTATCCGAATCACCCCCTTTTCATACTTTCTTTTTTTTTTATTTCATACTTTTCATAGTATTCGAGTTATGCTTTTTTTCAGATTTTTTGAGAATTTTCGACCTGACCAATTTAAAGAAAAATAAAAAAAAAAGTAGAACACTTAGTCTAGATTTTTTTTTTGCAACTGAATCTTTATGGGTAGTACTTTTATGCATAAAATAATCAGTTTCGTAACTTTGATGAAAGTTATGAAAATATTGGTTTAAAGTGAAAACTTTACGTAATTTATTGTAACGTACTTAAACCTATTTCATGTATAGCAACAAATGTTAACGGAGCGAAGGAGCCTGGATCTCACGCCACAGGGAATCCTAGTGTGAGTTCCAGGAAACAACACATTGAATGTCATTTCTTAAACAATAAATTATTCTTATTCTTATTCTTATTCTTATTTTACGTTCGGTAAATTAGGACTTAAATTTTCAACTTTAAATAAAAAAATCTAAACGGGTGACTTCATGGTTCCTAAGTAGGCCTCAACACTGCGCCAAAACCTCAGTTTTCATAATCATTAAAAAAAAAAGTAGTACGTAATGGGGCTACTTTGGCTAAAATCGGCATTCAAAGACAGCGAGGTGAAAAAATTCTTAAAATTAGCCATCTGATTAATACAATTTTTTTGCCCATTTTCTCCTTCCTAAGGTTATTTTATCCTTTTGTAAATGTTATAATAAATTACTTCACATTATCAGGTTTTGTTAATAAAACATCTGTGTTTTATTAACAAAACCACTTCTTACTTAAAACTTGTCTTACCCAACCTCTGAAACTATTTGTTGGTTACTTTTTAGTATTCTTATCATTAATTAACCTTAGGAACGAGAAAATGGGCAGAAAAATTGTATTAATCAGATGGCTAATTTTAAGAATTTTTTCTCCTCGCTGTCTTTGAATGCCGATTTTAGCCAAAGTAGCCCCATTACGTACTACTTTTTTTTAATGATTATGAAAACTGATATTTTGGCGCAGTGTTGAGGCCTACTTAGGAACCATGAAGTTACTCGTTTAGATTTTTTATTTAAAGATGAAAATTTAAGTCCTAATTTACCGAACGTAAATTTTTCACTTTAAACCAACATTTTCATAATTTTCATCAATGATACGAAACTGATTATTTTATGCATAAAAGTACTACTCATAAGGATTCAGTTGCAAAAAAAAATCTCGACTAAGTTTTCTATTTTTTTTTTAGATTTTTCTTTAAATTGGTCAGGTCGAAAATTCTCAAAAAATTAGAAAAAAATCATAACTCGAAAACTATGAAAAGTCGCGGAACATACATGGGGGTGATTCAGATACCCTACGATACGAGGGACCTAAATTTTATTTTTGGATGTCAATGTTCCGGCCACCCTGTATATAGCAACAAAAAAGAAAAAAAAAAGATAAGGAAAAAAAAGAAAGAAAAGAAAAGTAAAAAAAGAAAAGAAAGAAAGAAAAAAGAAAAGTATAGAAAGTTTTTTTTTTTTATAGCATGCTACAACCACATCAAAACTGAATCAAATTGAAAAATTGATAAACAAACAAACCGTATTATTCAACAAGACTTGTTTAACGACTTTAATTGAATGATCAATGTTCATTACGTAAGGATATTGCTGCACAGTGTCTTTACTGTGATCTTAATTTTCGGTACCTAGCAACAGTATACGTATCCTTTCTGTCTCAAGAACGAATAGGCTTGTCTCGACAAGGTTCATGTGATAAACTTTAAAAACATTAAACCTCATGTGATAAGCAGAAACTGTCAGGATTATAACATACAACAACATACAACATTACAACATTACAACATTTGCATGAAACTGCTAAATTGTGTGTGTAATAATAAAAATAAATAAATAATAAAATTAGAGGTCAAAAATAATCCACATTAGTCATCTTGCTGTAAAACTAACTCGCGATCCGCCTCTTGCTTCTCACGGGTTTTACACATTAGTCATCTTGCTGTAAAACTAACTCGCGATCCGCCTCTTGCTTCTCACGGGTTTTACACATTAGTCATCTTGCTGTAAAACTAACTCGCGATCCGCCTCTTGCTTCTCACGGGTTTTACACATTAGTCATCTTGCTGTAAAACTAACTCGCGATCCGCCTCTTGCTTCTCACGGGTTTTACACATTAGTCATCTTGCTGTAAAACTAACTCGCGATCCGCCTCTTGCTTCTCACGGGTTTTACACATTAGTCATCTTGCTGTAAAACTAACTCGCGATCCGCCTCTTGCTTCTCACGGGTTTTACACATTAGTCATCTTGCTGTAAAACTAACTCGCGATCCGCCTCTTGCTTCTCACGGGTTTTACACATTAGTCATCTTGCTGTAAAACTAACTCGCGATCCGCCTCTTGCTTCTCACGGGTTTTACACATTAGTCATCTTGCTGTAAAACTAACTCGCGATCCGCCTCTTGCTTCTCACGGGTTTTACACATTAGTCATCTTGCTGTAAAACTAACTCGCGTTCCGCCTCTTGCTTCTCACGGGTTTAAGTCGTAAAACCCGTGAGAAGCAAGAGGCGGATCGCGGGTTAATTTTACAGCAAGATGACTAATGTTGATTATTTCTGACCTCTAATTTTTTTATATTAATGTATTATTCACATAAACCTTCCGGAAAGATTTTCTAAAAGTTGATGAAAACCGCATCAAAATCTGTTGCGTAGTTTAGAAGAACAACAAGGTCACACAGACAGACACAAGAAGCGGCTTTAATTTATACTATTTATAATATATATAGGTATAGATTTAGATATAGATGTCCTTAGCCCACAGATATTTGACATATCAAAAAAATCTGACGTCAATAATAAAAATATACGCGAACGTATCCGTGCGTATTGTAGACACGTAAGTAGATTACGTAAATTACTCCAACCTTCACTCACCGAGATTTCTTACAAAAAAGCGGCAAAAAATCTTGGTCAACAAATATTTTCCGTTAGTTCACAATGTTCCAGTTCCATTGTGTGACACCGAGTAGAAACTCAATGGACCCCGGCCCCGGGCCCCGGGTCCCCGACCTTGCCTTGGTCAATAACGTTTATTGGGACCGCGACAATCTGCTGTCATGGCCGTTGTAGGATTATTGTTGACCTCTAATTTGATAGTTTCAATTCTAACTCAAATAGAGTCTGATGCTTCTTCTCTTTTGCTAACATCTACCTATATATATATATATATCTAGTTATTGTGGTCTTAATTTTTATGGTCCTAAGCTTCGGTTTCTAGACTTTAAACTGTTGATTATCAACTTGATAATAAATTCCAAGAAAATATAACTAGTTGTAGGAAAAATTTTTGCAGATCTGGATAATTTGTTACGTATATTTGCTGCTTGTTTTTCCGCAAAAAACAAACCTATTGCATTATAGCCCATATAACTCATAAATAATCAACCTTAATAGAATATATCAACGATTTCTCAATCAATATAACTCATACCAAAATATGTAACATTGAGTCTGTTTTAGATAAGAACGAACAACTGTAATTATAGACAATTATATCTAGTAACAACAAACAAATGAATATGCTAAAAATAACTACGTGAACAAATGCAGACGTTGTTCTAAATGCGGAAATAATGACCGGAATATCGTTATCTCTCTCTAACGCGTCACAGGCGAAAAGGACAAAAGACCTTGCCTAGTTAGTTCATTTAATTTTTTGCCTGTGGTTAATTATACAAGTTTGGCTGTAGATGTAATTATCTTGAGAAATGTAAAGACATTTCTCAAGATAAAGATCCAGAAACAAGACAATGATAAGATGCTTGTAATTGACACACTAAGAATAAAATTATCCGCTTAGCTTCTTACCGGTCATCTCGGGAACCAAGTACAGTAAGCCACACGTCACTGGTAACAAAACCAGTATAAGTTGGCCTCTTAATCTATTGAAACTCCTTACTACATACCTAGGCCAGTTCAAGGTCTAAGTGTTACCATCGACTGTACGCATCTGGTTTTCTAGAAAAACACGAAACTACAAACTAAGTAGCATCCCAGTCATCCAAAATCCACTTATAAAGTTATTCGACAAGACGTGGCCAGTGTCCAGTCCCAAAGTTGCCGCAACAGTGTAATGGAGGATGACGTCGCCGAGGAAGTCCTAGAGAATGTTGGCGTGATGAATTAGAGGTTTTTATGGGAGATTTGCCAGAGAATGTATGTAGGTATGTATATAATATTACATTATACCTTACGATAATATATTAAAGACATGTAGTGAATTAATAACCTTATTGGTGTTGTTCTGCAGAAAAGGCAGGTGCTTAGTACTCGCAACCGGCGTGCGTGTATGACCAGAGGGCTTAGTGCGAGTTTTTATACTTACTCGATCGCGTTTACGTTAACGTTAACTTAACGTCAATTGTATGGAATAATTGTGTTTCCCATTATAGTCATCAGACGGTGATTATTCAGTTTCAGTACAAATTTAAGTTTACGAAGTGATCGAGTAAGTATAAAGACTCGCACTAAGGCCACAGATGTATGAACGAAAACGAGGCAAAAGGAGTATGTGAGGACCGTAGCAGGTGATGTTCTGTAGTTTCTGCCTACCCCCATGGGAAGAAGGCGTGAGTTTATGTAAGTATGTATATATGTAGCCGGAGAAAGCAACAGAAGAGAGGAAAGCTGTGGGGGAAACCTTTACTCAGCAGTGAAACAATAAAGGTTGAATTTAAAAAATTGAGGATTGTGCCATCTTATCTTATTATTGCTGAATACACCATGATTGTTAAAAGACTGATAAATATGTATCGTACACCATGCCTTAACAATCTGCTATCATACGAGACGTAGCTATTCGAGACAAGCATATAATTAATCAAAATAGCTGAATCGTTTACATAGCCTCTTGACATATAATATAATATAACAAACACGTTTTAAGCTGGAAGTATTTATATGTAGGAGCCGTTAATAATAGTCTTTGGGGTTACTAGGCAAGTTAAATATTAAAAAAAACAAGAATGTTGAGGGGGAAAACGCAAGTTCATGAAAATAATGATATGTTTACTAGATACCTAGAGATACACCCAAGTAGTTGAACATGTAATTACAAGGTAGCACTTTAGTTTCCATAGATAATAGGCAAGTCTAATAAGTAGAACATAAATAAGTGTGATAACATGAAGCACGATGCTGAGTGCTGACATAGATATGTGATTGACGGCTGAGTATAAATCAGTACCTGGGCGATAGAGCTTTGCTCGGGTGAAAATAGACAAAACAAATTTTCCCAAAAATGAGACCTTGCTAGATCGATTTTGCGCCCCCGTAAACCCCTATATTGCAACTTTCATCGAAATCGTTAGAGCCGTTTTCGAGAACGTGATTTCATATAAATATATAGGTACCTACAAATAATAATCTTTCAATAGTACAGAAAAAATTAGGGCACAATACGCGAACTGTAAACAATACGTACACAGGTTGTGACTAGGTTGATGCAGCAAAAATACCAAAATTTGATCAAAAACACATAAAACTATTTGATTATCAGGCAGGGTCGTGAAGTCAAGCATCCAAGCTTCGGCCGCCTCAGACACTACCACAGATTAGTAGTACCTAAGTTGATAGTTAGCATAATTTTACCATAGGTAATAAGTTGGTAAAACCACTTGGAAAAACTATATGTTCCGCCGTAAAGCACGTCTGCGTCACTAATTTCATTTTAGATATAACATCAATGACACAGATTCAAGGTTTTTTGGGGACAATAAATAACCGCCATTACACACAGTCGGCAGCTAGATAAATATACCTACCGACAAATGTTACGAAATAATTAGATACTTCAACTGTAACTAAGTACCTACAGTAATAAAAATTTAACTGCGAGTACTATGGTAAATTCACCTTGACAGTTAAATACTACCTACAGTAGGCCGCACGTTAGTGGTAACATAACCAGTATAAGCTGGCCTCTTATTGTATTGAACCTCCGAACTACACTAGGCCAGCTCAAGGTCAAACTGTTGACACCGACGACGTACTACCAAGTGATGGCTGAACTACCAAGATTTTACCAAAAGTAGTTGTTTTTATTCTTATTTGCTAAGTAGTTACAAAAACCACATACCAGTCCTCTGAACAACAAATTGCTGACTCTGTAGTCACCGTGACACAGCACTGTAGTACTCAATGGAGCCTTGAACTTGTAGAACTCATCACGACTGTCTTCTGCTTCTAATAACTTTGCCAATCTCTCCTTGTGTTCTTCCTTAGCGACGTTAACAGCTGCTGAAATCATTTTCTTCCAAGTTTCCTTAAAACTAGAGTCGTCCAAATCATCCCTTTTCTTTGTTTTTACCAGCTCGGCATGTTTAGCGAAATTTTCAGGATCTTCCTTTTGGTAAGCAAAAGATAAGGCATGGAGCCTGGCTAAGTATTCTGCCGCGCAGGCGCCATGCTCCCAGTCTATGGACTTGAACCTGCTGTAACTGCCGAAGCCCCTCGCCGTCAGGTCCTCCATAACCACTGTCTCTTTACCCTCAGCTGACTCGCCTCCGAAGAACTTAGGGAACTTGAATCGATGCTCCGGACTGAGTTGGTTTTTGTCTTGAATCTTCTCGTACACTTTAACGAGGTCAGAGTACACAAACTGTTCAGTTTTGAACAAGAAATCTATGTTCATAACTTTGCGTAACATTCCACTGACATTAGCCACTTTCGCGAAGAGTTTCAAGGTGTCTTGGTCTGGTGCTGTGACATTTATGGAAAATAGAGCTGATGTGTAATTAGCTCCTCCGCTTGTAAGTTCCTTCAACGATATTTTTGCATGTTTGTATTGAAATTGATCGATGATTTTGTCGAGAACTTTGCGTAATATATTCTCCGCGTCCGACATGGTGGGTGACTGATTCACGACTGGCTTTTGGCTGTCTATGATCTGTGACTCCGCGGTTGAGATTGTTGTGATACAAACTTATTGTTGAACTAGTCTAATGTTTACAACATCGGTTTAATGGTTGATTGGCGACAGGTATTAGGTACCTACTTAACTGATTACGGCTGCAGCCAACGGTTGTGTTAGTAATGTACTGTTTAATGAGTGAACGCTATAGGATGAGGTGCATTGAATTTTTGTTTTTTTTTTTTCATATCAAATATAATCAAATAAATAAAAAGAGAAGTCCTGACTGACTGACTCATCAACGCCCAGCCTAAACCATTGGACCTAGAAAGCTGAAATTTTGCACATAGATTCCCTTTATAATGTAGACTAGGAATAAGGAAGAGTTTTCGTTCCCGTGGGATATTTTCCGACATCCACGCTGGCGCTTTTGTAAAGAATAGTACGAGTAATGTAAAAACGTGACAAAGTAGTACAGTGTGTTCCTTCTCTTTTATTTTGATGAGTGCCTGAGCACTCATACTTGAGATTATTATTGTAAGTAATTTATTTGTTAAGTCACTGTCATGTAAATGCTACAAAACTATTGAACAACACAGCAAGATAATAATAACACCTTGTGAAATTATTTGAGCAGCAAACAGATTTTTGCCTCCATCAATTAATAAGGATGAGGAGACTGGTAGGATGCGGTAAGTGATAAGTCCATCAGTCCACCACTTTGCTTTTCCTTTGGGGTACGGAAACTTAAAAATTGCCGAGTTATGAACGTTTTAATATATCTGCTATACAAAGACGTCGAAGTCACAACTATACATATTACTTCATACTAGCGCCATACATTGTCCGAACCGCGCGACAAGGACGGGAATAATCCCTTCCAAAAACTTTTACAGGGTGTAGATTCTCCATAATCCCATCGATTTTACAGATTTTTTCGATTATCTCATTTTACTCTGCCTTTCAAATTACATTCTTTGTTTGATAACAGATGTGGTCATTGTGTCTGTCAGTATGTTTTTTCTAAACTACCCAATGGATTTTAATGCGGTTCTCACCATCATTTAGAGAATTTATTCCGAAAGGTCTAAGAGTACCTACATATATTAATATTTAACTTAGATATAGCACTGAAATCTCGTTGCTGTGACATGTCGCCACATCAGTAGAGTGCACCCGTGCGAAGAGAGGGCGGCTCCTGGTGCGCCGCAATGTCTTTTATCTGTACTTCTATACTAATATTATAAAGAGGAAAGATTTTTTTGTTTGTTTGTTTGTACCAAATAAGCTCCAAAACTGCTAGACCGATTGTAACCATTTTTCACCAGTAGAAAGCTAATCTATCAAGAAGTAACATAGGCAATTTTTTTTTTTAATTTGGAAATCCTTAAGAAAATTGCAATAATGTAACCCAAAGTAACAAAATTTTGCGTATAAAATTCATTATTTGGCTAGCGCTGCGAAAAATATTGATGATACATAAAAAGTATGTACTACATGATTAAAGTACTCATTATTACCTTAAAAAAAAGGCACGAGGCGAGTGGCTTAACTATCATAGTTAAGTCACAATACCAGCTTTTGTGTTCTAAAATTTAATTAAATCGCCGGTAGAAACAAAAGTTGGTTACATTCGTATCGCAGTATTAATTCTTATTCAAATAAATAGTTTTATCATCAAGGGTATTTATGTAGCAGTAAAATAATTTAAATTCATTTGAATCGGACATTTAATTTCGAAGTTATCACGAGTATACAAATGCCATACGCGTTCCGTTGGACGACGCGCTGCCGCGCCGCCATTAACTCGAAACTCAGTATTTTTATTCTTGAGACTAAAAATGAAGAATAACGTGTATCAGGGTTTTTCGAAAATCTACCCATAAGAAAAGGGGTAGTAAATTTTTCAGTGGAGGATTTTACTGCGGGGCTTGATTAACTCGAAAAATGGTAAAAATAATCTTTCAGTCAAGTTATGGAAACACCCGAAACGAATTTTTAAAATTCCACTCCTGTGGGCATGAAAACAGGGAATACAGTTTATTATGAAAAATCTTATTCATTTGGTTAATTAACTTGAAACTTGGCATAGATTCTTGCCTGAGTAAGTAATAAAGTTTATCAAAACTACCCTGGAGGGAGGGTCATAGGGCGTGGGGGAAGGGGAGGGGGTGGGTGAGGGGAAGAGGGAGGGGATGGGTGGTGAGGAGGGAGAGGGGAGGAGGACAGGGGCAGGGGTTGGTGAGGAGAGGAAGGGTAACTGAGGGGTGAGGGGGAGGGGGCAGGGTGGTGAGGGAGAGAGGGGGAAAGGGATGTGGTGAAGGGGGTGTGAGAGTGGGTGAGAGGTGGAAGGAGAGGTTAGCGGGAAGGGGATGCGGTGAACGAACGTTAGGACCTTTACGTGGCGAGCTAAAAGAAAAAAAGTCAGAAAGAACTCTAAGCGAGATCTTCCCTTGTAAACATGTATTATCTTGCAAATAAACGATTTGAATTTGAAAACGAAGTATTATTACTTCGTTTTCAAATTCAAATCATTTATTTAAAAAAAAAAAATCAAATAAAATCGTTTCTCGTTTTTTTCGTTTTTTTTTTTCGATTATTATTGCGGGCAGGTAATGCGATGCGACGGGGTGGGTCGGGAGAACAAGAAATTTCACGCGGACGAAGTCGCGGGCAGCAGCTAGTTCTAAATAAATAGGGAAACGTGTCGGTTCATCAAGATAATTTACAGCCAAATGTCACACTACATATCAACAATAAAGGGACAATAATTTAAAAGATGAATACTATTACATCATTTTATAATTAACATGATAAAGTCATAGATACGAACAGAACCTTTGTCATGTGCGTTATTTATATACTTAATCAAATTATCTTTGATAATAATATAAATGTACTTACTGTACGTACTTAGGTAAGTATAGCATATATTATATATCTAATCTACTCGCTCACTTTTACAATATTATTTTTCTATTTCTGAATTATTGTTGACAGTTCATGACGCCAGCCACCAACAAGATTGTTTTATGAATGCTTCAGGCATCAGGAAAAACATCTATAACACTTATATACTACAATGTGGATGTTAGGTTAAAACGGGACTACTTTGCAAGAAAATACTCCCACTATTGTTGTTGTGAAAACTTTTGAATAACTGAGTTGTTTTTTTTTAATTTAATTAGGTAGGTACCATAATGATTCTTTTTTTCAATTTACATAGGGTAACTGCTGTAGTAATTGGCCGCGCACGACCATAACACATAAGTAAATGTCTGTAAAATAATAACAACGTTCATGAGTTGTACTTTGAACAGCAATAAGTAAGCTTTTCGCAAAGTTGCATTTATAATTTTTAAAACAATGCATAGCATGCGCGGTGTCGCGGTGCCGTGGTGGCGCAAACCAGTAAGATTCCCCCTAACAAAAATTGCTAAATTCAAATTCAAATTAAAATATTTTAATTCAGATAAATCCATATGTTAGTAGTAGTATAACTTAGCCTAATGTTAGTATTAAATTGAAATAATATAAAATTAAACCACACCTGACCAAATAAACCAGTGCACCACTGAACGAGTAGTTCAATGGTGCACCAGCCTACCCGGACAAGTGTGTCTGAACTCTTACCCACCTTCGTAAGAGGGGAGAGTCCCACCGATCAGAAAATACATTCAGGATGCCATTGGGGGAGGAGCGCAAGCGCGCCATCATGGAAGCTCATCGCTTTCGCATGATCGCGGCGAACCCGTCAACGCACGCTTCCGCGAACATCCCTGACGCGCTACATCGCCACAGCAAACCCAAAAACACCCTAAATGCGTTATTGTACTGTACACGCAGGTCGCTGTATGCCCGCTGGGAATACTTGATCCACAGGCTGCACGTGTAAAACGACTGGCAGAAGGCCTTAAAAAGCGTTATCTTAACGGAATCTGTACAGCGTGCGAACCTACGGGCCAACATGTTGCAACGGACAGCCAGCGACCTGCGCTCCCTGTCTATGTCTACATTATCTTTCAAGTCCTCAGTGACCCAATGGCCCAAATACTTAAATTTCGTAACCCGACCTAAAGGAGACCCAAAGAGTGAGAGTTCAGGCAGCTGTTGGTAGGTTAAAGTACCCGATTTAAAAACCAACCATTCACTCTTATCGCTATTATATTTGAGCCCGTGAGCCACTGCATAATTTTCACAAATTTTAAGAAGCCTTCTCATTGCACCAATAGATGGGCTCAGCAGCACCATATCATCAGCGTAGCTGATGTTGTTCACGCACACACCGTCCACGTGACAATCGATTTTAGTGCTACTGAGCCTACCTATCAGTTTGTTCATATAAAGGTTAAAAAGCCGTGGGGAGCTCAGACCCCCCTGCCTGACCCCACAATCCAACCCATACATGTCAGAATAAGAGCCTGCCCACTTGACTGTATTCTTTTGACTTCTGTACCAATATCTAAACAGTGATATCACGTCAGCCGGGACAGCAGTATCGTGAGAAAGCTTATGCCAGAGCAAGTCATAATTGACCAGGTCGAAAGCCCTCGATAAATCCAAGAAACATGCTATGACAGGAGTCTTTCTGTCTGTATAATATTGGACAGTCTGCTTAAGGCATAAAATTGCACTATCCGTTGACAAGTTTGGTCTAAAACCAAACTGACCGTCCTCGAGAGCGACATGTTTAGCTAGAATTTCATTAAGCAGACTGTCCAATACCTTAGCACAAACAGTGGCAAGCGATATCGGCCTGTAGTTGGAGATATCTGAGGCGTCACCTGTCTTATTTTTCACTACTGGCACAACGATTGTATTCGTAAGTTCAACAGGTAAGTAACTATGACTTAGACATAGATTAAAAATCATAGCAAGTACTCGCGGTAAGTGTACCCCAGCGTATGTAAGATGTTCGACGCTGAGGCCGTCGTGACCGGGCGACTTTCCCCTCACCATATTCTTTATACTACTTGCGACTTCTTTAGCGGAGAACCTGACAGGGCGAGCCCCGGTCACGGCTGCCCCCGCGCCACTAATTGACGGCTCGCTATAGTCACACAAACGCGAGCTTACATTAAAATGTTTTTGAAAAGCATTAGCTATTACAGTGGGGTCACTCACACCCGCGACGCTCACCGGTATGCCAGGCTTATATTTTAATTTTTTCGTTAATTTCCAAAACTTATTAAAATGTTTACTTTTATGACAAGATGCTAGCATATCCATTTTAATTTTCTCTTGATTATCTTGACAATATTTTAATTTATTTTTAAAAAGATTTCGCGAAGTACACATATTCTCATAAATAAATCCAGAAGTAGGTTTGTTGTATAACAGCCACATTTGATAACACAGTCGGGCATCACGGTGAGCCTCACGAACGTGTTTGTTCCACCCAACTACATAATTTCCTTTATGACGCTTTTTAACAGAACCAGCATGAGAGAGTTCGGCTCCTTTTTTCAAAATACAAATCAATTGATTATACAACCTATCTATCACCAACCGATGCTCAGTTTTGTGACACATATTATCAGCACATTTACAAAATTCTTGGGGAAAATCAATTAGTTTTAAGTTGCTATTACAGTAATCAAAATACTTATTTATCTGTTCTAAATCCCTCTCACCCCACACAACATTGTTACAAGAAATGTAGGATCCAATAATTTTCGGTTTGATTAGATTAATGTTACACTCTACTAACAACGGAATATGGTCCGATAGATAAACTCCATACAAAATAGACACATTATGCACTAAATGTCTGGCGGCCTCAGTAACCACACAGTGATCTAGCCAGCGGAGGGCACCGTTGGCGGTGCTAGAAAAAGTATGCGAGTCTTGCGGCAAAAGTTCTGTATCCATGCAAGACCATGATTGATCAGTACAGGTTAAAAGTAACTCACGTGAAAAACGTGTCCCTGGGTGCGCGTTAAAGTCTCCCAACACAAAAACCGACTCCACTTCACTGCTCTCAATCACTGAGATAATCTCACTTAGACAACTCGTAAACTCAGTAAGATTTTCAGCACAGTCAGTGGGCATGTACACGCTAAATATTAGCAAAGAACGCTCTCCCTGCGCTATTTTGATACACACAATACGATCACTAACACAATTTATAACCGAAACCGACGCAAATAACGACGACCTCCACAACAGCGCCACACCTCCGTACGGTCTTCCAACCAGAACACCGGCAGAGATGTCTACTGCGGACTTCCCAGTGTACGCGAAGTCTCCATCGATGGTCGCTAGGAAGGGCACGTCGTGGGGCAGCAGCCAGGTCTCCTGTAACGCTATCACATCGGCTCGTGCACATAATTGACGGACGCAATCAGCTGATCTAATTACATTTTTACAGTTGAATGTACATAATTTAACGTTCGACATACAATCCATTTCTATTTTCAACACTGAGCTGCTTATTTACTTTTATTGTATTTTTCTTAAAGTAAATAAACTGTCTAAACCTCCACCTTCACCCTAACCTTCGGGCCATATCTTGTCATCTAAAAATTCATTTAATTTGTATCTTGAGACAAACAATTTAAATGTATTATACGGTCTTTCTGATTTCATACTGATTTTCTGAAGCTGTACTATTTCTTGCGTCTTATATTGTATATAATCACAAATATCTTTTTCAGTAATCTCTTTGTCAACATTAGTAATAAAAAGCGGAAATCAGCAGCCCTAAATTTAAAGTTAGCATTAGGGCTTGCGGTTCCCGTTTTACCCTCGAACCGATTCTTCGACTTTTTATTTTGAACCAGCGTCCAACCATCTTCAGAACGATTTTTAGGCCATTCACCTTGCATTAATACTTCCACCATTGTTTTATTACTCTGCATTGATTGCATTAGATTTGAATTCATGTCATCCTTGTTTTCTAAGAATGTCGAGTTAATCGGCGTAGTAGCAGACTCAATGACAGCCGGTAGCACCTGTGCATGAGAGTGAACGAGAGAACGATACCTCGGTCCGCTAAACGCGCCAAGATAAAACTATGCATAGCTTCGATCAATAATTGATCGAAGATGCATAGCATGTGCGGTGTTGCGATATCGCGGTGAAGCGAACTTGTAAGATTTCCCCCTACCAAAAATCGCTCAAAGCACCTATAAAAGTTTTCACTTAAAATCGCTCAACGCACCTAAAAAACTTTTCACTTCAATAAAACAATCACGTGAGTATTCTTACTACTATCAACAACATGTGTATATTTATCACACTTGATAGATAATCACAGTGTGTACGTCAGTATACATCAACACACGAACCATGGCGCACATAGAAGAAACGCTTCGACAATTACTAAAAAAAATCGCTACGGAACAAAAATATCAAAACCCTGAAATAATTATAAATGAAATATTCAGTGGAGGAGCCAACTACACGTCGAAACTATTTACAGTGATCATAAGAGAAGAAGACAAAGAAGATCTACATTTATTCGCCAAAGTCGCAACACTAGGAGATAAGTTTCGCAGTGAAGTGCCTATTATAGTTTTCGATACTGAACGATTCGCTTATACGAAACTTGCTAAAATCTACGCATCCTTGGAGGAAGAAAACGGGCTGCCTGAAGAGCATAGACTGCTCTTTACCAAGTGTTACGGCTTCGACCCCACAAAGTATCAGGAAACAGTGGTTATGGAAAACTTATTGGCACAAGGTTACGGACCTTACGACAGATTCCACTCCTATGACTGGGAATACGCTGCTTCCGCGATCACAGATTTGGCGAAGATGCATGCATTGTCCTTTGCATTTAGCAAAAAAAACCCTGAGGAATTTGATAAGGCTTTAGAAATTTTAAAAATGGAATGGAAAGAAGGAGCCATGGACGGTATGATGAAGAGTTCGGTGGACAATGCGTTGAAGAACGTCAGGCCTGAGAATAAAGACGCATTAGAGAAGTTTTTTAGACGGAAAGATGTTATGAACGATGCACTAGTGAAGGCGTGCGCTGCCGTTCGTTCCACTGTCATCATCCATGCAGACTTTAGGGGAAGTAACTTGTTGCATAGAGTACGGGAGGTAAGTTGTATATCTTTAATCAATATATTCAAGTCTTTGCGTTGAAAGCAATGAGCTTATATATTTTTCTAAAAAAAAAACACCATTGCAATTTGACGTTGTTCATTAGTGCGCCTTTACACTGTGACAATGTTGAGTCAAATGTTGTTTCCAATATGACAGTTGGCCAAACATTAAATTGGCAGCTAAGACTTGGCAATCTATATATAGGTACAATGACAGGTACACACACAATAATTTATTTAGCAGAAGATCGTATTTAATCAGTCGTCTATTCCGTGATAAAACTAAATGTATGGATTCATTTTTGGCTTAATTTATTTATTAAGACTTAAAATGATTGATGATGAATGATTGATTGGTATGTGATGCTAGTTTCGCCAATGGTTAAACTATGTACCTACTAATTTGATTTTTATCATTCTAAGTACGAGGCTAGTTTTGCGCTTAAATATAGGTACCTATAGACATACATAATTATATATTAGGCAGTGAGAAATAAACATAACACAAATGCAACAACGTCGCTTAACAACGCCGTGGCCGTGTGGTCACAGAGTTTATTAATAGCAGTGTGGGTGTGTGTACTTACTATTAATTCTCTGATCGTTTTATGAATGAACGTGCGTAGGTAACCGGAAAATAGGTTTTTAGAAATTATTTGCTGAATGTTGTTTTGTGATTAGTGGATTCATGATAATGTGGTTTTATCATAATAATTATCATCTTCGCATACATGAATATTAAATATGGGTATAGCTAATAATTACAGAATTTCAAAGAATTGGATAGAAAATAACAAAAAAAAAACTGGCCAAGTGCGTGTCGGGCCACGCGCAGTAATAGGGTTCCGTAGTGCACGCCGCCGCCCGTCGTTATTCGAGCGTAAATATTATTAATTTAGAAACCATTATTAATAAGAATGTTATAATTTTATTTTTGTATATTTTTACATGGTTCGTAAACTTATATTTACTACCTGTTTTACACAGCTAACAACGTTATATAAAAATTCACGGTAAAAACCGTGAATTTTTTCACCCATCCAAAACTAACCGTTTAGCTGGCAGGGGGGGGGGGGGGGGACACTCGACTCTAACAAAAATTAGTACTTTAAAGTTTAATATTTCAGTTACGGTTCCCTAAATCGAAAAATTGTTTTCCTAAACCCGCAATATTTTTTAAAGACCCATCCAACAACACCCTACACCATGGGGTAGACGAGAAAAAAAAACATCCCAACTTTACGTACAGAAGACACCCTAAAAAAATTTTTTTCATGATTTCATTTTACCACTTTGTCGGCGTGATGAATATGTATATCCATACCAAATTATAGCGTTCTAGTACTAAGAGTCTCTGACTCTGAGCTAAGCTGCGGACGGACAGACGGACGGACATAGCAAAACTATAAGAGTTCCTTGTTGACTACCAGCCCAAACCCTTGAACCTAGAAAGCTGAAATTTTGCACAGAGGTTCCTTATAAAATGTAGGGAAGGAATTCAAGGTAATATGTTCCCGTGGGATATTTTCCGGCGAAGCAGCGGGCAAAAGCTAGTAATTGATAATAACACTGTTATAATATGGGAGGTACACATTTACAGCACAGCATGGTTACTATTATTCGTCAATTATTTATAAACTGTACTAGCTGCGCCCCGCGTTTTCATCCGCGTAGACCGGGAAAAAAACTAGCCTATGTGTGTGTGTGTTCAGGGTGTCAGCTACCTCCGTACTAAATTTTATCAAAATTGGTCCAGCCGTTTGAGCGTGAAGAAGTAACAAACATACACACTCACAAACTTTCGCCTTTATAATATTACTAGCTGCGCCCCGCGATTTCACCCGCGTAGACCGGGATAAAAAGTAGCCCATGTGTTAATCCAGGGTATAAGCTATCTACATACCAAATTTCATCCAAATCGGCCGAGCCGTTTGAGCGTGAAGAAGTAACAAACATACACACACACGCACACACACACACACACACGCACACACACACACGCACACACACACACGCACACACACACACACTCACAGACTTTCACCTTTACATTATTAGTGTGATAGTGTGATTAGTGTGATATTGTGATAGTGTGATAGTGTGATTCACTCGGTGTACTAACTGAACTAGATCAGCAGTGCTATTCTGTACAAATCTCACCGTGAAAACTTGGGTGAAGTGAGCGTGGAGTGAGCTATAATATAGTGTCAATCCCTAGCATCAGGCAGAATGACAACTCACTTCACCTAGGTTTTCACGGTGAGATTTGTACAGAATAGCACTGCTGTAGCCTTAGTGCGAGTTTTCATACTTACTCGATCGCATTTAAGTTAACGTTACTTTACGTCAATCTATATGGAATAATTGTGTTTCCCATTATAGTCACCAGACGGCGCTTGTTCAGTTTCAGTACAAATTGAAGTTTACGTAAACGTGATCGAGTAAGTGTCAAAACTTGCACTAATGCCACTAGTCTCTCTAGTTTATGCACTAATGTCCTCGACATTCAAATTGCGGTGAAGCCTGTCGGTGTGTTCGTTAGCTCCAGCAAATTTTTGGATGACGGTGGTGATGAACCCCATAAATATTACATAGATAACATAGAAGCCACTCCGGCGCGGCGACGCAGCGCGGCTCAGTATCAGTACCAGCCAGCCATATACTATAGTAGTCTTTGATCAGTACCCTGTGAGGTGTCGACGCGCGCCCGCGTGTACCGCATGTATAACATTAAAAATATATTACGTAGTACTCCAGTGTTTACTTCTAAAAGCAATTTTTATTTCAAAACTCAACATGGCAGACGTCGCAGCACATTTCAATGATCTACTTCATAAAATTGCCAAGGAACAAAACTTTGTTAATTACGATTTGGACGTTAAACCGACTTCGAGCGGTGGAGCTAACTACACGTCTAAATTGTACGCCGTAACCATCGCCGAGGG
Source organism: Cosmia pyralina (assembly GCA_946251885.1). NCBI lineage: Eukaryota > Metazoa > Arthropoda > Insecta > Lepidoptera > Noctuidae > Cosmia > Cosmia pyralina. The sequence continues at coordinate 1,597,478 of OX276357.1, read as the reverse complement.
ATCTCATGTGCTGCACTTGTTCGCAAAAATCGCAGCGATAGGTGAGAAGATGAGGGCTCAAGCGCCGAAGGTTTACGAGACAGAACGATACTGTTACACACAACTGGTCAATATTTATGAACAGATACAAAACGATAACCAAGTGCCGGACGAACATAAGTTGGCTTTCTCCAAATTTTATGGATGTAACCCGAATTTTTTAGAGGAGACGATAGTACTTGAGAATCTAGAAATGAACGGTTACAGCGCTTACGACAGATTTAAGTCGGTAGATTGGCCATACGCAAGCACAGCAGTGAGGGAGTTGGCGAAGATGCATGCCATTTCTTTCGCACACGCAAAATATTATCCGGAAGACTTCAGCAAAGTCATAGAGAACTTTATGTTTGATTGGAAGCTGGATGATGCTTCTATGAAGATTTATATGGACAATGTGATAAGTCGAGCTACTAAGATTATTGAAGAGAAGAACAGCGATAAATTGTTGAGGTTTTTCGAGACCACTTTCGACTCGCCGGAGCAGTTTGCCGCTGCCTTCAAGACGAGCCGGCGACCAGTGCTGGGGCACGGAGACTTTAGACCGAGTAACTTAATGCATAAGCATCTTGACGTAAGTGATTTGTGTGGCATTATTTCGCGATACGAGTACTTGTGACTATTCAAGTGCCTTCTTTACGTGTTTACATTGTTTGTAACGTTTCTCAGTCCTATAATATTTAAAAGGCATTTTACCCACAAGCGTTGACCAGTGAATTCTACAAAACAACCCTGCATGGGTTCGTCTTAGTTAACCTGTTGAGCTCAGCCAGCACACCTTGAAATTTTGCAGCTGTGTAGGTACCAGCGAACCTATAAGTAGATTATAGACAAAAATAAAATGATTGCTATGTTCTAACTAGTTGGCCTTGGAACATAATAGCGAATAGTACCTATACACGCGGCGGAAGGAAGGTATTCCGTTGAATCCAGTCATCTTGAGCACACATTGACAGCATTGATTTACTGCTCATATTACCAACGTTAATTTTATTTAGGTACCAATTCCATGTTTTAACAAAAAAAGTTATGTAGGTAATAATTGATTTTTTTGACAAAAATTAGATAATTACGTTGTATTGATTCCTTTTGATTAGTTATCTATATGGATAAAACTCAATCGATGTATGCACGGCTACAGATCAAGCTATACATTTCTAGTACAAGCTGATCTCGCATTTTATAGGATTTCCTTACAATGAGAGGTCAGTGTAAATTGGAAATGTATAGCTTGATGTGTAGCCGTGTGTACTATGAGTAACCAGATTGTAAGGACCTGTTGATAAGGAATTATTGTCCATGACAATCAAAAGCTGCAGATAAATAGCTAGGTCATTCCGTAATCGGAATCATCACGTAGAATATCTAATCGTTCACAAACAATAATTATCGATAGGTGCCCAAACAATGCTAAGTATTCGCTAATTACTTTCAGTTGTATAGGACTAGGTAGGTACCTACTTTGTTCCATATCAACATAACAATAAAATTATTATGACTTCATAATATTTGCTCAGCTTTGACAAACTGCGAAGAGTTGGTAATAACTATGTTAAACGATCAAATATTATCCTTGCTGTTTATTACCTGAATAGGTATATAATTAGTAAATAAATACTTACTTACATTATTAGAGGCATAATTATGATTTATGTGCAGAGGCGGATTAGCCCTAAGGCACATTAGGCTCGGGCCTAGGGCGGCCAATCTGACAAAAAACTGATGTTTCAAGAAATAACTGAAAGTACCAAAACATTCTAAAGACTCGCGCACATTATGGCGGGCCGCACTGCACCGCATCGTATAACAATAATCTTCCTAAATCACTCGTATGTACAGGGTTACTGGTTATTGACCAATATCCTCTTAAGGGGTCACTGTACTCATTATGAACAACTTTTACTATGGAACCAAACCTGAAATCGCGAAAAAAAAAATCAGTTACTCGATTTCGATAAAAGTTGGCAATACAGTAAATTCAATATGCAGTCTATAAGATGGGTGCTGAGAAAGGGGCGGCTGGTACCTATTTTTACTACATGGCGTGGGGCCTAGGGCGGCCAACACTGCAAATCCGCCTCTGTTTATGTGGGTGCTAATAGGAGATTAGATATACCTATATAGATTAAATCGACATTGTTGTTTAAGGTAAAACCGTACCCATACAACAATATCTAAGTAGGTAGGTACCTACAGGTTTTATCTACGTGTACCGTCCATAAATTGTCACCTAATCACCCTTCTCTGTCATCTCTGCAGTTAATGTTCAATAAATGCATTGTAAATGTACACATACATACGTACCTACATATTATAAATGATACTGATAGCATTATCAGTTTTTTCATTATACTGCATAGATAATATCATTATGATTAAAATAAACACAATCTATCATTGTTTCGCAAGAAAGTTGCAAATTGCTTCATATTGACATGCAAAAATTGAGAATGTCCAATATTAGACTTAGTAATTTAACAGTTACAACGTATTCCGATAATTATTATTCTTTTATTGTGGAGCCTGTTGAATCCCACTGCTGCCCAGCAGTGGGACACAAACACTTCCGTCTTCCCATTTTGCTCGTTTTTTTTGCAATTAAAGCTCAATCCTGTACGTAGAAGTATGTAGGTATCTGTCACGCCATCTGCTTCTGTGCCTACTGCGCCGCTGGTTCCTGTTGTTCGGAACCCAATCTGTGGTCACTTACGGCCAATCCTGATGCAACGTGCGGCAGATGTGGCCTACCCACTTCCATAATCTGTTTATAGATAAAATAACTTTCATAAAACACTTAACAGATTCTGAAATCGGTGTCATGCTAAAGTGCATTGTAGAATTGAAGACACCGACTTCTGAAGCTGTTAAGTGTTTTATGAAAGTTATTTTATTCGTTTTTGGTTTTGAAGTCGGTTTTTACTTTTTTTAAAGTAAATTTATTTTTCCATTTTTAGGCGAATATAAATGAAGAAAAAAAAGTAGGTAAGCCCAAGTCGAACCAAAAGAAAAATAAAATCATCGAAATCCGCTTAGAAATGCCGGAGATACAGTGCATTTATGCATATAACTTCGTACATAAGAATAATTACATAATGTATTATGTACATAAGCATAACTACATAAAGTATGTAGACCACGTTAGTGAAATAATCATCAAAATTGGTGCATAAGTTTTTGAGAAAATCGCGGACAAACAAACAAACATACCTATATCATGCACACTGGTCGAAAACAAAACCTCCTTTTTTGAAATTGAGAAAAAATATACCTACATACAGAATTACATCAATAATCATGGAACCAAGTCGCGTGTCTGAAAGTTACGAGCTAATCTTACCATATATTTGTTCCTAATTCCAGGATGGCAAAGTGGACATTAAGATCGTGGATCTGCAGACCCTTCAGGGAGGAAGCCCTGTCACCGACCTGATCTACTTCATCTTCACCGGCTCCGACGAGGAGTTCCGTGGCAAGTACTACGAGAAGCTGCTCGACCACTACTACACGCAGCTCAGTGCCGCCATGAGGAGGCTGAGCCTCGACCCTGAGGAGACATTCTCCAGGGAAGATTTTGAATATGAAATGAAAGAGGTAAGCTACTCAAATATTACGTAGGTACGTTGTATGTTAGATAGGTGAATAATTTTGTTCAGACGCCAGCATTCTTTTACAAATAAATATAGGTACCATACGCCTACGCAAACTTCCGAAAAAACCGATGAATGAGCTTGAATTTATCAACAAAGAAAGTACCCTAAAAAGTTCTACTCGAAGCCTTCGCTTCGTAGCACATGCGTAGGGGTGAGCTACGGCGTAGGGGTGAGCTACGGCGTAGCTCGCTGCGTAGCAAGATAGAAGTACCCTGCAATTCGGTAGATTTTTATCTTTTGTGAACTAAGTGGGTAGTGTGTTTAAAAATATTTGAGACTGTTTATGATTTCTTTTATTTATATTGTTTGTTCAGAACCTCAACCACATTGAGCATTTTTTACAAAGTTCAAGGTATTTCCTCTATCAAAAACATGCAATCCGTTTTTTTCTGTGCTTGCATTAAGTAATTTATTTAATTTGTCAAAACATGTGTCTAGTTATCCGTGCTTCAGCTGAGAATGTGGTACTGGTTTGAATTCTCAAGTTGCAATAGTGTTTTAGGTTTTCTATAGTTATTTCTGAGTAGCGACCCGGATTCTGTCATTCTGCCCAGGTAAGGGCAATATGCTCGCCCCCGTATTACTTGGGACTAAATCTAATTGGCCAAGTGTGGGTGCACCTACAGTTGCAAGATGGAAAGATATGTCATGCTAGCGGAGGGTTCCCGCATTGTCGAGGCGGGGGGCTCAGTAGCCGTGGCTTGGTCACCCACGGCGAAGCGAAGAGGAACCCGAGGCGGGGGCCGCTCGTCAGGGCTTTTGCCGATAAGCCGACGACGTAGCGGCCAGCGGGTAGGTTGCGGTGGCCGTATGGGCGACACCGCAACTGAGGCGGGCCGCGGTGTCTTATGGGAGGCATCGCAGCTGAGGATTGGAGACCGCGGCGGGAGAGGAGTGCCGGTATTGCGGTGCGCCGCTCTCCCTACCTTCCGCGGCCTTGACGGGGCCGCCACCGTTTGATGGCGGACGCGGTGGGGCCGCAGGGGAAGAGGAGTGTCGGTATGACGTTGGCCGCTCTCCCTATCCTCTGCGACCGAAATTGGGCAGGCGGCGGAGCGCGCGCGGGAGGACGACCCTCACGCGACGCCGCTCCGAAGGCGGAGGAGGGGTCGGAGAGGACGTCAGTTTGATAGTCATCTCCGACTCCTCCCAGGTGGAGGCCAGCAGGCAACGGGTGTGGGGGCACCCTTGCCTGTATTGCACAGGCCCCCACCAGTGTCGGACGGGAATGGCCAGGTGTCCCCGGTCATTCCCGTAACCCCCCAGCCCGGGGGGCATGCGGGGCCCGCCATCCAGGCGGGCATGCGCCGGGAGGGTTGCGGAAGTAAAGGCTGAGCCGGTATCCCATGGCCCTCCCATCACGGCGATGTGGGAACACTGCTGAGGGGTTAATTTACTGGTAATTTTTGTCAAAAGTGGTAAAGAAATTACGATGTCGAATATAAAATAATATTAAATTCCGCGCAGATCATTCAACTGATGCTAATGTTTACCAAAACTATGCGTGATTTGCCGCCAACTCCCAAGGCCGCTGAGTAAAAATGGCTTCCGGCAAGAGACGGATGGTTTAATAATGTGACAAGTAAATTAGGTAGGTACCTACACACTAAACTTTACATTCACATAGTATCATCACGCCCGTATTCCTTCAAAGGAGCAGGTTGAAAAGTAAGATGGAAGTACATATAAGTAGGTAGTGTAGGTACAGTACCCACACATTTTGCCTGTAGAACATAGACATAAACTCACCGCCTCTTCCCATGGCAGAAACTACAGAACGACACCTGCTACGGTGCTTACATACCTTCTCCTTTTGCTTCGTTTACAGTCATACATCGTTCACGTTCGTTCATTTTTTACGTTTCTTTTATGTAAAAAAGTCCCTTGTTATTGCGAGCTTATTGACATAAATCAAATACAGACTCGAATCAGGGCTGCTACTGAGAAATTAATTATATAGCCAATACCTATTAAACAAAAACAAGCTTTTAGTAGTCTGGATATCATCTAGGACAGAGTCCTTGTCAATACGAATCAAACGAGCCCAATCTCGATAAGGTTGCGTTGTTTTATTAGGTAGCTACCGAGTTCCCTACGGCCACCTTCCGGCTCCATGTCATAAATATTGTAGCGTTATCCGATTGACTAATGCATGCAAAATTTCAGCTCTGCCGGAAACCGGGAAGTGGGTCAAATTTAACTTGCAAGATTCAATTACGACAATACAGTTGATCCCCGAGTTGGACGAACGTAGGACCTCAAAACAAAAGACAGCCACACAGGATTGTCACATGGTCATTCAAGACGCATTGTATCGCGAACAGATTCGGGTGCAGCGTGGTTAGTTTTAGATCTCTCTACATTTGAACGACCTTGGTGGCTGATCAAGATAGTAGCATCCATTTGAATTAGATCATATGACCACTCTCGGAGCTAGCATATTATTAAGGAGATCTGCGCAGTCATACGTATTTAGCTACACACTATGCAGGTAGGTATTCGTGTTTGCATGTAAATGTTACACCGTGCTTAGATGACAGGTACAATGCTGTCCCAACCTCATTATGCATCTACTTTAATTTATTTAGCTATGCAAACAGCAACCAAGCCTGTGCAATTATACAATTACGCAGTTCAATTAATCAATTAGGTAGGTACCTACTCACATGCTGCAATTAATTTATTATCCCCTGTTCAAGTGGCGTTCAATCCCAATCAATCGTCGAGACATCTTTGCATGGATACGCAGTCTCTTTTCCAAAGATACTGATCGTAGCTTAGATGATAATTATGCAAGAACTACCTATGTCTAGATAGATTCATGTCATCACCCATTATATCTGTCCGGGTAATTGCGTAACACACAGGGACACAAATTTTTCGAACAAGAAACAATGCAATATGCTTCAAAATCATTCAGATTATTTACGCAATTTATTTTACGCAATTAGGGTGCCGGATATAACTATTTAACTGATCATAGCCAAATAATATGCTCGTCATATTATCAAACGTGACTGGTACCGTGATAAATAGGTAGCTACAACATATTTCTGCCTCGCTGGACTTAAGCAATAACACCTGGCTGTTTTGTGGTTAAGGCCTCTTCTCATGCATTACCTTACAGAGGATTATATATAATATTAGGTCTTTACCTATGAAATTGCCGTTCTGCAGTACTGGCCATTTCAAATCAAAATAATTTTTGTTTGGCTAAGAATTCTAATTTCAAATTAATTTTATTTTAAAACATGGATTTTTTTTTTCCAAAAGCAGTCATTTGTTTATTGATTAGTGTTACATTTTCATCGCATTTCAATCTTTTTCGTCATCATGGATACGTTAAAAATTCGAGTAATTATGGAATATGAGTACCGTCGTGGCAGCAACGCGGCACAAGCGGCACGCAACATCAACGACGTTTACGGAGCTAACACTACAAACCAACGCACCACTTGTTATTGGTTTGCTCGCTTCCGTTCTGGAAATTTCGACATGAAAAATGAACCTCGCGGTCGTCCGAAGACTTTGGTCGACAATGACGAATTAAAGGCGATTGTGGAAGCTGATGATACACAATCTACGGCTGAATTAGCAGCAGCTTTCGACGTTAGCGTCAAAACAATATTGGTCCATTTGCGTCAAATTGGCAAGGTAAAAAAGCTTGACAAATGGGTGCCCCACGAACTCAATGATCGCCAGCGCGAAGTACGCGTCGAGACGTGCCTTGCACTGCTCAACAGACACACAAATGAAGGAATTTTGAACCGCATTGTTACCTGCGATGAAAAATGGATTCTGTTTGATAACCGCAAGCGGTCAGCAAGTTGGTTGGATCCTGGTTCAGCACCTAAACAATGCCCTAAACGAAAACTTACCCCTAGAAAAGTGATGGTCACTGTTTGGTGGTCTAGCGCCGGTGTGATTCATCACAGCTTCTTACCAAACGGGCTGAGCATTACTTCAGATGTGTACTGTGAAGAACTGAACACAATGATGGAGAAGCTGGCACATCTCCAACCAGCATTGGTCAATCGCTCGTCTCCGCTGCTCCTGCACGACAACGCGCGACCTCATACTGCACAGCAGACGGTCTCCAAGTTGCAAGAACAGGGGTTGGAAGCTCTCCGTCATCCGCCCTACTCACCAGACCTTGCACCTACAGACTACTACTTTTTCCAGAATTTGGACAACTTCTTGGCGGGAAAAAAATTCAATACCCGAGAGGCAGTACAAAATGCCTTTGAAGAATTTGTTGCCTCCCGTCCAGCTGATTTCTTTAAGAAGGGCATCAATAAACTGCCACTGCGTTGGCAAAGATGCATTGATTGCATGGGTGATTACTTCGATTAATACAAATAAAAAATGCATGAAAAAAATTCGTTTAAATTTTTTCATACAAAACGGCAATTTCATAGGTAAAGACCTATTATAAATGTTGCATAAAGTGAAGTAATAATTATTGTAGACTGTTTAACCATACATTTTTGACGTTAAAATATCTCTTAATTTAAGCAAAGTTTATAATTAGAGGTTAATGTTTTATTAAAAAATAACCTAACGCATATTTATCAGGTTTTCATTCAATCTGTTCTGTAACTTACCAATATGGCCCTAGCAAAAGGACATCTCTCAGCATTTACCACAAAACTTACAATCTTCTATTATTTTCCAGAAACTGCCGTTTGGGCTCACCCTAGCAGTGTTCACGCTACCTGTGGTGACAGTAGACAGCGAGAACGCGCCAGAAGTCAACGAGTCTCTCGAGCTATCCAACTTCTCCGTTGAGAAGACTAGCGTCCTCTACGCGGAAAGGCTGAATGGAGTCGTCAATGATTATGTCAAGTGGGGCATTCTCAAATAATTGCATAAACAATTTGATCATAGAGACACTGTCTGACTTGTACAAAAAAGGGGACCAAATGTTTTAAATATTAATTTTATTTTATTGTTTTTGCACGGAGGCGGTAGTTTTTTATAATCTTGTTGATATTGAAAAGTTAGGGAATATAATGCAAGGTCTAGATGATAATATTTTTAGTCAATTTAAAGAGTACAAACTCTGAACTACAATCTTTATGTACTCTGTAGTAAATTATCTAGTCTTTGCCAGTGCAGCTTGTTAGATAAATAATAATGACATTTACTTGACTTTTTTTTGACGAATTCGGAGTATAGATTACTCACAGTAAACCTAAAACTGGAATTTTGAAATAAATAATTAAATAGTTCAATATATTTTATTACGATAGCCTGCGGCACAATATCATTGCTCCTATGAGCCTAATGCTTGACGATAAGCATGGTGTTGGTATTACAAAAAAACTAGTGACAAAAATATAATTTCAATTTTAAAATTGTATTGATTATTTTGTAGATAATGTAATTAAATAATAATTAAAATGTAATTTAATACTGTAATCTTGACTATTGTAGCTAATTTATATTTTGACGTAGGACAAATGCCATCACAACTTTCAGTTGTTGTTGGTTGTTTCAAGGTTGTTAAATAAATAAAACTGGACTGTAATATTTTCCTTTTTTATTATCTCAGGAATTGTTTGTTTTCATATTAATATAATATCATAGTTTCATACAGTGAATACATGCCAGCGGGTAATGACGACTGCACGACCTGATACCGAACCAACTGCCTCTCGTACATACAACTCGGAACACAACAAATATACAATTATTATAATCATTTAAGATCCAACACATGGCCTCTTTCCAACATCTACACGCCATTTCACTAAAGACATCTTTTTAATTTTCAAAATAAGAACTCCGGTAAGTTTTTGTGCGCGTTGAAAAGCGGCCAGTGTGACCAGTATAAACATTTAAAAACTTCCATTGCGCGGCAGTACAAACATAAAAATGTCGCAACAAAACACAGCCAAGGAAATGATACAAAATAGCATTAGGTCGTGTTATTAGTGCATCTACCGTCTACTTCACAATCAACTTCGCAACCTCGGAGTACTGACAGTGAATCAATTATTTGGTCGTACACGCTATATTAATACAAACGTACACAACTTTTAATTTATATATAAACATTTATTAAATTTTATTATAATCAATATAAGTTACCTATGTAGTAGAATTTACTATTCTTGCATTTTACTAGAACAAAGTGCATTAAACAATTATACATTTACGTTTTAAGCGTATTGTTGAACAGTATTAAATCAGTTTGAGTACAAAATGAAAATGTGTTTTTGTAAAAAAAAATACAATAGCGCCAACTAAAGCGAAGACGCACCGACTATCTAGACTTACAGGCGATATGTGGCTCAACCAGTAACAACATTAGCTAAACGTTCCCCTTAGAGGTCTATCGAAACTGGCCATCAGCTAGTAGGTACGTATGTTCCCGTCATATGAGTATACATTACTTTTACTATAAACATGCCGTTTCGTTCGACTTCTAATTGCATACATCGCAGCCATTGGCGATATACGAACAAATCTAAAGGCCTTCACTCGCATGTTGGCAAAACATTCTGTACACTACACTACGGTGAACAGTTTGACATGCGAGTGAAAGGCCTCGACATTAGATACAATATAAATACGACGCTAAATCACAAGAATTTGATTATTATAAGATAGTTATTGTACCTTCAGAACAATCCTTTATACATCCCCCGAATAAAGAAAACGTGATATGAGATATTGTACTATGATAATAACTTGTTTAGCATTAGTTTGCATTATATACTTCAGTTGCTACCACGATAATAACGCACAGTACACTCGGAATTAACAGATAAGTATCAATGTCCGAGTGCTCTGTTCTTATAGATATGAATTTAACTGACGATCGTTGAGACGAGCGACGCACTTTATAGAATCATTCAACAAAACATAACGTTCATAAAGATTATAGTATAAATTTTTTGTAACAGATAACAAGAGTCTAACACAATGACAGCTCACACCCACGCCGTCGACACAAATAATTAGTTTGTCTTTTGTAACGTAGCACGAACATCGCACTGCAGCCCAGAAAATGTAGAAATACATGTTTCACAGAAACAGCCAGAAAAATATCAATAGAAAACATACTTATATATTCGTTGCACATACAAAAAGCTGTGATTAAGTTGCTAATCAATTATTACGACAGCATACACCGAGTTTACGAAAGTTATAACTTTATACGCGTTATAATATAATATTACAATAGTTTACAACAACGATTGGGAGATTTAACGTTCGGGGTGTTCTACGTGTCCTACCAACAACGTGTCTTCCTCGTACCTACGCTACCGTCCTACTCGAGTCAACAGAACAACTGCCTCGAGACATGCTGGTCTCTGAAACCTTCCCTATATCGTGACGATTATATATTTGTCTAAACTAACAAGCTAAGGCGCGCGGTCCCGGGTAATACTGAGCGTTACAGCAATGAGCAGTCCCTTCTTACGATAATGTAAATCAACTGGTATTTAGATCTAAATGAATGGTTTCTTCGAACTAAATCTATACAAAACCAGGATAAGATGAGCTGAACAATGGACAGTCTGCGGTGGATGCTTCTTAGAAATCGAGGGCTTTATCCCGCGCACCGTCACTACCGACTTAAACTTACATTAACCTGTATTTTTATCAAATTTACTTCTTTTTTATTTTAGCTTTAAATACACATATACACTTCAACGTTGACATTTAAAGATTAGTTTTTTTTTTTTATATCGGCTATCACTGAAAGGTACATACATTATAATGTGTACTTGATAACAGACAAGGGTCGATCGAACCGCGCGGACACCGACTGATATGAACATACAAAAATATATTACAACAAATAATTGACTACGACCAAAATATATATATATATATATTTCTTTTAAGACCCAACAACGCAATAGTAATTTACAAAAATCATCTGCAGCTATAAATATTCACATCTACTTTTAAAATATATAAATATATTATGTGTATGTGTCATAAATATGTATATCTAATAGTACGCTATCTAGAGTCAAGTGCGAGTGGTCCGCGCGATCCACCGAGCCACAAACAACAGCGCCTAAGAAAGAGATAACAACTTTAGGATAATACCCATAAACACATCGGTATTCAATAGTTACACGCTTAGTTTACAATTACATACATCATTCATTTATTATCCTACAGACTATCGTCTGCTTGCGGAGACATTTAAACGAAGTCATAAGTGTTCGAACGCGGTATAGCTTTTTTTTTACTTTTTTTTGACAAATGTCTCGGCAAGCGAGTGTATTATCATAGTTATTGTACCGGAGGCGGCGCCCGCGGCCGTGCGCACTTAAGCGGAGACGATGCAATACTACATAGCTAAGTCATTGGTAATACAAGCTAATTAAAAACTACCATTTTGGTAGAAATATTTTTTGTTTGCAACCCCCACGAACTCGCCTCATGTACTTCGCGCGTTAATTTTGAAGCTAAAGAACTTTTTCGTTTTTTTAATATATTTTATATGAACATGATAATTTGACAAATGACTCCATACATTTAAATACAATGAAATGTCCAATTTACATTAGCACTCGCAAGGGAGCTACAACGATAAGTACAGTTAGAAAAGGCACTACCGAAGAGAATATGCGCTGAATACAAAATGTAAGACAACTTAATTATTGCCAACCATACTAAATTGTACACAATTTCGTTCAGAAGTGTATCATTTAATTAATCATTATTTGTTGTTGAGTATTCATAGTTTTAATATTAATTATTCGATTTTCACGTGTAAATAACCTCACGATCTGTATTGAGTATGTTGCGACATTCGTATTATATTAATTTCTATAATATTATAACATTTAAAACAAACATATCTGCCGGCGTCGACCAACAGACAACCACTCTTTTCACCTTACACGATGTTACTCACGCATTCGATTGGCAAATGGTAGATATAATAGTTTACACGGAACAAACCGTGAAGTTAAAAGGTCGTAAGCGACGAAGACTTGTAAAGCGAACGTACATACCCGCATACATAGTGTATACTGCCAACATAATTAAAAATTATTATTATTAACATAACATATTAACAGACGCTCAGACCTGCACAAACCGGTTGTACTTGACCATACATATCCGCACACATTGGAATTTTTACACACAACACATACACCCATCCTTCTATACAAAACACGTAATGTATATGACATTGATTTCATATTACTCATTTTTTTTTACAAAAATCTTACACATTCTTTTCTTGTTAGGTTAAAATAAATTCAGTCAGACTTAACAAGCATGCAGACAATTATTGGTACGTTTTTATAAAATATTTTAATTAAATTATACAATTTAAATGTTTTAAAATCAATGTCACAGACATACGACAGTAATAATAATAATCTATTTATACAAAATAAACAATAAAATTAACGCTGAATAAAATTACAACGCGATTATTAATATACAAGTACCGGCAGGGTATTTAACACTGTTTTCACATTGACGTCTGACAAACTAGACAAGCCATCCTCTGATCAAGATTGGGATTGAGATACATTATTAATCTACAAGTACATCTCTGCTTATCCCTTCGAGAATTATAGGCGTGATGTTATATTATATGTTATTAATTTCGGGCGTTGGTCTGCGTTGATCGCCAACATGAAACCAGTCTTACACAGAAATGTCGCAATAACGACATTTTACAGGAGATTGTCGCATTTCTGACATACGATTATTTTCAAATTACGAGGTCGACGATAGTTTTTATTTTTATTTATTATAATTAATTTTGAAGCAATCACACAATAATAAGAAATTATACTGGAGCCTTTTATTGATGTTTATTACCGAACAAATTCAAATTATAGGTAAAATGAAAACATTGAGGTTTTTTTTTCTTTGGCTTTTCGACTCTATTTGGATCAAATTTCAAACGAGAGAAGCCTTTAGGAGAAATAAATAGCAGACCTTATTATTACAGATAAAAGAACCAGTTTCGGGTGGCACGTTTGTATTATACGATGGGGACCATTAATAGTTACTTTACAAAGTGCGTGAAAGAGACAGTTATATTGTGGCCTCTTTCTAGCATTAGGGAATACATTTGAACATTTTATACTCGTAATACGTCTCATGTATGATACAGTAAAGTTAACAGTTGCGAGTAAATAACCCACTCTTATTAAGACCTTTATTATTTGACGAGTAGAATTATTTTCTCGCTACTGACAATCTACGAGGCTATTATGAACATTGCCTATACATTTATGAGTGTATGTACCGGGCAGTACTCATAATGCCGGAGAATTGTCCGTAACGCGATACTATTAACAACTAACGGACTATACAATATAGTGAGGAAGCTATTAGGCCTCGATTGCAGACAACAATATATTACACTTATACATTTAAATGATTTATAATTAAGATTTTCGCTGCCGTAGAGTGCACCGGTTATTTCAGTAACTGCCAGATACAAGCATTTCTTAACCACTCATCTTTAAAACTACGCCTTTTTCTTTACATGCCTAAAACTTCGTGTTATGATCATGTCGTGCGTCTTTCTCCTATTTTACTTGAGTGTCCCGCGTTCTGTTTCTACGGTCTACCCGGTCAGTGGCCAAAATAACCGATTCACAAGCAACAGCGGTAGTTCCTGTTACACCCAGACATCACGTTTTGATCGAGCCCCCAACAGGCAATATTCAAATTGACTAGTGAAACAATTTGTATTCTTTTATATCAGTTGATTTGCAGTCAGTAGTTAAAAACAAGATTATTTATTAATTTAATGTTAAGGGGATACGCCACGCGGGGGTAGCCGCGAAATTCAAATTTTCTTACATTTTTTGCAATTTGCAGATCAGTGTCAGGTTCTATGTTAATTAAAATATGATTCGCGGCCGTAAACAAATATGTATTTACATAATTATAACCATAATTATCATCAATACATCTCTCTAAGTTAGCTTTGCTCTCTTTAAGATTGATTTCGGAAATCAAGATATTTTGGAACAAATTTAACTTGAGAAAGATGTATTGATGATTCAGTTAAAATTATGTAAATACATATTTGATACTGTCGCGAATCATATTTTAATCAACATACAACCTGACACTGACGTGCAAATTGCAAAAAACGGAAGAAAATTTGAATTTCGCGGGCTACTACTGCGCAATCACCTTAAGTGATTTCTTCTTCTATTCGGGCAAACCTCGGATTTTGTTTTTGACATTATTTTTAATAATAATTAAGTTTTGCTTACAGTTTTTTGTTACAATTGACTAGTTAATTTTCAAATAAATAAAAGTATGTTTGGCAAGCTTAGTTTCGACTATTTCATAGGTAATTTTAATATGCGCAATACTTTCAATGACAGCAAAATAAACACCACCTGCATATTCCAGATTCTAATCGCGATCAGGACTCCGATTTCTAATTTGCTTCAGTATATAGCACTGAAATATGAGTGAGCATCCCCTGTAAACCGAGTAGCATTGAGATGCCTCCAAAAAATTGTGCCTTATCAAAGCAAAACCATTTTTTTAATATTCCTTATTTTTGACTGTACAACAAACCAACAATTTTTAAAGACTCCTGTACACAATGGCCCTCGCGTCACACAGCCACATACCTCAATTAATGATCGTAGATGGTCCATCCTGCCTAGCCTTTACAGCCTTTTCCCAACTATGTTGGGGTCGGCTTCCAGTCTAACCCCTTTAAAAGACTGGTTGTTAGATTTTCGGGCTTCTGACGACCCGTAACAACTGTCAAAGATCCACGAATGACAGCCGGGACCAACGGCTTAACATGCTTTCCGAGGGACGGAGGGGTCTGGTCACCCATCCACGGACCAACCGCGGCAAGCGTAGCTTAACCTGATCGATCGCTGCTATTACTTAGCCACAAGCCCCTCTTTAATGATCGTAGACCCTACGATCATTAAATCACCAACTAACGCTTTCATATGGAAAACGGATGCGACTGTGTTATGCTTGCCATTACTTTTCCCTACTCCTTGTTGATCAGTTTCCAAAAACCAAGTGGTTATCGTAACTATTTATCGCATAAACCATTATATACAGAAACCGTATATTAATAATTTACAATGTTTCAGATATGCAATATAATTTTTATTTTACATAATAATCAACTCCGCGCCTCGAATGGAATGCTGAACGATCTAACTAAATACAACGAGCGATATATCATATGTATATACAAATAATCTTTTAGTTCCTCTAAATTCAAGATGGCGTTCGTAATTTTTGTGTGATGCTATCTAATTCGCGCAGCTGTACAGTAGGCTAATCACAATAGGGATCATGACTAAAACTATTTTTTCCGTCATGTAGATTGTTAAAAAATATTGGACACGTATTTTTTCTTTCTTTACGTAATCAAAAGATTAATGCGATACATTGAGTTAAAATGTGGCATGACGTCACTCCTTGCTGGATTTTATACGTACAATGCGAGCTCCCACTCCCCAACTTTAATGCGTTTTATCTAAGTATTTTTTTATTAATATGATAAAGCAAAAAATACGTGTCTAATATTTTTTTATTATCTGACTGACGGACTAAATAGTTTTTTTTTTTTACCTAGACATCATCCCTACAATAAGTCATATGGACCAACACACATCAAACCGAAGCGAAATAGCCAGTTCTTGCGTTGCGACGTTGCATTCCCATTAATGTATAAAGTGTCAACAGCCACTTTTTATGCCTTATTAGTGACTGCTGTACGCACCGACATGTACTACTTACGAGACAACCGGTCAGCTCGCCACAAAGTTAGAAACTGAACGTGATTTCGAATACCATGGTATATCTCCTACTGAGATTACCTTCCATACATATTACCTGCGTATCCAGTATGCATCACATGTCGAAGATGTGACGTAAAAATTTCGTAAGAACACTGCCATCCGCTAGCGTGACAACATAATAATGTATAAATATTTATTTTTAAATACTCCTCTAATTTACTCGCCCGTCTCGCATAAAAATATCGAAAAACAATCATGGACGAATCACAAAAATGCAATAAATAAGCGAGCTCACGACTTCACGAGCCGACGGAGTCGCTGCCAGGGGAATCCAAGCAAACGATGAAGCTAGTGTCACTTGTCTTGGCGGGAGATGGCGAGCGCCAGCTGCAGCTCGGCGTCCTCCTGCCGCCGGCGCGCCTCCTGCTGCGCCTGCGCGCGCCGCGACTCCGCGGCCGCCCATGCCCACTGTTGCTCCTCAGTGGGCAACACCTCCGTACTCTTAGCCTCCAACGCCTTAGCCTTCTTATCCTTTTGCTTCGCCCGACCGATCCCACCTATCGTGTGCACCAAGGACTTGGCATACTTCACGGGCCGCGGCGACTTCTCCTTCTTAGAAGGCAAGGTGTTCGTGGCCGGCCAGGTCTCGTTGAGGTTTTTATTGGAGTCGGTGCCGGCCCAGTCGGCGGCCCAGTTATTGTCCGACTTGTTGGCCCAGTTGTCGGTCTTCCAGTCGGTCGTGTTGGTGTTGGTGTTTCGCTTGGCGGTGTCGTCGGAGGTCCAGGCGTCGGCTTTCTGCACGGGCGGCTTGGCCCACGCGTCGTCGGTGGCCCAGTTGTCGTTGGGCCACGCGGCCCACGCGTCGCTGCCGGCGTTGTTGTTGGTGTTGCTTGGCGAGGCAGGCTTGGGAGGCGGTTTGAACTCTGCGCGGCTAGAGAACGGGTCGTAAGCCACAGGCGGCGCGGAAACTCGTCCGCTTCGCTTCTCAGGCAAAGTAAAGCTTCCATTAACAGTGCTAGACGCGGAGAAGAAGTCGTCGGTTTCGAAGCCGGGCACAGAAGTCGGTCTGCCGAAGGGGTCGGGCTTGCGTCCGTCGGGTGCGTCGGCGAAGGGGTCCTCGATGTTGAAGGGGTCCTCGTAGCGGTAGTCCTTGAAGGGGTCGTCGGCGAAGTCCATGGCGGGGCGGTCGGTCTGGACGAGAGAGCGTGAGTGAGTGGGGGAGTGCATGGGCGAGAGGGACAGAGATACGCACGTGCCCGCCGCCGCCGCGTCCGCTTAGCGCTGCAAGTGGGGAACAAGCACGAGCTGTGTTAGCACGGTTAGTGGACAGTGTTACATGACAAGTGAACACGAGGACATAACGCCACTCTGCAAACACTCTCCTAAACAACGTTTTAGTTTTTTTTACAGTTGTAATACTTTTTTTTTATCAATTGGAGAAACTTCACAGACATGATGAATATCGCTATCTAATAAATAAAAATCTATTTCCTAAAATATTTTTTTTTTTTTTAATTTTAGGTTAGAGGTCGAGGACGTTGATCGCGTGATCAGCTGATCACGGAATCAACGTCCTCGTGTCCTGCTCAGTTACTTGAAACTATGATTTTAGAAAATCTTTTTTTTGTCTTTTTTTTTATTTAATTATGATACTATCAAGTCTGTGAAATTAAAGGTATTTTTCTGCAGTACAATAATATATTTTTGGAAATGTTCAGTGGCGTTATGTACTCATAATAATATAATCATTATAGGTATATACAGGTAGAGTTATATTGGTTATAGAAAAGAAATGAACCAAATAAAATATATAAATGAACCAATAAGAAACAGGAGTGGAAGTGATTGTGTACAAGGTGCGACACTACAATCGAACTAGGAGACTCACATGCTACCAGTACCTGCTTCTAAAGTACAGTAAGCAAAAAAAATCATTAACAAATACTATTCAGTACATAAATATGTTTGGATAAATATATTAGAGTACAGCGCTTTAAGTCGAAATAGTATTGTAACGGGGTTTGCAGCAAATACAATTTTAAAAATATTTTTATTTTTATTCTATACGCTCTGTTACATTTAAATAAAAATAAATAATCCCCTTATGTATTTAATGGTGGTAGACGAAATATAATTGAAATTGCTTTAATTACAATCGAATGAAACAGTTTTTTTTTCTCATAAAAAATGCTTTTTGAGAAAAATTTGTGATTTTTTTATATCAAGCCAAATTTTGTCAACCGTGATTTGGCCCTCATAATTTACTAAAGAAATTCTTCAATTTTTATAATCATGAAAAAGAATAAGGTAAATTTGTAGTTTTTGAGGCCAAAAATTGATTTTGCATGCAGCCGAAATGCGTCAAAATATCTTCTTTGGGACCCATTTCGCCTTCAACAGATAACATAATCTGTGACCATTATTGATGAACTGTCTCACCAAGATTACGTCAAGACTTTAAAAGAGACTACGACCTCTGAGTTTGTTTCGGTCATTCTTCTCAGAGTATTCGGATGGGAAACACCAACCTCATCTAGTTTTATAACATAAGCTATTTTTGACGTATAAGTATTTCAAACAGGCACATAAAAGGCACTTTTGAACGTCAAAATTTACAAGAAAATCGAACTCATTCTAGTTGCCCCGTCCAAAAGGTAGTTTCTTATGGAGAAGAATGAGCAAGAACCCTACTGTATGCAGTATGCAGCAGACTGCATAACGCACTTGATCGAGCCGCGCAAACCTTCCTAGGCGTACGCTAACTATTATGGTTAGCTTTCAAAATGGCGATTTTAAGTCTACTCAAATTACCAAACCAAACATTTTATTGTGTTATGAAATCCCATTACCTATTATTCGAATCTTCCCACATCAAGCAGTACACCAAATTACAAACAAACTACATAAAATACAAGCATAAAATAAATAAACATGCAATAAAAACATGGGATAATCGTTACATTTCACGAGCGCGCTTCGTTCATTGCAATTGCGTCATAACTCATAAGTCACAACTTGACTGACGCACGCTGTTGATTTGCAAGGACTATAGTAATGAGTGGGGTAAGGTAATAAGCGAGTGAAGCGTGGAGCGGCAACTAAACGAACGTGGAGCGGCGAGAATGGCATTCCACGCGAACAGAGAAAGTAAAACTTAACAAAATACTACTCTAAAGTTACATAAACTTTCTGGTATTTCGAGAATTACATACACGGTGGAGGTTCCAAAATTCTGTTATTTTGGATGTTATTAGTATTGCCAAAGTTTTCATTTATTGTCGCATTGTAGTTTCCACATTGTATAATTTTAATAGTGCGGGCTTTGTAATGATATCTGTCTCTAATTCTCTTCTCGCCGGTATTTCATTTATCATAATATAATTTTTAATGTGATTGGAATGCAATACGAGAAATAGAGTAAAATATAGTAACGAGTTTATAATAATTTAGGTTGTCATCAGTCAAAAGACCATCCGCACTGGGCCTGCGGGGTGGATTATGGTTGGCCCGCTCCCTCTCACAGAGAGGAGGTTTGTGTCCCAGCAGTGGGAATTTTATAGGCTGATTATGCGGAAGATAAACCTTTCTACTGAATGGAAAATCTTTTTATTTTGTGAGTACGCGGAATTAATTATTGTACTTTCAAATTAATAAAAAAAAAACTGCACACACTGCAAAATAAAAGGAACACGTTTGTGCTACAAAGCCGAGCACATTTTTTTATAAATACCAGAAAGCAGTGCCATCGAGAGTGGCATTTTATAAAAACAAAATGCTAAGAAAACATCAATAAAATGCCATTCTCTAGTGTTGAAGTGCAGAACAACCTCCTTTACGTACGGTTTACTTTCTCTGCAGCGTAAATAAAATAAAACAAAACTTTTAGCTTTCGACGACGCTATCCTTCGCGCATGCGTCTAGATACTGGCTCAGGGTCAAATAAACGTCAAATAATCATAAAAATAACTCAATCTGAAAATAAATCGTTAGCTTAAAATAGGGAGAATTATTCAAAATGTAAATCTTGGTAGGAACCTGGCTGAAATTTTATTTTTGCTGTCTTAGCTTTGGGCTCGGGGGCAAAGGAGTAAGTAGTATTTTTAGGTTATGTATTTCAGCCAAGTTGACATGTATGTAATTTAAAAATTACATTTTCATTGATTTCACTTTATAATTTTTATCTAATTATGTTTAAAAAGAGTTGTAATAATCAAGACAAAAAAAAAACTAATAACAGAATGACATAAAATTGATAAAAAGAGATAAGTTTTGTAATGAAACGTTGATTTCAATTATTGTTAATGTAAAGGAATATTTTTATTACTTTCACAACACTATAACATACAGGTGGGGACATAGTTACCTGCTAAGTCCCCACCTGTATGACCGCGATTATTAAGTCCTCATCCTATAATTATGTATAATACAATAATTCCTTTCTGTAAATCATCATTTTTGATGTGTAACATCTTTCCTCTCGCTTTCCTGCAATGTGTGAGTGTGATTTCGTGAAAAGGTACGGAAGTGTGGAACAGGAAGTTACAGAGAAAATTTAATATTTCTCTAAATGTTTTGAGTGACGGATAGAAATTTGGTATGGAACTAGAAAGTACGTTTACCAAGATGAGAAGTCAGATGTTACTCATCACAATTATACGACTACTGTAAGGCTCGCTCGTTTTTTTTTTTAATATGCAGATGTAATAAAATTATTCCTTAAATTAGGCAAACAGTGTTGGTTGTGTGGCTCTAATGTACGTGGCAGCGCGTACCTTGCCGGGCGGGTGGGGGCGCGGAGGCGCGGGGCGCGGCGGCGGGGTCTTGTGGCGCTTGGGCGGCAGCGCGGGCGTGGCCGGGCTGACCGCGCTGCCCGTGCTGGCCGTGCGTCTGCTGGGTGCGTGCAGCACCGCGAACGGGTCCTCCGCGAACCCGGCCTGCGCATACAAACACTCGTACACCTTGTGTACACGAGCTACAGGACATCGCCCGTAACTTCCATTCCCGAGATACTCCTGCGCAAGCTTGTTTATTGAAGTATACACCAAAACACATAATAGAGAAAAACTAATAAAGATAGGTATGCACACAGGTAGAGCTCGTCTAAGCTGAAATGACGCGCCCCACTACCGCGTTTATCATAGTGTACGGTCAGCAACAGAAGTCGGTTAACACTGCTACTTTTTGATATCATCTAAAATTCTAAATTAACACAAAATGATTCGATAAACTGCTTTTTTTTCGTTCATCTGTTAAAAGCTAAATGTTCTTAAAATTTTATTTCAAATCGGAGCAGAAGTGCCTACTTAAAATTTTAAGTACTTCTGTTCCGATTTGAATTAAATATTTCGCTTAATAATTAAGATTTAAAAACTGCAAGTGTTAATCGACTTTTGTTGCTGATTGTACATATACTAATTTAAGTAGTAGAGCGCGTCATTTCGGCTTAGACGAGCTCTAATACCTATTTCATTAGAAATTGCTTCCAGCAGACCTGCGTCAGGACAGTTGGAAAACTTAGTCTTAGTATATGAAAAAACGAGGGGCGAGGGGGGGGGGAACATAGGGCATCAAAAAAAACGTCCGCATTGCTGTCAACAGGAAAAACACGTGAAGAGTCGACCAACCGCTTGGCGATGTCCCGAAAAACTAAGTGGGCACTCGGACCCCGTGGCCCTAGTGTTTCAACCCCAAAAAGCTCGAGCGTTGAACAAAAGTATTTGCACCGTTTGATGTTTTTCATAAATGAAGCAGCCGCCCCATCACAGCCCGCCGTGCTAGGAAGACGGAATGGCACAAAGGTGGGTGGTTTAATTAGACTATTATAGTAATAGTTTAGTTATCTTGTCGCATTCGACCAAACTTCACAAACAATAGCACGGTTAGGGCTATGCCACTCGACACGTTCTCGCGATCTACAACTTACTACAGTTTTTTTTATCTCACGAAGCAACTCGCGCTTTACTTGTGGTTACCAAGTGTACAAACACGCTGTGAATGTGTGTGTAAGCGCAGGAGCTCTCGGTACCGTCCGAGACACGGACGAAGTCGGAAGTGTGTGTAATGTGCTGACGCTACTCGTCTTCAGGCACACATTCACAGCGTGTTTGTACACTAGGTTACCACAAGTAAAACGAGTGTCGCTTCCCGAGATAAAAATAGTGTAAATGTAGTATACAGTGGGCTGCATCAATTGGGTACCCCAGCTCACTGCACATGACACTCGCTACGACACCGCAGTTACCGTACGGTCTGATGCAGTTGGACTCGCAGCATGTGGTTGGACAATGGCTAACAATTACTTCTATGTTAAATTCCATCACTAAACAAATATTTGAAAAATTTCAAGTCAAACGTTAGTGTTTACTGACAGACAGGGAATAAGTTGATTATAACAACAAAACACACAAAAAAGAACATCCTTTATTGTAAACATTATTTACAATTTATAAATATGTAGTGTGTAATATATACATAAGTTTGAGCGATAGATTTTCAGATAAAATAAAAAAGATATAATTAAATAAAATACAAATAAATAAATAACATATAAACAATACAGCATAAACATATTATAGAAACGTGTATAGACATACTCGTACATAAAATTATATAAATCCTAACAGACTTTACAACTGAAAGAAAGGCACTATTTTAAAAGACACAAATCATTATTTATTTATTTTAAGGAGAACCAACAGCTTTAACAGATAGATAACAATTGAATATAAAACATAAAGCCAATTACAGGTTCTCACGGGTAAAAACAGAAAAAGTATTACAAATCTTGATCACTAACAAGCACGATAGAGAGAAAAAAAAACATAAAACAATATTATATACCTACATATATAAAAGGTACAAAAACACTATGCAGTTTTGAAGAAGACAGCGTTCAGCCGACTGCGTGCAGTATAGGTTTTGGTGGTAAATGGATCAAATGAGAACTCTTTACAAAGAACATTAAAATCCTTACTCGCTCGCACCATATATGAGTTTTGCCTGTAGTTGGAAGAAGTTAAGGGAATGAAGATAGGCGGATTAAATCTAACTGATCTCTGGGGGACATTAAAATGCAATTTATGCAGGAGATCCGGACAGTCAATCTCGTTAGATAAAAATTTTAAGAGAAAAGTGCAATCAGCCAGTCGACGACGATTTATTAGTGGCTGAAGGTGAAATTTCTTGCAAAGACTTATGTAATTATCAGAATGGTATGGTATACGAAGCCGAAAACAAAGAAAACGAACAAATCTTTTTTGTATATTTTCAATACGATCAATATATTTGCCATAACACGGGTTCCAGATTTGTGACGCATATTCAAGATGACTTCTCACAAAAGAGCAATAAAGAATTTTAAGGGTTTTGGCCTTCTTGAAACACCCTGCGAGTCTCATAACAAACCTAGAGACTTCGAAGCTTTGGCAACTATTTTCTCAATGTGCACACTAAATAAAAGTTTGGAATCATGAAAAACGCCAAGGTCACGAACACCGTCACATCTCTGTAATGGCTTCCCTTTAAGTTTGTAGGTTGTAGGGAGAGGGACACGTTTTCTGCTAAAGGTGATTACTGAACATTTAACAGGGTTCAAATCAAGCCTATTGATCAAGCAATAATCATCCAATCGCACCAGGTCAGATTGGAGAGCATTCATGTCATCATCTGGCGAAATTGCAGAAAATATCTTCATATCATCGGCAAAACAAAGCAAATTTGAGTTGCGAAACACGAGTCGATATCGCTCACATAAATTATAAAAAGTAACGGGCCCATCATGGAACCCTGAGGAACAGCAACACAACACAGGTGCTGAAACCCAGCTTGACATGTAGTTACTGATAACGACAGCCTGAGATCTGTTTTCTAGGTATGAAGTAAACCCACGAAGTAGATCTCCTCTAATACCATTGTTAAAAAGCTTGGTTATTAGAATATTGTGGTCAATTCTATCGAATGCCTTACTATAATCCGTGTAAATGACGTCCACCTGTGCCCCACTGTCCATTTTGTCAGTTAGAAAGTCATTGACCAAGCCATTGGCCAGGTTAGACACAGAACGGCCCCTAAGAAATCCGTGCTGAGAAGGGCTAAAAGACTGACTGAGCGCTGCGTAAACCTGGTTATAGACCACTCTCTCAAAAACATTTGCTAATATGCACAGTTTTGAAATAGGCCTGTAGTTAACTATTTCGTTTTTGTGCCCTTTTTTATGCACCGGAGTTATAAAGGCAGATTTCCAGATTTGGGGAACAGAACATGAAGTGAGCGATTTTTTAAACAAAAGAGATACTGGTAAAGCAATGGTTTTAGCACACCCAATCAGATATTTAGGTGATAAGTGGTCCGGACCAGTAGATTTAAATGGATCAATTTTACTAATTAGCTCGGCTACAACATTTAGGTCAATCTCAATTGAGTGAATATCCGAGGGTATATTGGAATTTATGGCAGTTTGGGCAGAACAATAATTAGCAGGCACATCATTGGCACGATCAAGAAAAGTTGAATGAAAGTGGGAAGAAAATGCATTACAAATAGACTCAGGGGAAGAAATCGTCACATTTTCTGAATAGAATGTAATAGAACCCTCTGTCACGTAAACACTATAGTAGGCACAGACAAAGATAGAATAGCACTCACGTCTTCATGTTGTTTGGCCGTATTGTCGTGTGCGGCGAACGCGTCGCCGGCGAACGGGTCCGCGCTCGATGCGAACGGGTCCGTCCCGAAGCCGTCCTGCAACACAAACGCAAATAGAGCGGTTTTAAAAAACTTCAATGTTATATTGCGAAAAGCGTGGGACTCCTTTATGAGCCGTTTACATGTATAAGACAGTAGAATTACTGAGAACCATAAAGCTAATTATATATTTGTATATGGCTATCATATTCCTGCTTACATTTAATTTAATTAATATCAATAAATTAATTGCTAAAGTGAAAATTTTTACTTCAGTTCAATTATTGAGAACTTAAAATTATATTTATAGTTCAGAATCATACCTTGCATTAGTTGTACGTCTATCAACAATTCATCGAAAAACATTTTAAGAATGCAAAGCATTTTATTTAATAATCATACTTTTGATTAAAAAAGTAATGATTTGACTACCCACTCGTAAATGTGTCCGTAATCCGCTGCGCTCGCTCGGTAAATTATTATTTTATTATATTAAATTATTAATAAGTTATTTAAACAACTGGCAGTCATGAAGTCATCCACAAATACTTCACGGATTTGAAGATGTGCTCCTGAGACCTTGCAGAGAGAAGATTCCTGGTGAATAAATAAAAATAAGGATGCGGGTGTAAATTTGCGTGAATGGTGAAAACCGGTCTACATCCTGCACGTAACATAAGTTTTCCCGCAAAATGCTGTGCCAATTATTGGCTTGATTAAATTACTAAAGGCAAGCAAGTCCGGTCCCTACAGAAGTTGATTGACGAATCCTCTGTATAAGATCTTTGTCCAGCAAAACACTTTCGAGTGTCGCACATACCTGTGTGGGTTGCGGGGTGTGTGCGGGCGCGAAGGGGTCGTGTGCGGGCGTGGCTGCGGGCGCGAACGAGCGAGAAGTGAACGGGTCGGACTCGAAGCCCGCGCCCGAAGCGAAGCCGTTGCTTTTCGCGAAAGGCTCGTCTTCCTGGGTAACAGAAAAAAAAAAACACGAATGTTCTGAATGGGGAAAGAACAATATACACGAGCGGCACTCGCCAACGGCACAGACAGCTGCGTGTCGGCGGCTGCCGTAGACGCGTGGACGGCTGCAGCTGCTTGCACCTGTGCACCAATCATTGCGCGTTTGAATCAAGTTTTCTCTCCGTCGGTTTAACTACTGGATTGCATAGAGTTGTTAATTTATAATGTTGTAAATATGGTAGTTAGTAGAGATGAACCATTCTAAAAATGAACGCCCCTCCACAAAACGTGATTATTTCAAAGTGTGAGCGGAAATACTTATTGCGTGCGGCGCCTTTACTGTCAACATGGACTCGTCGCTGCACTTAGAGGTCAACTAATCGTGCGATCAGTCCAGGTAACAAAATTGTAGGACGGGGAGCATGCGCTTTGTATGGAACGACAAGTTCGCTCTGTCGCGCGTTGGTGTCATTTTTACACTAGATCTCACCATCGCGCGTTCGTATTTTCGATATAAGATAAACGATGATTCCCGATGCGCATAATTTGCTTTGGAAAGCTGTACGTACGAGTGCGTCGTTAGGCGTGGCTCCTCGCACGACGCGCTCCAGGTGTTCTGCGGCGTACTGCGGCTGTAGTGTTAGATAGTGTTGCCCGGCGTTGCCCGCGCTGGCGAGCGCTTCGGCTGCAGAACTGATGAGTCGGTGCTGTTCTTCTAAGTGGGAGATCTTAATGTTTGCCTGGAAAACATAGAAGACAGGTTAGGCAAAACTCACTTGGAAAGGAATCCAGAAGGTCCAATGGCCTGCAACTCCAATCTTCAAATCTCGCGATGCCACCAACGTAGGTTTTAAAGTACTCCTTCCATATGTTTATACTTTGTTTTAAAATTACAGGCAAATTTTGATATCGTTTTTATATTTTTTTTTATTGTATTGATTTTTTTTTTAACTCTGTCAAACTGTCATTGAGATTAAGGACGCTGTTACAAATGGGTAGTCAAATCATTACTTTTTCCACAAAAGTATGTTTATTAAATAAAATGCTTTACATTCTTAAAAAGTTTTTGGCCAAATTGTTGATAGATGTGCATGGTACGATTCTGAACTATAAATATAATTTTAAATAGTTACATTTTCTCAATGTATGTACCAAAGTAAAAAAATTCATTCCGGTACATTTATTGAGAAACTGTACATATCTAAAATTATATTTATAGTTCACAATCGTACCATGCACATCTATCAACTGTTTGGCCAAAAAACATTTAAAAATCAAAAAAAGAAACACCAAATTCTACCCTAACAGTCGAATTTACGAACACACTGACTAAAACCAACTTTTTGTCAGCTGTTAAGGACCACAACAAATTAAATCCAAGCAACAAGTTAAACTCAACTCTTCTGGGTATACAAGCTCCGAAAACGCCAACTTACGCTGCGGAACAATTAACTCCCTATTCTAAACGACTTTTTTATTTAGCTCGTAACTATGCCAAGATGAACCAATACATGTTTTGCTGGACCGTAGACGGGCGCATCCTGTTGAAGAAGAATCCTGACAGCCCCTCTATTGTTATCAAAAGTGAACTACAAATCCAAAAGTTGTCTGTACCGACTGAACCTAACAACGTATGACTAGTTCATCTTTTACGAAACTTATGCTTTCTGTTAACGGTTAATTCTGCAACAACTTTTTATTATCTTAATACCTTTTCTGTCACTTTACTTAAGTTAGTTAATGTAAACTACTGCACACCAAACATTTCACCCATTTACACTTTATACAATTTCCAGTTCATAAAGCCTATTTCTAGCGTATGGTTTAATCTCTATAACACTACACAATGCCCACCTTCACATAAAGTAAACGTCCCAAAATTCTTACTGCCTCATTCCTTCATCATCTTCCTGCCCTTATCCCATATTACTTGGGGTCGGCGCAACACGTTTTCTTCTTCCATTCTCCCCTGTCAACCGTCACGCTATCATTCACTCCCTTCTCTTTCATATCATTCCTCACACAATCCATCCATCATTTCTTTGGCCTTCCTCTGCCTCTCCATCCATCAACATGTATATTCATCACTCTTTTAGTCACATGCGTTTCGTCTCTCCTCATTACATGCCCATACAAAGACAAACGATTTCCTTTCAACTTTTCTGTCACTGGCGCCACTTTCAACCTGCTCTTATATGCTCATTTCTCACTTTATCCATTCTCGTCACTCCACACATCCATCTCAACATTCTCATCTCCGCTGCATGCAATTTTTTTTCATCCGTCTTCTTCACTGCCCAGCATTCCGATCCATAAAGTACGACAGGCCTTATCACGGACTTGTAAATTTTCCCCTTCAACTTGAGGGGCATCCGTGGGTCACAAGTTGTTCCTGTAACCTGTCGCCATTTCATCCATCTCTCTCTATCTATCTATTACCCTTAATTTCTTCTAACAATGTCTAATACAATAAATGATGTAATGTCTGATCTTGACCAATTTTCTGTATCTGAAACTCACATTTGTACCCCCGAAGAAATTAAATCTTATGTTAAGGACGAAAGTTTCTGGTTTACAATATTTACGCAAAATATCCGGTCCATCAACTGTAATTACTTAAATCTTCAAACCCTAGTTCACCGTATGAATATTGACTGCGATCTGCTAGTTCTTACAGAATGCTGGCTACCGTGCTCAAGTAACGCTTGCATTCCCATCCTACATAATTATGTAACTTACAACACAACCAAACACCTTAATCAGAGTGACGAAGTAGTTGTATATGCTAAGTCAGATATAATAGCCATATGTGAAGAGCCTGACTTTCTTGGATCAGCCTCAGGCTTACTTGTGAAATTAAAATCTGAAGTGGCTATACTTTGTATCTACCGCTCCCCCTCAAGCGATAACATTAACTCCTAAAATGTCGATTGCACACCATGTGTACAGATAACAATAGAATTTCTATTGTGTCTGCTAATTAGCGCGCGACGAGTTAATTCGTTCCTAACAGCACTCAATAACATTATACCAGCCCTCAGTTCCTTCAAATCTGTTATCATTACTGGAGACATTAACCTGGATATTAAACCTAATACTCAAGATCTGCGATCCCTCGAATATCTTAACACCTTGGCGTATCACGGAGTCTTACCTGCTCATACTCATCCCACTAGTGGCAATAACTGCCTAGATCACATTATGATTCGATCTAAATCTATTGTATCTCATGCTGGGGTGGTGCTGCAAAGACCATACTTAAGCCTCCAGAGGTCGCACACAGAGCTATTCTAAAAGTGGCTACGTTCAGGCCGATACTTTCTCCAACTATCGAACTCTACCAATCATGTAGCGTACTTAATGTAAGGCAACAATATATTCTACATATTGTCCTTCTACAACACCGACAAACACCTTTCAAAATAATCTCCAAACGGCGCAAAGACCTAATCTGCACAAGACCACCTACACGCACAGCTTTTATAAAAAAGTTTGCCCTCTATCTTGGCCCATCACTCTACAATAAAATAAACGCAAAAAATCCGATTTACGGCTTAACAAACTTTAACTGTAAAAAGACTGTTTGCTCCTTCTTTCTAAACCTAAACTACGACGAAACCGAGGAATGTCTAAAGAACTGACCACTCAAACACTTGCATGCATCACACGCTACATAAATTAACGATACACTCACTTCATATACACTCACCACACTAACAAAATACTCACCACACCAACATACTAAACATTACTGTCATTATTATTCTTTTTTTTTCTCTCTTTTTAAATTAAATTTTTTAATTTACTTATAAATTTGTCTTTTCCGAATTTGCCATTTTTTATACATATACTTACTTATTTTTTTTTTTTGGATTTATAGTTTTTGTTTTTTTTTTAATGTTTAATAGCTTAAATTTGTCTATTCATTATGTAGATTATTGTAATGATTACATTTTACATGTTTTTAGCTTATTTAACACGTGCTTTGTTTTTGTTTTTATGTCAACCACTTATAATGGGGATCGCAAAACTGTTTCTCCTAAACACAGGTTATACTGTAACCTATCTAGGAGAACAGTACGACACCCACTAACTAGATTAAGTAACTATGCTTGTGCTTTATACATTACCTACTTTGCCATGTAATCTAGTCCTTGTTGAACAATAAACATATTATTTAATTTAATTTAATTTAATTTAATTTCCTTTATTTCAGGCAGCTGTGGCCCATACAAAATACAATACACAAATACAAACAAAAAATATTACAACATAACAAAAATGATATACTAATACATATAAAATACAACTTATAAAATAAACTAAGACACACGAGGTGACGGCGTCGTGTTACGCCGCGCGGTGTCGCATAGCCTGCCGCGAAAACGTCGGTAGACTACACCCTTCGGCCAAAACTCTTCCTTTAGGAACGTGTCGAGATGGTGTGTCGGAACCCGCACCACAAACGACTTGAAGTTGGTGTTGTGACGGGGCTCCAACTTCTCGACCCTCAAGGTCCAGTTGGTCTTCACCTTCATGTACTCCACGATCTCCTCAACCTTCGTGGAGTGATGCAGTCGGGACACATACAGCAACGTCGTAGGTATCGCGGTATATTATGTTATATTATATTATAAAATGCATGCATTTTATTTTATAATCATACTTTTGTGGAAAAAACTTATTGATTTGACTACCCATTTATAACAGCGTCCTTAAACCACATTTTTCCTGCTACTCTTGTTTTAATTCTTGCCTGCTGAGTGGAACCAAAACACCCACATCATGGAACAATGGCGGAGAGTATGATCTAGGGTGGTGTGCGATTCTTCTGGAAATGTTTCTGTTCGATGCAATCATTGCAATCGAGCGCGTTTGCTGACCTAGCGATACAATACAGTCGCACTAAATGCGCCGCGACCTCAGTGCATATTCGGACAGCAACCGGGTGCATTCGCCTGCACTCATTTCCATCATTTTCTCATTTTAGCGATAGCCTAGCCTAAACATTACCTTGTTAACTCTCTCAGCAATAAACCTTCGAAACTTATTTGAGTGTTTAACTTAGGCTCATTTTCACCACACGTCACTAAACGTGTTTAACGCTAAACGAGTTTAAAACATCACTCCGTTTCTTTCAATCGTTTGAAGATGATAGAGACTGAACGATGCTTTAAATAAAGTTATTTTCTTTGTTACATATCTCTCACCTGGCTGACAGCCAGCACAGTGCGCCTCAGCTGCGCGGTAATGGCCTCGGCCTCAGCCTCTGCATCCGCCACGTCGGCCTGCAGCGCCCTCTCCTTCTCCTTGAGGGTATGAGCTGCCGCGCGGCGCGCGGCCACTTCGGCCTCCGTCTCAGCCGCTGCCGCTTCTTGTGCCGACACTTGTGAGCGGAGTTTTTCTACCTGCAAGTAGTCGTATAGAATAAAGATTATATTTTTACGGTATACGAATAGACCAATAGACCTTTTTGGTGATATTCTTCAGAGGTCACAGGCGCGTAGTACTCGCAACCAGCGTGCGTGTATGACCAGGTGTATGAACGTAAACGATGCAAAAGGAGTATGTAAGGATCGTAGCAGGTGGCGTTCTGTAGTTTCTGTTTACCCCCATGTGAAGAAGACGTGAGGTTATGTGTGTATGTAGGGTATACGAATAATATCTACTTATTACCCATCTTATTAACCGTGTTATTTTCTTCCATATTAACAAATTAAAAAGATAAATTAGGTTTTATTTAAACAAGTGAAACAGTTACCTGTGTTTTGAGATCATTTAACCGCTTTTGTGCTTCACCTTTTTGGTTTTCTAACTGTTTAAGAGTTGCCGTTAACGTGTCCAGTTCACTCTGAAAACAAAACGCAGTAATTCAATTAGGTCATATTTCCAACCTGCACTACGTTTTCATATATTTACATTCCAATGGAGGATTTGAGAGCAGTGGTGGCCCAGTGCTAACCGTCATGACTTACGAGTTGGTCGTAAGTTCGATCCCAGACGCCTTACACAAAGTAAAGTGCCTACTTTACTTTGTGTAAGTTATTTCATCACCACTGCTCTCAAAAACGGTGAAGGAAAACATCGTGAGAAAACCGGCATGTCCTAGAACCAAACATTCGAAGACATGTGACGTGTACCAACTCGCACTGGGCCCGCGTGGTGGATTACGGCCCACTCCCTTTGACAGAGAGGAGGCCTGTGTCCCAGCAGTGGGAATATTATAGGCTGATTATTATTATTCCAATGGAAGAGACACTGGTGCTACACATCGCTGATTTACTTCACTCTTTTCACTAGCCGGTAAAAAATTCAGAGGACCTAAAGGAACAGTTGCCGACACGGTTACAGTGTCTAGCACATAAGGAGTTGATGCTCCAGTATCTTCAGTGGAACACACCCTTGGTCATCCTGTGTTGTCTTTGGAAATCTCTTGCCGGGAACCGGCTTTGCTCGTGAGTTCCCTCAATCTGGCTACGGTGTCCATACCTGCAAGCTGTCCGCCTCGCCAGTCTTAACAGTGAGGTCCCTCTGCTTGGCCGCGAGCTCGGCCTCCAAAGCCAGGCGCTCTCGAGCCAGCGCGTCCACCTCCCGCGCTATCGCCTCCATCTCGGGCGTGGGCTGCGGGCCTAACGAGAGCGCTGGTTCCGACTTCTGGAAAGATTTTTAAAAAACCGACTGTTAAGTTATCAATAGCATTAATTGTTGACTAGCTTCTGCCCGCGACTTCGTCCACGTGAAATTTCTTGGTCCCGGAACCGGTCGCATCGCATCGCCTGTCTGCGCTATTACTTCGTTTTCGCTTAGCGTTCTTTCTGACTTTTTTTTTCTTTTTGCTCGGCAGCGTGATGTTAAATAGTCTAAAAGCCTTCCTCAAGAATTGGGCTATCAAATGCAAAAATATTTCTTCAAATCCGACTGGTAGTTCCAGAGATTAGCGCGTTCAAACATACAAACAAACTCTTTAGCTTTATTACTAGTATAGATTAAACTTTATACACTACAAAGGTGCAAAGGCAGACTTAATTTTTAATTTAATTTAATTTAATCTTTATTAATCAGACTACTATGTGGTCCACAATACATATTATATAATAACTTAGCCGTTAGAGATTAACAATCTGTTTCATCACCAAAGTCAAAATCAAAAGTCATTTATTCAAATTAGGCTGAGAATTAGCACTTTTTGAACGACAAAATTACATAAGACAGTCCCCCGGCACGCCCGGATAAGTTGCGGTTTTCTCTTATACCCAGTGAAAATCAAAATTGTTGACTTTGATTTTTGGTGATGAAACATGTCGTTAATCTGTCAAGGCTAACGCATTAAGTCTGCCTTTGCACCTTTCTAGTGCACAAAGTTTAATCTTTTTTTTTTTTTTAGTCATATGCCCGGTACAGAGTGCTTATCGCCCGTGCAGTGAAACGAAAAGTTATTTTCATACTAATCTCGTTGCAAACATAATTTTAAACAGATTCATGACTGAACTGAGTTTAAGTTTAGATAAAAGATCTGACGATATGTTGGCTCTTGAATAAAAAAAAAATACAGTTTGTAATAAGTACAATGCTGAAATTAGAATTCTAGAACGTATTTCAAATAAAAACATAAAACAACTGCCAAATCCGTCAAACAATCAGTTTTCAAAAATGTTAGACTTGAAATATTCGGTTATTTTAGTTTTAATGATTATAAATTGTATAAGATGTGAATTAAACCATAATATTCATAAAATAGTGAGTGATATTAACAATAGAAGTATAGAAATGTATGGAGGACTTCGCAAAGGTTCTGTTAAGAAGGATTTTGAGCTGGAGAAGCTTATGTATCCAAGTAAGTTTATTTATAGAGCGACCAAGACAAAACTCCCAACTAAAAACGTCTTATCATTTAACATTCCGTCGATATGAAAATTAAGTATCTACAAAAATTACTAGTAAACTTACAACTATATAAACAAAGACTTTACAAGCACTTCTTATAGGATACTAGCTTTCGCCCGCGTGGATGTGATACAAAGTATCCTATGTCCTAATCCAGGTCAGGTCTACCTGTGCGCCAAATTTCATCCAAATCCGTTCAGCCGTTTTAGCGTGCTTTTAGGATACTGCTGTCGCTGCCACGTTTCTGTAGCGCATCTGGGATGTTCGCAGCAGCGCATACAGATGACTTCTTTGCGATCATGCGTAAAAGATCCGCGTCACTGCTGCGTAGGATGCGAGACAGCGACAACAGTCTCCTGAGCATTGTTGCCAGTAAGACTGAAGGCCATCTGATGGGGCACCTGTGCGCAGTGCATGTATTGTTGCCAGGTGTCTCCGGCAGATGGCAGAACAGGTATAGATATTTAACATAAGTTGTGTTATTTTATTATTATTGTTTCTTTCTTGTTTATCTTTGTGTCCTAAATTGATTATACTAACATAGTTTAAGTAATACTAACAAATTATGGGTAATTTGCTTGAATTAAAGTTGAAATAAATAAATAGCAACAAATAAATTAACTCACTTTCGTATTTTGTAACATTAGTTAGTGATTAAATTAGTTGCACTGTCTCAAACAGTTGTTCCTTTATTAAATGAAAAGTAAATCTGATATGTTCAGGAGGTAACAAACACAAGCTGTCAGCACTATCGCAAGCGTGGCGCGAGTACTACACCTGTTCTGCCGCACAGCTGGACAACGTGAATAGTAATCAAATAGCACAGAATAATATCATCATCATGGTGTTCCAAGGTGCGACCGCGCGACTGCCGTGCAAACTGTGCCGTGAGCCCGGCTTCTTGGTTCAGGAGAAGTGGCTGTATGCACAGGTAATACGGATAGACACATCTGAAGTCTCTTCAAATCATTCTTTCCAAATGAGGTTATTTCCACTTGAGAGGGAAGCGCCAGGGTAGCCCACGAAATTCAAATTTTCTTACGGTCGCGAATGATACATTATACAACCTGAGACTGACTTGCAAATTGCACTTGACAACTTGAATTTCGCGGGTTGCCTTGGCGCTTCCCCCTTTAACAAATATCCAACTTTACTTAGACTAGGTGGATTTCAAAATTACTAGTACTAGTGAAAACATGGTAAAAAAGTTTGAAGTTGTTCACATGTTTGGAAACTTAATCGCGAAAAAAGAAATAGCCAGGTATTTAATAAACTACACTGTAGTTTACATGTGGCTATGTCGAAATATTTATGCGCAATCGTTTTGGCTGTTATTCGTAGATCTTTGACAGTCGTTACGTTAGGGGTAGTCAGAAGCCCGAAATTCTGACAACCTTTCTTAGAAATCGTGGCTAAGTAATAACAGCCGCACGGGACGATCCATCAGGTTAAGCTACGCTTGCCGGGGTTGGTCCGTGGATGGGTGACCATCTTTACATAACGAGACTCCTCCGTGCCTCGGAAAGCACGTTAAGCCGTTGGTCCCGGCTGCCATTCGTGGATCTTTGACAGTCATTACGGGTCGTCAGAAGTCCGAAAGTCTGACAACCAGTCTTACCAAGGGGTATCGTATTACCCAGTTACTGGGTTGTGGAGGTCAGATAGGCAGTCGCATGTAAAATACTGGTATTCAGCTGCATCCGGCTAGGCTGGAAGCCGACCCCAACATAGTTGGGAAAAGGCTAGGCAGATGATATTAAGATATCATCTGCAAGGGGTATCGTGTTACCTGGGTAACACTACTGGATTGATTTAAAAGAGTGTCCGTGGAGTTTCTTGCCCCTTTTTCTCCATAGGGACCTACTACGCTTTGGAATGGGCGTCTAGCTTGCATCTTTCTGACTGACCGACCCCTTGACAATTCAAAACTGCCTGTCATTAGTTTATTTGAAATAAATGCTGAGTTTGAGCTCGGGTGACTACGTATCTGACCTCCACAGCCGTTACTGGTGGACTAGTGGTCGTGGACTGTGGAGGTGAGATACGTAGTCGCTCCATGGAAAATACTGGTATTTAGCTGCATCTGGTTAGAATGGAAGCCAACCCCAACATATTTGGGGAAGGGCCTATGCAGATAAGATGAGAAAACAGATTGAAGACGGGAAGAAGGCAACGCTTTAAGGGCACGCATATTTATAACTGTACAATTCCATTTATTTTTTATAAATCTTGTAATGTTCGCACAGGGACGCCGGTCGGTGTGGCGATGCTTCGTGCAGACCTATTATTAGGCCTGTTATTTTCATACTTTTGTGCAAGTTCCAGGCATGTGTTGATATCGTGCGTGATCATTTAGTCTTTCGGCTGATTGATAAATGAGTTGAGTTTTGATTTACTGATCAATTTCAACACACATATTTCAAAATCTGTTTCATTTATTTAATAATTTATAATGTCTATGCGGACAAAGTGAAATAAGGCCATGAAGTGTCTCCCTCTAGCGCGCAAAAGTCGAAAAATTCGAGACAATACAAGAGTTTGACCGGCGTTCGATGGACCGTGGCACCATGACGATTTACAACGTGATGCCTGGTGACGAGGGCGTCTTCTGGTGCAAGCTAGGAGACGGCGGCGGGGGCCTGGTCTTCATAGAGGTCGTGGACACGGAACCCTATACTATTGTTAGTTTATTTACAAGCTTTTGGCCGCGGCTTCGCCCGCGTATATGTCGGAGATTATCCCACGGGAACGTACTAGCGGGATAAAACTATCCTCTGGCCTAATCTAGGTCATGGTCTACCCATGTGCCAAAGTTCTTCCTAATCCGTTCAGCCATTACACAAACAAACCCAGTTTCGCATTTATTTTATTAGTTATGATTGTGTAGGTATTAGCGGAGCGGGGTGGCACACCCAGGCAGATGGACGACATTAATTTGAAAGAAATAAAATAACTTTACTTGCGGCAAACATGACGCAAAGAAAAAATTTAAAAAAAACCCGGCCAAGTGCGTGTCGGACTTCGCACATTTAGGGTTCCGTATTGGTATTTATTAGTAAAATATAAAATTATAAACATTATCACCAGATTTCAAGTTCATTGGTACGTCAATGGGAAGTTAAAAAAATCTTCGGAACAAAATTTTGTAAAAAAAAAAGCCGTTACTGGTGGCTTCTCATTCCTTTGTTTTCCAATATTTTTTTAAAACAACAAGTACAGTATTTATCTACTGAACGAGCTCTAAACAAAGATAACCCACTCAACGGGGTATGAATGAATGAATTGCACTGACCCCAGCGTGGTTTAACCAGACTCGATTACTCGAATGAACCCAGAGATTCACACTAGCCCCTGTTGCCTCATGTTACATAGTGCAACATAGACCATCGGTCAAAAAATTTTTTTCGCGTCCCCTTTTGCTTTGGGAGCCCGGGCTCCTTAAAAACATTTAAAAATGTGTTTTGACAATTTGTATGGCTTTGGGTGAACAACATGCTTATACTGTGAAAATTCGGAGACTGTAGCTCCAAAGTTTGGCTGAAAAACCTGTGTGACAGACGACGGACAGACTGACACGTGAGTGACATCAAAAGCAGATCCAAATGGAGCAATATTGCTCCATTTGAACCCTTCGGCTACGGGACCATAGAAAAAACAAGTTGGGAGAAAATGGGTTGTCACCGCCACACAATTTAGGAAGTAATTGTCTTTCCTTGTTGTTTATAGCCACTGCATGACTTCCAAAATTAATCTTGTGCCGCAGCTAGAGGGGCTTCGGTTGAGCAGTGGACTGTGATTGGCTAAGTTGCTGAGTACATCAGTGTGTTACGATGTCTTCTGTGACCATTCATAGTTGAAAGCGTTTGAGAGGGTTATGTTTAACACTGAGTATTTTAAAGTTGATTAAATAATGGGATGATTTTACAAATAAACATGCCCCACTTGAAATCAGGAGAGGCTGTTTCTTAAACTGCATTGTATGCGTTTATGAATTATGAAGTAACAGTTTTATGCATTACTTACTAACACTAAATTTGTCTGATTCTACTTTATAAAAAACTTAATAAGTAAGTAAATAAATCTATCTATACAACGAGTCGTTTTGCATCCTCGTCAAATTTCAGGATGTGATACAGAACATCAAACCGACCAAGTTTCTCCATGGAACCAACATCGTAATCGCGAAAAAAATTTCAACTGTCCCATAGAAAACTTCAATACCTACTCGACTCAAATGTATGGGACGGCTGATTATTTATTCGCGATTACGATGTTGGTGCCATGGAAAAAGTTGTTCGGTTTGATGGTCTATTACCACACCCTTAAATTTGACGAGGATGCCCAAACCCTTGCACTTAGAAAGCTGAAATTTTGCACAGAGGTTATTTTTATAACGTAGACAAGGAATACGGAAGAATTTCCCGTTAGTACGTTCCGTGGATATTTCTAGACACCCACTCGGGCGAAGCCGCGGGCAAAATCTATATAATTATAATTAAATGAAGCAACCGTGCCACAATTTTGATAATCAGATACAGTGATTTAAACTTTTTGTCAGGTAAAACCGCCTGAATCCCGAGGCCCACATGCTGTCGACCCAGAAATATACCACGGCATGATAATATTCACTCAATGGGGTCAGTGGAGCGAGTGTAGCGTTTGTGGTAAGGTGGGCAGGCGCCATCGGTACGGTATATGCTATGTCAAACTGAAGCAAGACATAGTGAGTATGCAATTGTAGTCCACGCACACGTCCTCATAAACGCCATGTTTTAAATCAATCAATTAAACTACCCAGCCTTTTCCCAACTATGTTGGGGTCGGCTTCCAGTCTAACCGGATGCAGCTATTTTACATGGAGCGACTGCGTATTTGACTTCCACAACCCAGTAACTGGGTAACACGATACCCCTTGGTAAGACTGGTTGTCAGACTTTCGGGCTTCTGACGACCCGTAACGACTGTAAAAGATCAACGAATGGCAGCCGGGACCAACGGCTTAATGTGCTTTCCGAGGCACGGAGGAGT
The DNA here is from genome assembly GCA_946251885.1 of Cosmia pyralina. Taxonomy (NCBI): domain Eukaryota; kingdom Metazoa; phylum Arthropoda; class Insecta; order Lepidoptera; family Noctuidae; genus Cosmia; species Cosmia pyralina. The sequence continues at coordinate 1,558,495 of OX276357.1, read as the reverse complement.
CTCGGTATGTAAAGTTGGTCACCCCTCCACGGACCAACCCCGGCAAGCGTAGCTTAACCTGATGGATCGACCCGTGCGGCTGGCTATTATTACTTAGCCGTGAGCTCCTCATAATTAAGGGTAGGGGTAGGGTATCACGAGATACAGAACACGAGAGTTACAGAAAAATGCTAATCTGGGTCGTGATGGTGATAATTATTATTCGACTCTGTTAGGTGTAATGAGCTACAAGGAGCTGTACGAGGAGCTCGTGGCTAAGTAATAACAGCCGCACGGGTCGATCCATCAGGTTAAGCTATGCTTGCTGGGATGGGTCCGTAAACGGGTAACCATCTTTACATACCGAGACTCCTCCGTGCCTCAGAAAGTACGTTAAGTCGTTAGTCCCGGCTGTCATTCGTGGATCTTTGACTTTTTACAGGATGTCAGAAGCCCGAAAGTCTGACAACCAGTCTTATAGGCAGTGGCTCCATGTAAAATGCTGGTATTTAGCTGCATCCGGCTAGACTAGAAGCCGACCGCAACATAGTTGGGAAAAGGCTAGGCAGATTGATTTTTTGTTATGTGTAATGACACTTAATAACGGATCAGGGGGCTTACTATGAGCTCTTATAGCAGGGCAGAAGTTGAACGGTTCCGGTATGAGAGAGAGACGGAGCTATATACGACCTATAGCACCATCCTTTTTTCTCAACGGATCCATGATCGTTTTCACGTCGTGCGGCCCAGCACTTTTCTGTATATCTATCTGCTTCTGTCACTTAAGGCGGAGACCGATTTGCAACGTTTGTTTGTGTTGAATGTTTGTTTTGAGGCGAGCTTGATTACAAAACGGCAATACACTAAACGTGGCGAACGCTCGCTGCGAGCACAGGCTCAAACGCGCTCCATTTCTTGTTACAAAACGGCAATACAGTAAACGTGGCGAACGCTCGCTGCGAGCACAGGCTCAATCGCGCTCCATTTCTTGTTACAAATCGGCAATACACTAAACGTGGCGAACACTCGCTGCGAGCACAGGCTCAAACGCGCTCCATTTCTTGTTACAAAACGGCAATACAGTAAACGTGGCGAACGCTCGCTGCGAGCACAGGCTCAATCGCGCTCCATTTCTTGTTACAAAACGGCAATACACTAAACGTGGCGAACGCTCGCTGCGAGCACAGGCTCAATCGCGCTCCATTTCTTGTTACAAAACGGCAATACACAAAACGTGGCGAACGCTCGCTGCGAGCACAGGCTCAATCGCGCTCCATTTCTTGTTACAAAACGGCAATACTCTAAACGTGGCGAACGCTCGCTGCGAGCACAGGCTCAAACGCGCTCCATTTCTTGTTACAAATCGGCAATACACTAAACGTGGCGAACGCTCGCTGCGAGCACAGGCTCAAACGCGCTCCATTTCTTGTTACAAAACGGCAATACAGTAAACGTGGCGAACGCTCGCTGCGAGCACAGGCTCAAACGCGCTCCATTTCTTGTTACAAATCGGCAATACACTAAACGTGGCGAACGCTCGCTGCGAGCACAGGCTCAATCGCGCTCCATTTCTTGTTACAAAACAGCAATACACTAAACGTGGCGAACGCTCGCTGCGAGCACAGGCTCAAACGCGCTCCATTTCTTGTTACAAAAACGGTATTACACTAAACGTGGCGAACGCTCGCTGCGAGCACAGGCTCAATCGCGCTCCATTTCTTGTTACAAATCGGCAATACACTAAACGTGGCGAACGCTCGCTGCGAGCACAGGCTCAAACGCGCTCCATTTCTTGTTACAAATCGGCAATACACTAAACGTGGCGAACGCTCGCTGCGAGCACAGGCTCAAACGCGCTCCATTTCTTGTTACAAAACGGCAATACAGTAAACGTGGCGAACGCTCGCTGCGAGCACAGGCTCAAACGCGCTCCATTTCTTGTTACAAAACGGCAATACACTAAACGTGGCGAACGCTCGCTGCGAGCACAGGCTCAAACGCGCTCCATTTCTTGTTACAAAACGGCAATACAGTAAACGTGGCGAACGCTCGCTGCGAGCACAGGCTCAATCGCGTTCCATTTCTTGTTACAAAACGGCAATACAGTAAACGTGGCGAACGCTCGTTTCGAGTACTTGACTCAAGCGTGCTGCATTTTTATTCAGTATGGCGGTAAACATGCGCACGCAGTGCTCGCATCGAGCGGCTCGGCTCGCTGCACCGACTACTGTAACGCGTTACAAAACCTCGGTACAGTACAAATAAACATTGCCAGTCAGTCTCCGCCAATACAGGTGTCATTCAGGCGTCATACGTCCGCACTCATTCACATTGACAACGCTGAAACGTGATAATAGCAAATATTGCCAATCGCCCCACATGGATTGCCACCGGGTGGCAATCTGGAATAAAATTCCCAGTTGCCACCGGGTGGCGACTGGGAAGAACCTCCCTCACCGCTGTCTATCTTATGGCCGCGATGCCGGGGGCTGGCGGTCCGAATTTTCCAATGTGGTTTTATTAGTAGAAAAGTGATATTATTAGGTACATATGCAAACAACATTTTCTTCATCGTATACTCCATTTTTTTACAGGCCGTTCAACCGATTTTGACTTCTAATCCATAGGCTTAAGGATGGCACTAAAGGCAAAAAAATAGTTACAATACCAACTATTTGCTGCAGCTGCCTTTGTCATGCCACCAACGTAGTAGAAGTCAAAATCGGTTGAACGGACTGTAAAAAAAGGTTTGTTTAAATATCTAATGTTATTGTAAATGGAGTATAGTTGCTTTTAATCACTTATTATTATAAATCATAAAAACCTGGTGTAAATTCGTATCACCGGAATTAGCAATAATTAAAGCCTTTGTTCCCACTAGTACCACCCAACTGTACCACCAGTGGTACTAGCGGGAAATTTCGTTCTCTATAGTACCACCGTTTATATTAATTAATATTAGTGGTACTAGTGAGACTGTTTGTTCCCAACCTTTGTTCCCACTAGTACTACCGAACTGAACCACCGGTGATACTAGCGTGTTATATGCGAACTAGCGAAGTTTCTCTAAAAAGTGTCCAATACGAATTTCTCCTGATGTCAATTGCATTTGTGCTTCAATTATCCGGTCATCAGAATCAATGTGTTGTTTTGCTCGCTTTGGTTGTGAGCTCTTATTGAACTTCTTCAATTTGTTGCTTCGGAAGGTTGTTATGTGAGATTCTTGAAACAAAACATGCAAGATTTGCAAGAAATTCGGTTTATTACTGCTTATGTAAGAATTTAAGTTATGATGCCAACCCTCTGCCGAATTATTTGTTCGATGTTGACAGCCAAAAACGCTTATTATATCTTTGAAAGGACTTTTCATCCAAACTGCCTCGTAGTATTTTTGGAAATTTCTCATTGCAGGTACTACGTCTTGTTTCATTTCTCTTACAACATAATCCCATCCTTCCGAAATTTTGTCTGTTGGGAGCAAAGCAAGGTTACTAGCCAAATGAATGATTCGTTGATTATCCCTAGTTTTCTTCATGACCAAAGATTTTGCCTTACGTCGCAGAGCATTTAGAAAGTGATAATGACATCCTGTAACTTTTATACCAATTTTAGTTAATGCACTTATGGCTGCCAGTTCAAAATCAGTCATGACCACACCAGGCTGCCATTCCGGAATTCTTATTTTGAGTAGTTCGAACAGTGTAGAGTACGCTTTTTCATTTTGATGAGTCATAAATGCAAAGGCTAATGGGACAATATTTTTGTATTCCAAATTGCTACCAAGGTCTCCATGAATGATGTAAATTTGACGAAATGGTTCCGGGCATGACTTATAAGTACCGTCCATGAAAAAAAAACATTGTCGAAGTTTTAAGCAAATCTTTCCCTGTTTCATTGCAAAATATTAGGTCTTTACCTATGAAATTGCCGTTCTGCAGTACTGGCCATTTCAAATCAAAATAATTTTTGTTTGGCTAAGAATTCTAATTTCAAATTAATTTTATTTTAAAAACATGGATTTTTTTTTTCAAAAGTAGTCATTTGTTTATTGATTAGTGTTACATTTTCATCGTATTTCAATTTTTTTTCGTCATCATGGATACGTTAAAAATTCGAGTAATTATGGAATATGAGTACCGTCGTGGCAGCAACGCGGCACAAGCGGCACGCAACATGAACGACGTTTTCGGAGGTAACACTATAAACCAACGCACCACTTGTTATTGGTTTGCTCGCTTCCGTTCTGGAAATTTCGACCTGAAAAATGAACCTCGCGGTCGTCCGAAGACTTTGGTCGACAATGACGAATTAAAGGCGATTGTGGAAGCTGATGATACACAATCTACGGCTGAATTAGCAGCAGCTTTCGACGTTAGCGTCAAAACAATATTGGTCCATTTGCGTCAAATTGGCAAGGTAAAAAAGCTTGACAAATGGGTGTCCCACGATCTCAATGATCGCCAGCGCGAAGTACGCGTCGAGACGTGCCTTGCACTGCTCAACAGACACACAAATGAAGGAATTTTGAACCGCATTGTTACCTGCGATGAAAAATGGATTCTGTTTGATAACCGCAAGCGCTCAGCAAGTTGGTTGGATCCTGGTTCAGCACCTAAACAATGCCCTAAACGAAAACTTATCACTAGAAAAGTGATGGTCACTGTTTGGTGGTCTAGCGCCGGTGTGATTCATCACAGCTTCTTACCAAACGGGGTGAGCATTACTTCAGATGTGTACTGTGAAGAACGGAACACAATGATGGAGAAGCAGGCACATCTCCAACCAGCATTGGTCAATCGCTCGTCTCCGCTGCTCCTGCACGACAACGCGCGACCTCATACTGCACAGCAGACGGTCTCCAAGTTGCAAGAACTGGGGTTGGAAGCTCTCCGTCATCCGCCCTACTCACCAGACCTTGCGCCTACAGACTACTACTTTTTCCAGAATTTGGATAACTTCTTGGCGGGAAAAAAATTCAATACCCGAGAGGCAGTACAAAATGCCTTTGAAGAATTTGTTGCCTCCCGTCCAGCTGATTTCTTTAAGAAGGGCATCAATAAACTGCCACTGCGTTGGCAAAGATGCATTGATTGCATGGGTGATTACTTCGATTAATACAAATAAAAAATGCATGAAAAAAAATCGTTTAATTTTTTTCATACAAAACGGCAATTTCATAGGTAAAGACCTATTAGTATGATTCTCATGGAATCTTCACAATAATCAGCGAGCAAAAATTTCAAGAACTGTTGAGGTACTTCTACCTCTCCACCATTTTTGGAAAGAGTTTTTTCAACACAGGCAGCTTTATTTCGTTCCCTGTAAATTGAAGATTTTTTTTATTGAAACTTGGTGTCGGCTTATCGGCGAGTAAATCCCAACGATTTGTCGTGATTTTAGCTATTGCCCGTTTAAAAACTTTAGGAGCTGGCTCCTCGCCCTTTACTGCCTCATCACAACATTCGCTAATAGTAGCATCAATACAATTCTGGGCAAGGTCAGGCTGGCACGGTTCACTATGTGTCTTTCTATTTATAACACCATCTTGGTTCTAAAACAAAAAAGTAGGTCCAACCTCACGTTAAAACGCCAAACGCCTAACAAGCATTAGAAGGATCCAGATTTGACAGGATTAGGAAAAGTGGCGTTCATAAAACGGACTCACGTTTGACTCAATGTTGAGCAGCCGATTTTAACAGAAAAATTTATAGACGATCTGTCAAAATCGGCTACTCAAGATTAAGTCGAACTATGGTCGAACTTGAGCCCTTGAGGTCGCTTTATGAATGTCACGAATGCCACTCTTTTTAAAACTATCCCGAGGACTCGTATAGAGTAGGTGCACTGGTCTGTGATGTTATGTAAGAGTCTAAAGAAAATAGTCACCTTCGATAAATTTATCGATCCTTTACATTTTAAATCCAACTTGTATTGTTTACATCTTCAGATTTCACTTTCATTTTTATATTTTTTATGGAAGTAATATTGATGCCCACCTTCAAGCAGCACTCTTCCACTCCCTTTTTTTTTTAATTTTTAGCTCGGTTTCGTTCATAGTTGCGTAAATAAAATGAAGAAATATTTTTGTTTTTTATTTAATTTAATGAAATGGCGGTTTGTGTCATTTTATTTCATTAAAATTTGCAATATATGTTGAAACCATACACATAGGTGATATAAGTACTAGTTGAAACGTTGAAACATATCAATTTTGACAAAACAACAATGTTAACTTTGATTAATGATTTGTCTGAGGTTTTATGCGGAGTTTATAAGTTGACAAGATTGTCTTCCTGCACTTGAAGAAAATAGACTACTCTACGTCTAATCAATAAGGTAGGTATTTCGTCCCATAAGTTTATAGTCGGTGAAAAATAATGTTACACAATTTGCATAGGTAGTAATATTGGGAACAAACAGTGTCACTGGTACCACTAAGTAAATGGTGGTAATATAGAGAACAAAATTTCCCGCTAATACCACCGGTGGTTCAGTTCGGTGGTACTAGTGGGAACAAAGGTTGGGAACAAACAGTCTCACTAGTACCACTAAGTAAATGGTGGTACTATAGAGAACGAAATTTCTCGCTAGTACCACCAGTGGTTCAGTTCGGTGGTACTAGTGGGAACAAAGGAATTAAAGTAGGTACCTATACACTTGATAAGGATTCATTTTTTTCATTTTGAGGTACGGAACCCTAAAAATACAAAAATCTAAACAGAAACCAGTTACTTATTAGAGCATTAAGATATCGCTAAAACTGGATTGTAATGTTGCGTGCAATCAATTATTTCCGAGGCATTTATATTATTTGGAGAGCTGTTTACCAGGGGCTGATAACTAGCTGATAAAACCAAAACGACTATTAACTTAAACAAGGTATACGTTAAAAGTCCTAAAATTCCTAAAATAAGGTATTCATATATTGATGTTTGTCCTATTTGTCGTATAGATTACAAACTTCGTATTGGGATATGTTAAAACGGCAAGCCATAACAAATTATTTGAATTGGATGACAAGATCATAGAGTTATTTCAAAGTAAGTGATTTCTCCATATTAGTGTTCTTACACACGAGTGACACGCATCAACGGCAGAGCCAACTGCACGCGCCTACGACGACGCTTGCAGTTGTAGCGTGTCGCGTACGCCATTTTGTCAGTGGACTGCAAATAGTTAAGGAGTGACAAAATGGCGGACGCGACACTCTACAACTGCAAGCGTCGCTTTAGGTCGGCGGTCGTCGGCGCGGCGTTGTTATGACGTTTGAAGGCGCTAAGGAAAACTAGATCAGCCGATCTATTCTGTAAAAAACTCACCGTGAAAACTTAGGTGAAGTGAACATAAAGTGAGCTGTCAATAGTGTCAATCCCAAGCATTAGGTGGAATGCCATCTCACTTCACCTAGGTTATCACGGTGAGGTTTTTACAGAATAGACCGGTAGGAACTCGTTTAAATCCACAGTAATATCACGCGTGTTTTAATAAAGCTATGATTCGAGACTCGTAGAAGGCATGGATAGAGCTTACATCCCGAGCTGCACTTCAATAGCTCGGGATATACAGGTGTCGCATTATGTGCTCGTAAAATTACAAAAAAACGTTTTTATAAATCACTAGTTTTCAGAAAAATATTATATATCAGTCAGAAAAATATTATATTCTCACCATTTTCCACAACTGTCTTTAAAAATATATTAAGTACGAGTATTAGCAACAACACCAACATCAGCGTACCGGCTTGGCAACTAAATGTGCAATCAACAATATTGTTTGTTAGGTACTTGTTAAACTCAAAGAGGGAGGAAAATCGATTGAAAGGCTCATTAGTTCCGCTCATTGCGTTTATTGTATTTTGTAGTAAATACGATAACATTCGTGACATTCCAAACTGAAAGATAGCATTTGAACATTAAAGAATATTTTAATTTAAGTACCTATTAATAGGATAAATGCCTAATTCAACTAAATTCAATTTTAAAGTAAATAATATTAAGGGAAAACAGCATCTAAACAAATTGAGATTCCTTTTTTACGAGGTAAACAGGTACCTACTTGTTTACCTCGTAAAAAGGAATATCGCGAGAAGACCCGTTCTCAATTTGTTTATAATGCTTACAAATCGCGAAAGTTTAAAAAGTTTAAACAGCATCTAATACTTATGAGTACACTAAAATAATGCAGATTGGATATTTATAGAATTATGAGGCTTTTAATAGCAGCTGTGTTTGACTCTGTCAAGATGGACACTAAAATAAAATAAATCGCTGCTTTATGCTGAGATAGGAGCCTTTTAGGCCTCGCACAGGTCTTTTTTTAGTATGAATTTTTATTTTATTTTTTGTTTTTTAATATTTATTTTGTTACTTTTAATGCTCCTTTTTAACTGTATTTCCTGTGCGTGTCCAAAAATAAAATATGTTTCTTTCTTTCTTTTCTTTAAAATCCTTCTGAATGTTAATGTAAACTCGAGTTAGGATGGCTTTGTTCAGCTGTAAATGTTCACAGACTAAACTTGACTCAACATCAAACATAATATTATTATGGTACTAGCTGACCCGACAGATGTTGTACTGTCCAAATTTCAATCATCCATATAAAATTCCCATAGAAAATGCACTTTCAGTTTTCCGGAATTTTCCAAATTTCCCGGTAACTTTACCAATTTTTCTCTTCATCACCATCATCGGACTTCAACCAATATTTGAAAAAAAAAAAAACGAATTGGTCCAGCCGTTCTCGAGTTTTGAGCTTAGCAACACATTTAGCCATTAATTTTTATTTATATAGATTTACATGGCAAATACAGGTTATTCAGACTGGTATGGGTATCAACTAACAATTTTAACATTTTATAGCATTCCCCGGCGGCGTGCCCTGTCGATCACAATACTTGCCACAAATAATGAAAGACCTAGATGAGATCCAACAAAGGCCTAGCGAGATCATGATCGGTATGTGTAAGGTACGTCATTCAAATAAGTACCCTAATGATTTTGATTTTAATGAAAATTCACGCCACCATCATTCGTTTCATTCATTCGTTCATCATTCAGTCACGACTAAAAAAAAAATATGGCGCTTTCGCCACTTTTGACAGGTGCCCGGACCTGACGTTTCAGTGCTGTCATCCAGTGAACGGCATTTCAGAAAATCCTCATTGCGTAACAGTTTCAATCACACTCCGAGTTTTGAAGCATATTGCATTGCTTCAAAAGTTCTGCTCAGCAACGTAAATAGCGCACTTAACGTGCGTGAACTGTCAGAATGAAACCCAAGACCGCTTATTAACTACCTAATTAACCTTCAGGGCTTTCACAATTTTCCTTCTTTTTTTTTTAGGTGAAAGAAGAGTCCAATTTTCTGTTCTCGGTAACTTTAAAAGTATAAATACAATTTTTTACGTTGCAGGGAAGTTCCATAATCATATCAGATGTTTCTTTTATTCAAACAAACTTTTTCAGGTACCATGCGACACAAGAACAAAAAGGCAAAGGTATGGAACAAGTAGGGTTGACGAGAATGGAACACTCATTTACCCGATCACACAGACGCTACCTAAGCAGCCGCCTCTCCCCTTTCAGGACACCATATTCGCAGAATTTGGTCAGCGGGTTGTGCTTCGATGTCCAGGGTAAGGTCGAATAAAAAAAAACTACATTAGAATGAACTAAAAACATGTCTGTGTTTTAAAACCAGCAGACAAGCATGTAAATATTATCCGTATTACCACAAAACTGTGTTTACCAGTTCAAGCTAAGTTGTATGGAGTTTGACGTAAGACAGACATTAAACACACGTTGAACAAGTGTCTAAGTTTTTGTGGTAAGACCCTATCTGTTTCATTACAAATGATTTCAACACACATGTAGAACGCGTGTCTTACCTTTTACCCAACTGCGGCGAAGCCCAAAAAAGGAGGGTTATGTGTTTGACCTGTATGCAAGTATGTATTTATGTATGTGTGTATGTCCGTTTCTTTGTTCCCTCGTAACTCCTAAGCGAATGAACGGATTTGGATAAATTATACGTCTTTAGATTTGTCTTAGTAGCGTGAGTGTCACTGGCTACATTAAAATTAAAAACAAAGTAAAATGGCGGATTTGGGGTGCCATTGGAGTGGAGTTCGACATTTTTTTTCTTCTAATACCATCGAGTGGGATATCAAAATAAAGGGTTTTAAAAGGTGATTACAAAAATATATGCAACTTATATGGTTAAAAGTAATTTTAAGTGACAAATCGTAAAAAACACAAACAATTTACAACAATATTGGTATCAAATAAAAGCAAGAAATGGGTCTTGTCCAAATACCTATACATATTAATAAAACTAAAACGCTTGAAATAAAACATATTATTTAAAAAAAAAAAAAAAAAAACCCGCAAAAAACAAGCATTCAAATCCAATATGGTGGCAATGCTGCCAGCCTTTTGGGCATTTTTCCTGTCGACAGTGATGCGGACGAATTTTTTGATGCCCTATGATTATTTCCCCTCCTTTTTTATATACTTGTACAATTTATTTTTTTAGGTAACCTTATTATTTCGTGTTTATTCGCCAGTACAACACTACGCGACGTGCCGATACAATGGCGTGTGGGCGTGAAGTACCTGGTGCCGCGCGACGTGGACAGCAGCAGCGGCGGACGCGTGTTCCTCAACTGCAGGGACCACCTCGAGTTCACTACCATACTCTACAAGGACGAGAACTTGTACAGGTACTATCTTTCCAACCACTTCTGCCAGCTCGAGTACTAACCAATTAGTGATGTCTTGGTGCGTTACTGATTCGATTTCTTATAACAATCGACTTTATTTTTGAAGATGTTAATTTTACGGGGATGCGCTTAAGTAGCCCACAAAATTCAAATTTTCTTACGTTTTTTGCAATTTGCAGGTCAGTGTCAGGTTGTATGTTGATTAAAATATGAGACGCGGCCGTAACTAATATGGCTTTACAGAATTATAATCATTACAACTCCATAAGTTCATATTACCCTATTGAATGACTATTTCATGAAATCATGATATTTGAGGTCAATTCTAACATATGGAGTTGTATTGCTGATTCTATTGATTATAATTCTGTAAAGCCATATTAGTTCCGGCCGCGAATCATATTTTAATCAACATACAACCTGACACTGACCTGCAAATTTTCTTAGTTTCCCCCTTAATCAATTACACATTGTTTTTTTTCTAATGTAAAGAATTACAGCGTCCATGAAATATTGCATTTTGTCGTTTAGGTTGCCTGACAATAATAAGGAACCTTAGAGGTGTGCTTATTGCTTGTGTCAAAAGTAAATAAATTATTGGAAGGAGTCTTATACCAGATTAATGATATGTGATATTTATTTCTGTAAATTGTTTTCACACCTCAAAAATAACTTATGTTTGAGGCTAAAGCTGTTCTACACTAAAAACTTGGTAGTAGGTATTGAATGAACCCGACCCGTTATTTTCTGCATCACTACAGTTGCTGGCAGAGAGACAACCTAGCTGGCATAGTGAAGCTGATCGTGTGGCAGGGAGCGCATGCGCGGTGGAACCACCACGTCACTCTCGTCGCAGTCGTGATACTGGTCGCTGTAGTACTTCAGGTGGTGTACCTTGTGTTGTCCTCCGACATAATATTATAATATTATAATATTATATTATTATTATATTATTATTATTATTATATTATATATTATTATTATTATTATTATAATATTGGGCTGAGGCCCTGTTGGCATTCAAAGCATTGTTTTCCTTCTGTTTTCATAAGTTTTAAGGTGTATTTTGTTCTGATCTCAATAAACGTATTTTTCTTTCTTTTCAGCTATTAGAGAAAGGAGTTCGCTGTCAACAACGACAGAACGTGCTGTATCATTTGTATTAGACTTATGTTGTAAGGGCTCGTGTTAAGCTTATAGTAATAAATTGTGTGTGAATTAGATTGGTGTTTTATTTTCAGTAAATTGCTTGCTATCTTCTATCTAAATTAAGGCTACAATCATGATGTGGCAAATGACATAATATTGTCAATTAGTTTCTATTTTCTAAGAGTAATTACCAAAATAACTGTCAAAAAATAGCATACATACTTATAAATCCCTAGCGCCTGCGATTATTATATAATGTAATATGTGTATTTATTTTTAATTTTAATATTTTTAATTTTGATTTTAATTTTTGATTTAGATTTTGTTTTTAATTTTGATGTTAATATGTAATTTTGTTTTTCAATTTTGTTTTAATTTTGATTTTAATTTTGACATTAATTTTAATTTTATTTTATTTTAATTTTACTTTTATATGGATACTTATTTATCTGAAATAAATTATTTGATTTGATTTGATTTTTGATAAATACCAACGATCTAAGAATTTGTCAGAAAAAATTGTCCTTTGAATAAAGTTTCTATTTCAATTTCATGATAATAACAATGAATACATAATCTTAATCTAGGTCAATAAACTACATGTGCCTGAACTGGGTAATCCTGTGTTTCAGGCAATATGGGCTAAGCTTAAACTATGTAAAATAATAACGAATTAATAGTTACAAATAAAACAGTAATGTATAGTTTAATTGAATAATCACGAAAAACCGCGAAATTAAATGCGACGTTGCCAGCCCGTGCACGATCAACGCTCTTAATGCTGCTAGACTCACCGTGTCAGGCTGCTGCGGCGGCGGGATCATGTCGTGCGCCAGCTGCGCGGGCGGCGCCACGCCACGCAGCGCGCGCTGCACCAGCCACATCGCCAGCGCGAACTGCGCACACGACAGCTTGCCGATGCCCTCCATGTCGCACAGCGCCCTGACCAATTATTTACTTATTAACATACATACACATATAAACTCATGGCTTCTTCCCATGGGGGTAGACAAAAACTAAAGAACGCCACCTGCTACGATTCTTACATACTCCTTTTGCCTCGTTTACGTTCCTACGTTCGTTCGTTTCTTTTTATTAATGACTTTTACTTTTTTATTTGAAGCGAAATATTTGTATGTCTTAAGACAAAACATAGTGTACTATTTTATATGTAAGACCTATTGTATACTTACCTGTTTCACAAATAAAGTTTATGGTTATGGTTACAAGCACGCCGGTTGCGATTACTACGCAACTGACCTTTCAGACGAACATCACCAATAAGGTCGCTATATGTCTTCCTGTATAGGGCGTCGCCTCCCGGCGTTTCCACTCACATTTGCCTTTAGTTAGTCGCCTTTCATTCATCCTCTGCACCACTTATTAACACTATCCGTAAAGCACTGTGCGGGTCACATTTACCCCAAGCCATAACAAAAACAAAAAACACTGCAAAATGTACTATTTTGGGATTAAAAACATCCCAAAATAGTACATTTTGATACAAGTGGAGAATTTTTGTTATTGCATTCGTGGCGGAATTAACACCCGAGCCGTAGGCGAGGTTGCTTTTGAGCCGAGAACTGCAATAACAAATGTCCACATGTATCAAACGACCTTTTTCAATACACTTTTGAAGAAATAAAATAAAATAACGAAAAATATTTTTGTCATGAATTATTAGAAAACTATGATTTAAATTTTCCTTTTTTTCCGCGCTTTGCTTTCGCCAGGTTGAAGGAGAAGGAAAGGTATAAAGCCGATGAACAGCCTAATATGAAAAATAGAAAATTCAAATATTTTTGAGTTTAGAACACAAATAAATGCTAATTTGTTCATAAACGTTTTTTTTATTGTAATAATCATGGTTTTTGATGATATTCTATTTATAAACATTATTTAAATATTCAAAAAATATTAACGACGTAAAGACGCATAATTCTTTGCCGAGATAAAACAAAACATTCACCTCCGAATAGAGACGGTGTGAATAGAGGCACTGAACAAATTTGGACTAAGTATAGGTAGGTATAAGTTATCTGTAGCAATTTTTATTCCCGCACACGTGCTGGAAAATGAAAAATCGCACGCGTGTGAAATATATTGCATTGTGAACCTAATTGTAGTGCGATATGAACCAGTTTTCGAGGAAGTGTATTGAAAAAAAAAAACTAAAACATTGTCAAGACTTACTCGACACAAAATTTTGACGTGGAATAAGTAGCCCAGGAAAGTAATGCATTTTCTGCGAAAAAAATCCTAGTGATAAATTCTCTTTAATTAGGCATTAAAATACTGTGTGAAAGCCCGTTGCCATAAAACGTGCGAAGAGAAAAACTAACCTACAACTGAATATCATTCAGGCCGCAGAAATGCATGTGACTAAAAGGGTGATGAATGTACATGTTGATGGATGGACAGGGAGAGGAAGGCCGAAGAAAAGATGAATGGATTGTGTGAGGAATGATATGAAAGAGAAGGGAGCGATAGATAGCGTGACGGTTGACAGGGGAGAATGGAAAGAGATAACGTGTTGCACCAACCACACGTAACATGGGAAAGGGCAGGAGGTGACGATTCAGGGCGCTAGTTGAACGGCCGCCGTTTAGTAAAAAGGCTAAGTGCTTAACTAAACGACTCATTAAACCAGTTGGCTGCGACATAAACATTAAAAACGCAATAAATAAATATTAATAGATGAATACGAAGTTACTCACCATATATGCGCAAGCGTCGACTGCGGCAACCCAGAATCCAAGAACATATGCTTGATCTCCATTCCTGACACGAATCCGTCTCTATCCGTGTCTGCGGCCGCGAACTGCGCGTCAAAGACCGCCTTCTCCGCGTCCGTCACCACCCAGGTGCTGCCTGACGAGATGCTGCTCATCACTGAGGAGTTCAGACTCACGGCAGACATGGAAGGCAGGGGGGGAGCTGTCTGTGTGGGGGGCTGTGGAAGACGAGTTTTAAGATTAGTCAAACTTTGAAGTAGATGTGTTATGACCAAGTGAAATGATGTAATAAATAACATTATTGTTACGTTGTCAATTTGTCATAGTCTAAAAGCATCGCCCGTTACCGTTCCGTGTGTGTTTTTATCGTTTCCTTATTTAAGAGCCCATACTACCTCAGCTTTTTATCTCGCTCGCACGATACTGCTCGCGGACAGTGAAAGCCTGAGTGCGGTGCTGGGCGCCGATAGTTTAGGTAAGTAATTGCTTTTTACGGTGAAAATTATGGTAATTTGAAAATAAATAAAAAAACTTGACCTGGTTTATAGTTAGTTTATTTAATAAGCACGTTTCATGATCTAATTTGAAGTATTTTTTAATACCAGCGGTTCGTCGAAATGTAGGGAACAGCTGATTTATTTATTCGCGATTTAAGGATTGGTAAAAAAAAGCCCATAGTAAAAAAAAAATCCATAATCCCAAGTCCCTTAGTAAAAAAAAAAATTAGCTGTTCCCTACATTTTGACAAATTATGCGAACATAAATGTACTGAAAAGCTAATTTTTTTTTCGCGATTTCAGGTTTGGTCCCGTAGTAAAAGTTGTTCATAATGATGAGTACAATGACCCCATAGAAGGTTGCCACTGTTTACATTTACACCCTGTATTATTGGTGCGAGAGGAGGTACCTCAGGGGTCACTAGAACTTTTGTTGATGCATAAAGCCTCATTTACGTCAAAGCAACATGTGCAACATTATGGCATGCCACAAACCAAATCGATGAAGTAGACCAATAAAAATAATCCGGCGTAAGTGAGGCTTAAAACCTAATAGGATTGGAAACAAGAAAAAATATCATCATAATCAGCCTATAATGTTCCCACAGCAGACGAGTCCTGGAGTGGAGACCGCGTATCGGTAAGCGTAGTGTGGGACGCCCTCCAGCTGATGGACCGACGACCTCAAGAAAGTGGCTGGGACAGACTGGATGCGGAAGGCGGAGGACGGGTGTTGTGGCGCAACCTTGGAGAGGCCTGTGTCCAGCAGTGGACTGCGATAGGCTGAATTGATTGATTGAATGTACCCACTGCTAGGTCACAGGCCTCCTTTCTATGACAGGGGCTGAAATCCACTATCCGGGCCCAGTAAGGGTTGGTAGAATTTTTGGTTCTAGGACATACCGGTTTCTTCACGATGATTTCCTTCACCATTTTGAGAGCAGTGGTGACGAAATAATTTACAAAAAGTAAAGCGCCTGTCGGGGTTCGAACCTACAACCTACAGCTCGTAAGTCACGGCCGTTACCACTGGGCCACCACTGCTCTAAAAGAGAAAGAAAGAAAAAGTGTATGCTACGGTAATTTTTGTGTTTTCGAATGAGCACGAACGACGCTCTACAGAGGCAAAGCAAACTTTCATTGCGCGATTGTATGAAGTTTTCTCTGTCCGATTACGTACTCCGGTCGCAGAACGTCACTTGTCAATTAATTTTTTTTTTGGAATTGCATAGAGTTGGTAATCTATAATTTTGTTATAACAGATATACCAAACAGGCAAGTATTGCCGTGGCAATAACAACTCTATATTAGATGTCATCATCACGCGCTCGTATCTCCGAAAATAGACAATGATTCGCGAAGCACGTAGTCTTCATCGGATATCTGTACAATCTAGTCTACTCACACTAGACAAGTCCAACAAGCCCTCCAGCAGCGACGCATTACTCTGCGCCTGCTGCGGCGGCGGGGGCTGCGGCCGAGGCGGCGGCCGCGAGCCCGGGGACGGCGGCCGGGACGGCGGCCGCGACGGGGGCCGGGACGGAGGACGCGACGGGGGCCGTGCCGGCCGCGCGCCCGGGCCCCGCAGCTCGGGGGGCAGGCTAGTTGGCACCGCGTGCTTCTCCAGAGCTTTGTATACTAGGTGCATGGCCTGCAACAAACACGCACTGAAGAATAAAACTTGCAAACATCGTTTAAATTAATGAAGGCTGCTAAAAGTATGAAAAACAGTACCATGACACTGTAAATTGTTGGCTAGCCTAAATAAATTATTAAAACAAATTAGTTGTAAACAGCTGCTAGTGACCGAAGCGGCAACAAACTGAGCAAGTCACACCATCGCACGTGAATTTTGGACATTTGCCGAAAACATGTCACAAAACACTAGATGAGCGAAATATTGGGTTATTGCCCTATCTATACAAATAAATAAAATTGAAGTGTAATGTCAAAATTTTTGAATGCTTTTTATTAAATGCATATGAAAATGTATACGGCACTCACGACAAAAAGTTTTTAAAATTTTTATCTGTCTGTCTGTTTGTTCCGGCTTTTTGTATTCATCGTAAAAATCTCGCGATTCCGGAATTTACAAATTTAGTACTTTTTGACTAAAGACTCGAATGCTAGCTAATGTTGTAAAGTAGGTTGCCAAACTGTCATAGCAAACGTCAGGATAAGTAATGTTAAAAATGAATTTCAAGTAAACAAGCATACAAATAGTCATGCGACCCAGGCGTGCTGGTATTTTTTAAATAAATAATACCACATTTATTTAAGAAGTCGTTTCCATACCATATATCCGATTTGTTTTGCATTCCCGGATTTTCTGGAATCCCGGGACTTATATTAAGAAAAAGTAAATTAAGAAACCGCTTCCATAGTTTTTTAGCCAAAAAATTACTTTAGGTAGCCTATATGGCCTTTTTTTTACTTTTTTTTTTATATGCATCTGATTATCCGATCTCTGCTCATAGTATTCATAGTAACTATAACTTATTAAATAATGATTCTCGTATTAAAATTGAGTACTGACCACTTCGATCAATAATAGTACTAGATTCCCGATAAGCGCTTCAAAAACGGCCCGAAAAATAAAAACACAAATACTTTTGTGGTCTTATTTCAAATATCGACTGTTCTGGAACAGGAAAATGCATGGAGTAGTATTGTTACTTTATATGTTATTTTTGTTTGTAGATTTCCTAGTGATATACTTGCTTTCTTATTAACATATAAACTCAGCTAAAACTAGATCATAATCCAACTTCAGATATTGTTACGCAAATAGTAGGTTACATTTCTGGTTTTGTAGTCAGTAGCCTTGTTAAGAAAATTAATTGCGAGGACTGTAAAATGGATCTACGGGCTAAACAAAAATTATGGTTTCATAAATTAATCGATTTAAGAGACATGGGTGGTTTATGTTATGCTTCAAACGACGTGTTCGACGTATGCATGAAAACCGAACGAGTTATACGCAATTTTCTTCGCATGAGTGGTGGCAAAACAATACAAAAAAAATATTGTTAATATTTCAAGCGTCTACCTGTTGCCGTTACCAATATCCAGCAAAAACGAGCAAGAAAAAAACACGTTTGTTGTATGGGAGCCCCCATAAATATTTATTTTATTCTGTTTTTTAGTATTTGTTGTTATAGCGGCAACAGAAATACATCATCTGTGAAATTTTTAACTGTCTAACTATCACGGTTCATGAGATACAGCCTGTTGACAGACGGACGGACAGCGGAGTCTTAGTATTAGGGTCCCGATTTACCCTTTGGGTACGGAACCCTAAAAAAGTATACGATATAAAACAAATATTTTTTATAACTTCAAAATCGCGTACAAAAGTAGACGCACCCATTTTTTAATACGGGTTGATTACAATGAGCCAACCCGCAAACAGTTAATAGCAATGTCTTAAAAAAATAACTATTGTACTAATTTAGTCCTTCTACTTTTATAAATCGGTCAAAAATATTTGCTACCATATAAAACGAACCATGGCCTAAAAAATATATTATTATTCTGCTACTCTACGTCCGTCAATACTTACTGTGTTCTGAGCATTGAAATGTAAATACCAAGAACTATGTCTAGTTCCAAAATAGAGTAAGCACGAAATTGTCAACAAAATGTTTTTAACCTTAGTGCTCAAGATTTAAGTTTCATTTTAGAATAAATATTTTTGTACTTATTATAAAAATTACTTTTTATTTTCAAGCGACATTTTTAATTTATTGCTTTTACCTTTCTCCGATGATAGAAGGACTTAAATATAAATATTTTGCAATCATAATTAAACTTTATGTTTGATTGTTAAGGTTTATAATGAATTGAAGTTGTTAATATTATAAAACTTTTTTCTATATTTCGTAGCAACAAATGTAAATGTTTATGTGTGTGTAAACGTGGCCACTACAGCGACTTATTTTTGTTCCTGATCCTGTATCTAGTGCTATTATTGATCGAAGACTGACCACCATGAATTCGTGCCTATCCAGCATGCCATCCTTGTCCTGGTCGGCGAGGTCCCAGATCTTGCCCAGCGTCTCTATAGGAAGCTTCGACTCCATCAGCATGCCTTTCACCTGGAACACAAACGGAATTTGTTGGAATATTTGTGGCAGCAGAGAATAGCAGTATTCTTCATCACACTTTATGAAAATAATATCAAAACTTTGTTTATATTAAGGTCTCTCTATTCATAAACGAAATCTCTTAAGGGGTCATTGAACTCATCATTATGAACAACTTTTACTATCGGACCAAACCTGTAGTCGTGAAAAAAAATTCTCTACATTTTGACGAGTAATGCGAAAATAAATGTAATGTAGGGAACAGCAGATTTTTGTATGCATAGCCTTACATATTATTGTGCACAAATGGTGGTTAAACACAGGTGTTGGTGGGTGTGGGGGGGGGGGGGGGGGGGGGTTGGTGTTGTGGTGGTGGTGTATACACAGACCCGCAACCCGGCCCTGCTTCGCACGGTTTTTACGACTTGACAAAACATCAAGATTTATATAATAAATGTAAGTTTGATATTGATGTTTTATAGATATAAACCTTCCAGAATATATTCTCTAAATAATAGTGAAAACCGCATGAAAATCTGTTGAGTAGTTCATAAGAACAACGCGGCCACACAGATAGACACGAAAAGCGACTTTAAGTTATGACATGTATAGATGTGGGACGCCAATAGGGATGATGCCTGGGTAAAAAAAAAAAAAATTCTATTTAGTCCGTCAGTCAGATAATAAAAAAATATTAGACACGTATTTTTTGCTTTATCATATTAATAAAAAAATACTTAGATAAAACCACGGAGTAGAGAAAGAAGCGGAGATGCCGCAAGGCAATTAGGTCGTGCGCCTTCAATAAGGTCAAGACGTCACAGGTGGGCGGGGACACAAATCTTAGTTTCGAGTGAATCGTCATCGCGTTCGGGTCCGTTGTATTTTAATGGTTTTTTATTTGTTATATTGTTTTTATAATGAAGTGCGCTGTTGTTGGATGCAAAAATTGTTCAGGATCAAAACTGAAACATATTGATGACATAACATTTCACGTGTAAGTCCCTAAAATGTATATTTTCATTTTAAAACACATTTTCTCGTTTGCTAGTAGCTAGGGACATCTGTCGTCGAAGAGATGCAATATAACCACTCTTGACAACTCCGTGTTTTTATCACAATTAAGCATAATAATGATTTCAAGCATTAGGTTGCTTAGCTTGGGGCTAGATGGCGTTGTGTGATATGTCCAAAACATATTTATTTATTTATTTATTATTATTTATAAATTTTCAGCTCAAATAACTTGCTTAAGTTTATTTAGCTTGTTATAAGTTATTTTATAGATAAATTAGATACCTTGATACATGAAACATGAAGAATTTAAAATAAGAAAAGTGCGCCATCTAACGGTAAGTAGTTGGTCCTAACTGACAAATAAAAATGTGGGCCTCATGCCAGCAAGACCCTATTTTATTTTTCGAATGTCTTCATGTAATTTATTTGTTTTTTTTTACAGAAAAAAGAAACTCTAAATATTAACATCCGTTAGTTTGTTTCCAATATTTAGAGTTTCCAGACAGAGAAGAGAGAGAGAGTTTGTAGAGTTTTTGTCTATCCAGACATATCAACTTTCACCGGGAAAAGATGAAATTTAAATTGGCAAGTCAACTTTTTAGTACAAGTGTTGCCAGTGTTGTCTTGCCGAGAAAGGCATAATTATTTCAAAGAAGCTTTTGGAAAAAAAATATTTTTAAAATTAATCAACGACTTGTTTGACATACTAAATTCGAAAAACTTAAAACAATACGGAACCAAAAAAGCACTATTTGAAGGCAATTTTTCCAAAACGTAATCATTTTTAATATTTTCTAAAAATTACATCCTGCAACGTCATGTTCTCAAAAAATTATTCAGTCAAGAAGAAAAACTGGTTTCATTGGCATCATTGTTTTTATAGACAGCGCAATAGGATTGTACAAAAGTTTTGTACAAGAAAAAAGGAACTTATTTATTTGCCCTTGTATAAGTTTAGCCAGGATCACCTTGAATTATTCTTTGGCAATATTAGAGCACATGGAAGGACAAACAACAACCCTACGGCGCGACAGTTTCAGGCGGCGTACAAAAAAACTCTTATTAACACGGAGTTAAAGGATTTCTATAGAGGAAATTGCATCCCCTTGAGCACATTGGAATCCTGTCTTGTTCTTCGCGTCTTAACGCTGTTAAATAAAACTGTGTTGTTTAGTGGCCAACAATAAGCATTGTCCAATAAAGATTGATTGTTAACAATTTTTTGATTTGACTACCTACCTACCCAAACAAACTTTAGTTTTTGTTTACCCTAAACCGAAAAGGGGTCATTGTACTCATCATTTTGAATATTTTTTCCTATGGGACCAAGCTTGAAATCGCGAAAAAAATCAGCTGTTCAGTGCAGTTATCTACATCAAACTCGTCAAAATGTACTGAACAGCTGATTTTTTTTCGCGGTTTCAAGCTTGGTCCCATATAAAAAGTTGTTCAAAATGATGAGTACAATGACCCCTTTTCGGGTTTAGGGTAAACAAAAACGAATGTTGTATACCCGATACTCCACATGACACTATATTTTTTTTTAAATTTCAAACAGGGAACACATTACCCACCTTTTGGGCCTCACCCGCAGTTGGGTAATAAATAATGTGGTTCCGCCATATTAATACCCGTAGAATGTTCTAAAACAATGTGTCGTGATGTGTTACGCCATGGTGGCCAGTAGACGAACTAAAATAAAAATAGCTAGTTCAGTTTCACTGTAATAATTCCTTTCACCGGTAGATAGCGTTACAAAAAATGGGCGGGATTTCCATCGTGGGGCGTAGCCATCGCCGTACCTCGTCCCCCTCTCACCCGCACTCAGGCGACGCTTGTTTCTAAAGAGCTTAGGCCTTGCGGCATCTCCGCTTTATTCTTTTCTCCATGGATAAAACGCATTAAAGTTGGGGAGTGGGAGCCCGCTACGTCACAACTACTTATAAAATCCAGCAAGGCGTGACGTCATGCCACATTTTAACTCAATGTATCGCTGTAATCTTTTGCTTACGTAAATAAATTTACTTTAAAAAAATTAAAAACCGACTTCAAAAACGAATAAAATAACTTTTATAAATAACTTAACTGCTTCTGAAGTCGGTGTCAAGCTAAAGTGCATTGAAAAATTGAAGACACCGACTTCAGGAGCTGTTAAGTTATTTATAAAAGTTATTTTATTCGTTTTTGAAGTCGGTTTTTAATTTTTTTACGTAAATTTATTTTTCCATTTTTACTTGAATATACAATTACATAAGTTGGTAAACCGAAGTCGAACGAAAAGAAGAATTATCAAAATCCGCTTAGAAATGCCGGAGATACAGTGCATATATGCATATAACTTTGTATATAAGTATATAATGTATTATATACTAAAACCTTCCTGAAAGTATGTAGATCACGTTAGTGAAAGAATCATCAAAATCGGTTCATTAGTTTTTGTGAAAATTGCGGCCAAACAAACATACATACATACATACATACGGGTCGAATACAGAACCTGCTTTTTTGAAGTCAGTTAAAAAAGAAAAAAAACGTGTCCAATAGTTTTTAATAATCTACATAACGGACAAAAAAATGTTTATTCATCATCCCTATTCGACAGTGGTCAGTCGCAGAACCTATGGCATCACGTGCTCTCGGTTGCACGGAAGAATATCCTTCTTTAAAACTAGTCTGTTCCGTGCTAGACGTCACCATGTAGTAGTTAGTGAACCTGTCACCTTGTTGCCCCCGATGAGTCCGTTGTTGGGCTGCAGCGAGTCGAACAGCTGGCTGTACTTGTCGCGCTCGGCAGGCTTCATGCTCCAGTCGCTCAGCGGCAGCAGCGGCGCGGGCGAGGGCGCGGCCGGCCGGCCCGGAGGCGCGCAGCTTACTGGCGGGACTTTGGGCAGCTCGCCCTGGGGGACAGAACATTCCTTAGAAAGCACGTACTTACAAACAATACCTTTATCTTCAGACCACAGAGAATCTTTACAGTAGTGTTAGTAGAGAAAACTTAAAGGCTCCCACAGACAGGCGCGACGCGACTCCGGTAGACAAATTTTAATGAAATTTTCATAGAAACTGTAGAGCCGCGTCACATCGTCGCGTCGCGCCTGTCTGCGGGAGCCTTCAAACTGATAATCTGGTAAAGTCTGGAGCCGAACACCACACTATCCGCGTAGTAAGTAGGACGTACTTTATACGGAAGACGAACAGCTTTGTAGACCGCGATCAGTGAGTGACAGAAATTATGTAAAGCTCGCCATGTATTACGGCCGAACACTTATTTTTCAATCTTATTTTTAAGTATACGACTTCGTTCATTAGTGAAATCGAACGGTATCGAAACAAAACATTTGCAATTAGCGAAAAGCAAAATTCGATCTACTCTCAACATTCGATGATATTGATCACGCATGTTAAAAGTGTAAATGAATTGGCGTTTTACTATTCTAAACATTCTATTTTTTGTTAGTACCATGATTGTTTCATGTACTGTTGCCAAATAAATGTCATGTTTTCTTTCAATAAAAACCGTCCTCTGCCCTGCGAAGGTTCCATTAAAGTCTAACAGAATAGTACAAAAACTCACGACTTTGGGTGGCGGCGCCTCGCAGTGTATGTTGCTCATGTTGATGTCTTTGCCAGCCTGCGCCAGCGCCACCAGCTTCAGTGCCACGAACAGTCCCGACTGCACACGAAACAACAAAATTAGTTATAGGTCACGTTAGGTTAGCTGTGACCGCGATGGATTAATTTAACATAACATGTCTCCCGTTTTCCAAGAAGGCAGAGGTGTACCTGCAGTAGACCCACACCCACATTCCGCCCAATTATATACATAAAAGTCCCATTTATTAGGAGGCGAGCCTATAGTCATCAACCGGACACAAATCCAGACTACGAGCTGTTACTGAGAAATTCTTGATGGTAAAACACAATAACACTTTGCCCGACCTGGGAGTTGGAGCCAGGAGCGCATGCGCAGCAGTAGCGCTTGCGACCACTACAGCAACGATACCGTCTCATGGACCGATTAATTATATATCGATAAAGTGGTTCCCTAGTTTGCAAAGATGTGATGATATTCTCCCACCTTTTTATAGCATCACCAAGCAGGTCGAGAGCCTTTGTGGCGGCACACTGAACTAATCACACTATTAAACACCAATAAGAAATTAGTACCAATAAGTACCAAGTAGTACCAAGTAGTAGTAAGTACCAATTAATAAACTGTAATACATTATCTTGATAACAAATGTTGAACTTGAACAGGAATTTCCGGGAGTAATGGTCGTAATCGTGTAAAAAATGTTAAGAAAAATCATCTTCTAAAACAAAAAGAGAAGTCCTGACTGACTGACTGACTCATCAACGCCCAGCCCAAACACTAAAACCTAGAAGGCTGAAATTTTGCACAGAGGTTCCCTTTATAATGTAGACGAGGATTAAGGAAGAATTTCGTAGGACTTTTTCCGACATCCACGCAAGGGATAAAACTTTGCTTTTCATTTATTTTATATAAGGTATTTTATGTACTAAAGTATGTAGTTTATACTGTGAATTATGAGGATATGACTCATTTTTATTTATTAATATTATTGATAACATTACTGGGGCACAAGGTCTTGGACCTAGGAGGAAGATTATTAAAATTGCATGCTATATTTAACGTAGAATATGCATGGGCACCTCACAAACTGTTACACCTTTTTTACCTATATCTACTTATTATTCAATTCTATTCTAGAAACAACTCCAGACAATTGAAAATTGTCTAATGTAACGATTTTCCTCTCTTGTTTTAACGTCCTATTGTTATGGTATCATTCATTATGTGCACAGGTCACAGCTGTGAATTAACTAAGTATAACGCACCGGTTGTCAATGAAATTCTATATCAGGCACCCTTCATAATATCACACAACGTTTATTCAAGCCAAATTTAGAAAGCTAGGCTATTATATCTATAAGCAAAGTCGAATCATACCAATTTATTGGTCAGTCGAATCGAACTGAACTTTAGGAATTTTTTTAAACAAAACACATTACAGCATAAACCATAGCACTGTTATGAATATAAAAGTCACTGCTGTCAGTTACCAGTATCACCGTATCACGTTTTAAATAATACTTAGTCTTTAGGACAATGTTACTAACCCTTTAAGACTTTAACTGTAAGTCTTCGCTCCAAATAAATAAAGATTTTGATTTGATTTGATAAACAGCTGAATACCTACATAATCAAGAACCAGATAAGAAAGAACTAAAGAATCTTCTGGCCTGACATGGTGATTGTCATAGCATAATTTATACCAATATGCAGCCAACACTATATGAAAACTAGGTATTAGCAAAGAGGGGCAGATCACAGACACGTAAGCATACCTAACAACTCCACTCAACAGACTTTAACATTCACAGAAGTCACAATGAATTACTTAGCGACATACACACACGTCTACAACCGATCTTATTCACACATCACTTATGTAACATTAATTTTAATTACAATGAAAGAAACGGCACAATATTGCTAGCGGTAAGAGCGGCAATACATGGCGCACATCGTGCAGCGCGCGCGCAGCGTACACACGAGCGGACAGATAACGCATTATCGTCACAATTGTAATTAAATACATCCTCCGCAGTGCTTCGTCAATGTTTGATGTTTCATCATTGAGGCTTTAACTCTTTTTTGTGTGATAAGATTTTCGTATCTTGTTTTTTGTTAAGATGGAATAAATAAAGGCAGGGTGTTCTTGCAAAATGAACGTGATATGGGGGCAAAACTTATCTTTTTCAGATAGCTCTCGCCATTATTAACTCAGCCTCAGTTTACAGTTATAAATAAAGGGTCAAATTAAGCTAGCGAAACTGGGTAAGTATCGAAATCTACGACGTACGACAAATCAATCAATCAATCTGCCTAGCCTTTTCCCAACTATGTTGGGGTCGGCTTCCAGTCTAACCGGATGCAGCTGAATACCATTATTTTACATGGAGCGACTGCCTATCTGACCTCCACAACCCATTAACTGGGTAATACGATACCCCTTGGTAAGACTGATTGTCAGTCTTTCGGGCTTCTGACGACGTACGACAAATAAAAATAAAAATTATTTGCTGATATTTTTTTGGGTGAAGGGCCACTGCACGGGTAGTGTTACATGAAGTGTGTTGATAAAATCAGTTTTATAGATACCCATGACGTCTGTATATTTTACGAAAAAAAAAACAGATTTTTAACCGACGAAAAAAAAGGAGTAGGTTCTCAATTCGACACGTATTTTTTTTTTTCATGTATGACCACGTATAACTTTTTACAGAGTCATCCGATTTGAAAATTTTTTGTTTTATTCTAGAGGGTATACCTGAAAGTTGGTCCCATATAAAATTGATTAACGTTGCTTGTGTAGTTTTTGAGTTAGCATCAATAATAAGTATTTTTTCCCCACTTTTATATGGATGATGTTCTAGTTTGTTTTGCAGGTAGTGGCATTAGAATTTGTGTGGGGTAGCTACTACAACTAAAAAGTGAAAAATAAAAACTTTTTACAAAAAAATACAACCGACTTCCAAAAACAACACTACAAAGTGATATATAACTTTATTTTCGGAAGTCAGTGGCAAAAAACGAAAATACATTTATCTAGACACCGACTTCCGAAATTAAAGTTATTTTTAAAGTGAAAAAAAAATGAAAAATGATTTTTTTTTTTCACTTTGTAGTGTTGTTTTTGGAAGTCGGTTGTATTTTTTTGTAAAAAAGTTTTTTAAACTGATATTTTAAGTGACTAGGTACACTACCGGCGGTTGATGGCCCCAAACAAAAGCAATCAAATTAATTAATTTTTTGTTTTATAATGTTTAGATATCGATACCGTCTGCGGAATTCCGCTAGGTAATTTAATTTGACCCTGTATTTATATACTTAGGCTTATTATTTACGAATTCCTTATTTCCTATGCGCCATTAACGAACCCGCAGTCACAGCACAAGCAGCTAGAAACATAATCACTGTCCTTCACAGAATTCAAATAATCAATATCTGAAGACCAACTCCGAGATATCGCAATTCATAAAAGTCTACATCTGCGCTGTGCGACTCAATCGTAATTATACAGAACGAGTAAACAACACAACACAGACTGCTGACATAACAATCACATCACAACGTTCTTCACATTTCTTTTTCATGCCACAGTAGTGTAACCAGAAATCCTAACTAAAAATTGGACATAATACAGGGTGTGTCCCCAAACACTCGGCCCACATTACGTTACAAAGAGACCCGCCGCGCCGCACCGGAGAGCACATCCTTAAAAGAGGACAGTCTCCGCAAAGGCTGACGGATGGTAGCCTTAGATAAGGGTACATCGAGGATAAAAGCGTTTCGCGGACCAAGTCACGAAGTTATACATTTTTTACGAAAGCACTTTGAAGATGATCCTCGAGTTGTATCCTTTTTGTTTTAAAACAAAGAGATTATGGTATTAAACTAATGCTCTTGTTACAGTTTGAACCCGCGACCTTTCGATCGCCTTTAGTCGTTGGTCTACTGTGACCTTCGGTTACTGAGGTGACTTTCGCGATATCGTGACTGTGTTAGTTTGGAATATTTTTAAATTATCCTGCTGAAAGTAGAACTGAAAAGTTTTACTATTGTTATTGAAATAGGTATTGCATTGCCTGCAGTTAGTTTCTGCAAGGTTTATGAACTAAAGAGAATATGAGACGTCGTGCATTAGGTACCCACGATTCCGAGAAGTTTCTTTCTATGCTTTCAAATGAGATTCAACAGAAGGTTTGGTTTCTGTCTCTCCTTACTTATAAATAAGAAGATTCAACTAAAGATTCGTACTTCGTTACTTATAAATTATGGATCAAAGAAATCTCAACTTCCCAAAATCAAGGAAATGGCGAATCGTAGCAAATCAAGACTTCAGCCTCTTAACGGCAGGTTATCCGAATTTTACCTGTTTTAGAATCAATTTTAAATGGTCAAATTATTGTATTAAGGTTCTGAAAAAA
Organism: Cosmia pyralina; assembly: GCA_946251885.1. Classification (NCBI taxonomy): domain Eukaryota; kingdom Metazoa; phylum Arthropoda; class Insecta; order Lepidoptera; family Noctuidae; genus Cosmia; species Cosmia pyralina. Next base: position 1,530,297 of record OX276357.1, on the reverse strand, counting down.
ATATATGCCATAGATACATCCTTGCTTGAGGGAAATTAACGGTTCAAAACACGATAAGTTGTAATTTCCTCGATGAAAAAAAAATCCAAAACATGGTCGATTTCAAAACCATTTTCCGTTTCATTTCCTAATTACTGCATAAAATTATATGAAAATTGCATGTACCATTAGGTAATCGTATTTCAGAGGGAATTTAACGGTTGGATTTTTGAGTTTAATAGATTTTTTTTAAATAAACTCAAAATTAGTCAATTTGGCTTAATCCGCTCGCGGTCAGAGTCCTGCGGGACGTCATCGAGGTTGGACCTGTGTCAAAATTTTTAAAAATTCGCTCTCCCTGCTGTTGTTCAAAAAAATTCAAACAAAAGACGAACACATTATATATGAAATTGCGACAGCTCAGAAAAAATATCTCGTAATTATATTATAGTTTTAATTCATAATATTGTTTTCGAAAATGTGATTATTTATATGTGGTATGATGACGTTTAATTGTCATCTTACGATAGTGCTAAGACACATTGCAAATTATTATCGATAAAATTATAGTCAAGCGCGAGTAGTTTATAATTTTTTATCGTGGTCCTTTATGAAGAAGTTTTAAAACACATTTTTCTAAGATTTTTCATCAGATTCATCCACATTAGTATTTTCACTCTCCATCGAACTGTCTTCACTACTAGTCTACTACCATATCCTACATAAATTACACATAATATAAATACAATGTGTCCGGTTGTCGGTTGGATACTAATAATAATCAACTTTCACTCTGGCAACAACAGTGAAAATTAGAAAAAAATAAAAATGTGCGGTCGGGGACCACCGTCAGGAATGAAGTTCCTTATAACGTATGATTTAAAACACAAACACAAAATTTTCACATCCACCATCTTGAATTTTCATTTTGACTTCACTACCGGCTTTGGCTCCCTCGAAAACCATAAAAACGACACCCCATGATCAGTTTTGAGTACAAAAAGTCACAGTATACGATAAAATATCGTGTTCTATACATTCGAAAAATAGCGCTTTGTGAACGTAGCCATGGCTAGGCGGTAACCGTATCACTCAGTGCCCATGTTCGAAAGCAAGTTCGTCGATGACGTATCCTATTGTCGGTTTGAAACTTTTAACATATTGACACTTGCACTTTTGTTTAGGTGAATAGTCCTATGGGACGCCAATCCCACATGAGCGGGGCCGGTTAGACAATATACTAAATTAATTTTGATGTCGTAGAATAGTAGATTCGATAAATTATAGCTGTAGCAGTAGGTACATCCCTTGATAATAAAGTACGGCAATTGTTCCTACATATGTAGTTGTCAATAATTACTGATCTTCATGAGCAGTGGTCAACATCAAAAACAAAAAAATATGTTTGCAGCATAAGCAAAACAGTACGACCATTTTTAGCCCATTCTAAAAAAAAAATTTTTTTTATTCAGTCACTAAAGGGGTTATAGGGGATGCAAGTTAGACACACAATATACTAAAACAACAGCCACATTTTATAAAACTTTCCTTTACAGTACGTTTGTAGTTGTGGTCTCTCTCAGTAGCCAAAATACACAGAGAGTTAGGACTGGTGACGCGGGAGCAAGCGATCGACGACGAAGCAGCTTGTCCTGAGGTCGAAACGCGCAGCCTTCAGTAGCAATTTCCCACTGCTTGCGAAGTTTTTCGTTTTTAGTGGATAAATAAACAAACGCTTGTTCGTGTCGTTCCTGCATAGGAACGACACGAACAGGAGTAATACCTAATGGCATAACACAACAAACTTACTTTGTTGTATACAATTAAAATTAGACTGTTTAAAATTTTAGGATTGTTCACCCAGTAGGTAATAATAAGAAAATGCTGTATTTACCTATAATTGTTTGTTACATTTAGTTCTTTATTTTTAGTTGCTTCCTGTATTTTTTTTAGTGTATACGAACGTTGGTAAATCTAAATAAATAAATAAATAAATAAACACGAATACACTGAGTGATTCTTACAAATTATTTCTGACGAACCCGGCTATCGCTAAAAAATATAACAGTAGATTGTACACACGGGATTTCTCATTAACTGTCAGCTAACCATTAATAATAGGTCTTTATGAAATTGCCGTTTTGTATGAAAAAATTTAAACGAATTTTTTTCATGCATTTTTTATTTGTATTAATCGAAGTAATCACCCATGCAATCAATGCATCTTTGCCAACGCAGTGGCAGTTTATTGATGTCCTTCTTAAAGAAATCAGCTGGACGGGAGGCAACAAATTCTTCAAAGGAATTTTGTACTGCCTTTCGGGTATTGAATTTTTTTCCCGCCAAGAAGTTATCCAAATTCTGGAAAAAGTAGTAGTCTGTAGGCGCAAGGTCTGGTGATTAGGGCGGATGACGGAGAGCTTCCAACCCCAGTTCTTGCAACTTGGAGACCGTCTGCTGTGCAGTATGAGGTCGCGTGTTGTCGTGCAGGAGCAGCGGAGACGAGCGATTGACCAATGCTGGTTGGAGATGTGCCAGCTTCTCCATCATTGTGTTCAGTTCTTCACAGTACACATCTGAAGTAATGCTCACCCCGTTTGGTAAGAAGCTGTGATGAATCACACCGGCGCTAGACCACCAAACAGTGACCATCACTTTTCTAGGGGTAAGTCTTCGTTTAGGGCATTGTTTAGGTGCTGAACCAGGATCCAACCAACTTGCTGATTGCGGTTATCAAACAGAATCCATTTTTTATCGCAGGTAACGATGCGGTTCAAAATTCCTTCATTTGTGTGTCTGTTGAGCAGTGCAAGGCACGTCTCGACGCGTACTTCGCGCTGGCGATCATTGAGTTCGTGGGGCACCCATTTGTCAAGCTTTTTTACCTTGCCAATTTGACGCAAATGGACCAATATTGTTTTGACGCTAATGTCGAAAGCTGCTGCTAATTCAGCCGTAGATTGTGTATCATCAGCTTCCACAATCGCCTTTAATTCGTCATTGTCGACCAAAGTCTTCGGACGACCGCGAGGTTCATTTTTCAGGTCGAAATTTCCAGAACGGAAGCGAGCAAACCAATAACAAGTGGTGCGTTGGTTTGTAGTGTTAGCTCCGTAAACGTCGTTGATGTTGCGTGCCGCTTGTGCCGCGTTGCTGCCACGACGGTACTCATATTCCATAATTACTCGATTTTTTAACGTATCCATGATGACGAAAAAGATTGAAATGCGATGAAAATGTAACACTAATCAATAAACAAATGACTACTTTTGGAAAAAAAAAACCATGTTTTTAAAATAAAATTAATTTGAAATTAGAATTCTTAGCCAAACAAAAATTATTTTGATTTGAAATGGCCAGTACTGCAGAACGGCAATTTCATAGGTAAAGACCTAATATTTATTTTTATTATAGATATAGATGGTATAAGAGGCCTAAACTTTATGTTTTCTGTGAACGTTATGCGAACAATCAAATAACAGTAGGTATATAACAAAATATAAAAAAAATAATCGAAAAAAATATAACAGTTGAGAATCAAACTTTTAACAACGGGTTTGCAAAGCAGTCGTCGAACCGTTAAGCTATTTGGTTTGATGAAAGTTTACTAAAATAGCCGTTTAAAGGTTCAATCTGTAACTATCTGCTATATTCGTTTCCTACTCAGCCCAATGAATTAATGGAATAATTCGCTTTTACATTGTGTTTTAATGTCACTTATATCGTCGTAGACAACGACCGATACCGATTATCAGCATTCTCCTGCCCTTATCCCAATTTTTTTTGGGGTCGATGCAACTTGTTTTTATCTTCCATACTTCTCTATTAGTCGTCATCTCGATAGTCATTCCCTTTCTAGCCACATCATCTTTCACACAGATCATCCATCGTTTCTTTGGTATTCCGTTACTCGTATAGTCATCCAGATTCATAATCAAAACATTCCAGACGACATTTTCTGCATTTCTCCGCATCACATGCCCATACCATGATAACCGATTTCCACACACGCCGATACCGATATCGGCACGATATCTACCGGCGAAGACAGTGCGGGGTGAGAGTAGCGGGCATTCTTTCAATTGAACAAACTTATTCAAACTGCCGCCGACTTAGTAGTGTGGTTGTTTGTCGTGTCGCGATGGTTATCGATATTCACCAATATCATGGGGCTGATAATAATTGTACCTATTGTTATCGAATCGTGTTGGTGTAGTTATCTGATAATGTGAAAACAAAACGACATTTTATGTAATAATCTTAGTTCACTCCACCGTAGACACCATAAAATGTAAACCTAAGGAAAAAAAATCGACCTAAGAAAAACTAATTAAGTTGATCAACTGCAAATATTTTACACTGTAGCATAGATTTTCCGCGAAATCGTCGGCAGAGCGTCGTAAATAAACACGTCGCGCTACATTTGGGGGAGGCGGAGGTAGCGTTTCAAAGGCCGACAGGCCCGAACAACCTGCCGTTAAAATCACTTTCGCCCTTCTTCCAATACACCTCTTTTCAGTGATACAACGTTATAGACAAAAACCTTCTCTTATTGGTGCGAACAAGGTGTATGTCCCATAATAGGTACTTATATCCAGTGAATGTTGTTGTTTGTAATGGCCGGCGCTAATTACCTACGTGCTGCCTGCCCCGGGCCCCGGGGGCCTGTTGAGTGCAATTTTATGTACGCCTGTATTTACCGGCCTACTGGGAATTAAATTCTGGATAAATAATGAATACGAAAGAGTTTGGTAACTGAAAGAGGTCGTAAACTTAAATGTTCAATAAAAATGGGACTCGAAAGCCAGTTACTGTAAATGTAGGTACTCCCTCTACTAGAATTTTGATATCTAGATTATGTGAAGGCGAAAAAACAACGCACAGAATTATTCGCGAGTCGCACTCCGTCGTCCACGAGAGGACTAATGAAACTCGTGAGTCGTCTCGTGACAGATTTGAGTACCTACTTATATTATCCTAGGAAAATTAAGCAAAAATTGACTTGTTCCTAAAATACATAAATGGATATACTTAAGAAATATACACAAATCTGTGTATAGTTTCGACAGCTTCAGTCAAAACTCTAAACAGACTTGGATATGTAACTCCAAAAAAAAAACGTTACTCCATTTTTATTCTATGTAATTTTTTATTTTTTTATTTTATTTATATGTCATCAGGGAAACTAAGCAAAACTTGACTTGTTTTTACAATAAAGCACAGATATTATTTACACACCAAAAAGATTATGAAATCTCTTTATTTTATAATAAAAAAAACTACGTCGGCAACCATAGATTACGGCCGTGGTCGCCATTTCCGTGCACATGACCGCAGCCCTACCTAGCGGCTAGCGAGCTTCACAACGACATCTTCACGTTTCACTGAACATTGAACGGGGTGCATGCTGTTAGCTTGAAAGAAAATACGTCCTACCTGCAAGAGGTAACCTAGATCCGCTATAATTATGTATTCAAGAAAATAAAACAGGATACCTAATCTTCTGTATCTATAAAATATTATAAAGTCACTATTCGTATCAGTCTGTGCGACCGCGTTGTTCTTCTAAACTACGCAACGGATTATTATATTTTGATGAAGTTTACACCATCATCTAGAGAATTTATTCCGAAACATTTAAGGGGATAGGTACTATGGGCCAAAGTTCCGCATGATCATCTCAACGGCGATAATCGCATGCACGGCTCACGACTCGATCGCACAATGTTCATTTGTCACTAGCTGCGCTCTCACAGGAATATTTTCTTAAGTGAACATGTTTAAGTTTTGTCCATAGTACATTGATAAAAACCAAATATATTAAATCACTTGGATTTTCAATTTGTATTATTTGACTATATCGTCTACTGCTGTACCAAAACCGAAACAAGATTACTAGAATTTTTTTCAATAGAAAAAAAATCCAAAGTAGCACCTTCTTATTTCTGTTTTATACGATTATACGTAAACAGTTCATTATTGAAAATTTGCTGTAAATCGAAGGTATTTAAATATGTTAAGAACTTATTTAATGTCATAAATCTAAATTTAAACGAAGCGCGTTTATAATTCCGGTGCGCGTGAGAGTTCATCTTGCGCGTCAAACTAGACAGCCATAACGCCATTACACTTACACACCCAGCTAAACCACGCTTAGATATAATACCCTCTTGTATAAAACATTAGTATTAAACTTGATATAAAATTAAATTTTATTTTATTTTTTGACATAAAATTATTTTTTTTTTTTTTGACATAAAATAAAGAATCTCAATGTTTAGTCAGGTCGTAAAAAGCCGTGCGCAGAAGGGTCTCGTCGCTAGTTTGTACTTTTAAAGACGTTCTAAGAATTTAATTTCTTCAACTTTAAAACATAGATTATACCTGTGCAGTTTTATTTCAACAGATTTCATAAAGAAATCTGCAGTTGCAGGTTTCTAGCTCAATGTACTAATCCTATGACATAAACATTGAAACGATAACAGAACATAGAGAATCTAACGACATCATGCTCTCGGAGCTAAGAACATAAATAATCCGTGGGTCGAGTCTTGCGAGTCGAGTGGGTCGCTCGGATACAGTCTCCAGACGAAATAATTTGTACTATCAGATTGCGTGATCGTATTCCGCTCATAATTTACTGTACGCCCACAAAAGGCTACTATAAATATCTTAAATACTCCTAAACAATCAATCTGCCTAGCCTTTTCCCAACCATGTTGAGGTTGGCTTCCAGTCTAACCGGATGCAGCTGAATACCATTATTTTACATGGAGCGACTGCACTATCTGACCTCCACAACCCAGTAACTGGGTAATACGATACCCCTTGGTAAGACTGGTTGTCAGACTTTCGGGCTTCTGACGACCCGTAACGACTGTCAAAGATCCACGAATGACAGTCGGGACCAACGGCTTAACGTGCTTTCCGAGGCACGGAGGAGTCTCGGTATGTAAAGATGGTCACCCATCCACTGACCAACCCCGGCAAGCGTAGCTTAACCTCATGGATCGACCCGTGCGGCTGTTTTTACTTAGCCACGAGCTCCTCCTCCTTAAATACTCCTAAACATAAAATATAAATAATGCGTCAGGCTTCATGTACACGACGCCGGAGCCGCACTTTTATGTATACGAATGATAACCGCACCGGAGCCGCGCCGGAGCCGCGTGTAGGTACACCGTACCGTATTGAGGCCGAGTTAAATAGTAAAGCACCGATCACAATTCAGTAAAGAACATTGCCAACGACACTGTAAAGACGTCTGCTTTTCATTTTAATACTTATTGATAAAATAATAAGTTTTTTTTTTACAACTTTGACATGCTGTAACTTTGGTGCGGCGGTTGACCCTCACATGCATGATTAATGATTATTAAAACTACTAGAAAAGAAATGTATTCGGTACCTATAAAATTGGTCGCAAAAATCTAGCAGTACCTACCTCCCCTACAATTACTGAACTGTGATCGTTGCTTTGCTATTTAACTCGGTATCAATGCGGTGTACACGCGGCTCCGGCGCGGCGGCGTGGGCGGTGCGGCGCCCGTGCGGTTTTCATTCGTATACACAAACATGCTGTACGGCGCCGGTGCGGCTGCGGCGTCGTGTACATGAAGCCTTTATATTTGTTAGTTTTCTCTGAGCAGGAAAGCCGAAGTGTGTCAGTTAATAATTTTGCCATTTATTTTTAGATCCCATGTAGGAGCTCGCTGCTCGTGGGTAAATAATAACAGCCCGCGGTCGGTCCGTGGATGGGTGACCATCCACTACATGTCAAGACTCCTGCTACCTAATTGCGAAAAACATTTTCGTCATCCGAGTCAGTCTAATTGATTTGGCTTTGACTGCAGTTTGTTTTATTTTATGTCTTTCGAATTGCGAAACTACAATAGAGTGTGTAACCAACTCCAGTCTGTGTCACGTGGTTTGGAGACAGTAAAGAGTGAACGAAAAGCGACTAAAAAGGCAAATATTCGAATTGTGAAACTATTTTGACAGCTGGAAGTTGGTTTGAAATCAACGAGCAGTCGTTTTTCAAACAGAGGGCAACGTCTTGCCCGTAATAATTTTTGATAGCAATTTGTTTGCGATTTTCTCATAAAATCTCCATAATTTTTACGAAATTTTGTAAGTGAACAGCTTCTTGATAAATTGTGAATGTGTTTTTGTGTAGAACCGCAATTGACTGCAAAGATAAATCAATATTTTTGGTATTTTCAATACCGAGGCTATTTGTTGCTTATCGCGGAAAAGCAACGCCTCAAAGACGGGCTTATTAAAAGCCGCAGACTTTTGAAGAGTGCCTCAACTCTTGAGACTTTGTGAGGTAGTATTTCCACTTCTGCAACGACGTCGTAACTCTGCTGTACGCACAGACTTAAAGGCAAGGTAACATTTCTAACATAGGTTGGCTAATTCAAAGCATTATTTGAATTTTATTAAACCACTACCTTTTGCCAGCGGCTTCGCCCGCGTGGATGTCGGAAAATATCCTACGGGAACGTAATACCGGAAATTCCTTCCTTATTCCTCGTCTACATTATAAAGAGAACCTCTGTGCAAAATTTCATCTTTCTAGGTCCAAGGGTTTGGGCTGGGCGTTGATGAGTCAGTCAATCAGTCGGTCAGGACTTCTCTTTTTATTTTTATAGATTATCAGGCACTTTAACATGACAAGGAGTTGGTCAGTTATTCATAAAGTTGAAGCTAGTTGCCCATTCCAAAACTTATATCCTAATGGAGCGCCCCTAAGACGACCCACTGACCGAAATATGGGCAAGAACCTCCATGGACACTGTTAAAATCAAGTTATTACAAAGTCCAAGCAAACTCCGCCCTACGACGACCCACTGACCCCGGCTTTAAACATGTATCTTGAAAAAATGTGCTTAAAGAAATAACATCATTTTATTTCAGGGCTTCATTGGAAAAGCAGTACCTAAATATATAGAGGAAGAACAAGAAATGCTCAGTCTGAAGCATTTTATGTCAATATATTATGTAAGGACTGTTGAACATACATACCACCATCATCATTGTCATCCACAGCCCGCCTTCGCCCACTACTGGGCGTAGGCCTCTCTTTTCTTGTGGTAATCCAGAAAACATACCTACCACCATACATAGATCTATTTCCAAAACATTGTCTGTTCAAGGTAATATCAATATTATTTTCTATCTAAGAGTTGAATCTTCAAGGCTCAGACTAAATAAAAAACTAAGAGATTATACCTAGCACTGCAAACATTACAGTAAAGCATGTGCAAAACTACACCTCACTATGTACATACACGCTCACATGCACATATTTACACCAAACTACAATAAAACTACACCTTACTATGTAGTGCACAAGTTTACGATACCTGAAACGTAAGCCTCACGTCACTGTTGACAGCACTGTCTTGGTTTTGTAATTAGTCTGAGCTTCAAAATGTGTGTTAAGCACAGCAACAATGTTAAACCACATATTTCTTGTTACTGGTGAATACAAAATATATAGGTAAGGCACCAATAAACGTAGGTACCATACATACCTACTACCTACCTTTATGAATATTCATTTACTTAGCAAATTATAACAACAAACTAAAGAAAGTATTAGGCAACTGAAATTAATTATTAATTGTTATTACATCTCTCAATAGATACCAGTTTATATTTTATATTAAAGCCATTAGCTTATCTCAGTAAATACCCACATCATTATTATAATATAGTAGTTTGCTAAGTACCTAGTGTTAGATAATAGTTAACAAATGCTTCCTCTCTCCTAACTCACTATTTAGCTGTGCCCGACAGGGTCCACATGATCTATTTATAACTTTACCAACTAAGAATACCTACATGTAGAATGCAATAAAAGTATTGAGTATTGAAAATAATATCCAAGTACAGCTGAAGTACCTGCTAAGTAAACGCTATCTAAATTTTTTCAATATATTTTATTGTGTAAGTAGGTACCTACTAGAAACGTGTATCTTGTCATAAACCTTTATGATGTCCTGTGTGAATCCTCAAAATCAGAGTAGCTTTGAAGGTGGTTTTCTAAATATTATAGTACTTATCTACTTCTATTTCTAATGTTTATTGTTAGTTTATGTAAACGTATTGCGCCAACCCCAAGTAACATGGGATAAGGGCAGGAAGATGATTGTTAGTTTATTATGGAGCCCTTCAAAATACTCTTTTGCATTGAATTGGTTTTGCTTGAAAGGTACTTAGCAATATACAGGTGTATCAGAAAAGTGTGGTCAAATTTAAAGATGTGGTACAGACCATAAAACTGAACAACTTTCTCCATAGGACCAACATCGTAATCGAGAAAAAATAATCAGCCGTCCCATACACTTGGGTCGAGTAGGTATTGAAGTTTTGTACGGGACAGCTGATCATTTTTTCTCGATTATATTGTTGGTCCCTTGGAGAAAGTTGTTCAATTTGATAATCTGTACCACACCCTTAAATTTGATTACCCTTTCTGGTACATCCTGTACCTATATATCATAGGTTCATCTACCTTTTTGTCTGTTATCTAATAAAAATACTTGCCGAGGTTTTATAAGATCTTTCTTTAGGTACTTTTTAGACAAGTATGCTGCATCCATCAATAGACTTGCAAGGCACATAATCGTTGTTTATAGGTAACAGAATATTGTTGTTCTATAAAATTAATAGATTGTGCATTGAATTGTTTAAGGGATAAGGATTTACTTAAATTCTTTTCTTTATATTGCAGGTGTCAGGCTCAACTACATTATTCAAGCAGTACATAAATAATCCATGATGACTTCCACAGGAAGACATTAGAATACCAAGTTCCACCAATGCATACATTATAAATATTTGTTCTATTTCTTTTTGCCTCATGTCCAAATACTAAATGCTCTTGTCAGTGGTTGTAATTGTAATGATATAAATAAAACAGTTTTTTTGTTTACCATATTTTATTTCTACCTATTTATCTATACCTAATGAAAGTAATGAATGACAGTTAATTTAGCTAAACACCACTATTTTCTAAATATTATCACTAGAATAATCACTTCTTTATTTAATAAAAAACATAGTAAGTACTAGGTACTCAATTCTTAAATACTTCATAACAAGTTATTTTTATTTGTACCTTCATAGTTCATAATGAAACACTTTATAATTATTAAAGTTTACGCTTATCAATTAACACAATATCATATGTTTTTATATTGCTGTTGTGATGACAATATTTTATGAAAAATCTTCGTTTCTACTTTTGTACTTGGAAACTGAAGTAGTTGCAGAGGAGCTGTGCAGTGATGTCAAGTAAATAGCAGCAATGGGCGACATCATTTATGCTGCCTTCATATCTTCATAGGTGAACCATCCCGGGAACTCTCCTACAGTTTTAAAACAAAATCACATTATTTCTGCTCAAATAAAGTACATAAACATTATGTAGCAAACTAGGCCTTCATCAGCCCATGGCTGGACAAAAGCCACCGGCCTAGTCATTGCTGCCGGTTGTTTAGTTTCTTCAGGATCTGATTTTTCAGTCTCTAGATATTTTTATTTAACTGTAACACTAAATTAGTACAGTAAACATTAGTTAGATATAAATCTGCCTAGCCTTTTCTCAACTATGTTGGGGTCGGCTTCCAGTCTAACTAGATGCAGATGAATGTCAGTATTTACATAGAGTGACTGCCTATCTGACCTCCACAACCCAGTTACTGGGTAATGCAATACCCCTTCGTAAGACTGGTTGTCAGACTTTCGGGCTTCTGACGACCCATAACAACTGCCAAAGATCCTTAAATGACAGCCGGGACCAACAGCTTAACATGCTCTCCAAGGCACGGAGGAATCTCAGTATATAAAAATGGGTCACCCATCCACAGACCAACCCCGACAAGCGTAGCTTAACTTGATAGATCGACCCGTATGGCTTGCTTAGCCACAAGCTTTAAAACAGTTGGGCATACATAAAATATATGATGTGACTATTTTATTTGACTATGTAGAAAGTTCACTGATGTGATTATTAGTTTTTTAGTTATGGCCTGGGGAGCAAGTCTCCCGAGGGATCAAGTGTCCTGTCTCCCATAGTAAGTTGCTACGCTTGTTTCTTAAATATGTGTCAAAAAGCTTAGGTACCTTCAATGATTTTTATAGAAGATCCATACTCAATAATGTTCATGCCTTGCCACCAACTTCTTTGTTAGAAAATCCCTCGCTATATATAATGTTGGTAGGGCAGTGTTCAATTCTTGTATTTTCAGCTTTAGCACCGTCTGTGAAAATATTATGATCAATGTTTCATAGTTAATTGTTATTCAATTAGTGGTTAATTTTTAGCATCTACTTATGTACAGGAATATCAACTACCTAACAATTATTTCAGTTGTTAGAATGTGAGGTTGACAGACATATGTATAATAAATTAATTAACCATCAAAAAATAGTTAACCTTACTCATGGACGTATAAAAAAGTACATCACGTAAGTTGCTTGTCTACGCAACAAAGGAATGATTGTACGTATGTAGATTGACCAATAATGTACCTACAGCTCATTGATTTATAAAAATGCTACAGCTACAATAATCTAATGAGATAAGTACACACACACTACACAAATACACTTGACACTTCTACAAATCTACACACGTTATTTCTTTAAAAACTGGCTTACTTACTTGTAGGTAGTGATGATATCGAAATAGGCACTTTCGCTATTGAGCAAAACAGCCTTAGTCTTAGTGCACCTTGTACAAAGCCCTCATTTTATCATCAACAGAGCGCTAGTTCTTGACTAGAGAAATCTCCACTATAGGTAGATAGAGTAACTCCACGTGGTGACTAGTTCAATATTCATTATAGGCCCATGTTTCTTTATGAGATAATTTGTATTTGTATATTGAAAAATGTAACAACTATTATTTTATTAATAATAATGGGAGGATTCTTCTTTATCAGTGTTGCCAACTTCTTTTTCGCTAGTCCACTAGCTAGCGGCGATTCTTCAAACTATCATAAATAAACTAGACAACTTTTTAATTTTATTTATCTTCCTATTACCGACGTTCGGTCACTGTTTTGGAGGTCCATTTGAAGATTTGAAAATGAAAATAAAACATAACATAGGTATGATAGTAAACATGGTTTTTTCATCATCCTACTATAATATCACAAAATAATGAATGAAAAAGTTAGTAGAAGATGTTTGGATTTTTGTTAGACAGACAATAATGGCTTAGTTTTTTTTTATCCCGGAATTATGTTCCCGTGGGGCGATTTTTTCGAAATGACGTTTTTTTGGATCTCCACTCGGGTGGAGCCCATTCACACTACATTCGTCCCTATATTTGTCATGCTGAACAGTCTTTCCAAATCAGCGTAAATCCGCAAAGGTTTTGGTATTTGAAAGAAAAAATCGTAAAATTATTAACACTGGTTTTAGGCAAACAATAAAACATGCCATAATCGTGATAATATAACATTTTTTAGAGTTAAAAGTTTTGGAAATTGATTGTATTGTTTTTTACAATTTGAATTAAACTAACCACTAGACAAAACCACCAGCCACTAAAAGAAAAATTTCTCCGCCAGTAGGGGTGCCAAATCCCCCAGGTTTAGTGGAAATTCTACTAAGTTGATAACACTGCTTTTCTATGATATTTTCATTGGCTACAGATTATAAAAATGTGAAAAGAAAAACGTTTCGTTACCTATTTCAAATATGGTAGCTTTTGGTAGAAAGTGTTTTAAAAATTGTTTTTTAATTTTTCGGCAATGATTGAACATCTTTATTTATAAGCATTAGTAGACCATCAGTTGCAATTAAAACAAAATTAAATTATAGCACAATAATTCGGAAACAAATAATTCCAATATGATGAAACAAAACGCTTCAACGTTACAGATTAGGAGCAATTGGTTAGTACATCTCTATACAATTCTAATGGATTGGATTTTTTTTTATTTCACAATTCCAAATATGGAAGCCAGAACCGACAGGAGTTTGTTTAAATTGGGAATCTATTTCCGAAACAAACTGTGTTTCGCAATTAGGGTGCTGTTCCTCGGAAAGCACGTTAAGCTGTTGGTCCCGGCTGTCATTCATAGACTTTTGACAGTCCTTACGGCTAGCACAGAATAAATATTAGGTTGGGGAAAAAGTCTTTTCGCATTATAGTATGTATGAATTTAAAATAAAATCTCTTTGGCTATACTATTTGTATCTGGCTGGTTTTGGTATCATTGAAAGTTTAAATTTTAAAGAACATAATTCCAAATTCAAATTAGGAAAATGTGTGATTTTCATTTGTTTTTCGTACTGTCAAGATGAGTGAATCTAATGAAGAAATTCGATACATTTTAAAATTTTACTACAAAAAAGGTAAAAATGCAACGCAAGCCGCGAAAAAAATTTGCGATGTTTATGGACCCAGTGCAGTGTCTGTGAGAGTAGCACAAATTTGGTTTAAGCGTTTTCAATCCGGAAATTTTGATGTCAAAGGTGCACGTCGCTCTGGTCGCCCTATTACGGATAAAATGGATGCCATTTTTGAAAAAGTGGAGCAAGATCGGCATATCAGTAGCTACGACGTAGCTGAAGAACTGGGAATTGACCACAAAACAGTTTTGGCGCATTTGAAAAAAACTGGGTACACAAAAAAGCTCGATATTTGGGTACCACACGAGCTCACTGAAAGAAACCTAATGAACCGTGTACTCATTTGTGATTCTTTATTACAACGTAATGAAACCGAACCATTTTTGAAGAAGCTGATAACTGGTGATGAAAAGTGGATCACGTACGACAAGAACGTGCGAAAAAAGTCGTGGTCAAAGGCCGGTCAGACTTCACAGACTGTGGCGAAACCCGGGTTAACTCGCAACAAGGTGATGCAGTGTGTGTGGTGGGATTGGAAGGGCATTATTCATTATGAGCTTTTACCACCAGGCAGGACCATCGATTCTGAACTCTACTGCGAACAACTGATGATATTAAAGCAAGAAGTTGAGAGAAAGTGGCCGGAATTAATCTACAGAAGGGGTGTAGTTTTTCATCATGATAATGCTAGACCTCACACATCTTTAGCCACTCAGCAAAAATTAAGAGAGTTTGGCTGGGAGGTGTTAATGCATCCGCCGTATAGTCCTGACCTTGCACCTTCAGATTTCCACCTGTTTCGGTCTCTTCAGAATTCTTTAGGCAGTGTCAGGTTAACATCACGAGAGGACTGCCAAAACCACTTGTCGCGGTATTTTGATCAGAAGTCCCAAAATTTCTATAGCAATGGGATCATGTTCCTACCTACAAGATGGCAAAAAGTTATCGAACAAAATGGTACCTACATACTTTAGATAAATGTAAATAATGTATATTAAAAAATGTTTTGAATTTTCTTAAAAAATGCGAAGAAACTTTTTCCCCAACCTATTAATAAATAATGGCGGGTAGTCATAAGCCCAAAAATCTGACAACCAGTCTTACTAAGCGGTATCGTGTTACCCAGTTACTGGGTTGTGAAGGTCAGATTGGCAGTCGTTCCGTGTAAAATACTGGTATTCAGCTGCATTCGGTTAGACTGGAAGCCGACCAACATAGTTGGGAAAAGGCTAGGCAGATTGTTTAAGTCCCATGTAACGGGGGACGAGCCTCTTGCCACTAACCGAGCATATATTCAGACACCGCGGCTACTACTGAAAATTTCGAATGGGAAAACCGTATACTTTGTCCAATCGGGCATTTATTCCAAAGTTTTTTCTTTAAATTATCATTTCATACGATTTACGATGCCCAGTCATGGAATTCTCATGTCGCGAACGATAGGACTTGATGGTTCCGCAGTATCTGCACCATTTAAAGTCAATTTTTTATCTTTATAAAATTGATGAAAAATTTACATAAACTGGACATTTTGTGGTGTATACGTCTTCAGTACAGGCACAGAATAATAAAGATACAGTATTTTATCTGGGCAGTGACTACGGCCGCTCGGTAGATAAAAATACGCGTCCCTCCGTGCGTAACTGCCGCACACTCGAACTGTTGCCTACTGCTGTACTGGGACTTTGAAGCGCGTCGTTTCGGCCGTTTTCTTCGAAGATAAACTACCGTAATATTATAATACTGTGGTAAAGGCTAGTCTCTCGTCTAGACACTTGCGTAACCCCAGACTGCGCCAAGTACTGAGCTCGTCTTACTGCCTATAAGCTTAATACATAATTTAGAACGACGATGACGACATTTCTCTTTAAAACTCCGCATTAAAAACTGCAAATCCTTACGAATTTGTTCTGAATAACTTGTTACGTGTGACAAAAGTGGCACTAGGTGCACGTGAAAACTTTACGTAGCGGACAGAAAAGGATCATTAGCATTTTGGAGTAACTTTTATTTAACACCTCAACGCTCAAGTCCCTCTCAGAAAAACGCTGGCAAAGGCTTCAGGAGCAGATCACGGAGAATACTTTTACTGAAATACGATATAAATTGTCTGCCTTAACTTTTTGGGGCACCATACCATTATTTTTAGGGTTCCGCAACCAAAGGGTGCCAACGTGACCTAATTACTAAGCTAAGCTACGTCTTTATGTCTGTCTGTCACATGGCTGTATGTTTTTAAAAGGATAGCAAGCCGAATTGATCAGCGAATACGTGTTACTTTGGAGTCCTTAAAGATTCAAAATCGAAGCGACTGAAAACTTAAAGACCCCCGCCGCGTTTACCCCTGAAGTTAGTGAAACTAAACGACAATTTGATTTATCGAAACTAGCACGCAATACCTGCTTAGACTTTAAATTTTCTAGCATCGATTGGATTGTGGAGTGTGCGGAGAGTACCAGAGTAAAAGCGCTAAACACAGCTACTACAGTAATAACACATCTATGTACCTACATAAACAGTAAATAGTATGTTCATCACAATGGTAGATACTTAGATAGTTAAACGCGTTAGCCGACGTACGCATCACGGACGTAAAAATATCGCGGCGAGATTATATCACGCACTGGATTTTCAACTCTCGTTGTTGAGCCGAGCATTGAGAATCCAACTTAACAACAACAGAGTGCATTCTAGCGCGTCGAAAAAACACACTGTTGAATTTTCAACTCTCGGCGTTAGCGCCGAAAAAGCAGAGCGCTGAAAATTCAGTGCGCGAAACAAAATCGCCGCGATATTATTACGTCCGTGCGTACGTGACTAACTCTGTAAATCCTTGTCGTGTCGTAAGTACGACACGCAAGATACAATAATTGACGCAAGAACAATAATTGAACTGGGGTTTCAGAACTCGCTCTCCTTTTTGTCCTCGTTAAAAACTAGGAAGGGTCCATGTACCTACCTAACCTAAGAACATAAAAAGTGTCGCGCATTTAAAACGGTTTTTTGTTTGCTGATTATACCTGACCTACTAGGTACTTACACAAAAATAATTCTCCCTCATTGCTCTGATCTTCATTTTACGAGAATAAGACAAGTGATTTTACAAGATTGGGTTCATTGACGATTTTTTTTCGTTTGCATTATTCGTGACAAAAACCTACTGCAATTTAGTGCCAAAACCTCCGATTAAATAAAAAAAACCAAGACAGCGCTGCGAACAATACAGTGAAACATACTCAAAACTACACCTCGCTCTGTGCATACACGCTCACACGCACACATTTACACCAAACTACAATTGAACTACACCTCACTTAGTGCACAATGTTTACGAAACCCGAAACGTGAGGCCTTACGTCACTGTTGACAGTGCTATGTCTTAGTTTTTTATTTAGTCTTAGACCAAAACCATAAGAAAACCTAATAACCTCATAACTAGAAGTGAACAAGAGGCGGATAGCTAACACCCTTTCATTCACCGACATGCACTTTACACGTATAGCTTTTCTGGAGGTCTTGAAAACCCAAGGTCACTGTAATGTGAAAAAACTCATTCATCATCATTTCAGCCGAAAGATGTCCACTGCTGGACATAGGCCATAAGCATCGTCACAATCACCAAGCCTGCGCCTGCGCGCTGCAAGCCTTCCGTGGATTCACGCGACCTTCACAAAAATCTATAGTGCCGAAATATGTCATTGACTTTTAAATCATTTAACAGATTTTCACTTCTAAAGGGAAACGCCTATTCTTGGCCATGTTTTGCCCATCAATGTGACAAATACAAAAAAAATACCCATTTAGTAACTAAAATATTGCTAGTACTTATTTGTATTGAAACCTCCGGAATTATAAGCCGATTTAATCAAGAAACTCAATCGTATTTACACTTCCGGTCGTTGGTCAAACCTGTCAAAGTAGGGATGACAACATTTACTGAAAAAACGATACACTAAAACCGGTTACCAAAAATACGTATTTAGGAAAATCTATTTTTGACATTATATAGTTGTTTCGCTTTTATTTTCTTTAGAGACAAAAAAAATGTTTGTCTATTTTCGGGCTTCTAAATACGATCAATTTAACCGATTCCGTGTTTCAAGTTTTACAAAACTATAGATTTATCGATAAATCGATTTCTTAAAGACATCCCTACGTCAATAATAATCGTAATTGACAACTGATTGACATTGACATTTCACATTTTGTTTGGTGCTGTTTTCTTGCGACTCGTGATTTTTTCTCTACTGCGTTTTTCTATTTAATATTCCGACGACTTTGATTACGATTATGGACCCTGTAACCGCTTCCGATGACGACCTTGGCTTTATATTGGATTCTGTACCCACATCTCTCGACGACACCGGCTTGCCAATGCATACCGTACCTGTTTCTCACGAAGGACCTGACGCGAATATGGAACCTGGGTTCTTGGGCTGGGCAAGGTTTCAATCAAATATAAATCCCCCAGCCCAATTTCTAGATGACGTGCTCGTCATATATTTAAATGAGAACGAATAAAAAATCGGAAATCTTTAAATATGTCTTTTATTAACCTTGAATTTTTATACTATGATTTTTAAAAGTCCAACCGAGCTCTATGTAAAAATAGTGTTTGTATCTTTATCTATGATGTCAACCATAATGCCTCTAATTTGTTTCTTTCGTGGGCGTCACTTGGCCAAAACCTCTTTATCAAATGGGCATTTCCCTTTGAATCAACACCAGACCATCTCAAATGTTCGTGATAAGACAAGAACCTTATCATAATGATTGACACATCTCATTGTGTTAACAAATTGTTACATTCATATCATTCTGTACAAACACTTGATGCCTCGGTCTATTCTGAGAACATACTATTTTATTTAGTAAATGATGTTTTTGGAGGATTATTCTGTTTTCTGTTTGGGATGAGCAGAAATGTAGTTAGATTTTTTGAAGGTTTTTCTTCTTACTTTCATGTTGACTACAATACCCACTCATTTAGAATAGAATAGAAAAATTTATTAGCATGGATGGACTGTAGGTATACTGGTGACAAAAAAAATTCACACCAGGTACATTCTGCTATTTGGCATTCAAAATTCAAAAAGGTTCCTTACTTCCTTGCTGACTCAGCCTTTTTATAATTCACACATATTATGGTAATGGATAATAGTTTTGTCTCTATGAACACAGTCCCTACAGTAATTCAATTAATTAATTAAACACAAATGAATTCTAGGCAAAGCATGATGTCATTATCCTTTTAACCCTTTTTGCAATTAAGTAGTATGTTAAAGTATCTTCCAAAATAAACTTAATACAGTGTAAACTTTATAAAGTCTTTTGATATAACGTTAAACATACTATAACATAGAAATTAGTTCAATTTGTTTGGTTTACCTTAAAGACCATACATTGATCTCTATAATGCGCACCAGCCATTCTCTATTACGAAGAAATACGTTCAAATTTAGACATCAGTAAATATATCAGCATCTGTTTGTGATACCAGTTTACAAAAGGCTCCGACCAATGACCAAAATTATGGCAAGTTTCACCTCCTACCTCTCCTACATATCTAGTAGATAATATAATTCTTTATAAGAGAATTCTTACATTTCTTTATTTATCTGGTAGACCAGTGCCTTACCAGACACAGTGAAACAAACAATTAATTATTTAAATAAAATAAAAAACTACAACTCACTTTATCAAGGTACCCCTTGCCGGTGGGGTCGGACAGGTCCCATATTTTGCTGAGGACCACATCGCTGAGCCGAGACTTCTTGAGGAAGCGAGCGGCATCCAGGGCTTGGATTGTACCAGCGCCATTGGGGTCCACCTGCAATGTTTTATGTGTCACTTACGTTTTTCATCAGTAGATTTAAAGCAAATACATAGAAGTAGTTTGCTCTACTACTTTTGAGACATTCTGTATTAAAAGTAATGCTGGCTAAACACACCAATCATTACTGAATTTTGTCACAATACCATGATCAGCCTATAATTTTCCCACAGCTGGGATACAGGCCTCCTCTCTTCAAGTGGGAATGGGCTGTAATCTACCACGCGTGCGCAGTACGGGTTGGTAGATATCACAAGTCTTCGAATTTTTTCCTTCACCGTTTTGAGAGCAGTAGTGATAAAATTATTTACACAAGTGAAGCGCCTGTCTGAGTTCGAACCCACAACCTACAACTCGTAAGTCGTGGCCGTTACCACTGAACCACCACTGCTCTCATGACTTTATTGTATGAAATCTAAGTATTAATCTTATGAATTCCTTGGCTCCTGTGCCAGAAAATTTAATTACTTTCAGGAGCTGGAATAATTCTCTGAACTTCTTCAATACATGGACATCCCTTATTAGTCTCATTACCATTACAGGGTATGCTAGTTACATGCAGTAACTAGCAAGTGCAACCATATTTGGCATAAATCTAAGATGTGTGAAAGATTTACAATGTTGCACAACAAGATGGCAAGATGCCAGAACACTGCATGTACTTGATGTACTGGTAGGCCCATTAACCTTTCTCATTCTAGTTTCAACTGACTTTTATTACTAGCACAGGGTGACAGGCTTGTGAGCCATTTGTTAACCGATTTCAAAAAGGAGGAGGTTCTCAATTCGTCGGAACCTTTTTTTTTTATGTATGTTCCCCGATTACTCGAAGATGGCTGGACCGATTTGGTTTTTTTTGTTTTATTCGAGAGCGTATACATCACAGTTGGTCCCATATAAAATTGATTAACTTTGCTTTGGTAGTTTTTGTGTTAGCTTCAATAATACGTATTTTTTCCCCACTTTTATATGGCTGATGTTCTAGTTTGTTTTGCAGATGGTGGTATTAGAATTAGTGTGGGGTAGGTACACAACTAAAAAGTGAAAAATAAAAACTTTTTTACAAAAAAAATACAACCAACTTCCAAAAACAACACTACAAAGTGAAAAATAACTTTAATTTCGGAAGTCGGTGGCATAAAACGAAAATACATTTAACACCGACACCAACACCGACTTCCGAAATTAAAGTTATTTTTCACTTTGTAGTGTTGTTTTTGGAAGTCGGTTGTATTTTTTTGTAAAAAAGTTTTGTGGGGTAAGATTGAAGAATATTTTACTGCATAAAAGCATGTCTCTGTCTAAATATAAGAAACTACAATCTTCACCCGCTGTTGATGTTGGAAAATATCCTACAGGAAAATCCTTCCTTATTCCTGGTCTACATTATAAAGGGAACCTCTGTGCAAAATTTCAGCTTTCTAGGTTTTAGTGTTTGGGCTGGGCGTTGATGATTCAGTCAATCAATCAGTCAGGACTTCTCTTTTTATTTATACAGATGTTGGATAAATTATAATTATTTTCTTATTATTTTTTTTGGTCCTTTAACAATGTATTAACTTTTCCAAATTATACTTATTATTAATATTTTAACTTTTTAGCTTAGTTGTTAATATTATTGTGCATGATGTGGTCCCCTATAAGTGAAGGAGTACATCTACCTGATGTTGCCCTTTATTTATGTGTCACTAGCTTTTGCCAGCAGCTGCACACGTGTGGAAGTCGGGAATTAATCCACGGGAACCATACATTTTACCAGGATATAAAGAAGCCTATGTGTTATTCCAGGCTATAATCTATCTCTGTGCCAAATTTCATCTAGATCCATTCAGTCGTTCTACCCAGAACAACAAGCACAACATCCATCCATCCAAACTTTCGCACTTATAATAGTAGTAAGATTATTGTGTACATCATTTGTTGGAGATCTTAAATAAATAAATAAAAAACCGACCACACACAGTGAATGGTTCCATAGTTGAAAAGAATTTATCCAAAAAACAAGAACATGTTTTTCAACTACAATTAGTTGAAAAACATGTTCTTCCATACATTGATATATGTCACAGTAAATTCTTAAAATGCTTTATGTTTGAAATCCAAAAAAAAAAATTGTATGTGATAAAATTACAATTTAACGATTTTCGGATTTTTTCCTTTACTTGTGCTATGAGACCTTGCTTCTTCATAAATTTCATTATTCTAGGTCAATGGGAAGTGCCCTATAGGTATTGATTTACTTGCGAGTATCAAAATATGTTGCATAAATGGGTGTTTTTTTTTATTGTATTGACTTAGAAGCTTCATATTTTTAGAGCTCCAAGGGACCAATAGACCTAAGTATTTGATATTAATTTCCGCTTGATACCTCCACATGAGAAAAAGGATCTTGACAGACAGCCAGACAGACAACAAAGTGATCCTATAGGGATTCCGTTTATTCCTTTTGAGGTATGGAATCCTAAAAACCACTATTGTATTGGGGTTACCCTGTAATGATAGTGTGTTTATGTTTAAATAAATAAATAAAGACTGAAAAGAAGGCACAGAAAATTGTGACTTTCTGAGACTTAAGGGCTATAAAATAGACATAAATTGCATACACTTGTTAACAGTCAGTAATCAACACACATCTCAAAAAATTAAGGATGTCAAAATCTAACAATTTTATTAATTAGGCAGCTTAAAACTAGTGAAATCTTATTCCTAAGCTGAATTATGAAATGCCAGTACCACTAATGTTGATGTTATATAAATCTATCCATAATATTTTTATTAAATATTATTTAGTTTTAAGAAAATAGCAGTTACTAACCAATAAACTCAAATAGTGAAGATGTGTTTTTACTGTGTTGTAACATGGCTCTTCCAGAGTGAACTAAATCTAGGAGCAATGAAAAGCTATAAGATGTAAGAGAGTATCATTAGGCAAACATACATCACTTAACACACTTGAGATGACTTGAGTGAATGTAAAACTGATTATCATAGATATTTGGTTATTTTCAGAGGTAAGCAAGGCATTGTGTGTAAGCTCACATGTTCACATTCATACATTTCTAAACTACTAAGCCATATTTCTACCTAAAACATAAAAAAAAAACAGTATCCAATAGGCATTCTTTTCATACAAGTAACAAGAACTTTTTAACAATTTATTATCACCCAGGGTATAAGAACAGGCTAAAATATTGATTGCAATTAAACTCAACTGTAATGTAATTGTGGTCTTTACTGTGTATAGAATAAGAGTTACTTTTCATTACTTACTTTTTATTTGTTCCATTAGACATTGGCCTAGAACTTCACTTTACTGGGTAGTTTTAATTGAAAAGAATACGTAAATAATGCTAGCTAAGTGTGAATGTTCGCAATCAACACATAATTGTATCAAAACATAGTAATTGAGTTAATTATTTAAATTAACAAGTAGTAAGAAGTGTAAAGTCCTCACCTGATGATAATATGCTTCGTATATAGCGCTGTGGGTCCCTGCCACCTGCAACCGTTCAAGCCCCATTTTCAGAACGTAAAACTCACTACAAATATTACTTTACGAACTTATTTTGAACGGATAAGGGTGTGACATTTCAATACTCTTCACGACATTTCCAACGTTCGTAGTGAAACGGATACGATTACGTGGTCTTTTAACACGTTAAGTGTAATTATATGACATGAAACACCAATTACTAACTCTGCACTTTAAATTAAAACGAACTATTTGATTGAAATAGGCGGCTAAACGATTGAAATTCTAATAATTTTTGAGCAGCGTAATCCGTTCACGGTACACTAAACTTTGACGTCAAATAATTCAATGTTTTCACATTCGATACTATAGTCGCACTGCACCAAACTGTAGATACATTAATAAATTTTACTATATACAGCAAATTTACATAGTTTTAGCTACAAGAACTATTTAAATCTCAAATAATTCTACCTGAGTAGGAGAAGGCAAGGCAGCCATTTTTTACATCTCCTCGTCGACCAATCAATAAGCGGCCATAGACTAAAGAATCTTTGACATATACGGTGCGAGTGCTGGGAAAAATTCTATAGTTCAAAAATAAATCTATTTGTTTATGACGAGATTCTAAGACGAATCAAATAAAATTTTGATTTATACAATAAAAGAAAACCAGTTGAATACCAACAGTTGTGTATTAATTTATAAAAATAGGAGAACTTACATTTTACAACTAAAAAACTAATATTTCTGTAATGCCGAGAGTAGTGGTGGCCCAGTGGTAACTGCCGTGACTGACAAGTTGTAGGACTTGTGGGTCATAGGTTCGAACCTTGACAGGCGTTTACTTTGTATAAATTATTTCATCATCACTGCTCTCAAAACGGTGAAGGTCAAGTGAAGGACATCGTGAGGAAACCGGCCGGCATGTCCTAGAACAAAAATTCGAAGACATGTGACATCTACCAACCCGCACTGGGCCCGCGTGGTGGATTATGGTCCAATTCCTCTGACAGAGAGGTGGCCTACTTCCCAGCAGTGGGTACATTATAGGCTGATTATGCTTTACTGCTGCTGCTTCATAATTTCAACAAAATACTGTAAACGTATTAAGCCGCGCTTATTTATTTCAAAACAAGAAAGTGTATTTAACTTCCTCAGCCACTCTTTCACGTTTACATGTTGTTCCAGCAGTGGGATCAATATTTCAAGAGAGCTTATTGTAGTTCCACAACAAACATCGCATAGCCGCAACTGTAAAACCAAAAATTACAATTATGTATCGATAATAGCAAAATCATTGAAAACTTTGTATCTACCTATATTATATATTTTAGTAGAAATTCTGAAAATAACTTACTCACCTTATCACCTGTTAGCCACTTTTGATTACTTAATTTCAATTCCAAATGGTCCAATGAAGAATACCAATTGTTAACCCTTCCTTCGTCGGCTGGCCATTTACCAGCAAAAAAATCGCTCTGAAAATTAAGTAATTTCATTTATTAGGGTTCCGTACCTAGAGGGTAAAACGGGACCATATTACGAAGAATCCGCTGTCCATCCGTCTATCTGTCCGTCTGTCTGTCCGTCTGTCTGTCCGTCTGTTACCAGGCTGTATCTCATGAACTGTGATAACTATTACAGTTGAAAGTTTCACAAATGATGCATTTCTGTTGCCGCTATAACAAAAAATACAAAAAAAAAACAACAGAATAAAATAAATATTTAAGGGGGCTCCCATACCACAAACGTGATTTTTTTGCCGTTTTTATAGGTACGGAACCCTTCGTGCGCGAGTCCGACTCGCACATGGCCGGTTTTTTAATCAAACCTCGAAAAAAACGATTTCTTCATGGAACTATGTTGCTGAATGCAAGCCACAAACGGCTACTTATCAAGCATGTCAAGCTTTGCTTTCCAGTTTGAGCTGGCCTCTCATTGTACGGAAATCCTATACAACGCGAGATCAGCTTATACTGGAAATGTATAGGTTGTTACGAAGCCGTGTATACTAAAATGGGCCTCACTGATTTTGCAATATGGCAACTATAGATCCTTCGTGAAAGAAGAGAGAGACAACAGTGGGCAAGAGGCCTATTTGATAAAACGAAAGCATTATTACAAAATGCTACACGGATCTTTTGGCGCCTGAACGACATTGAAAGGGAGGCGTATTGTTGGTAAACATATTTTATGAAATTGTATTGACCGATTGTATTGTTAGTTCCGATTTCAGCCACGTGCCAAAAGAACCTTGTAGCGTTGTTGTACGTCACACAAACCCATAGCACAAACCACAGAACAGTTCTAGGTCTACAAACTGTCAAATTTTCTCATTCGATTTAGAACTTAACCCTCAATATTTTATGGTTTAAAATCATTTGGAGAAATTTAACAGTTTGGTATAACCTGATGCGCTGTTGTCTGTACGTAACGTTCTCTTACAAATATAGCGCTATCGATTGGAAACAGAACTCCGGAATCAAAGTACAGCCACTCGTCAATCTTCGATCTAAGCATAATTTCTTCAGGGTACAACTCTTGATTGTAACTAGTTCTGCAGAAATACAAAGCTATGGCGTGGCTGTCGCAAATAACGTCCCCGTCTACTGACAGCGCTGGGACTTTCTGGAGGGGGTTTATCTGCAATTACCAAAGAAAAACGTTTTATTAAGTCACTTTCTTGTTTGTCTGTCGTTCCCGGTGGCATCTTCGAGCACTTCCCGATTAGCTGCTGATCTGGCTGAAACTTTTTTAGCAACGTAATCTGACCACCAAGAAAAAAAAGGGTAAGGGTGGAAAAGAAGAAAGATTTGAATCTGGGCAACTTTTATCGAGAAAATGTGCAGTGCGTAGAGGGTTTAGAAAAATGGGTAGGTATGCACGGCTACATATCAAGCAAGTTATTAATTTCTAGTATAAGCTGATCTCGCATTGTATAGGATTTCCTTACAATAAGAGGTCAGTGTAAACTGGAAATGTATAGCTTAATGTGTAGCCGTGTTTACATACTATGAGACTGCTTCACTTGTCATGCCCCGGCCACACTACAACGTTAACGTCAATGCCCATAAACGCTTTAAACAACGCTATATTCAAATTCGGTCAAGATTCGGTCAAATCATCGCCATAAGTGGTGGCTACACCTACGGTTATCGCCCTTCAACGCGATAATCAACGGCGATGTCTGTATAATGTGGCCCCGGCATCAGCGCGTGAGGACCTCCACAGACTACATATCCTACTTCTTTTTTGCTTAGGTTGAATACCTACTAAACCATATTCGTAGTTGTATTGTAGGTGTAAAATGTGTAAAATTAACTTCATTATGTAGGTATGTACCTACCTACCTTTTTATAAAATTCGTTTCGGTTTTCCGCCTTGAATAGATCGATGTTATGGAACTCAAGATCGATGTTCAATAGAGATGCTGTCATCATAGCGAACCTCACTGGTGGTGATGCTTCATCTCCGTAGAGGATCGGTTTGTTTGTTACCGACATGTTTCTACTGAAATGGAAATCGTTAATTAAAACAAAAAGGTTGCCGGGACCCTCAAGGGTGGATACAGTTTAAGGGTGCGTTTCGACTGACGCGGAGCTGGGCGGAACGGAGCGGAGACGTGCAGGAATCGACCAATCATAATGGTTGAAATCCTCATCGCGTCTCTTGTTTCATGTGATTGGATGATTCCTGCACGTGTCCGCTCTGCTCCGCCCAGCTCCGCAGTGGGGCCCTATTCCCGAATCTAGAACGGAAATCGGAATTCATGAATTATTTGAACTTGATTAGTGACATTAATAAAAACAGAGACATTACCTAATAATACGCTTTTCTGAGCGACAGGCAATTTGAAATCCAACACGAAACCAGGCCATTTTTCACAATTATTTGCCACCAAGCCACCAACTAAACTCCCGTTCACCGAGAAGCTCAAAGAAGTTGTGGCTGGCGAGAGCAAGTCGTGTAAAAAAACGACTAAAAATAAAAGACACCTGTAATTTTATACGCGTAGATAGCGCACACGTACAGATCAAATTCAAGATCCTGTTACCTTTTCCATTATGCATGTCGAGACCGCTGGGTATTGTCTCACGTTCAACGTAGGTATCTTGAATAGTTTGAATCTCAGATTATCTGAGGTTTGAATAGTTTGCCTTATTTAGAAAACTGAAAATCTTTATACGCCAGTTACCCAACCAAAAACGAGCGGGTAACTAAACCCTGCATTATTTACTTATCTATTTATGTGTACGCACGGCTACAGATCAAGCTATACATTTCCAGTATAAGCTGATCTCGCATTGTATAGTATTTTCTTACAATGAGAGGTCAGTATAATCTGGAAATGTATAGCTTGATGTGTAGCCGTGTGTACACACGGCTATAAATATCCAGTATAAGCTGACTTCTCATTGTACGGAAATCCTATGCAATGCGAGATCAACTTATACTGGAAAATTATAGCTTCATATGCACACAAAAATGTACAGAGGCGGCCATAGGCATTTTCTACCAGTCAACCTTTAGGTGATGCCACAATATAAATACGGGCAGTAGGGAAACTACGAACAAACGTACGAAATGGCACACGCACAGACGTGCACATCGACGAGACCACTAGGCCAGGCCAGGCGTACTCTGCATTTTAGGTATGAAGCTACAAGTACACGGCGGGCTCGACCGACTTGTCGGGCTAATTCAGTGTAGGCTGCCGCGCGCCGGCCGGCCAGTTCGCACGTTAGTTCGATACTCACTCACGCGCCGTGTCGTAAAAGAAGACAACATCCCCTAACGAGTCAGATAGTATAAACCCCCGTTCGCACGGGCGTAATAAAATCGCGGCGGGATTTTATAGCGCACTGGATTTTCAACGCTCTGCTTAGCGCCGAGAGTGCAAAATCCAACAGTGTGTTGTTTCGACGCGCTAGAATGTACTCTGTTATTGTTAAGTTGGATTCTCAACGCTCGGCTCAGCAACGAGAGTTGAAAATCCTGTGCACTATAAAATCTCGCCGCGATTTTATTACGCACGTGTGAACGGGGTTTAAGAGTTATCAGTTACGCGATAAGAAGAGAGGCAACTTCTAGGTGAATATAACTGTAGGTAATAACCGCTGTGCGACCTGAATTGCACTTTATTGTGTCGTTGCAAGAGTCGCTATTTATTTAAATGATTTTGCGGAGTGAATCTTCTGTACGTGTAGGTACTATTATGTATTCTGTGCCCTAAGCCACAATTGAGAGCACCGCGACTATCGCTTGGGGTCTCGTCGGTGCTTCCCTTTAGGAAGGCTATAGGCTAATTAACATCACGCCAGGAACCTCAGGAGCTCAGAAAAAAACATAAAAAGTCCGTCAGAACGCTAAGCAAACACGAAGTAATAACGCGAGCAAGCGACGCGATGTGACGAGGTGGGTCGCAGGGCCCGGTGCTCGGGGGAACAAGAAATTTCACTCGGATGAAGTCGGGCATAAACAAAGATTGAAACATTACAACCATTGTATATCTTTATACATTACGTGGGGTCGGTGCAACACGTTTTCTCTTTCCATTCTCCCCTGTCAACCGTCACGCTATCTATCACTGCCTTCTCTTTCATATCATTCCTCACATACACAATCCATCCACCTTTTCTTGGCCTTCCTCTCCCTCTCCATCCATAAACATTTATGTTCATAACTCTTTTATTCACATGCCTTTCTTTTCTCCTCATCACATGCCCCTACCAAGCCAAACGATTTCGTTTCAACTTTTACCTACAATATACCTATTGACAGAGGCGGATTTGCAGTGTTGGCCGCCCTAGGCCCCACGCCATATAGTAAAAATAGGTACCAGCCGCCCCTTTCTCAGCACCCATCTTATAGACTGCATAATGAATTTACTGTACTGCCAACTTTTATCGAAATCGAGCTTACTGATTTTTTTTTTCGCGATTTCAGGTTTGGTTCCATAGTAAAAGTTGTTCATAATGATGAGTACAGTGACCCCTTTAGAGGATATTGGTCAATAACCAGTAACCCTGTGTATACGTGTGATTTAGGAAGATTATTGTTATACGATGCGGTGCAGTGCGGCCCGCCATTATGTGCGCGAGTCTTTAGAATATTTAGGTACTTTCAGTTATTTCTTGTTACATCAGTTTTTTGTCAGATTGGCCGCCCTAGGCCCGGGCCTAATGTGCCTTAGGGCAAATCCGCCTCTGCCTATTGAAAACTTTGAGTAATATAATAATATTGGGATGAGTAACTCGCGTTTTACTTATATTATAGGTACGAATAATTAGGAAAAACTGAATGTCTGGAACACATAAAAACCTTCTTTCAACCTACAAATAATTATTTTTTGCAAAAACAACTGGCAGGTTGCTCGCTTTACTTGCTAGACAGCTCCTTGAAAAACATTGCCGTCAAATAAATAGGTACAGAATGAAAAGAGACACCTATTAATATTTTTTGTAATACAATTTTTCAAAATCGCAAGTTTTCTGTGAGAATCTCATTTCATGGGGAGTTCAGCAAGTAGACTTTCAGAAACAGGATTAAAGTAAGTTTTTCATCTTTAATTTTTTTTACAGAGCTGTGATCATATACGTTAAAATATTATCTGAACTCTTTTCTCTGAATTACCTACACTGATTCTAAAAATAATATAACCGTGATCGTTATAATTACTTTATCATTAACTGTTACCAAATGCCTAACTGTTGACCAGAGACAATCGTTTGGGGAAACCTTCACAACATACCTACCATGATATCTTATACCCAGGTGCTGTTTTACCTAGTTAACTATTTACGTTTGGGGAAACCTTCACAACATCCCTACCATGATATCTTATACCCAGGTGCTGTTTTACCTAGTTAACTATTTACGTTTGGGGAAACCTTCACAACATCCCTACCATGATATCTTATACCCAGGTGCTGTTTTACCTAGTTAACTATTTACGTTTGGGGAAACCTTCACAACATCCCTACCATGATATCTTATACCCAGGTGCTGTTTTACCTAGTTAACTATTTACGTTTGGGGAAACCTTCACAACATCCCTACCATGATATCTTATACCCAGGTGCTGTTTTACCTAGTTAACTATTTACGTTTGGGGAAACCTTCACAACATCCCTACCATAATATCTTATACCCAGGTGCTGTTTTACCTAGTTAACTATTTACGCCATCCTTACTAACTTATTTTCTACTAAAATGCTCTGTCGAACACTTCTGTCACAGCATTCTGATGTCCCTTCCAAACAATTCTATCTTTAGCTAGGGCCGCACAAATTCTTCTACTTATTTAATTAACCTTCAAATAAAACAGACACTGCACGTTATGGAAAGCTGACAGGAGCCCCGCCTGCCGCGCGGTCATGATGGCGTTGGACTCCATGAACCTTAGCATCACGGAAGTGGACATCAACATGGACAAGGGAGAACATAGAACGAAGGAGATGATCTCCGTAAGGAACTCTATTGGTTTTTTATAGTTTTTTTCTATGTAAAATTCATTCCATTTTCGTTGTAATTTTTAGGGATTGGCAAATCGCAAAGAATACAGCGAAATGCGATAATCTACTGGTTAAAATTCCATTTATACAGTCTTCTCATAAATGTCTTTTTTTTAACCTAAACCTACTGTCTCACTACTGGGCAAAGGTCTACCCCATACTTTTGCATCCTACTTGTCTGCTGCTTTTTTTTAAGAAAAATGTCACTTAGGTATTGATTTAGTGTAAGATATGGCGATAAATTTTTAGCGACAAATATTTTTTTTTTGCAGCTAAATCCGTTACAAACTTTGCCAATTTTCAAGGACCGTGAACTTGTGATATGTGATAGGTATCTAATGCATTTTAATTTAACTTTTTACTTTTTAATGCGAGTAGTAACGCCAACTAGCGCCACCATTTAGAAGAAAAATAAGAAGCATAAGTCTTGAGATATGGAATATTTAGTCATAAGTTCACATTTTTAGCCAGATGAGGTAGGTCAGGTGACCGTTTTTGGAGTTAACTGCTAAGGGGCTCCACTGTACTTTAACACCCCTGCCCCCGAAACTTCACAATTTTATAACGAGTTGAAGTCTTCGAGTAAAACACTTTCGCAAGATATTACACTGCGCTAACGACTACTTTAAAAAAAAAAGTTGTTTATGTCAACCTATTACACAGTACCTACACTACACACAATACTCAGGATGCAAGAGCTCGGGACTTGTGGAACCCCGACTCGGACAGGTTAGGTTCGAAGGGGAAAAAAGTAACCACGAAGGGGATGGTGGTTTTTTTTTTAAACCACCCAGAGTTGACCACGCCTTACTACAAAAATTTAATATTTAATTGACCTTGACCTTCGAGACGTTTGACATTAACCTTGAAAAAAAAAAGTTTTTTTTTTCAGCGCCTATGATTTTGCGCACTTTGGAGTTTTCAAAAATACATTAAGAACGGTTTATTCTACCCAAAAAAATAGCTACTATGTAAAAGCTATGGGTATTAAATTACAGCGGTTCCCTGTTAAGGCTTAAAACCTAGACCGTCTTATTACAAAACGCGATCTAAATTTAGTACTAGGATTATTACTAGGTTTAAACCATGACTAAATAAAACGGTATTATAAAATGAAGTTTATCACTAGTTCATGAACTATCCATGGTACTAAAGTTAAACCACAGAGACCCCTAGTTTATCTATTGGACTAACTGCGGTACTAATTTATTTGAGGTTAGCGTTGTTGTCAGTTGTCGGTGTTGTGTGTCTTTTTATTTACAAATTATTAAAAATGGACATAAATATGATTGACTTGATGAATTTGGAATATTTGGATATCATGGAGACGCCTCGGCGATCTTACAGACAACTTTATTGTGTGAATCCTTTTGAATTGAGTGACGAAGATTTTAGATACAAGTATAGGTTCACAAATCCGTATATTCTTCCACTCTTTTGTTTTCTGCAGGTTTACAGATGTTTTCGTGGACTTATTTTCTATAATATGTGCTGATTGAGCAATAAGTTGACGTAATATATCCTATAATAATAAGACCATCGCGTTAAGTAGTCGAAATAAGATGATACATAGCATTGCTTACCTAATAATAATTTAAAATCCATGTTTTACTAACTTTTTCTTCAGAACTCCAGATTTCACCCCGTTTTTTCTTTTGTTGTTCCATTTTAAATTAGGTACTGTAACTCACAATTTAACCAGATACAACAACTCACGAACAAACCACATAACAGTAACAGTAGTACTAAAAACAATTAATAAAAATAAGAAGTGCATTCAGGTATTTATTATTAGGTATAGGACGCAACAAAAACATTCGTCTCAACTCTCAAATTACGCGCGCCGCCCGCAGTATTTAAATCACGCTATAGGTGTTAAAAAATATGACAACTTGTTTATAAAAAGCGCGTCAAAAGTACAAGTTGTGGTTGTTCAATATAGTGTAACTTATACAATTGTTGACCTATTTTTGTATTGATAAATAATTATTTAAGCATTTCATGTGATACTATTATATCAATATTTAGAGAAACAGAACGTTGCTTCAAATAAATACTGTACGAACGAATGAAAGAATGCCATTTTTGTTTCTTATCTGTGGATATTTTAAAAGCATGGACCTTCATTGGTACTAACTGATCCTCGGATGGTCTTCGTTTTGTAATCGGAACACATTTTGGTCCTGGTACTAACTTTAACACCGTAACAATCCTAGACCTTTTAGTCTTGGTTTAAACCAGTACTTAAGCATTTTTTTTGTAATAAGACGGAGAAGGTTTAGTGTTGATTTTTTGACCTCACCTGACCTACCTCATCTGACTAAAAATGTGAGCATAAGTAGGACACAAAATGTTACATATCTTCAGACTTATGGTTTTTTTCTCAATGGTGGCGCTAGTTGGCGTTACTACTCGCCTTAAGCCATTATTTTCAGCAGGATCTATTAAATGAATATACATACTTAAACATAGGCACCTCTATTTTATATTATTTTTGTTCAATTTTTTTCAAAATATCTGCTCTCTTCTTTTTTCATTTTCCCAGTCATGCAATTTGTACGTACTTGGCCGGTCGGTACTGCGACTCCGGCCGTCTGTTGCCGAAAGATCCCGGCGGCCGTTCTATAGTGGACCAACACCTGCATTACAACAGTTCAACAATTTATCCACGATTCCGCGCAGCTGCTGTTAGTACGCACGGCTACAGATCAAGCTATACATTTTCAGTATAAGCTGATCTCGCATTGTATAGGATTTCCTTACAATGAGAGGTCAGTGTAAACTGGAAATGTATAACTTGATGTGTAGCCGTGTGTACAAGTTTTCTCAATAAACTATATTCATATTCTTTAAAGTGTGGATCATAGGTAAGTAGGTACCTACCTATACAACTCATAGCCACCAAGCTTTTTACCATATAATTGCATATTATTCCATGTAATTGCTAAAAATAGCTTGTGTCGATCGGAAGGATCAGCTTATATATCTCTAATAGAACTAATGGTCACACATGGGTCTCCAAGTTTACTGCAAGTCCACCACTACCTCTGCTAGGTCCTAGGAGATTCTGTTGTTTCACAATACTTACCGACATTTGATAGATTACTTAGTACAATATTTAGTTGTTTCCATCTTTATCTGTTCTGTGGTTTCCATCATCAGGCGTTTAATTTTAAAAACAAAGTAATTGCTACTGCCCGCGACTTCGTCCGCGTGTAATTTCTTGTTCTCCCGACCCACCGCGTTGCATTGCATCGTCCGCCCGCGCTGTTACTTCGTTTTCGCTTCGCGTTCTTTTTCTTAGGAAAAAAGGAAAGAAAATCAGAAAGAATTCCACCCTCAAGAATTGGGTTGTCCAACGCAAAAAAAAAAAATTAAAAAATTCAAATCCAACTGGTAGTTCCAGAGATTGGCGCGATCAAACAAACATATTACCGTGCGTTTGCACTGGGCAAACATTTTGCACTGGCGAAACATTCAGTTATTTTAAACATGTTGATAATAATATCTCTGTCAGATACATTGACAGTTTTAATTTATATGATGATTATGCGATGTTTCGCCAGTGCAAACGCGCGATTATAGGTATATAGATTTACTTAAAAATGTATCGATAGGTATTTATACATGTAATTTCTGGTTTCAGGATCCAATACTCTATGAGCATTGTAATTTTGTAATGCCACAACAAATAGCTGAAATTGACTCCGCCTACAGTGATCTGGAGAGCATGTTAGCTGGGCGAAGTTGGTTTGGTGGCAGTTGGTCAACTATAAGCGACATTGTATTTGCTTCTACTGTCAGTACGCTCAACATTCTGGTCCCTATTGATCGTAAAAAGTTAGTAAAACTGCACCAATTGCGTAACACACTCGGTCGGAATCTGAATCATTTTGTAGCAAATTGCTAATCCATTGCTTCATGTCTGTTAGATGTCTATTCTATTATATTTTTCTCTATCCAATGTCAGATATGTTGTGAGAAAAGGTGCCGAAAAAAAAAATTAAACTAAAAACCTAAATTGTCTTCAAATTGTCAAAAAGTGTCTTCTCAACACCGTACCTAATTAACGCAATGAATGTTGTTGAACTGTCAAAATGAAACCGATTCCGAATGGTGCTCATAGAGTATAGTTATAGATGGTGCTGATAAGTAGGTTTATCCAATACCGTAATGACAATTGGTTCAAAATTAATATGCTACGTATTTTTTCAGATACCCACGACTTTCGGATTGGCTAAATCGTGTATCAGAAGAACTGTATTTCATAACTGCTAATAGAAAAGGACTTAGCGAGTTCTCGAGAAGAATAGGCGAGTTAGCACCAATACAACAGTCATAATATTTTTAAATCATGAACATTTTTTTACAAACAATGTGTTTGTCAACATTAGATCGCAGCTCTATTCGTGATGATAATGAGTTCAAGTGTCCAAGGAGTTCTCTTTCACGACGGGTTGGACAGCTAACGCAATCTAGTCACAGCCACCTAATCGAGAGTTGAGGAAGGGCGAAGATGCTGAAGATACTATGGGGCCTGTCTTACTCACCGCTTGCTGAATAAATACAGGTAAAATATCAACAGACAAAAAGTGATATAATTACCTACTATATAAATTTTCCGTTGTTAACATTTTAAGCTTCTTGCAAAGGCAACACAATTTAAATTGTATATAAATAAAAATTAGAGGCAGGCTCCCCATTTGCCCTTCCTTTGCTAAGCCCATGGCAAATAGTAAATATTGTATAATTTGTAATGCGAAATAAATAAGTGATACTGCTAAGCCACAAAGCTTTTTATTGTAGGTACTCACAGGATCAACCATTTTTTTTTTTTGGAATTAATTTCTTTAGCCCGGCTTACGAAAGTTGTAGAAATCGCCACTTAACGAAAAAGTGTTTTGTCCAATGACTAAAGAATATTAGGTTTTGTCCGAAAAAGTCAGTTTGAAGCGTCAAAAGTTTTTGTTGTTATAACAGAGCCATCTAGCATAAGTTTTGAGCAATTCTAAAATATCGAGACCATAAACTCAGTAATTTAAATGGTGTGCATAATAAAGAGTATTCTATTCTATTCTTCTATTCTAACTCTGATTTTTATGCTGCGATCGACCTTTTTTTTGTAATTTTGCCATTTTAGTTATGTTATTTTAGTTTAGCAAATTAAAAATCAGTTTATATGGCTCTATTTTAATCCCATTAATATTATAAAAGCGAAAGTTTTTGAGGATGGATGAATGTAACTCTTATGCAAAAACTACTGAACGGATTTTGATGAAATTCGGCACACATATATTAACCTGGATTAACACAGAATACTTTATAACCCGATGTTCCTACGGGTTCGAGACTTACGCGGGTGAAACCTTGGGGCGCTCCTAGTACGCAGGACTACAGATCAAGATATACATTTCCACTATAAGCTGATCTCGCATTGTATAGGATTTCCCTACAATGTGAGGTCAGTGTAAACTGGAAATGTACAGCTTGATATGTAGCCGTGTATACATATTAAACAGCGGAAGGAACTTCGTTTCAACCGGTAGTCCCACCCTACGACACCTCCCGACTTTTTTGCTTAAAATTTTATTTTAAGTTGTATTTTTTGCATGCTGAAAGAAGTAAGCAAAACATGTGAAAACTATTCATATAAAAGACCTTTTAACCATAGATATTTAATGCAAACAAGATATAAATGAAACAATTGATTTAAAAAAAAAATGTCTATGGTACATTTATGGTGCATACAAAATCACTTTACTTCAGAGTGGAATGGAATTTAAAATTCACTGTGAATGGCTAAACTACAAACTAAATTAACTAAATCTAATATCCTAAAACTTCCAGATCAAACTAAAATATGGCGTCGATATGATTACAATGTGAATTGAATTCACTTCACTAAATATGTTCTGTCAAGCAAGTGTCAGGTCAGTAGTGTTCAACTTCAAGACAATTAGACAAGTGCTGTCATGTCATGCGTGTCAGTCATTGTAATTATTTCGATTAGCTATAAAAATTTTATTTGTTGTGGACTTGTGGAGGAGGGGGTGAATGAGTGAGGAGTGTTCGGTGCAATTTATTATGTAGATTATCAAACATTGCCGACTATTGTTCACGCGGAGTTCACAGGGAAAACGTAAAAAGTTCATCGCGGATTCTCACGGAATGCGAAGAAAGTCGACGTGAAAGGTTTGTGCTGTGTTATGAATGGTGGTGTCGATCTGAGGCTGGTGCCGTCACCATGCCACTTGTGTCGTGCTAACACACAATAAACTGGTATTACGTTACGCTAACGTAACTCCGTGTTTACTCTGTGTGTTGTATTTAGGTGACATTATTTGGAAAGTCTGGAGGATACTTTCTACCGTCGCGCACCAGTGATGGCCGGGTTTCAGGCGAGCGACACAATGCCCAAGTTCGGACACGTGACGGACCTGCGCGAGCAGTGGCTCGTGCGCGCTGACGGAGCGCTGGCGCACCGCCTGCAGGACCGCGAGATATCCTCACACCTCTGCGAAAATAGATATCGCAACCAACAGATCCGCGAGGACTTTCCCATAGCGCTGAGCGAGCAGCGCGACATCGAGCACGAGGTGCACCTGCACGAGCTTACGCGCCGCCGACAGGCTGACATCGACGCGGAGATCGCTAGAGAAATGGCCGAGATCAACCTGCGCAGGCAACGTCGCCAGCGAGGCACTGACATGCTGCAACAACCCAGTTCCTCCCGCGCCGCACCCCCAGCACTCCCGCCTGTCGCTACTGTTCCAAACGAGGATCTCAATCCTGAAGAGCTAGGTCTCTCTCCTACTGAACTTGAAGATATGAGAAGACGATTGGAACAAGAAGAGAAAGATGCGAGACTTGCTAGAGAACTGAGTCATGAGGACAACAACCAGGATGCCCTGCTGGCTGATATGAGATGTGCTGTAGAAGCGCAAGATGGTGAACTGGCAAGATTGTTGCAAGAGAGAGAATATAAGAAACTACAAAGAGCCAAGGAGAAGGCAAGGCAGAAGGCCCTACTGAAGAAACAGCAACGAATGGCAGCCCAACAGCAACCACTGCAGCTAGAAAGTGAACCTCCCACCCCACCGGCAACATTATGTGATGCTTACAGCAATCCTCGCGATATGATCCGTGAGAACCGACTCAGATTGTGCAAATCTGTTGACTCCGATTTGCATTATGTTGAACCTTTTGAAAAAGAATCCATTCAATCCAAAGCCAGTGCCTTGCAGTCCTTGGAGATGTCAAACCAGTATTATGCTCAACAATGTGAAGCTGGAACTTCAGGTAGCAATTTATCTCATGCTCACTCAAGGTCCTTTGATGATAAAAGGGTACCAAGCAATCACAGTTCCATGCAACACCGACAGCCTCCTCTTCCACCAACAACCAGCAAGAAGCCTCGTTTCCCAGACCCAGTGAGTATTAGGCCGGCATCTCACTACCCCACAGACCACTTGGTGCCTGAAAGCATCCCTCCGCCTAACATGCCTCACAGCTACAGTGAGAACAACAATTTGTACAGTTGTACGTACCCGCCTGATGTAAGCCCGCTGCATGTGGGGCAGGATAGACATGACACCAGTAAGAGACTGTCTGTAATATCTGATATAACTGCTGAGGGTCTGGCTAAGAAGAAGAGCAAGCAAGCTGATGTTAACAAGAAAAGAAAGGGATGCAAAATACAGTGAAAGAGTTTTACAGTTTTGTAAGAAAATGGTTGGCCTTTCAAAGATTAGTGATTTAATTGATCTGTTTTAAGCTAAGTTGCAGGGTGGTGGTGATGAGTGTAGTGATGAGTGTAGCTAGCTTGTATGTGTTTGTATCTTTTGGGGTTGTTGTGTATAAAGCAGCTCAAAAACTTTTTATAAAGTATTCTAAATGAATGAAAACACCAAGTTTCAAGATATTTTTTAACATTTTTTATTATAGAGATAAGGCTATGTTGTTAGCAGTTTTTATGAAGAATTTTTGATATTTTTTCCCTAGAATTAAGTAATGATTATTTATTCTTTTGTTCTAAACTCTGCAATATCATTCAGATAGAAGTCAAGCTAAGTACCTAAACCAGTTGGAAATGGAAAAGTAATTACCTATCTCGTAAGTAGTTTAGTCATTACTACAGATAGTCTTATGTAGCCTGCCTCCTACTTATATGTATTGTATTCAAGTGTTTTGATAATACTTGTACTGCTTCTCAAGATAAACTTATTTGAAGTGAAGGTCTATGCAGTCATCCTTCAAAACTATCATCAACATCTAAAAGACAAAATCCAAGTGATAACAATATTACAATGCTGTGTTTTCATACCTGCTCAATTTTCGACATTAGTACGTATAAGTTTTTACTGATCTATGATCATCCAAAAGGAAATAAATTGGGATAAGGGCAGGAGAATGATGATGATGACTATCCAAAAGTAAATCTTGAAAACTAAATTCTGCTTGGTTATAAATTCAGATCAAATCCATACAGGCTCATGACATGAATCACTTTTGTCCAGATTCCAATAAGATGAATCATGACACTTAAATATGGATGATATTGCAGAACACATGCAGAAAGTACCTGCAGAAACCAATGAGCCATTTTAAGCTAAGGTCAGTGTGTGCCTTTGTCTAGATATAGTCAAATATGTTAAAACAAACATTCCATTTTATTTTTGTTGTATGACCAACATAATTATAGGTACATAATTGTTTATACATGTCAGCAGCTGCTGTCTCTCTATGATAAGTTGATAACATTAGAATTTTAGGAAGTAAGTATAGGTATGAAAAAGAAGACTTTTTTAAGGATGAAAAAATTCGTAGATAATTAAGTCGGCTATACGTAGGTAACTAGGTAGGGTAAAACATCCAGTAATCAGACTTAGCGAGAAT
This sequence comes from Cosmia pyralina, assembly GCA_946251885.1. Lineage (NCBI taxonomy): Eukaryota > Metazoa > Arthropoda > Insecta > Lepidoptera > Noctuidae > Cosmia > Cosmia pyralina. Next base: position 1,490,225 of record OX276357.1, on the reverse strand, counting down.
TTTAACTTTGGAGAGCTGTCAGTTCAAGAACTGTGAATGTAGGAAGAAATATATAAAAACAAAGTTGTGAAATCAGCATAATGATACTTTATTAAACTCTTTGGTTAACCAGTAAAAACAATGGAAACTTTTCTGGAAATATACAAAAAACAATTTTAAACAAAAATAATGCTTTTCACCAAAAGTCAGCTACTTGGAACCAGCACCCTAAATGCTGAACACACTATCATCCAGATGGACCTCACCCGTAAGGGCGGTACACTGGTAAACATAACGAGAAATATATGAACTATCAACGCAATTCGCAATACATACGCAATTGCCCCGTTGAAGTCGGAAACAATCGTGCATAGCTCGGCTTCCCGGGAAGCTATTATTTTGTAAGTTTACGTTAAGTTTATACAACAAGATATTACTAAGGAATTGACTGGTAGTACATTTATACTTGTCTCTGTATCTGTGCTAGATATAGCGAAATAAAGCTTGAAAAGGCTGACTACTGGGTAGTCTACCCTACCTACATTGTGCTCAAAATGTCATGACATCGTGATTGATTGGAAAATTATAGAGAAATTCATGACATTATTCATTAAAATGTTTTTAACGAGAACAAATATTATTAGAAGTCTAAAAACTTTTATAATGTAAGTAGTATCGTGGCGAACATCCTGCGTCTCGATACTTCCGTTATTTTGGCGAAAATGACCTCAATTTTGTACATAATCTCTGCTAAATTCTAAGACTGATTCTAAAATTATCATTTATTACAATAATAGTTTTGGTGCCCATTTGGTGCTTCATGAAGAATTTATTTCACATATAATTCGTATTATTTTAATTTTCTCATAAATATTTTTGTTATTAAGATAAGAGATTATTCGTATATATGCAAAAGCACGTTAGAAAATACAATACTTAATTGCTTTCACAGGGACTTTCTCTAGCGTAAAGATTACTTAGATTCAAAGCATATTGCGAGTGACATCACATTTTAATGCAGGTCATTCACACACTCATATATATATACTTAATGGTAATGGACAGTGGTTGATAATAGCATTGGAAATGTATCTAGCTTGATTTGTAGCCGTGTGTACATGTTTAAGATATTTGTATGAATATACTTATAAACGTTATCATAATCAGCCTTAAGCCCGGATTCCACCGCAAGCGGAGCGGACGCATTAAGTTAAGGACTCCGTTTAACTCGCAAGAACTATTGGACTATTTGTTGGTGGAAATACGAGTATGCAGTTTTACTGTTGCGTGGGTCCGCTCCGCTCGTGTGGATATACCGGGCTTTACTGTTCCCACTGCTGGGACAGGCCTCCTCTCTGTGAGAGGGAGTGATGGGCTGTAATCCACCACGCGAGCCCAGTGCGGGTTGGCAGATGTAACATGTCTTCGAACTTTTTGGTTCTAGGACATGCCGGTTTCCTTACGATGTTTTCCTTCGCCGTTTTGAGAGCATTGTTTATGAAACAATTTACACAAAGTAAAGCGCTTGTCTGGGTTCGAACCTACGACCTACAACTTATAAACGTTATTTCATCATAGCTCTGTAATACTGGTGCTTTATTAGATTTTGATACCTACTTATCAAAGAATATTTCATTCATATAGGTACGTACCTATATCTATGTACTAGTGTACTTACATCAATGTTTGAAAAACAAGCTAAACACTGGCTTTCTCTAAAGAATCTCACTTTGTAAAAAAAAATGTTATGAAAGACGTACTTAAGTCTTGTATTAATATTTACAAAAAATGATACGTTTATAGGTAAAATAATAATTTAAATGTAATAATTATGTACTTAAATAAGTGTAAGCTTTAATCGCAATGTATGGCCTTGATCGTGCCTTAGTGGAACTGAACCAAACTCAAATATTTATAATCTTTTTAATGTTAATTATAATGAGTAGACACGTAGACTAGTGAACATCGTCCCAGTTAGAGGTGGCATTTATTCGTTGCTACTTACTGAGAAGCGTCATATTTGGGCCCAAACTGAATTTTGTCTCATTCTCATTGCATTCAAAGCTAATTCATAATCCTGCTAATTTGAGGACACTGGTTGTCGGATTTATAATTAACGGCTAGTTAGTCGAATAATAATTAAACTTAGTTTATCATGTAAGTATATGCTGTGTCAAATTATAAGTCTGTTATTATATTTATATTAATTTTATGGCTGATTGTTCAATAGTCAGATATTTTTTATTTGAGGAATAAATATGGCGGTTTGACAGCTTTTGTAATGAAAATATGTCCAACTGTCAGATTTATTCTTCAGATAAAAGTTATCTGCCTATTTAACAATCAGCCCTTAGTCTAATTACCTGCCGCCCCCGGGTTTTTGTCGTCAGATTCGTCACTCATTTCCATGGTGTTAATATGGACCCCAAATTGGAAATCTTGCATTATCTGCGCATTGTCTGGCGTCTGGGCTAAATACTTTCTTCTTATTCTTTCTTACTTGTTGGGTATCTAAGGTATTTGCACCCCCTGTTACCTTTACGAGAAATAATGCGCGATCTCTTCAGTGTCTTGATATTTGAGGTCTGCTCAGTCCCCGCATAATTTGTATACGTGTCCTGACCCTCTAGAATAGCTATTTCCCTTGTTAGAGAAACAAAATCCTTAGCCCTCGCCTATTAAACTCCTGTAGTTCGTGGTTTGGGTACAGGAGTTTGCAGTAGGGCCCATCCTCGCCCAATTTCTGGTATTTGTCTATTGCAGCAATTAAATGCGAGGAGTATTTCGTTAACTCGGCCCAACATAAAATGATCGGAATTTCCACAACGATGAAGCGATTAGTTAGGTTGTAGTTTCTAAGCTCCGCTCCGTTGAGGAGGAGCATACATGCTTGCGTAACCATGGTATTGTTAGTTTTGGATCTGGATCCCATAATATACCATAACCGCACAATTCGGCGAGTTGGGTGTCAGTTTGATAATGATGTAGGTAGATTAAATTAAGTAATCTAATAGGTATCTGTCCAATGCAAGTTTCATGGAACAATCATGATTCAAAATGCTGAAGTTCAGGGCTGCAAAGTATCAGACGTCAGTACTTGCAAGATATTATAAATAAAGTTATCTTCCTTGCTAGTCTGCGCCATTTCCGATATGGAAACTCTACATTTTTGTGGATAACGACGAGATTTCTCTCGGATATTACCAATAGATACGATATAACTATACTACAATAAAGACGGATTACGATTAGAAATCCTACACTTTTTTTCACTACAATTATTTTCACGCACGTTTCAAAGTAACAGCGAATAAATGCCTTCAACTGCAGATACGCAAAGCAGTATCTTGAGAGTAATGTAATACTAGATGTAACTGGGTCTGGAGACGAAAATGTATGCAAATTTATAATAATTACAAAGAGTATTTTTTAAAGCCGTGGTCTTTCTTCCACTGAAAGTTCAGGACGCCAATTCCCGTAATTAAAAACGTTCAAAATCTAGTCGCATCGCAATCTCATCTCAGCCACAATCAATGTCAAAAAATTGTGAAAATTATGGCCAATTTACACAGTAGCTGACTCCCAAGTGAGAACTGACTCTCACTGTTTAAATGCAGTCAGTAGTCGTACTTCAAAACAATTTACATGAAGACCTCAGATCAACAAAAAAAAAAGGAAGATGGAGCGCCGCGATCATCAAAAGTGAAGTCACCTTCTTATGTATGTGTGAGTCGAAGGATTGTCATTTGTTAGTTTCCGTATAATTTGGGGAACAATATTGTGTGGGTAAGATGTCATAATTATTTAATCGAATGGGGAAATTTTACATCGTATTGTGGCAGCCCTCGCACTTTATGTCACTGCGTTCGTTCGTTGAGGTTTTTTGTTGCAAGTAGCCTAAAACTCATAGTTTATTCAATGAAAAAACGATGTTATTTCAAGTGAAAAGTGGTTCCGTGAGAGTTTTGTGTGATTTGCACACAGGAAGCATATATATATTTTTTTTAATATGTTAACTAGACGACGACTCGTGTGTGCGTGAGCGTGTATTTAACTTGCAGGACGGTTTTGCGGCTTCACTTTTGATGCTCGTGGCTCTCCATCTTCCTTTTTTGTCGTTCTGAGATGAAGACAGTAACGGGTCAGCGCTGACTTGGTTCGAGTTTGGAGTCAGCTACTGCCCTGTGTAAATCAGCCTTTAGGTACTTATTTTTGACAGATTAGAATGCGATCGTTCTTAAAAATAGAAGAGTTGCCCTTCTAGTAACCAGTTTGGCTTCACTGTACTTTAGCACCCGCGCGCTCGAAACTTCACAATTTTATAGCGTGTTGATGTCTTCCAGTAAAATACTTTCGCAAAATATTACACTGCGCAAACAACTAGTTTTCGAGAAAAAAAATCTCAAGTTTCAGAAAATCAAACTTAGTTACACAATAAAATTGAACACCCGCGCGTCCGAATCTTCACAATTTTATAGCGTGTTGATGTCTTCGAGTAAAACGCTTTCGCATAATATTACACTGCGCAAACTAGGTACTAGTTTTTGAGAAAAAAAAATCTAAAGTTTATATCAACACAGTACACTACACATTAAATATTTAGGATGCAAGAGCGAGCGAAGCGAGCTCGGGACTTGGGGCTTCCCGACTCGGACAGGTTTGGTTCGAAGCTGTCCCGAGACGGGGTGCCCCAAATCCTGAGCTCGCTTCGCTTCGCTCGCCCGAGCTCGCTTCGGTCTTTCAGACCCCGCCATCCCCTTCGTAGTTATTTTTTTAAACCACCCAGAAATAGGAGCCCCGACAAGCGGGGCTCCGTCGACCACGCCTTCCTACAAAAATTTTATATTTATTTGACCTTGACCTTCGAGACGTTTGACAATGACCTTAAATTTTTTTTTTTTCTTGGGGTTTTCAAAAATACATTAAAAAAGGGTCTATACTACCAAAAAAAAAAAATTGCTACTATACAAATGCGACGGGTGTTAAAGTACAGTGGTTCCACCAGTTCCGCCTAGGCTAGGCCAAACTGGTTATTAGAGGGGCAACTCCCGTCCGCCTAGCGACTACAGTCAATTTTCAGGCTCCATAGCAGAAATGACCAATAGGTAGGCTGCAAACCACCAGGCCATGTAGACGCATCGCAAGTAATCGCAACCGTTATAAATAAATAAATTAGCATACATTTGATATTTTAGCGGCACTTATTTGGATTTCAGTCAATGTATGTTTATGATTATTTTTTATCTGAATAAACTCGTCCTCTGTTTCGTAACAGGATATGTGGTGTTATTTCGTGGCTAATCGGCCCGTAATGGCGGTGGGCGGATGAGATGCTCGTTGCCAACGAATTTTATGTGCCTATCTGTCGAACACATGGATGTTTCGCCTACACCTTTTTAGTTTTTATGAAACCCTTCAAGTGGTAAAACCACAAACTTCCTGGCTTGCGTTTTGGTGTTCAAATCCTCCCAACCCGAGTAACAAATAAATTCCTTTTGTTTCCTCGATAGTTCTATTTCCTACTTGCGAAAATCTTGTTTTTTAGAGTTCCGTACCTCAATCAGAAAAAACGGAACCCTTATAGAATATCACTCGTGTGTCTGTCTGTCTGTCCGTCCGTCCGTCTGTCTGACACAACCAATTTGCTCCGAATCTAATGGACCGACTATGTTGAAATTTGGTACACATATGAATTTCTGTGACCCAAACATGGACGTGTAACGTAAATAAATGAATTTTGAATATGGGGGTCATTTTTGGGGGCCGAATAAGAAAATTTTAAAAAGTTTTGCATACGGTAGGTACCGTGTGACATATCAACTGAAAGGGCTTGCTGTGAGAGTCGTCTCAATTTTTTTTATAATTTTAAAATATATCGTTTTAAAGTTATTTAAGAAAAGAGACGAAAATTGACATCCATCACCAAAATTTTTGGCTCAGTAGGTTCGAAGCTAAGGGCCTTATCTCCGAAACTACTGAGCCAATTTTTTTTTTATAATACAGAAAATTGTTTTATACCTATCGATTACAGGAAAACCTATAAGTCTATGGTCTTAAAATAACATGGTAAATCTCTCAATATTGTGCGTACAAACTTAGATTTGCAATTGGAATGTATGGGAGAACATGTTATTCAATACAATGTTGAGATTATTCTTGGGATAAATACGTCCCAACTACGGAACCCATCATTGTGCGTGGTCCGACATGCACTTGGCCGGACTTTTTTTTTTTTCAGATTTTGGAGCAGGTGAACAACCTACCAGTCGCAATAACAAACAATAGTTAATATTCTACGGTTGCTAAACCAACTCCTTCCCGTTCCATAATCAGATAATTCCACAATACGTATTCACAGTAGAACATCCTCAGCCTCAGAAAATAAAGTTTTCAATTTCATGTACCTACCTAAGTCGTTTCTATGCCGAGTGTGGTCACACTGATGCATGCCTGGCAGCCTGGCACACTCCGCACATGCCCAAACTGGCTACATAAAGGAATATTGAAATGCAATCTGACACAAATACATACACATCGCTTATTTTATCGATCTATTGAAAAATGGAACGCTCCATTAACTCCATTGGGATTTTTTCATTGAAAAGAATAATAAATCTGCGGCGCGAGCGCAACGATAATGGCATCCCAAATTACAACTTGTTATAAGTCGTGTACATAACTAGGTATGCCCAATTTCACCTGTTGCACTACCTACCTACCCTCTCAAACGCTTCTAAAAAGATTGTCCTATTGCTATTATTCCTTTACGTGTCTGCGCAATCGCCAAGTAGAAATGCTGTGTTCCGGTTTGGAGGGCATGCATGGGTTCCGTTGCTATACCAAGGCAATGATGAATGCCCTTAGTGATACAGGTGTCCACCAGTATCTGCTACCATCCACCTTTGTAATCCGGAGACTGGCACAGTAAAATAATTGCTAGTGCTTCAATAAGCTAAATACTTATCCCAAATTGGAGAATCCACCGGGTGACCGGGTATCTACTATAATGTCCACAACCACTAAAATACACGCAGTTTCTGACTGCTAATCGCATCGAGGGGAAGGTGAGTGCGCTACTGCTCCATACCTAGGTCAATCAATCTACCTAGCCTTTTCCCAACTATGTTGGGGTCGGCTTCCAGTCTAACCAGTATTTTACATGGAGCGACTGCCTATCTGACCTCCACAACCCAGTGACTGGGTAATACGATACCCCTTGATAAGACTGGTTGTCTGACTTTCGGGCTTCGACGACCCGTAATGACTGTCAAAGATCCACAAATGACAGCCGGGACCAACGGCTTAACGTGCTTTCGCGGCACGGAGGAGTCTCTATATGTACAGGATGCTCCATACCTAGGTATGGAATTAAATTCAGACGAGACTCGAGACCATCTCCGAGACAAACGGTTTATTTCATAATACATATTAATAACGGCTACCTGACTCCTGAGAAAAAAGCTTACTTATTTGATTAGTTATCTAAGTCAATGGTTATGTCACATTAGAGACCGGAGAAAGTATTTTTCTGACTTAGCTAAAATTTACTGCCAACAATAGGTACCTACGTGTGTCTACCTACTTTTTATAAGGCTTTGAGAAATCACATGCAAGCTTAGTCATCGCGTATTGTAATAGAGGAAGGGTAAGTAGACTGCTAAGTTACTAGGTACCTACCTACCAAGAACATAACATATAAATCAATGCTTTTTGCTTATCTTAGCAGTGCGCATTTATGTCTATGCATGAAAATCTTCCGCAAATACGTGCTACAAACTTTAAACAGTACCTACACAAGTTTTATAAACAATGGTCATGATATTCCTGATGGTAAAAAATATTTAAAATAATATTAATTTCTCATTGCCAAGAATGTGTCGATCGGCCTTGGCGTACGCTATAATAATAACCTATAACAAAGTACACAGCACACCGTGTATGGAATAAATGCATACCTACCTAGCTTACTAGTACATTGTAGGAGCACCTGCCGGCCAGTGACCTTGAGTCGGCCTTTAAATGCTCCGCTTCGGAAATGCACAACAGCTAGTAATTCTTGTAATGACGACCACGACTCGTTACCGGGCCCTTGACCTTACTGGGATTATTTTCCTACCTATTTATAGCTTGTATATTATTGACGGCCGAATGTGCATTAGAGTAAAATACCGTTTCGTTTCTATATACTTATAAGCGCATAATGTTGTACTCGTCACGAACCTTAGATAGAAGTAGCTGTTGTATTCGCCAAGGCAAGAAGTGGATGTCTAAAGGCGTGTTCAAACAGAGCGTGCAAGGTGCGGGTCAGCAACACGCGGCATTCGCAGGAATAATTTCTGCCGCGCTATGTCGGCAGCAGTGCTGTGCGACAAAACCGGGACATGCCGCGCATTGACTCTCTCGTCCCAGAGATCTTCTCTCTTATTTTTGTTCATCATCATCGTTTCAGTCGAAAGGCGTCCACTGCTGGATATAGGCGTCCCCCAAGCACCAACACATCAACCGGTTCTGTGCTTCTCGCACCCAGCAGATTCCTGCGGCCTTCACAAGGTCCAACGCGGTACACGGTCGCCACTCCAAAACCTTGCGGCCACATCGGCCATCTGTCCTGTGAGCAATGTGCCAAGCCCACTGCCACTTTAGTTTGGCAATTCTTCGGGCTGTGTCGGCTACCTATGTTCTTCTACGGATCTCTTTGTTTCTGATTCGATCACATAGGGAAACTCTAAGCATATAGGCCTCTGTATTGCCCGTTGGGTGACTTTCAGTCTTCTAATGAGGCCCAAGAGAGCAATGGTGGCCCAAAGGTACTTACCGCACGGTTACAACCCAGGCAGGCGCTTAAAAATTCGAAGACATGTGACATCTACCAATCCACACTGGGCCCGCGTGGTGGATTACGGCCCACTCTCTCTCATCGAGAGGAGGCCTGTGTCCCAGCAGTGGGAACATTATAGGCTGATTATGAATAATGCCCATTGTGAGCGCCCTTCAGTGCCATAGATCATCACTGGCAACACGCACTGATCAAAAACTTACGAGAAGCTATTACGTAGCTTTCCGAAAGCCGAGTTGAATTCGACGATTGACTTCTTTCTCGAAGCTGGCCCTACTAACTGGATAGTTTGTCCAAGGTAAACATAATCGTCTACAACTTCGAGTGTAGAGTCTCCGATCTTCAGGAGAGTGTGTTACGTGGGCATTTGACGTGACCTTCGTTTTGCCCATGTTCATTTTAAGACCCCACTCATACGGAAGCTCTACTGACTCTATATCGTCGGCAAACCGAAGGTGATGTACTTGCCATTGATGTTGATGCAAACCCCTATCCAGTCTATAACCTTGACGACATCCTCCAGTGCAGCGGCAACAGTTTCAGAGAGGATAATGTCTCCTTGCATATATATAGATTTAAAATAAGCGATGTTTGTTTTGTATAACCATTATATATATATTAACCATTTCAAGCTTACGTTCTGATATGAACAATGGCGAATGCTGACTACGAATGCCGCGCGCGGCACTCGTCCAATCAGAGCGCGGGACAGCTGCGCTGTATTTGGACGCATCCTAATATGTTACCAAGCCAATTGTGTCAGGTAGACGAGATTGGGAAGGAAGGGCAGTATTGGTCTAAAAAAGTTTTTTTTAATATTTTGTAGTTAGTACCTACCTACCTCCTTTCCACTGCAAAATAGAAAGACGGAAAGGAGGCCTTTCCCCTGCAGTGGGATACAACAGGCTCATAACAACATACATAACTGCAATCACCGACCTTCTCCGATTATGACATGTTCCCCTGTGGGACTGCTTTTCATTAGGCTCAAGCAAGCAGACGTCATCCTGAAATGAAGTTAAAAGCTGTGTAGTCACAAACACCTGCGGTTTTGCGGTTGACTCCCATGGTACGTACGGTCAGCAACGGAAGTTGTTCTTAAACACAAGCGACACGCGTCAATGGCAGAGGCAACTGCACGCGTCGAGGTGCCGAGAGTGCCGACCTAAAGCGGCGCTTGCAGTTGTAGCGTGTTGCGTCCGCATTTTGGCAGTGGACTGCAAATAGTTCAGCAGGAGTGACAAAATGGCAGATGCGATACGCCTCAACTGCAAGCGTCGCTTTAAGTCTGCGACTGCCGTTCTATACAGGGTTAGTTTTCAATGACCAGCCAAATTTTCACAGGGTGTTCTACCCATGATTATGAACAACTTTCACTATGAGACCAACTTTGAAATCACGAAAAAAAAATCTGCTGTTTCATACATTTTGGTCGAGTAGGTATTGAACTTTTGTATGAAACAGCTGTTTTTTTTTCGTGATTTCAAAGTTGGTCCCATAGTAAAAGTTGTTCATATTCACGGGTAGAACGCCCTGTGAAAATTTGGCTGGTCATAAAAAACTAACCCTGTATATACAACGTGTTGTTTTGCATCCTCGTCAAATTTAAGGGTGTGATATAGACCGATTAACATTTAG